>JAZKJV010000098.1:177740-845272 GCA_037367405.1 Ottelia alismoides
TGGAAGGAGGTCTTGCATCGGAAGGTTGACGGGGGCTTGGGGGTGAAATCTCTTGAACAAATGAACGAGGCACTTCTTTTAAAATGGGCTAGCAGAATCTGGGGTCCGGGTAATGACCTTGCTTGCACTGCGATTCGCAAAATTTACGACGTTTCTGGCGTCCCTTCACCGATGTTCTTTGGCAGCAACTCTCCCACCCCGTTTTGGCGCAGCATGGTGAAGGCCTTTGTGAGCAACCTCGCCCTTTTTAGGCCTGTTCTCGGGCAGGGGGATTCCTTCGCTTTTTGGACTGATGATTGGTCGGGGGGTGAGGCGCTGCGCTCTCGTTTTCCCCGGTTGTTTGCGATTGCAGGTGACAAATCTTGCTCGGTTGCCTCTTGCTGGAGCGATGGCCTCTGGTGCCCCATTTTCGTGGCATCCCTTTCTGATCAGAGGTTCGACGAATTCCTGGCGTCACTGGAATCCCTACGGGAGGTGCGTCCTAGTGAGGGCAGGGACCACTGGGCGTGGAAGGATGGCTCCTTCTCGGTGAGAGGGGCCTATGATGCAATTTCTAGACCACCCCCGGTTGGCTCGGAGTTGCTTTCCAGAGATTGCTCGCTGATCTGGGGTCTGAAGCTCTCGGAGCGGATTGGATTCTTTCTGTGGCTCCTTAGGCGTAAGCGGCTGATGACGAGGGATAGATGCATGAGGCTGCTCGGGGTTATTTCTGATAGGTGCCTTCTATGTAACGCGGCGATCGAATCGATTGAGCACTTATTTTTCTCGTGCCCCATGGTAGCTCAAGTCTGGCTGGATTTTGGACCGGCATGGTGCAACAGCGGTGACTTCCTCTCTTTTTGGGATTCGGCCTATGTCAACCTACCTATGTCAACCTACATAGACCACGGAGGGAGCGGGTTATCCCGATGGCCATCCTCTGGGCGGTTTGGAGGGGAAGAAACGACCTTTTTTCGGGCCAACGTTTTTACAAAGAAAATGTGTGTGTGTTAGTTAATCGTTTGCTTGACGACTGGAATCTGTAATGGGTGGGGTACGGTGCGTGTTGACTCGGTTGTTCCTGTTATCTTTTTCTTTAGATTTTAATATATTTTGGGGCGGACACCACTGAGTGTTTCCCCCTACCTTTCAGACTTCAAAAAAATTTTTGCACGTTATAAGAGTACAATATACTACTATTTAGAGCGAAAATTGATGGGCACTATTAAATTAATCTGGAATTTATACATGATTCAAAGTTATATTAAGTTTACAAAATCATATAAATGTCATGCTGGGAGGGGTGGGAAGGGAGGAAAGGGGTGTTGACGATGCGGGGAAGGGGCTATGTTGGGGAAAGAGGAATGGGGGTGGAAACGATGGCGAGGGGTGGGGTTGTCATGGTGGAGAGGAGGGGAGAGGGAGAGAACATCACATGTAAGGGGAGGTAAGGTGGAGGCGACTGTATGGAAGAGGGGGACAGCAATGACACAAGGTAGGAGAGGAGCATGAGGCAATTGATGAAAGTGAAGGGGGATGAATGAGAAGGGTATGCATGGTAAATTCAATTCAACATTAAAAGTAAAATATGGTAATATTTTTGATGAATTCCGTTCACTTCTATAGCCAAATGATGGGAGTTAACAAAATAGGTCGTAATGTGAGGGTTAATGAGTTTGCAGGGGGTATGGAGTGAATATAAACAATATATGGGCTGCAGCATAATTGACAAAATTCATGGGAGTTGTTATGTAAATATCCCTTTTTTATATTGAGAAGGTTTGCTAAACCAATGTTCCATTAGACTGGATTGAAACTTGATGTTTATTTTCTAAAAATTGGCAGGATAATTTTATGATGCATGATGATGCTGTTCTCTGTATTGAGTTCAGTCGGGATTCTGAGATGCTAGCTTCTGGCTCCCAAAATGGGAAAATTAAGGTATTAACGCTGTTATTTTCACCGTTGGTCTGTATAGTTGCTGACCTTTGGTACTATCTTGGCTGTTATTGATGCCGATGGCTTTTTATATCTGTGTAATTGCCTAGTTCCTTGGGCACAATTTCTCTGTGGAGTTTAAGAATGCACTTATGTTTATTAGCCAGTGAAAGTCTTGTGAAATAAGCATTTAAACGGAGTGTTTTGGTTCTTGAACGTGCCTAATCACATCCTCTGGTAGTTCATACAGTATTTATCTCCATGCTTGGACTTTCTTGTTAACCAGAACAAAAAGAAACCCATTTCTATTTTGTTTCATTGTTCTTCCTAAGCATGCGTTTAATGTTCCCTTCTCAATTTTGATCAGTTAGTCATATGAAAATAAATACTACCTTAAGATTGCATGTATTTGGTTCCAAAACAGTCTATTGGTATACACATCGTTTCCCTATTATGTGTTTACTCCGTTTATATTACATCTGGACCAAGCAAGTATTAATTCTCGTTTATAAACAGTGGAAATATAAGTATATAAATGATCTTTTGGCATTATGCTCCGTTATGGGGACAACCAAAGAATTTGTCTTTTCCTTGTATTTTTTTTGTTTGTTCTACTTTGATGACTTTGCTGTAGTTTTCTCCACCCATCTTGTATGGAATGAGATCGAGGTTTATTTTAATGTATAGTCTTATTCTCTATCCTCACGTACGCTGTAACCTTTTTAGATAATGTTGATATAAGTTGTTATAATTTGACAGTTATTTGAATTGCTTGACCATCTACTTCAATTGAGACTCGACTGTATATTTATATGCTATCTGCCGTTATTACCTTGAAAGACTTTGCAACGACTTGTATTGTGGTCCATTATGATCCCAGGTTTGGCGTATCAGGACGGGACAATGCTTGCGCCGCCTTGAACATGCACATGCACAGGGAGTGACTAGTCTCGTCTTCTCTAGAGATGGAACTCAGATACTCAGTACGTCATTTGACAGCACTGCGAGGTTTGATATATTGTATTTAAGGTTACTCAGCTGTTTTGCATCATTTTCTCCAGGAAACTATACAAATGATCTCCTTTCAAGGCAGTATTGCAAATTCAAATTTAGTGTAGGCATGTGATCTAATTTCTAGGGTGGTGATTTGGTCACCAATTTGAGTTGTAGGCACAACAGATAATCTCACTCAATGCTTGCCCGAAGGGCACTTTTTTCAAAAATGATAGTTGAGTAGGGGTGTCTATCGAGCCCAACAAGTCAATTCGACCCAACTCGGGCTCGAACTCGATAAGAAAAGTTGGGCTCAAGCTTGATAAGGTTCGAGCCCTAGAAAGCTGGCTCGCGAGCCTGCTAACGAGTCGTGATCCTAATGAGCTGGCTCACAAGCCTCCTAATGAGCTGGCTCACTTAGGCCAATAGCTCATATATTAGATAATAGCTAAAAGGCCAAGAAAGGTATGCTTTGTATAAGGGAGGAGTTGGTCTTCTATAGTATATATAGTTGCTATGCCCCCTTCACTTCTCAAGCTCAACCGATGTGAGACTAAAACATGTTCCCAGTTCATGCTCTTATCGAGTTATCGAGTCTAGTCTACCCCAACTCGGACTCGACTCGATAACCCTAACGAGCCATAAACTTTTCTCGAGATTGGGCTCGATAAGTTTTTGAGTCGGGCTCACGAGCTGAGCATGAGTTCTATAGACATCCCTAGTTTAGAGATATATTTATCTTTTATGTTTTATATATTTTCCTTTTTCTTATCTCTAATATGTAATTTGTCCATTATGGTTTCTCTCTCTATATAAGAGAACTGTAGGGTCTCTTTAATATGCAATTTATAATTCTACTTCTATATGGTATCAAAGCGACGGTCCTAGGCCGAAGTATTGCGCCCTAGACCTTCCCCACCCGTCGGTCTCCTTCTCGTTGTCGCTCCTCACGTGCTCGTCCTCCGTCCTATCGCTGCTGCCGGTCGCAACCACCCAATGCTATCACCCCCAGCTCCCACTTATAGGTTGCAACAACCATCCAACGACCCTGTGCTGTCCAGCGCGGCCACAGATTGTCGCCATCACCTACACGACTTCGACAACTCTCTAGCCACTTGCCGTCATGGTCTTTATCGGCACCACGCGGTCCCCGGACACTCTCACAGACTGCCTAAACCTTGCCTTTGCACCTCTCGAGGTCTTCCAACGACCTAATTTTGGATCATTACCGGTGAAATCGGACCTCTAGTTACGTCAACGTGCCCTAGATCATTCCAATGGTTGATGGGATAGTTGTGGCATGAGTCTGTAGACATAACCGATTCCCTATATATTTGTGTAGACATGTTTGCTTCAGTCTACAACCTAAGTCTTTGTCTTTTTTTGTCATCATATCAGAGAGCAATGTCGATATCCCATCTCCTGATGCCTTTAAATGTCCAATGCTCAGAGTCAAGATGAATGTGACCACTTACGAGTTGTGGGCCATAAAATTCATGAGCCTTATGCAGTGCAATGGGAAGAAACACATTTTGACACAGGAGGAGCTGACTGACATGACTGAGATAATGCCTCTTGGGAGGCAGATGATGTGTACATGTACGTTTGGCTATCCGATACCCTTTTTGTAGAAATGGCTAATGATATTCTGCATGAGCTCACTGCCGGGGCAATGTGGGACATCCTCGCTGCCACCAACTCTCAAGCGAGGAATAAGATGAAGATACTATAGCTCCAGCATGACATCTTTATGGTTAAGCAAAATTATTGTCCTTTCCATTCCTTATATACGTCACTTAGGGGCATGTTTGAGAAGCTTCACGGCTTCATGCCTCTACCAGCATCTTCGAAGCAATAGAAGGCATACAACGATTGATCCCATCGGATGGTCAATATTTATTATCAGTTTCAGTGTATGTGATACTAAATACGTCGCTCTTGATTTTGAGTAACATGTGTCTAGGTTTTAGGATTTAGGGTCTTCTCAGTTCAGAGGACGCGGTGCTCGTGGTAGGGGAGGGACTCGTCTACGCGAGCCATGCACCTATTGTCACTGCTCTTGTCACTTCAAGGATACATGATATTTGAAGCATGATTTTCTGGTTTCTGCTCATGCCACTGATCAGGTTGAGACTCCTGCTGCGCTAGCTCCTGCTAATGACCAGAGTTTCGTGGAGTTTGTCTCCCTTATGAGGGAGATCGTGCATCATGTTTTTGGACTCTCTAATGATCCATCAAACTCATCTGATATTGTTGCCTCAACATCCACCAATACTTCAAGTATTGCTTATGCCCTTTCCAGTTGTCACCACACATATATCATAAAGCAAATCAGGGATTCTGGTGCATCTCATCATTTGTGCAGAGAAAGAGCCCAGCTCACATCGTATAGACTTATACCTCTAGGCAGATCAATTGTCATTGCAGATGTGACACATTCCCCTATTAGAGGACATGTAAAGATCTGTTTGACGTTGTCTATGCATATATAGAATGTACTTCATGCACCTGCTTTTTCCATGAATTTATTGTCTATTAGTCAGATCACTAAGGATTTACATAGTCATGCCATATTTAATCCCTCGTCTCTTGTGTTTCAGGATGTACTCACGAGCATGGTGATTGGATGTGGTTGTGAGCAAGGGGGTCTCTAAAGACTGGTCTAGTCTCTATATGCTGGTGCTTCTTCCATTGGTACTAGATCAATCTATCTGTACATGTGGCATCTTTGGTTTGGCCATCTTACTCTCTAGAAACTGTCACGTCCACATATATCGTCTCGGTCCACCTTTAAGTACAAGGCTTGCCATTTTGGGAAGCATCAACTATCTACTTTTCTTAGTCATTAAAGTCATAGTAGCAGTAGCTTATTTGAGTTGATTCATTTTGATATTAGGGGTCCTAGTCATGTTCCTAACCATTAGGAACATGTTTATCTTGTAGTTGTTGATGATTTTTCTACACTATCATGGGATTTTATTTTGAAAATCAAGTCTGAGGTTGGGTCTATCATTTAACCTTTTATTCATGAAATAAATAACATTTTTACTATTATTGAAAAACCCACTTAAATGGTCTGGTGGCAGTGCAGTGTGCCTACCACTCAAAAGACCAGGGTTCAAATCCCCCTCCTTTTGGAGGTTGTCAGGTAGTCGATAGCCAGCGTAATAAGTAGTCAAATCTTTTAATATGGGTTTGAACAAGAATCTATGTAGCCGACTCTAGTTCTAATGGGAGAATGCTTTGATATTTTTTATTGTCAAGTATATTCTCTCCGACAATGCCTTGGAGTTCTACACCTTACCGCTTGCTCAGTTCTTCAGGTCCTTTAGCACTATACACCAGATTTCTTTTGTGTACACTTCCCAGCAGAACGACGTTGTTGAATGAAAACACCATCATTTACTTGATTTGACCATGACTCTGATTCAGAGCAGTTCTTCCTACTCTTACGGGGATGATGTTGTCCTCACTGCATGTTATGTGGTGAATCGTATGCTATCCTCTGTGTTGGGAGAGAAGATCCCTTTCTCAATTGTGTTTCTCGAGAAGGATCTTTTCTCTTACACCTCCTGTCATTAGCTCTGTGGCATTCGTTCATCATCTGACTCCTGGTCGTGACAAGCTCTCCCTCAGAGCTGTCAAGTGTGTCTTTGTGGGCTACTCCTGGACCCAGAAGGGGTGCATGTGTTTTGATCTTGTTCGACGGAAGTATTGCGTTAGTGCTGATGTCACTTTCTTTGAGTCAGTTATGTATTTTTCTCCGAGATGTGATGGGTTGATTCCGTCTGACTCTGGAGAGGAGGTTTACGTGCCTCCTATTCCACCACCACCTTCATATGTGGTTCCTCCTATGCCATCACTATCCCTTGACCACTAACTCCACCACCACCACCTCCTAATGTAGTTGCTCGTCCGCACCCAACTAGTACTTTGGACATTTTTACATTCGCAAGCCACCTTCTGCACCCCTTGCTCACGGGCCTTCCCAATCATCCATCACGCCCCGAGTATGTTCTGAGTGCTACGTTTCTACTGATAGCACTGGTGATTTGTTTATACAAGTTACTTTATAGGACGAGCATGCGCCTTCTTAGAAGGTTACTTTACATACCGCAGATGGTACATATGACCTTGATGTGCCATTGCTATCAGGAAGTGGAGGTGTACATCTGCCATGTATCCTATCACTGCTCATGTTTCCTTGGAGCGTCTTTTAGCGGACTTCATGAGGTTTGTAATGGGTCTATTAGCTGTGGAGATCCAAAGGACATATTAGGAGGCTATGCGAGATGATTTTGGTGTCTTGCTATGGAGGAGGAGATGACCTCTCTACAATCGCGTGGCACATAGAGCTTGGTCACTGCTCATACATGGGCTTCTGTGGTTGGCCGCAAATGAGTGTTTACAATAAAGAATCGTGCAGATGATATTGTTGATTGCTACAAGGCTATGCTTGTATCTCGTGGATTCACTTAGACTTATGGGATGGACTATTAAGATACATTCTCTCATGTGACGCCTCATCTTACTCTTCGGATCTTGCTCTTTGTTGAAGTGGTACGGTTTGGTCCCTGTCCCAACTAGATGCGAAGAATGTCTTTTTATATGGTGATCTACAGGAGGAAGTCTACATGTAGCACCTACATGGGTTCGCTAGTGCAAGTGTCAGAATGTTTGCAGACTTCACAAGGCTATTTATGGTGTTAAGCAGAGTTCCAGAGCATGGTTCCATAAGCTCTCGAACTTGATAGAGCATCGGGGCTTCATGAGAGCAACTGCAAATTATTCATTGTTTGTTCAGAGGACTTATAGATGGATCGTTGTTGTATTGGTCTATGTTGATGATATTATTGTTAGATGAGATGATGTGCAGGGTATACCATATTAGTGCGACTAAGGAGTTCCTTAGATAACAATTTATCACCAAAGACCTTGACGATTTACGATACTTCCTAGGGCTTGAGTTCGCCAGAAATCGGCGAGATTTTGTGATGGCTCATAGGAAGTATGTTACTGATCTCCTCTCAGAGACATGCATGGCAGATTGCAGACCTGCCACTATTCCCATGGATCCTAACATGAAGCTATATAATGATGATATAGAGGAGGTGGACAAAAGGAGATACTGGGAGCTCGTTGAGAAGTTCCTCAATATGACCATTAGAAGGTCAGACATATCCTTTGTTGTAAGCAAAGCCAACCAATTTATGGAGCAACCAAGACAACCATATATGGATGCGGTTCACATGATTCTGAGGTATCTGAAGTCCTCTCAAGGTACAAGTATTGGACTACTCTCTAGCAGAAGTACACCCCTTGCCATCACAACATTTGCACATGCAGACTATACAGGATTATCCAAGGATAGAAAAACTACCTTAGGCTTTGCAATGTTCATAGGGAACTCTTTAGTGTCATGGAAGAACAAGAAGCATATTGTGGTGGTCAGATTTAGTGCAGAGTCAGAGTACAAAGCCATGACGCAGGGGAGCATTGAGATGATGTGGGTCAGATCCGTCCTGCCAGACCTAGCTATTGATGCGTCTCTTCCCATGCATCTATAATGTGATAACCGTGCTGCTCTTTTCATTGCCAACAACCCTGCCTTCCATGAGAGGACCAAACACATTGAGGTTGATTGTCATTATACACGTGACATGATTATGAAGGGTTATATCTTTACTTCCCATGTCAGTTCAAAGTTACAAACAACAATTTTTTTACCAAGGTTCTAGCCAGAGGGCTATTTAAGAGATGTTGGGTATGATTGATATCTATTCTCCATCTTGAGGAGTGTCGAGAGATATTTCTCTTTCATGTTGTATATTTTCCTTTTTCTTATATCTCTAATATGTAATTTGCCAACAGGGGGTTTCTCCTCTCTATATTACAGGCCCTAGAATCTCATGAATATGCAATTTGTTACACTACTTCCACAGTAGTGTGTGCATTTGTTTGGGCAATGACACCCTACAATTGTAAGGTTATACCTGCACACACTGATTTTTTTCAAAAACTGAAGGGACATGGAACGTGGTGATAGCTCAAAGATTTGAGATGGACACAAGAACTTGTTTCTTAAAGTATTTAAAACCATTTTCTCTCGTCTCTTCTTGCAAAGGATTCTGACTCACCTTTCCTCATCTAATCCTTGACTTCTGTTCAATTCAATATTTGTCACCTGATTTTTGCAGTATTTATATGAATTTGTAAAGATGCATCGAATCCTAGCTCGCATGTTCAACTTGATGCCTTGTAAGTCCAGTTTATGACCTTATATAGTGAAGCTCACCATTTCAAATGGGGATTTTGCTACCTGGTCACGAGCTTTTGGGGTTAATATCTTGCAGGGAGCAGGTGTGCCGCCTCCCTTTGGAGGCCCGAAGATAAGTTCCCGAAACAACATTTGGTTATCAATCCTTTTTGTGTTTGGTTGTGTGGATCTGTCTCCTTTTACGAGGATCTGTTTGTATAGTGGTGTTATATAAACCCTTAGTTAGGTGCAAGGTTTGAAAAAATGAAAGGCGGAACGAGTCGTTTTTCCTAGAGGCGAGTTGAGGCGTAGCCTCGAGGTAGTCGAAGCGTAAGCCTCAGTTTGTATATGAAAATACTTACAAAAAGTACAATAACTATATTTACTGATGAAATTATCTAAGTTGACATACATATATTATATAACATTGTAATATATGATGAAACTATGAAGATAAAAACATGAAAAAAAGAAAGGTTATGTAAATTCCATAAACCTATCTACTAAATTTTTACCCAATAAAAATGGAATCATTGGCTATAATTGTCATTAAAGTTACAAAGCTAACATATTTTCGCTAAAAATATTGCGGTGCATAAAAAATATGATTAGATGTACTTGTTAAATGATTAATATATAATATATAACAACATTGACATGCATTGAAATCTTGTTTTTTTTCTAGTTGGTATATTACATCGTTCATTATGTCAACTCTCTTAACACTAGCTTTTGTTTAATCTTTGTGGATCGTGTATATAAAAATGTAATGTTAAGAATTTCTTGAAATAATTAGACAATTTTAATGCTCAATATGAATATGAAGAAACTTAAAATTCCAAGCATTCATCTTGTAAGTACATATACTAGACAACTATACATTTATAAGCATCTAAAACTACCGATAAGACAATTTAAATCCTGAGAAAATGCTTTAAAATCCAAAAAACGCCTCAAAGAACGCCTCAACTGCCTCACCACCTCGACCTTCTGAGGCGCATGCCTCATCAATACCATCCGAGATGTCCGTTTCGAGGCTAAAAAGTCCCTCCTCGACCGCCTCGTGGTTAGCCTTTTCAAACCATGGTTAGGTGTCAATTTGTATCCTTTGAACCATTTTTTGGCAAGAGAATAATAGATGCCACCACTGCTGATGATGTAGCCCAATTAGGAGTGAACCTCATACATCCGTGTTTTATGAAATTTTATTGCTTGCCTGTTTTTTTTGTTTGCATTTGATTTTCTCGATGTGCAACATTTGAAAACAAATTAGAAAATTCTCTCTTCCAATCAGCCCAACCTTGCTTCATCTTACAACCTCCGATGTAGAATTTCATGAAAGAAAAGAGACCAGTATTGCTAATATATCCATGGTTATGTATATTCTTAAAAATTATTTGTGCACATGCAAAGTTTACTCTACCTAATTGAGCTACAACCTTTTTTATAAGTATTTTAACTCTTCATGTAATAATCGAAAATTTTCATGGCAAGATCTGTATACAATCGTGCTCAAAGTAACACCTATCCCTTTCTCGTTAAGGGCTGATATAGCTCGTGTTGGGGAAAATATGAGACTTGTTTATTCCATTGAACCGTAGGCTCTCTTATATAGAGGAGAGACCTATGGGTAAATTACATAAGACTGACAAAAAAATAGAATAGAGAAAAGAGTACGGTAACATAAATATATCTCTACACTCCCCCTCAAGTTGGAGCATTGATATCAATCATGCTCATCTTTGATGAACACTTCTGGAATGGTCCTCTGAGCAGGGCTTTGGTGAAGATATCTGCAGTCTGGCCTCCTGAGCTGACATGAGAAGTAGAAATGAAGCCCTTCTGAACCATGTCTCTTGTATAGTGGCAATCAACCTCGATATGTTTCGTCCTTTCGTGAAATGCAGGGTTATTTGCAATGAATAGGGCAGCCTGATTGTTGCACTTCAGTGACATGGGAAGAGGAACATCTCTGTATAGATCTGCTAGTACTGTTAGAATCCACATCATTTATGTGCTTGCATGCGCCATAGCCCTATATTCAGATTCAATGCTAGACATGGCCACTGCAGTCTGTTTCTTGCTTTTCCACGAGACAAGGGAATCTCCAACAAATATAGCTTCTGTTGTGGACTTCCTGTCCTTGGGACACCATGCATAATTTGCATCTGCACACGTTGAAATAGTGATGACGCCTCCTTTTCTAAATAGTAGCTCTGCCCCTGGAAATGATTTAAGACACTTTAGTATCATGTATATAGCATCCATATGTACATGACGAGGTTGTTCCATGAACTAGCTAACCTGACTGATAGCAAATGAGATGCCATGTCTAGTTATATTGATATAGAGAAGCTTTCCCACTAGTTCTCTATATCGTCTCCTATTTACCTTATTAGTATCATCATATAGCCTCATGCTCGGATCCACAGGCGTGGTAGCTGGTCGACATCCAAGCATGCCCGTTTCACTTAGCAGATCAGTGATACATTTTCTTTGGGTCATCACAAACCCTTGCTGATTTTTGGCAAACACCAGCCTCAGAAAATATCTAAGGGTACCAAGATTCTTGAAATAAATTCACGACCCAAAAATTCTTCCCCCCTCTTTATCCCATGTATATCATCTATCGGAATGAATGTATCGTCTACACCATAACAACAATTGTACATGTAGAAGTTCTCTGTATGAAAAGAGAATGATCTGCATTCAGCCTTTTGAGTCCCTGCTTTTAAAACCAAGCTCTTGGGCTCTGCTTAAGGTCATGTATTGCCTTATGAAGTCTACACCTACGAATACTCCCCCTCAGCAGCAAACCCCATCGATTGCTGCGTATAGACTTCCTCCTGAAGATAACTATACAAGAATGTATTTTTAACATCAAGCTGAAACAAAGGCCAATCTCGAACCATTGCAACTGATAAAAGAATCCGTAAGGTAGAGTGGCGAGCAACCAGAGAGAAAGTATCTAGATAATTCACCCTGTATGTCGGAGTAAAACCTCGTGCAACTAGTCGGGCATTGTACCGATCAATGCTCCCATATGCATTATGTTTCATTGTAAACGCCCATTTGCTGACTATAGACGCCCTAGAGGGGACAGGAACCATACTTAGGGTACCTTGCGATTGTAGGGTCGCCAACTCCTACTCCTTAGCTAAACACAACCGATTTTCCTTCAATGCCTCGTGGTAGTTCCGTGGTATGTCCATGGGCGACAACGCAACAACAAATCTCCTGAAGTTACCTGCCAGACTATCGAAGGTGACATAAACAACTGGGTATGAAGCACATGTACGCTTCTGCTTCATAATAACAATAGGCACATCAAGATCATCATCAGTCCCACTATTGACATGAGCATATCAACCTCTTGCAAGGATGCCTGCTGAGAAAAATCTTCAATCCCATCGTTAGAATAATGTTTCAGACCAAACCTGAGGCGTGCTAGATGACGGACCATGAACATGAGCAGGAGGAGGTTGTTGACTGTAATGTTGTGGTAGGGGTGGAACCAGAACAATGGGTGGCGGTGGTAATGGGGCTGACGTGGGTGATGGAGTAAGTGATGGAGGAGGGGATGGAGGTGGTGATGGTGGTGGTGGACTCATAGGTGAATGGTGCATGTAAAGCCCATCATCCGAATCTGAAGCATGTTTTTTTTGAAAAACCAACTATGTGTAAACTCCCAAGCTAGGAGCTACCGCCTTAAAATTAGATTAAAACGAAAGGTGGTGCTACATTAACGAGAAGCCCATAAGTTGTAAAGGGCTTTACAATGGATATAAGCATTTTCCGAATAGAACGTTTGATTTTTAAATATGTTTTCATTTCTACCCTGCCAGATCGCCCACAGTCCCGCGAATGCCATTGAGACATCCACCGTGGAGCCATGTCCCACCCTCCTGATCGATTGCCAAAAGGACGTGTCCTCACACCGCAGCCACGACAAGGCCAACTCGTGCCAAACATCGGACGAGCTTTGACATTTGAAAAAAATATGTTATGCGTCCTCCTGGCTCCTGCTGCCCATGGCACCTGTCGCAAATCACGTCCTGAACACCGAAGATATTTGCCCGCCTCACTTTGTCACGAATGCGATCCCTCCTTAGGTTCTCTGCAGGAGCGCACCCAATGACGCAACGATCCACAGCGAAAACAACCCCTACCAAAGGGGTTAGCGTGTTGGAGAGCAAGTTCTGGGGACCCCCCACATTGACGTGGGGGTCTTCACCTCCGAACCTCCACCCACTCGCCTTCGGAGCACATCTTTTTCATTTCCTCTGTAGTGCACATGATCCGGAGAACATCTTGCCAATGATTGTAATGACCGTATCAAAAAATGTGATATATGCGCTAACATAATACTTTTTATGTAACAGATCATAACATCTATACCCCTTCTGAGTCCTGGAGTACCTGACAAAGACATTTGACAACCCTAGGAGAGCTTGTCAATCTCTAGAGTCAACCGATGGACAAACGCTACAGACCCAAAGACACGGGGTGTAAGAAAGAACCACTCCTTGTCTGAAAATACAAGAGAAAAAGGTATCTTCTCCTCTAATACTGATGAGGGCATACGGTTCATAAGATAGCAAATCGTAAGAACCGTATCTCCCCAAAATGAATATGAGGCACGACTCTTAATAAGGAGTGTACGAGTGACGTCTAGTAAAGTGACGATGCTTTCTCTCGACGACAATTCTGTTGAGAGGTGTAGGCACATTATGTTTGATGAATAATGCCATGAGATGAGAGGAATTGTGAGAGCACACGAGTACTGTATTCTAGAGCTTTATCAGTTCGCACAATTTTGATAGATGTAGAAAAAACATTCTGCACTTCTTTAATAAAATTTATAATAGTATTTCCAGCTTCAGATTTATTTTTCAACAAGAAAACCCAAGAAACATGACTAAAATTATCCACTTCAATTAAATAAAACACGTGTCCCCGATGATCAGGAACACAACTCGGACCCCAAATGTCAAAAAGAAAAAAACTCAAACAGGGAGCTACTGCTTCGACTCTGACGACTAGGGAAAACATACCGACAATGCTTTTCCAACTGACAAGCTTCGCAGTTGAACGATGCGTGAGATGAAATTTAGAGGAGGACTTGATGCATTTTCTGAAGTGGAAGATGTCCAAAGCGCAGATGTCATAGGAAGAGAGAGACCGATCCAGTGGAATGAGAGGATAGTCCAACATATTGGGTTCGGACTAGACAATAGAGGTCGCTCTGCTCACGGCCACAACCAATCACCCTGCCTGTAAGAATGTCCTGAAATAAAAGAGACGATAGGTCAAACATAACTCTACAATGTAAATCCTTAGTAATCTGACTAATAGAAGTTCATAGAGAAGTCAGGAGCATGAAGCACATTCTGCAATCGCATAGAGGGTGTCGAGCTCATCTCCCCATCGGAGAATGTGTCCCATCTGCTATAATCACAGTCCTCCCTGGAGGAACCTGTCTGTAGGCTGTGAGTTGGTCTTTATCTCCACACAAATGATGTGTTGCATCGTAATGCATGATTCATTCTGTAATATCTAAACCATGACAAGAAGTAAAGGCATGAATGCTACTTGAGGTATTGGCTCCGGCATTGGCAGAAATGTCTGAGATGTTCTTTGAAGTAGGTGAAGAGGTGCTAGCCCGGGGCATGATGTCTCTCAATCAAGAAACAAGCTCATCATATCTCTGATCTGATGAAGATGGAACTTCTTGAGGGATGGCATGCTCTGCTACAAGGGGCCGATGCATAGAAGCCATACTTGGAGTAGCATGTATCCTCTGAGTGGCCAGAACGATGGCAGTAGGTGCAGGGTTAGTGAGTTTCATGACCTCCTCTACCACGAGGTCCACGACTACGAAACTGAAAAGAGCCTCCTCGACCACGGGATGCAGCCATTGCGGATGAGTTCGACATGGAAGTCGGTGAAGGAATGTTGATCTGACTGATTCTGTGGAAAGCTTGCTCTATGGGGGGAATAGTAGTATCTGCCAGTATCTAAGAGCATGATGCCTCATACTGTGAGTCAAGAGATGCCAGGAAGACACCAACCATCGTGGTATTCCGATATGTCTTCAACTGCTCTGGGGTAACCACGAGAGGCATGAAGCTATGAATCTTCTCAAACATCCCGCGCAAGGCAGTATAGTGAGCATGAAGGGGTCGTCCATTATGCTTTATAGTAAAGATATCGTGTTGAAGGTGCAAAATCTTCGTCTCATTCTTCGCTTGTGAATATGTGGCAGCAAGTATATCCCACATTGCTTTGGCAGTGGGATGGTGCAAGACATCATTAGCAATCTCTAGTGTCAAGGTACCAGACAACCAGACTTGAGCATATGCATCATCAGCCTCCCATGAGGCATTCAACCCTGTCTTCTCCGTTAGCTCTTCCTCGGTAAGAATATGCTTCTTTCTTACCCATTGACTTCATTAGGCTCATGAACTGCATGACCCACGACTCATAATTTGACCCATCCATCTTGAATATGGGCGCTGGACCTTTGACGGTGCCTGTGGTGGGAATGTCTACCTTGCTCTCTGACATGTTGCCTGTTGAAGAAGACTAGGTTAATAGACATGAAGAAAGAATCGTCTACACTGACATAGGGGGATTCGGTTGCATGTGTAGACTCAAACTGCAACCAAATCCATTACCACAAACTGGATCGAAGTGCGGGCTAGATAGTCTACACGCGTACACATGAGCACACGCGCACGCGCGTGAGAGAGAGCCCGCACGATGTAGAGGAGCCAGCGGCGTTGAGGGGCCGACGGCGGCGCCTCAAGAGAGAGGGATCAGCGCTGGCGGTGCCGAGATGTACATAGAGGGTCGCCGGCAGTGCCTTGAGATCCACGCCGACGGCGTGTAGAGAGAGAGAGAGGCTGGTGGATGTCTAAGGTTTCTGGGGTACGAGAACTTTGGCCTAGGACCGTTGCTCTGATGCCATGTTGGGGAAAATATGAGATTTGTTTATTCCATTGAACCCTAGGCTCTCTTATATAGAGGAGAGACTTATGGGTAAATTACATAAAACTGATAAAATAAATTAGAATAGAGAATAGAGTACGGTAATATAAATATATCTCTACAATCTGAAAGAAATAGACTTATATTCTCGTTCATCCTTAATTCTATGTCGGGTTCTGGTTGACACCATAATTCACACTGGAATCATATTGAACCACAAACAACTGAAATCATATCGAACCGTGAACAAGTATTTGTCAGTTGGGAGTTGCTCACACGTCACCCTGGGAATTGGTAAGTCAATCTTGATATTATCTTTTGGTCATTAGCGATGCTTCTTTGCTGAAGTTCAAACTCTTCAGTTCATGTTTCTCCATCGACTTTCACACTATTTTTTTAATCACTGAACACTAGTACCAAACCCAGTGATTCTTATGGCATGTTCTGTCTGCAGCAAAGGATTGTTCTTGGAACGAAATGACTGGCAAAGGAAATGACTGCATGGAACGGAATCAGCATTAGATATTAAAATTTGATTGAACAAAATAACGTAATTGGAAGGGGAAAGCATGATTCCTTTCTTGTATTTTACACCAGCAATGGTAGGAATGATCCGTAGATTTGATATTGAGTTCAGAATTACAACACTAGAATATTTTTATCTGCACTCTGACACGTTTGTCATCACGTATAGCTGATTAAAGGGCCATAATTATCTCATTATTATCTTTATAGAAACTATGCCTGACTCAAAATTTTACCTCAGTGGAGAACACCATGAAATCCTTGCAGAAATTTAATCCACAGTTTGAAGCATTTTGATGAAAATAAACTGTTTGCAAAAAAGATCACCCCTTAGCTGCTGTGTCAGCTTTTGAGTTGGTATAAGCTGTTCCCTTAGAGTTCAACCTGATTCAGATTAGCGAAATAAAACACTATCACCTGATTCAGCTTAACGAAATGAAACACCATTATATCATCCTACGCATTCATCTTACTATTCATGTTGACCAGGTTGTACATTAATAATTCACATAAACAATTAAACATGTACACCTAACTTAGAAAAAATTGTAAATAGTCAGGATAGCTGAATTTTTAATGCTTCATTTTTGTGTGCTGGTATTGGATTTTCTTTTTCGAAGCCAACATGGGATCTTGCTGACTGCTAGGTAAATCAATGGCAGGATTCATGGACTAAAATCGGGCAAACTATTGAAGGAATTTCGAGGCCATACCTCCTATGTGAATGATGCAATTTTCACAAATGATGGGGGGCGCATCATTACCGCTTCTAGTGATTGTACCATAAAGGTACGATTCAAATTGTACATATACAACTGTTATCTCCATATCATTCTGCTTTTTTTAAAAGATTGTTTCCATATTTCAGGTCTGGGATGCGAAGACTACAGATTGCCTACAGACTTTTAAGCCGCCTCCACCCCTTCGGGTACACCATTGTCCTATGATTTTGCCTCATTTCATTTGATGCTTCATGGCGAATGTATCCGTGACTACGTTTTGTGAGTGCGTAGAGATGATCTGTACCTTATGCTATGTTTAACTTTGCCTTATTTGTTCACAAGGGAGGAGATGCATCTGTCAATTGCCTTAGTTTGTTTCCAAAGAATATGGATCATGTTCTAGTGTGTAACAAGACATCCTCTATATATCTCATGACACTTCAAGGACAGGTAAAATTTTGAAAATTACCTTCATTGTTTTTGTTCTTTTCGTAATCCTGTTCTCTTCAGATGAGTTTTGGTTGCCCATGGATCTTGTAAATTTTACACCTGATTTCTTTTATTTCTTGAATTTTCTAAATTGTACGGTAAATTCGATGCATACATGTTACGAATCCTTTTGCCAATAGATAATTAGCTTTATTGCATAGTATTTGAGTTGCTATTTCTTCAAGCACGTTATACCATTATGCACTGTATGAAAATTACTCCGCAATAGCTTACTAGTAATGCAACTTACGATTTTTATACACTGGCTGTGTCGTCATTTGACATTTTTGGATTTGGTAGAATTTCTGGTTCTAGAGTATGCTTCTTTAGAAGAGATTTCATTGAAGTCTTTATTGATTTCCGTGGGGGATGGTAGGAGGGGGCAGTGCCACAGCTGTGTTCCAACGGAAGGTGGAGCATGCAAGCTTTTTGTTGTGATCTGCACTTTGTGGTTACCAGGGAATGTTGTGGTCTTTAAATCTGGCCACCCTTGTACTGAAAATGTTTTCCGTTCAGCATGTTGCTATCGAGGTTCCTATGAGGGTTGATTTTAAGAGGCTCAAACTGGTTGTATGTGTAAGAGACATACGTGTCATTCTTAATTAACCATTAATCTCTAGTGGTCATCCTTTGGCAATTCAAAGAAAAAAAAGTTACTTTGCCCTTGTGGCTAGAAAAGCTTCACCTCTTCATCAGGTCAGTTCATGTATAGACATTTCTCTGTGTGAAAACGGGAAATGAATGGTGCAAAGCTGGAAATGAATCTCCATATATGCATTGACGCTTCATTAGTCACATGTAACTTAAACTATATTGTCTTGATATTATATTGAGTCTTTAATGATATGTGGCCCCAACGCAATGTCAATTACTTTTGAAAGGTGTTTGGGGCACAAAGATATTTTAACGAGGGCTTTTTTTCTGCGGAGGTTAGTTGCCCGAAAAGGCCATGGAGCAGAGAAAAAAATAATATTTTGCGACACCAATTTAATGAAAATTAAACCCCCACATAAAATTTCTCTGCCAACCCACTGCTAGCTACCAACTTATGAAATGATCTCACTTATAGTTCTTGTGCATGCTTTTCAGTAGACAGAGTCTTTTGTTTTCGATTGCGAGAATTGTCTTTATCCTGTTCCTGTTTATTTAGGTAGTGAAAAGTTTCTCATCTGGTAAAAGAGAAGGTGGAGATTTTGTCTCTGCTTGTGTTTCTCCTAAAGGGGAATGGATTTATTGCGTTGGAGAAGATAGGTATGTGGCTTATCACTCATTTTTGTTGCCCATGATATGTACACGACACTTTTGTAATAACTAGGTCTGACGTTGTACAACTTTGAAAACATCTAAGTTAAGGCTGCATATGCAAAATGGTCTTTTACCCTAATCACTTTTATAACTTCTGAAGTTATGATTTCTGGGCTAGTTTAAGGTGACTTGTCAAACTTGGACAGTTTTTTCTTTAATTTCTTATGTATATAATGGAATTTTGAGATTTCAGAAGTAGCTTGGCAAGTCAGCTATTTTTATTAGGGTCGATGTGTTATCAATTTACGATCCTTTTCCCTCTATCTAATGTGCGAATATTTTGTATTTGTGGTTGCCTTGGAAAAGTATAACCTATGCCCTTGATGAATTTTCTTTTTATTTGCCTTACGGTCGTTGCAAATTTCTATTTAGTCTGACTGGAGTTCCTTTTTATCTTTCAGAAATATGTATTGTTTCAGTATTCAATCTGGAAAACTTGAGCACTTGATGAAGGTGAGGTTCAAACATGTTTGTTTCTTCCATTAACTGTCGTGCTTTTGTTTAAAGAAGTGATTGGGTGATCTATCTTTCTAAAGGAGGCCTGTTCAACTGTAAGATAACTGGTTTGAGTAAGGTTGTCGATGTGTATGATCAACTCATCACGAGTTTGCATTGTGAAAGCAGCCTCTTGTATAAAACAATGTGAGATTAGACTATGCGATAGGCCCAAAGCAATCCGGCCATTCAGATTCTGCACAGCGAGAACTTGAACTGGGTCACCCTTTACATGGATCATGGCCTCAAATTTCAGCGAAATTCGATCGAATTTCTATCGAATATCGATATCCAGTCGAAATCGAAATTCGACCGAAATGATCGAAATATGGGGGTCCTAGTAAAAAAAAGGACCGAAATGACCGAAATTTTGGTCGAAATTCCACCGAAATTCCATCGAAATTCTGTTTTGGTCGATACCGAAATGGTGACCGAACCCGATATTTAAGGCCTTGACATGGATTGCCTACCCATTTCTGTAGTACATAGGAATCCAAGGAACGTAGTGATCGGGCTATGTTCTTCAGTTTCGTTTTTAATGTGCAGTACTCATTTCAAATTTATGATAAAAAAAGATGTGTGATAGCAAGAAGATGCCTGCTGGATCACAAAGGAAAGAGTAGAGATGTCACAGAACTCTTCATCCTGAGATGCATGCATGCTTACGTTCTAGCATTAGGGAAATGGGTCATGGTCTAACTTTGAACTCGATGAATCGGGTCGAAAGGGTCACATGAGAAAATAATATCCGGGATGCAGATTATGACGCGCTCAATATTTCCTATTGTCATGTTACCTTTGTCGTTGTTCCTATCTGCCCTCTTTTTAATCTAAGCTAGCAATTGAATTTCATATGGTTTTCTTGTAACCTCGAAATTGATATGTGCAGGTCCACGAAAAAGAGGTGATTGGCGTTGTACATCATCCTCACAGGAATTTGGTTGCTACATATGGAGCAGACGGCACAATGAAGATTTGGAAACCGTGATTCGTCTGGCAATCTGTTTTAAGTTAATTGTTTAATACGGTTCGCTGTAGAATATACTTCTTCTTTATGCCATGTAGAATGTTACAGTCTGATTCTGTCTTTACCCTGATTTGTTGTATCATATGTCTACCTCTCTTATTAATATAGTCCCCAGTTGCCTCAAGCTGCTTGTATTGCCACCTCTCTCCCTACTGTGATGGTGCTTTATGAATTCAGGAGTGTGAGATGCATGTTTTTCCTCGCTTCTGTTCCTTTCGTTCGCAGGTGGCAGGTTATATACTCTAAGAACTACGCTCGGAGGATGCACGAATTGTCTGTATCAACTGAAGTAATGGAGGTAGGAAACGAGGGACGCAGAACATATGCGGGAAGCAAGAAAATCCAAGGAATACTGAGAGGACATAGAACATGAGAGGAGTTGCCTCTAGTAAGGTCATTGGCCATGAGATGTTGGTTGGAAAGATGCAACTTATTTATATTTCATTATCATTTTTTTAAAATCATCATGAACATTGATTAAAAAAATCAATTTGTATTCGTATGTGGTCTTTATTCGATCCGTATTCGGGTTTATGTTTATTGGATCCATATTTTTTTCATTGACTCTATTCAATCCGTATTCGGGTCCGCTTTTTATTCGATATGCATTCAGATTCGATAAATATCCGATTAAATTCGTATCCGTATTTTTAAGGATATGATTTCCTTAATGCATATCCAAATCATATCCGTATCATATCTATATTCATGTTCCATAGAGATGAAGCGAATGTGGATAGGAAATAGGCATATCTGATCCGTATCCAATCCGTTTTCATCTCTACACGTACCTCATGTTTACATTTGAAACATGCTAGGAACTTGACAATAAGCAAAGTAAAAAAAAAACGTAAGGAAATATATGTTAGAATCGTTCTCATTATTATAATCCGAAATGACATACAAAACAACAATAAATTATCATACAAGTATGGAACCTTATCGCAAGTTGCCCATTTCTACTATCATTGGTAACAGTCTTCAATGGCATAATGCATGAGCTAGGGTACAAGATCATCTGATTTACCGTCCAACAATCCGATTCTATATAGTCGGTAAGAGGACACGCTTATCTCTATTCTTCTCTAGATATAGAGAAATCAGTACCATTCTTCTCCTTCACCAAAACACTATTGTGTACAAATCTTTGTTTTATGCTATAATCGAACATTCAAGTTTGTCTTCGGATCCTTTTCTATTATATTCTCTTATTGGTTTCATGTCAACATAGAAAGTTCCCAGGTTGAGTATGTAAATATAGTTGTCAGTTTATTCTTTGGTCTTAGCTTTGGATTTATCTTAGCCATAACGGTTATTTAATTTTATGAACCAATAGTTGAGATAAGTCAAGTTTCAGCTCAAGTTTTATTTTTGTTCTTTAGCTTTGAAGTAGCATTCATTTACAAACTTTTTCTTTCAAGGGCTGTTTAAAATCCTGTAGTGCATGTTAAGTTGGGTTTTGTTTAATTTGGGATTTGTTTGTTCATTGTCAGTTTTTTTAGAATCCGGATTACTATCTTGGTTCAAGTTAGTTGGGTCTTTTATTCCGGTACAAATATTATTAAATACGATTTTGAGTCCCGTTCTTGTTTTGTTTCAGTTCACGTTTATATCGTTGTTTCAATTTCGAGTTCATATCATTTTAAAAGTGATGTGATCTGAGAATTTAAAATGTGACATTATGCTGTTTCAGTTCACGTTCATATTGTTGTTGCGATTTGGAGTTTAGGTCATTTTAAGAGTGATGTGATCTAAATTTGAAATTTGTAATTATTTTGTCAAATATCTGGAGTTCACTCCGACTGGATCGGAGCTGGTGAGCAGAAGCAGGAGCATTCCCAGGCAGCCAATGATCATGGCGGGGGTCCATCGGCGGCAGGGAGCGCATGTGGGTATTAAAAGGCCTTCGCGGTGGTGGAAACGGGAAGCGCATTACCCTCTCCGGTTTAATCCGCATCAATCTCCTGTTTTTCTTCTTGTGCATGTTATCTCATTGGATAAGCCGGTTGTCTGGAGCCGACCTTACCGGTGTCTTCGAAATGGCTTTGAATATCACCATTGGGAGGGGACCCATTGTGCTGCCCATGCTGTGGAAGTTGCATGCTCAACGTCGATGCTGGTGCGGAGGAGGACGAAGCCATAGCCCTTGGACTTGCAGGTGGCGTGGTCGGTGACTGGAGGAAGGCGTCGAAGAGGGTATCAATGGCGGCTTCCCAGCCCGAGGCCTTGTACGAAGATCTTGTGGTGGATGGAGTCGGAGTTCGTAATGGAGGCGATGCGCTCCATGATGTAGCAGTCGGCGCAGGCGGCCTCCTTGAGGAGGTAGATGAGCTGGCCCCGGCTGAAGGGTTCCAGGAGCTTCTCGATGGCCTCGCGCTCGTCTTCCTCGATCTGGTTTCTACGCATTGTCTTCCCCGGATCTCCTAGGAGTCCATTTGTTGCTTGGGTGTGGCGTTGGGCGCCATCAGGTCCGCAAGGGGGCGGAGCGTAGGGGCGTCGGAAAAATCTCTGAGTTCGATATTCACTGGATTAGTTAAAGTTTCGATGCAGATTCAATTCGAAAATAAACGAGCCAAATCTTGATCTAGGTTTGGGCTCGTTTATTGAAACGAACCGATTCTTAAAATGGTAGGTTCACTCATGTTCGGATTGTTAAAAGTTCGATACAAAATATTTTATTTATTTATTTATTTCTCCTAAAAAATATACAAGGAATGAAGAATTTGCACCGTGATGAAATAAGGTATATACTTAAAAGTTCACGGCTCTTAATCATGACATACCGAAGGGTTGTGATCATTCCACATTCTCAAAATAGTTAGATTCCAAAGAGTTTCATTGATAATCAAATCTTAAACGAATCGAACAGAACCTTCACGAATCAACCCGAACACCATTTTTATTTTATCGAACCGAACCGAACCCGAACCTCTAAAAATGCTTAACAAACCGAACCGAACTTGTGTAGGTTCATTCAAGTTTGGTTCGTTTACACCTAGGGCCTGTTCGGTTCGGGAATAAGCAGGATTAAGAATTGGGAATAAGGGGAATAAGGGTCTATTCTTTGTTCGGATGAAGGATAGGAATAAGGAGAATAAGGTGAAATAAAAGTAGGTAAGGTGGGATAAAGATAGGAATAAGAGTGAAATAAGATGGAATAATAGGGAATAGTTGTACCGCTGGAAACCGTGTCGGGAGGAGAATTGACCCCTTATTGCAGGGCTTATTCTCCAACCAAACAGGGCCCTAGGGTGTAAACATACAGATACAGATACAGACATAGGTATTACTGTATCATTATCCAATTTTGAATACAAATACGGATGCGGATACGGATATTGATGGATATTAAAACTATCTTACCATATCCTTAAAAACGAATACGGATGTAAAATGGATGCTGATCGCTTACGAGTAATGTTAGAAATATTCTATAGAATCAACTTAAATATATACAAACTAGATGGAAAACACATGATATAAATTTGTTACATGTGTTTGTATCATAAAAATTATACAAATATGGTAAAGGAAGGTATGGAATTATGTTATATTATGATTAAAAATAAATTTATGACTATATTTATATACGAAAACGAGCATACGGATACATATACAAATATTTGCGGATATCAAAATGATATCCATATCTGTATCCATTTTGAAATGGATAATGTCAAAATCTATATAAAACGGATATGGTGACGGATTGAATACGGATATATCCGTAACCGTTTGCATCCCTATTTACACCCCTAAGGGCTGAGGGCCATCGGTGGTCCTTCTGGGTCGCGAGTTGGTAATTCCTTTTTGGCCGAGGGCTAAAGTGAATGATCTCTGGGTCAGGAAGGGCAAAACGGGGATTTACGTGCAAAAAATTAATGGGTTGAGGCACTTCAATATATGTAAATGGAATGGATGTGCTGAGGTAAGAGGAGAGGAGTTCATCCATTCGGATATAATGGAAAGAAAATGAAAATAATTTCAATATTTATGCTCTGTAAGCATTGTAGTCGAGATGTTAATATGGATGCGTGGAATTATGGGAAAAAACGAATCGACCACTCATTTTTTAGTCTTATTTAGTAAAGCATCACGATAATTTCATTTTTATGGATTGAATTTTATTGATAGTGATCAAAACATCTTATGTAATAGGTATCATTTTTTTTAGGAATTTTCAATAGTTACGCCACTCAACTTCTGCAATATTAGCGATGCTTCTCTTTTATTTGCAATTCCACTTGTATCCTTACTTTCTTATAAAATTTAAGGGATTTTTACCCAGCAGACTCTATAAACTTTGTCAATTACCTCCTCGACTTTTGAAACAACCTAATTCCTCCCTCGATCCTGTAAACTTGCCAATTCTTACCCCATCAACCCTCCGGGTAATATGTTTGAAGCTCGTGGGGGTTCTTGGGATAATTTAAAGAGTCGATAAGATAATTATGTTGTGCAAAAGGTCGTAGAGGTAATTTAAAAAGTTTATAGAGTCTGCTGGATAAAAATCCCAAAATTTAAATTTA
The DNA here is from genome assembly GCA_037367405.1 of Ottelia alismoides. Classification (NCBI taxonomy): domain Eukaryota; kingdom Viridiplantae; phylum Streptophyta; class Magnoliopsida; order Alismatales; family Hydrocharitaceae; genus Ottelia; species Ottelia alismoides. The sequence goes on from JAZKJV010000098.1 coordinate 202,989, forward strand.
TGTTCTCCTGTTAAGGTACAATAAGTGGAATAACTGATATTGCAAATGGCCATAACTATTAATTTTGTGAAAATGTTGTGGCACAGCTGATATTAAAAAAAAGAAAATGACATAACTGATATTCCAGAAGTTAAGAGGATCATAATTGTAAATTTTTTATAATGTCTAATAATCCATTAATAATATAATTCTTGGATTGAGGACACAATAATAAAGAAATACGGATTTATCCTAATGATAAGATGAAATAATTCGAGTAAAAAAACACATTCTTCACTGCTAAGATTAAAAAAAGTTTTTTTACGATTATGCACCTCTTAAATTCTGCAACATCAGATGTGCCCCTTCTTTAAAAAAAAATAACATTTGTATCTCTATCTTATTGTGCAATTAACATTTGCACCTCTTGGTTAACTTCCATCCATTCTCTTCTCAAATGGATGTTATCTCATGGGTCTTAATTAGGGATGAACATGGACTGGACGTGTGTCGAGCCCTGTAGGACCCATGCCCAAGCTCATTTTACAAATTGGGCTTTGGGCGGCCGAGACCCATATTGCAAAATCTGAGAGGGTGCAACTGAAAATAGCCCATAAAAAATAAAAGGGTTTTTATCAGTTGTGCCCCTATGAGATATTGCAATTTCAGTTATACCCCTCTTTTTTTTGAAATATCAGTTATGTCCCTACTTTCTTGAAAAATTCACAGTTCTGCCCTTCTGTTAAGGTAAAGTAAGGGCATAACTGATATTAAAAAGGGCAGAACTGTGAATTTTTCAAGAAGGTAGGGGCACAACTGATATTTCATAAAAAGTAAGGGTATAACTGAAATTGCAATATCTCAGAGGGGCACAACTGAAATCGCAATATCTCAGAGGGGCACAACTGCTAAAAACCCTAACACCTCTCGCCCTCTGCCTCGCACCGCGGCCGTCCCTCGCCGAACAGCAATGGGAGCGTACACGTACGTCCAGGAGCTATGGAGGAAGAAGCAGTCGGATGTGATGAGGTACATCCAGAGGGTACGCTGCTGGGAGTACCGTCAGCTTCCTTCCATCGTTCGCGTCACGCGTCCCACCCGCCCCGACAAGGCCCGCAGGCTCGGGTACAAGGCGAAGCAGGTAATCCCTCCACCCGATTTGGATTTCCTGCAGCTGCAAATATGTGTCATCGATTTTGGGTAATCTAAGATATTGTATTTTGCTGTTCGTGGTAATTTTTTGATTCTTTGATTGTTTCGTTATATATGTTCGGGAAAGATTTTGAATCAAAGGTCGCACATTTTCTTAAGTTTTAGGGTAGGCTTTGTCCGGATGCACTGAATACCACATTTGCTGTTTTGGGTTCGGCTCAGATTTCTGGAAATAATCATATTGCAAGCTCGATGTAATCTTATGTTGTATGTGTTCTTGAGGAGTGCATATTAACATGCTAATATGTTTGTATTATAGTCAGAGTCTTAGTTATGTCAGACCAGTCTACTCTTAGTACTCTTGTTTTTTTTTGTTGTTATGATGCAACTTATTAACCTTTACAGGGTAAGCAGTTGATAAAACAAAGACGATTTCTAGAACATATTATGTAACCCACAATTTATTTGTTAATGTTGAGATATTAGATATTTTTATAATCGTTGTCTTATTTTCTATTTCTTTCTTCTTCTTTTTGAATTTGTTCCATAAGTTTCTCTCTTATATAAGAGAACCCTAGGGCCTCTCATAAAGTAATTAATTCTTTTCCCTCTACATGGTATCAGAGTGACGGTCCTAGACCGAGTTCCCATACCCCACAAAACCCTAACCCTACCTGCCACCCCATACTCTAGTCCGCAACCCTAGGCCTCCAGGTTGTTGCCCGGCCTCCAGGCCACCGCCCGACCAGCCCAGGCCACAGCCCTAGGCCTCCAAGCTGCGGTTCCTGTCGTGCTAGGCCCCCGCTTGAGCCGGCCAGGCCTCCCCGATCGTCATCTAGGCATCACAAGCCATCGTCGGCCTTCCCGTGATCTTCCTTGCCCCTTTGCAAGTAGTTGTACGGTCTGAACCGGTTTGATTTTGACCGGAAAACATGATTTCTGATTTATAAATCACGTTTTCCGGCCCAGCAAGCAACGACGATTGATGAGGTTGGTTGTATGAGTCTACACGTACAACCAATCCTCAATATGATCGTGTAGACTCGTTTATATTGATCTACTTCCCAGTTGAGTTCCGTTATGTGGTCATTCTACCATCATGTCAGAGAACAAGGGTGATATTTTCTCGTCTGGAGCCTTCAAGGGCCCGATTCCCATCGCTAAGATGGATGGGACCAACTATGAGTTGTGATCCATGCAGTTTCTCACCCTATTGCAGTGCAACATGGAGCACATCCTGACAGATCCAGAGCCAACATATAAAATTAGGGAAAATGCTTTTTGGAAGCAAGATGACGCATATGCACGTGTTTGGCTATGTGGGACACTCACCACAGAGATAGCCAATAATATTTTGAACCAACCAATCGCCAAGGCGATGTGGGACACTTTGGCTTCCCACCTATGCTCAAGCGAAGAATGAGTCCAAGATTCTCCAGTTACAGTTTGACATCTACAAGGCCAAGCAGAATGGCCGTCCTCTGCACGTGTATTACAGTTCACTCCGTGGCATGTTTGAGAAGCTACATAGCTATATGCCTATTACGACATCTCTTGAGCAGCAGAAGGTATATAGGAACTCCACAATGGCTGGAGTTTTCATGGTCGGCCTTGATACAGAGTATGATGCAGCACGTACTCAGCTTCTCACTTGAGCTACCATACCTCCCATGGAGGAAGCCTATAGCCGACTCAACCGGATTATCATGCCTCCTATGGACACTCCTCAACTCTCGTCAGCTATGGCCATTTCTCGTGGTCGAGGAGTGACGACTCAGTCTAGAGGATGCACTCCTCGTGACAGAGGCGGTAGACGTCCGCATGGTCCTTGCACCTTTTGTCATCGACCGGGGCATGCAGAGGATACATGCTATCAGAAGCATGGATATCCCGTTTCTGACTGCATAGCTGAACAAATTGAGCCTTCAGATATTCTTGCTTCCCAGGCAGATCCTCGTCTGGATGATATCGTCTCTTGCATTCGAGAGATTATGACCTCTGCTGCAGGAACCCCCACTACAGATATAACAGCCACAGACAGAGCCTCTTCGAGCTCCTCAAGTATCGCTTATGCATTCACTGGTAGTAATGGTACAGATATGACAGAGTGGATTATGGACTCTGGAGGTTCTCATCATCTTTGTGGAGACAGAGTACAACTTAAGTCCTCCAGGACCATACCACCTGGTAGATGGGTTGTCATTGCAATGTCGACCACGTACCAATTACAGGACAGGGGGAGGTGCATCTGACGCCATCTATGCATCTTCAGAATGTTCTATATGCTCCTGACTTTCAGATGAATTTACTTTCCATTAGTCAGATTACTAAGAATCTGCTTGTCGTGCCATCTTTGATCCATCTTCTCTTATATTTCAGGACATACTCACGTGCAGTGTGATTGGAAGTGGCCGTGAGCAGCAAGGACTCTACAGCCTGGTCCAACCTTTTCATGTTGGCATTTCCACTATACCTACTGGACCAGTCTCTCTATATTTGTGGCACATTCGTTTTGGCCACCTTCCTCTGCAGAAGCATGCCATGTTCTCCCTCGGATTTCCACGAGATCCTCCTTTCAGTGTGAGGCATGTCATCTGGGAAGCATCATCGTTCATCCTTTCCATCTCGTCAGAGTCGGAGCAGTTCCCAGTTGTTTGAGCTCCTTCATTTAGATATCTGGGGTCCGAGTCGTGTTCCTGATAATCAGGGACACCATTTTTATCTTGTTGCCGTTGATGATTTTTCTAGACTTTCCTGGGTCTTTCTTTTGAATAATAAGTCTGAGGTTGGATCCATGATCAAATATTTTATTAATGAAGTAAGGAATATTTTTTCTGCTAATGTCAAATATCTTCGCACTGACTGTACCTTACAGCCTTTTGAGTTTCTTAGATCTCTTGTCATTGTTCACCATAACTCATGTGCCTATACTTCTCAGCAGAACGGTGTTGCCGAGCGTAAACATCGTCACTTACTTGATGTGACTAGAACCTTGTTGATACAGAGTCATGCTCCTCACTCTTACTGGGAGATGCTGTCCTCATTGCATGCTATCTGGTAAACCGCATGCCCTCGTCTGTGTTGGGAGAGAAGATTCCTTTCTCGATTGCGTTTCCTGAGAAGGATCTTTTGTCCCTTACACCTTGTATGTTTGGATCTGTTGCTTTTGTTCATGATGTCTCTCCAGGTCGGGACAAGCTCTCTCCTAGAGCTGTCAAGTGTATGTTTGTTGGCTACTCTCGTATCCTGAAGGGGTACATTGCTTTGATCCGCTAAAGCAAAAGTACTTTGTCAGTGCTGACGTTACTTTCTTTGAGTCTGTTATGTATTTTTCTCCTACAGGTGATAGACTAGCCCCATCTGACTCTGACAATGAGATCAACATGCCTCCACCTCCTATTGTCGTTCCTCCGCCTCCCTCTACTCCTGCTCTACCACCACCTCCTCAACCACCACCACTACTACCTGCTCTTGTGGCTCCACCTCCTACTCTGACTCAGTTTTTGCCACGTGTTTTTCCTCGTAGGCCTTGCTCGGTTCCCCATGCTCACAGGTCTTGCCCATCATCCAGCACGCCTCAGGTACGTACTAAGCACATTGTTTCTACTGATGGCACTACTGAGTTGTCTGTGCAGCATGATTCCATACAGAATGAGCAGGTGACCTCTCAAGAGGGGAACTCACAGGTCACAGACTTGGCAGATGATCTTGGTGTACCGATTGCTTTACGAAAGCAGAAACGATAGTGTGCTACTTATCCTCTTGCAGCCCAGGTTTCCTTGAACAGGCTGTCAGAGGATTTCGGGAGGTTTACCTTGTCACTATCTGCTGTGGAGATCAGTATTCATGAAATCAGCCGCACGGGCCGCATATGCGGCCGCATATGCCCATGCGGCATGCAGGCCGCACCGATTTCACGAATCAATGCATTATGTGCCCTCCCCGCATATGCGGCCCTCTTATGCCCCGCTTATGCCCCGCATATCCCGCATATGCCCCTCATACTGCTCCAGCAGCTCCAATTTTTCATTCTTCTTATTCAGGTCCTCTTCCTTCATTCATTTGTAAGAATATGTCATGCATTTGTATACAATTGCAATGTATTATACCATTATGTATATGCAATGTTTTATGTTTTTCTCGTGTATTGTTTTCACTAGTATATACAATGTATCGTCGAATAATTTATATATGACGATTGAGGTTTTGCTCATGTAGTGCATGTACGTGTATTGAAGTTTTCTTATTACGAATCATCTAATATGTGAAGTTTTTATGGTAAATGTTTTTTGTGATTAAATATAAGACAATTATTTAAAGCATATACACACCCATCTAACATGAACCATTTTTCTTAGATCTTCTTTAACTCCACTTAGATACATAAATTCAGTGGTAGTGTTACTCATAGATATTTATTTTTAAATTAAAAATTAAAAAACTGCATAGAACTGCATATACCCCGCATATGCCCCCGCATACCGCTTATTCAGTATTCAATGACCTGTCCGAACGCATACGCATACCGCTTTCCTGAACCTTGGTGGAGATACCACGGACATATCAGGAGACTCTAAAGGACAGTCAGTGGAGGTTAGCCATGGAGGAGGAGATGGTTGCATTACAGTCACATGACACGTGGAGTTTTGTTTCTGCTCCAGTCGATGCATCTGTTGTGGGATGCAAATGGGTGTTCACTGTGAAACACCGTGCAGATGGCAACGTGTATCGCTATAAGGCGAGACTTGTAGCACGTGGGTTCACCCAGACTTATGGGGTGGACTATCATGATACTTTCTCTCCAGTTGCCAGACATTCTACTCTACGTGTTCTACTTTCTGTTGTTGTGATACGCGATTGGCCCTGTATCAGCTTGATGTGAAGAATGCCTTCCTCTATGGTGATCTACAGGAGGAGTCTACATGCAGCAACCACCTGGGTTTTCCGTTGAGGGGGAGTGTCAGAAGGTTTGCAGGCTATACAAGGCTATCTATGGCCTTAAGCAGAGTCCAAGAGCATGGTTCCAGAAGCTCTCGGATTTGATAGAGCAATAAGGGTTTGTGAGATCGACTGTCGATCACTCCTTGTTTGTGCAGAGGACCCAGAGAGGTACTATTGTCATTCTTGTTTACGTTGATGATATTATTGTTACAGGGGATGACGAGCAGGGCATTCATGGTGCCAAGGACTTTCTAGGTCAACAATTTGTGAACAAGGACCTTGGACACTTACGTTACTTCCTTGGATCGGAGTTTGCCAGGAACTAGAGGGGTCTTGTGATGACCCAGAGGAAGTACGTTACAGATCTTCTTTCAGAGACAAGCATGGCAGATTGCAGGCCTACCACTACTCCTATTAACCCGAGCATGAAGCTTTATGATGATGATACTGAGGAGGTCAACAAGAGGAGGTACAGAGAGCTTGTTGGCAAGCTAGTATATGTGACTATTACCAGGCCCGACATATCCTTTGCTGTGAGCAAAGTGAGTCAGTTTATGGAGCAGCCTAGACATGCGCATATGGATGCAGTCTATATGATTCTGAGATACCTGAAGACTTCACCTGGTACGGGACTTCTTTTCAGCAGAGGCACATCTCTCTCAGTTACAGCATATGCAGATACAGATTATGATGAGTGTCCAAAGGATAGAATGTCTACATCAGGCTTTGTTGTGTTATAGGGAATTCTCTTGTTTCATGGAAGAGTAAGAAGCAAACTACTGTTGCCAGATCAAATGCTGAGTCGGAATACATGGCCATGGCGCATGCTAGCACAGAGATGATGTGGGTTAGATCTGTACTTACTGACCTGACTATAGAGGTGCCTCTTCCCATGCACCTCCAATGTGATAATCAAGCTGCTCTTTTCATTGCCAACAACCCAGCCTTTCATGAGAGGACGAAGCACATAGAGGTGGACTGTCACTACACTCGTGACATAATACAGAAGGGTTTTATCACCACTACACATGTCAGCTCTGGAGACCAGACAACAGATGTACTTACAAAGGCCCTAGCTAGAGGACCTTATCAGAGATGTTGTTCGAAGCTGAGTCTGATCGATATCTACACTCCAGCTTGAGCGGGAGTGTTGAAATATTAGTTATTTTTATTATCGTTGTCTTATTTTCTATTTCTTTTTTCTTCTTTTTGTAATTTGCCCCATAGGTTTCCCTCCTATATAAGAGAATCCTAAGGCCTCTCATAAAGTAATGAATTCTTTTCCCTCTACAGTTAACTTGTTTATTTGTTGTACGAGAATAGGACGCCAGAACCTGTTCAAGTGCGGAATGTAAGCACATGAAACGGATGCTTGTCAAACCGATCTCGAAAAGCACATTTTGTATTTGTTTTTGAAACCATCTATTTTCTATTGCTAACAAGTCTGCAAATGTTGGTTATCTGCACTAATATGGTGCAACATGTTGTCTGCTCGGTTATATACTGGTATTGATGGAAACTACTGTTTTATTTTGTTTGTTAGATGAGCTTTATTCATATAAGTCGTAGGTGAACTTAAATAAAGTCCCAAAGAAACTGAATCTGCCTTGACATTCCACCTATTGTTTAGAAGTTTATCGATGTCTTATAATAGCTGTCTGTATCCTAGTGATACACAAGGATTTTAACTGGGGATCTTTTTAGTTGTGCTATGCTGCCTTGTAAACATTTGTATGGATGAAGGAAAGGTATGGAAAGTATAAGGATGTGAAGAAATGGTTGTGATTACCGTGATTTATTGATAGAAGGTAAGACAGAGGGGCAGGAAGAGATTTTTTTTGTATCTGCTTTATTATTGAACGGAAGTGAAGTGGGGAGTTGGGAATTTTAATTTGAAACGGGGTTATCCCCGCGCACAGATACCTTTCCAGGGTAGATGTAACAATGATATAAGATGCATAAATAGATTCATACACAATGCCGCAATAAGGATCCATAACCTAAGATGCTAATGGTTTCCATCACACTTTTTCTCATCTACAGTTTTTGAGGAAGGACTTATTCACTCTTTTCAGTCCATTTGATTCCCGTCCATTTTAAATCCATATCCTTACACACCACTTAGATTTGAATCTGCTACTTTCTGGAACTGCCTTCTTCAGCAGGGTCCTTTGGATCAAGATCCAATATTCTGGGTTCCTCCCCTAATTTCAATGGCCATCAGTTCTGAGATTTTCCCACTCATCTTCTCCCCTACCCTCCTTGAGATTAACTACACTACCAAACACAGTTAACTGCTGCCAAGTTCTATATTCCTAATGAACTTGAATATTATGATTGTTTTGTGATTTCTAGTTTATTTTCGTTATTATATGTTGTTGATGACATTTGGGTTTAATATTATTTTTCAGGGCTTTGTGATTTATCGTGTCCGTGTGAGGCGTGGTGGACGTAAGAGGCCTGTCCCAAAGGGTATTGTGTATGGTAAACCAACAAACCAGGGTGTCACACAGCTTAAGTTTCAGAGGAATAAGAGGAATGTTGCTGAGGAGAGAGCTGGACGTAGGTTGGGCGGTCTAAAAGTACTAAATTCCTACTGGATTAATGAGGTGAGGATCATTTTTTTAATGTAACATGCTGTTTGCTTTCTAAATAGGCAGATATTTCAACATGGATTTGAGCCAGAATTCATGTAGCCGACCCTACTTCAAGTGGGAGAAGGCTTTGCCATTTGCCATTTAACGAGCTGTTTGCTTTGGCATCCCTGTGCTTACTTGTCAATATTCCACAGGACTCTACCTACAAGTACTTTGAGATCATCCTTGTCGATCCAGCCCACAATGCTATTCGTAATGATCCTAGGATTAACTGGATTTGCAAGCCTGTGCACAAGCATCGTGAATTGAGGGGTCTCACTTCTGCTGGTAAGAAGTACAGGGGCCTTCGTGTCAAGGGCCATCTTTCTCACAAGGCAAGACCATCCCGAAGGGCTACCTGGAAGAGGAACCAGACCTTGTCGCTGCGCAGATACCGCTGAAGTTAGCCGTTGTCACCTCTCATCTCTTATTCGTGTTAAGTCTTTTTTCTTGCCATCTAAAGACTATCTGCTCTATTGGGTCTTGCTTGAGTTATTCTGTTTCAGTATGGATTCAGCTCCCTGTTTTTCAGCTATATGGAATTTTTGAAGATCACTCTAGCCATTAGACACCGATCACTATAGCTTTATTAAGAATATTTGACTGCTTTTCTACTTCGCGGTGCATAATTTAGTTTAATATCCGAAGATATGAGCTTATATTGATCTCTTTTACAACTGCGGCTTTTGCTGGCTTGGTTCCAAACTCATTTGATATTGTAAATTGAATATTCTCCAATATAAGGAATTATGTGCGATGTCCTATAAGGTGCTGCTAATGCATTTTCTGTTACGTGCATATGCTAATGCTAATGCTAGGTCCAAGAATGGACGAAACCTGGGATTAGTGAATGGAGATATTATCAGCCATTCTGGGATTGAAACTTGGCGTAAGGTTAGTGACTAGTGGGTGAGTTTTTGCAATGGGTGATGGAGCAATGCTGTGTTAAAACTGAAGTATTTACCGTTCTCTACTCGTTGCCGTTTTAACCGAATGATTTACCTTTAGATTGATAATGCAGCCAAGAGCAACTTTAGCCCTTGATGAGAAGAGAATTAACGTTTTTAAATAAATGGAGAAGAAGGTCAGAAGGTGTAAGCTTGCGTATGCAAGCAAAAGAGTCCTTTTTTAGCCTGTTTAGCTTAAACATCTTACCATTTAAAAGGAGCCTAATAAAAAAGGAGCCTAATAAAAAAAGCTTTGGCAGCATTGATTTGTGCCAGTTGATTTCTGATGGAGGGTGTAAGCCTAAGGACCCACCATTTATCATAAGATTGCAGTATTTTTGCATCAGAATTCCTAGTTTTAGTGTGCCCGAAAGAGACCCTGTCCTGTTTACATTCTGGGTCTTGTTATTGCTAAAATAGAAACCCTAAGACCCTGTTCGTTTGGGGTATAAGGAGGAATGGAATAAGGGGAATAAGCCCCCAACACGGTTCCCCGTGGTACGACTATTCCCTATTATTTCATCTTATTTCACTCTTATTCCTATCTTTATCCCACCTTACCTACCTTTATTTCACCTTATTCTCCTTATTCTTATCCTCCAGCCGAACGGAGAATAGACCCTTATTCTCCTTATTCCCCATCCTTATTCCTGCTTATTCTCCTACCAAACGGGCCCTAAGAAATGAAGAAGTTGGTAGTAATGTCACTAGTTTATTTCTATTTTCAGTTAGTAGAGTTTCCATAAGTTTTTAACGAGAATAGCTAGATTAAAACACCTGAGGTACATGATGCCCCGCTCATTATATATTTAGATCTTGTTAAAGCATTCCATTTTGCAATGTGTATTTTTGAAGATTTGGTAACCTGTCCTACATAAATGATTATCTCAAACATGTTGGTTTTATGAATAAAATCCATTGAAATAAGGGCAGTAGTTATATAAAAAAAAGGTGAGAGAAGTCAGAGAGGAGTTGGGGATTTTAAAAGAGCTTGTTTAGCAAGCAAAGAAATATTTTCTTTTCTGAACAAGGAGAGCCCACACTTAAATTTGCCAAACAGCGAGTTCCAAAAGACATTTGTAACTCGAGATCTCAGCAATCCAGTCATCTGTCTAGCTTACAGTCCCCCTTGCCTTTCGGACGGTCGACCCCGCTTACTTTTTCATGCTCTTTCTGAGGAGATGTGTGTGCTTATATTGTATTATCATCCTCTTAGTGTTCCCATGCCTCCATTTTATAGTGGTTTATGTGAAGAATTGACCTCGCTCTTCCCTATCCCAATTCTTAATTGTTGATGCATGAATGCTAATAATGCTAAATAAATTGCAAACACATGCGTTTGTTACAGCTTCTAGCTCAACTTTTGGCTCTAAGATGCAACCTCTCTAGCTACATATTCTCGAGAAGTTGGAAATTCCCTTCTAAGTTCAAATACTACTATCGTCTAGAAATAGGAGTCCGAAGTTTAATCAGTGTAGCTAACTCTTTTCTTTAGAATATTAGAATAAAGTTGATTATTTATCCATATACTTTTTAACCGTCTAGATTTAACCGTTGATTATAATATTAGAATAAAGTTAAAAAAGACGCCATGGATATGTGGATGCTATCAAGATACCCATATTTATTTCAAGAAAAGAAGATATATATTTTAGATTTTGAGGAATGTCGATGCAGGGAAGGATGTAGATTTTTATTTTTATGGAGATAGATACGATTTTTATATTTATTTTTTTAAAATATGTATTTGGGTATGCTTGCAAGTATAGTGGCAAACACATCTTGAAGCCCGTATTATTGATGCAACCAGTATATCGATTCACATCATGCAATCATATATGTTTTGAAGCGGATATAATTTTTTTACATTGTCGGATAAATGATATTTTTTATATATACAAATATTATATAGATACTATATTTTTATTTTTTGGTATAGATACTGATATTATTATAATATATAGGGATTTTTACCCGGCAGACCTTATAATCTTTTGCAATTACCTCTACGACCTTCGAAACATCGATATTCCTCCCAAGACCCCTTAAACTTGCTCCGTCTTAGCACATGAACCCTATGTTTATGTGCCGCCTCTTTCTTAACCTAACCAGAGTCGATTGGTAACTCGTGTACGAAACAATCGCTAGAGGCGTGCCACATGGCCTGGGTTTAGGGTTTTGGTGGGAAGCTCGGATAAAGAGGCATACATGCTTCGTCCCCTCCCATTCCACTTCGATACCATCGATCTCCCCCTTCCTTCCCACCCCATCGACCTCTCCCATGCTTGCTCAACGACCTCAACCTCTCCCTCCCCTTCCTTTCGCACTCCATCGCGCTGGTGGTCATGGAATCTCTTCTTCCTCGATCCATCGAATCAAGGTCCTTCCGCTTTAGGGTTTCACCAGCATACGAACATGATGTTAAACGGGTTAGGGTTCTAACTCTTGGTTGCTTTTTTGTGGGTATCGAACATGCAGGTGTTGACGATGGGTTGGTTCGGTGGACACGAAGGGATCCTCACTGTGTGCGTTAGACATGGAGGCTACTTCAAATGGACGCGAGGAATGAAGGGAGAAAAGTATTTGCTTGGAAGTGAAGAGAGGATCGGGATTGATCCGAACACTACCTCCTGCTTTGATCTTATGGAAGTAATCTCTAAGATCGTACCTTGGGAGCTAAGGTGTACGATCACTTTGAAATATAAGATCCCTCACATAAGAGGGAGCAAGTTTGCTGAGATCAAGAATGAGAAAGACATGATGGAAATGCTCAATGCACACAACGATGGAACGAAGATCGAGCTTGTTACAGCCATTTACTAGGGTTTTTAAGGCCAAAATGATAGAATAAAGATGATGAAATGGAGATTCATCATCCCCCTATACTTGCCTTTGCTAGTCCCTAGCAAACACTTATGCAATAAGTGCAGAAAAGAAAAAGAAAGAAATTGGATTTAGTTTAATTATCAAACTTGTCTTCACAAAATCAAAGTTTGGAACTTAAGTCAGACCTTTGGACTTTTAGTGCAGGCGGAACCATAATGGGAATCGGATTTGAAATCCAACAACCTTCAAGAATCCCAAACTCTGCTCAAATCTCCTCAATAGCCAGGTCAGAATACTTCACTCATGCGCAAACCCTTATGACTATGAAACTCGTACAGTGTAAGTGATAGTGTCCCTCCCCAACTGAAATGTTAAAGAGTTTGACTTCTCCAGCATGACAACCTAATGATTTTCCAATCCAGTAAATCCTTACTCGAGGAGCGGGGTATTCCCTTCTAAGTTCAAGTAACAACCAACTCAAGAGGAAGGGGTGAAGAGAAGAATGGACGGTAGCCAGTGTAGCTACCTATCCTAGGATGCAAGACCAGTGTAGTCAAGTCATCCAGCTGCAGGCTCACATAATTTGACTTTGAAGCTCAAGCTTGCTTATTTACTATACAAATATATACACTACGGCAAGCATTTTATTTTCAATCATACATGTCCACTTTTTTGGAGTTTTGCTCTTTTTTTCTTTCTTTGTTTGAAATACTATATACATCAGCATATACATAAGGAGTTTTTCCTCTTGAGCCAATAGACTATCCCTCTTTTGAAGCATTATTGTAACCCACACTCTCCTGTCTTAAAAATTCATCATCACTGGATGGGTTAGGGTGCACTTCCATCCCTAGAGGAGGACAAATGTTTCCACTTGTGCGCATCTCATACCGACAAATCCAATATCCTCACAACTCCAACTGAGTTGAGCCAAGTGAAAGGTACAAGTGTCCAAGTTAGGTCATTATCGACAAGATTCATGTGTGTGCTCTGAAATACTCTACTTAGGCTGTCAAGAACCCATTGAACCAAGTCTCATGATCCTCAAAGAATTAAGTCAACTAGACCTGAATTACCTCAATTCCAGCTTCTATAAGGTTCATGTTATTAGGTAGATTTAATATCCAACCAATCTCCAATCTTCAGATTTTACTTAGACTTGTTCAATTATCAAACTCAATCTGAAAAATGCGAATGCCATGCAAATGCTAAGCAGAATTTTTTTTGTGACGCAATTTTCAAAGATTTTGAAGTTTTTATGTTTTTTTAAAAGATGATGCATAAGCATTTTTTTGGATTTTTCAAGAAGATTTTTCAAATGTTTTTTGGTATTTTTAATTTTGCAAATATTTTTATGATTTTTGAGAACAAAATATTTTGGATAAAAATTAGGTACAAATACTTACACAAGGGTACATCTTATATTTACAAGAATTTAAGGATTTTTAAGAATTTACAAGGGGTAAGTGGTCAATTTATAGATATACATACAATTTAATAAAGAATTTTAGTGTGATGTATATATTCCTCAAATTTATCTGAAAAAGGTTTTCCAAACAATTTTGAAAACTATAGTCCAAAATAATTTTTACAAATAGTTTTTACAAATATTTACACACATTTGAAAATCATTTTGCAAAGATTTTTCAAACAGTACATATAGATTTTTTCAAAATATTTTTGCAACCATTTTCCAAACATTTGCAAATAATTTTTTGAACATTTTATTTCACACAAAGTAAATAATTTTTTCAAACTAAATAATTTTCGCGAAGGTTGAAAATATTTAACAAAACATTTTCCAAATAGTTTTCAAAAGATTTTTCAAAAAGATTTTCAAACTATTTTTCAAACATTTTGCAAAAAAATATTTTTACCTGATTTATTAATCAGTAAATAGAAAAAATTTGAGGAATAATTAACAACTTTTTATTAAGTGTTTTTAATGAATTTTAAAAGAGTATAATTAGCCATAATTATTAAGAAAAATACGAAAGTACGAGTTATGTCTAAAGTATACAAGGAGTATATACGATCCCCTATACATAGCTTGAGCTATGTCCTCATAGATCAGAGAAAAAAGAGAAGACATAGATCGTACTGAGTATAGAAAAGTCTAAAGAATAGACGAACGAAGAAATGAACGAATAAAAAGTTGACTGCCCCCTATACTTAGGATCAAATAATCCTAAGTATAACAGATTGTACACAAAGCAGGGAGGGTCGAGGGTGGGAATGAACAGATTGTACTCAGTCTGTCTCCCCCTATACTTAGGGTAAGATATCCCTAAGTATAGACAAGAAGATGAGATAGTAGAGAGGATCAAAGAATGAAAGAAATCGGGATGTGCACCCCCTATACTTAGGACAAAGTACGTCCTAAGTATAGAAGACTGCCAAAAAGGGGCGACGTCTTTTTGGTAAAAAAAGAAAATAGAAAAGGAAAAGAAGAAAAGAGATCTGAAGATGGAAGAAGATAGAAGAAGATGTACACATCACTTCCCTTATACTTAGGGTAAAAAAAGCCCTAAATATAGGCAACAACAGGAGTAATGAAACGAAACGACGAATGAACACTCAGTTCATCCACCCTCATATACTTAGGATAAAGTACATACCAAGCAAGGCACACATGAGAATGGGGTGGGTGAGCAATACGATAGATAGACGGAGGTAAACGAAAGCGTATATACAACATAGTGGATATACATAGGGTCAAGAAGGTGGAAAGTGAAACTTCTTGCAGGACCATTGAGGAATGGATCTGACATGGTGCAGGTCGACATCGGGGTCCTCAGATGACACTAACCGATCATGGTCGACACAATGAAGGTCCTCAATGGTCCTAGTGTTTGAAGGCACAGACAGGTCAGTGGAAGAAGTGCGACTAGATCCAGCCTTGGGTGTATCGTTGATATTAAAGTGAAAAGGGATGAACTCATCATCGGAAGAAGTAGAATCAAGGTCGTCCTGCGAGGTCTCATCTAGGTCAAAACCAAAATGAACGAATTCATCAGTGGAAGTAGTCAAGCCATGTTCATCCTCTACAGTCTCAACTGGATCATCATTTATATCAAAAGGTCTGAATTCCTGAATAAAAGCAAACAAATCATATTCGGTCTTGGTCTCATCAATATATGCCCTCCGCTCAAATGTATTAATCACGTAAATCTCACGGATGTCATCAACGCATTGCCAATCACAGGAAGAGGAAACTCCACGGTCTATGATTTCCGAGTCTTCCTCCTTGGAGAGGAATTCTCGGGTCTCATCATCGGTCATAAAGAAAGTCTCTCTTATATCTGCTTATAGATCGTAAGCCTCGGGGTCGGCTAACAGAGGCACACTCTCATGAGATGCGGGTCTCTAGTCGGTGGTAGGTGTGGTGATCAATACATCTCTCCCGACATTAGAACAGAAGTGAATCTCTCCTGATCCATAGTCAATAACGGCTCTCGCAGAGGCGAGAAAGGGCCATCCCAAGATAATTAAAGGACACTCCACAGACGTGAAAGTCTCCATGGGAAATACAACAAAGTCTGTAGTGAAGCGCATGCCCTGAATCAGAATGACGACGTTCTCAAGAATACTCTTCGGCCTCTTTATTGATCCATCAACAAAATGTACGATCATCCTGGTTTTCTTGAGAGGCCCAAGATGAATAGACTGTACCAACGAGAAGGGTATTATATTGATCGATGCACCGCTGTCAAGGAGAGTGTCATCACATAAATGGTTAGAGATGGTGCATCTCACAAGAGGTGTGACAGTGTTCCTTATCCTAGAAGATGGACGATGGGCAATGGCATGGACAGTGGTCATGGTCAAGATATGACACTCAGATCTGCTCCACTTTCTCTTCTTGGGATGAGAAGCAGATAAATGATTCATGGTCTGCAGAAGTGGGGCTTCAATGATCTCATGAATAGCGGCCACCACTTCGGGGTCAATGAACATTTTTTTTGAATTTTTGGATCTCCTCTATACAAGGTAGGAGACTGGAATCAGCATCTACACGAGGAATGCCAAGAGCAGTCTGTACAACGGCATCCTTAGGGTCATGAATGGGACAAGGTGTGAATGGTTGTGTGGTCAAAGGATTTGGCAAAGGTACCCTCTCCTCATAGTCTGACTCGATCACATGTCTCCCGAATTCTTTTTGGATTTTTACATTTTGCTCATTTTTTTGTATTTTAGGTGATTGCAAGCTCTCATGGAAATCCTCGAGTAAACACATATCATCAAATGATGGAGAATCATGGTTGCTCTTATTTATACTAGTGAGGTTGTCAATCCTCAGTCTCATATGATCCATCATATGGGTCAAGTGCTTAAGGCTGGACTCCATGAAAGGTGACTCCAACAGATCAATCTCGGGTGAATGTGAAAGTGGAAAATATGAAGGTGGAGGCGGATGTGGATAAAAGTCTGAGTCCTGAATCTGTGGTTGAGGCGGATATTTACAAAAATCAAGAGCGAAGTCCTCTGGGAATAAGGGAGGTGGACCGGTTGGAGTGAATGAGGGATCCACAAAATCCAAACAAAAGATGCTCCAGTTGGCCATCTCAAAACAAAAGAAAAATGATCGGGAAAGCACGATGGTCAAGCCAAGAGATATGAGAAGAAAGGCGCAAATGCACATAGATGATCTAGAAAACACATAAGCAAGCACAAATAAATGCACACAAGACAAACCCCCTCAATTCACCTACTCAACTCGGTAGAGATCATGAAAGCGCGGTCTTTTTATCTTGTCTATTTTAGAGTTAGGTGAGAAGTCAAAAAGTTGCGCAAACACTTAGGAGGATGAATGGGATTTGGGCACTAGTCCTTAGAGTGTACGCGAGCAATTAAAATGAAGACAATGAGGGGATTACTCACCCCAAGATAAATATTTTTCTTTTTAATTGATTTTAGGATCAAGTAATATTAGTAGTCCCAATTTTATTGTTATCACTTTTTTAGATTTTTAATGAGAAATGCACGCGCCTATCGAGGAGTCAATTCCTTTAAGCACCTAGGTTGTCAAAATCAGAGGGAGAGTCAGAACAACAATGCAAGCGGCAAAAACGATGATGAATGCTAAAGCGTAAATGCTCACCTTGCCTCCAGCACTCTCCATGCAAGGATGCTCAGCAAAATTGAAACCTACACTATATGCAGATGCAAGCCGATGAAATCACCCTAAGTTCAGAAATTGCTATTAGCTTTAAGAATCAATACTAATGACTTAGAATGGAACCTAAGAGTTTGGTCTTGGAGTCTACTCGGTGCCCACTGATGAGCGATCGGGCGATCAAGGCTAAGTGATACCAAAGGTCGTTGTGACCTCAATCACTCGATCGGACTCAACAAGAAAAATATAAGACCACAAAATAAACAATAAAGCTCAAAAATCTAATGTAGCGGTCTCTGCTATTTATTTAACCTGGTATAGCGACCATGGTCGAACACAAGGAGCACGAGCAAAGCCTACGAAGTAGTCGAGAATCAGAAAAGAGAAGGCATCTTTTTGTGATTTTTAATTTATAATTTTTTTATATTTTCTAATAAGGAAACAATAAAAAGATAAAGAAAAATTGAGCTTAAACAATTTTTATTAAAGCTAAAAATGCTCAAAAATAGAAATAAAGAATATTTTTATATTCTTAAAATATGCAAGTGTTTTTGGTGATTTTATGGTATTTTTTAGATTTTTAGATAATTTTCTAAAAATGAAAGAAATGAAATCAGGGCAACCAATGCACAGCTAGTACAAAAATGCAAGTTAAAAATACTTAAAATGTCTTAATGTCTCGAATAGCAATTTTATACCAAAGAAAAAAATGATCCACTTACAAAACTGAAAATTTATTTTTTTTTGAATTTTCTAGAATTTTTAAGAATTTTTATAAGATTTTTGGTCTTTTGAGATTTTTAGGGTTTTTATAAAAGATAATGCAACCAAAATGGTACTGGAGTGAAAACACTCTAAAACAAACAAAAAAAATTTATAGAATTTTTTAGGGTATTTTTGTATTTTTTGGTATTTTATGAAATAGACAAACACATTTTTAAGGGTTTTTGGTTTTTAGAAAATATTGAATAAAATCAAATAGAGTCATAAAAATTAAAATAAATGTTACACATTAGCAAGAGCTAATGGTAATTTTTAGGGAATTTTTGGTGTAGATTCAATAATTATTTGATCTAAAAACACACATGTTGTAGGGGCCTATCTGCAATTATACTAAAGTTTCCAGACTAAACAGTAACACATACAAAAAGTCCAAGGGCATTAGCGCAAAAAGCCCACGAAATTAACACACATGCTAATTAACTCACGCACAGGTGCATAAATGCAAATATAGAAATTATTTCACTCAAGCAGTAAACATCAGAAAGCGCTGGATAAAACATGCAAAAACACCACAAAGGCACTTAAGCGTGCACGTGTTTTCAGACTCGGAGGACTAATGTGCAAATACTGGAAATAACATGGTCTAATATGCAAAATGTTTGAACTACAACTTTTATTACTAGACTAGAAAATAAAGCATGCAAACTGTAGGGAAAATAATGCAATATACCCTCGGTAAGCGCATGCGATGCGCATAGGGGGGATGCGTGGCGGTCACTGGAAGCACGTGGACGTGCGGCTCAGATCCTCTGTTGTGTCAGATCTGACGCCCCTGAGAATGTCGGGGACGTGGGGCGCAGATGCGTCAGGCGTCAGATCCAACGGCCCCAAAGGCTGCGACGGTCAGCGACTGAGATCTGATCTAGTGGACGAAGGCCGATCCGACGGAGCAGAAGGGGTCTGGAAGAACAGGGCCGAGGCGAACTTCACCAGAGCCTAGGATGGTATCCTCGACTCTGATGATCGATCAGGAGGGTCAGGAATAATCGTGGAGGTCCCCCGCATCGACTGGACTAGTCCGATGTGGGAGCTGCTGGCTGGATGTACGTGGCGGTGAAGGTGGACTTGGAGCTCTCCGGCGAACCCTCTAGTGGATGGAACTGGGATCCCTGCGCACGCAAACACCTGCAAAGGAAAGCTTGACTCGGGGTGATGCTCCGGTCAAGGTTATTTGAGCAGAAATGGAAAGAAGCGACGTGGGGCGAGGTTTGATCTCCAACGATGATGAGGGAGGAGATCTGGTCCTTAATCTTGACCTGATGGTCGATCCTAAGTGTGATCAGGCTGCAGGGGAAGATGGACGGTGAAGCAGAGAGTGGATCGGATCGGGTAGGTTCGGATGTGAGTGCTCTGACTCGCTGGTCGGAGCAGGCGGAGGTGCGGCGACGCAAGATGAAGTGACTGAATCGAAAAGGAAAATGTAAGGGAAATGGGGGGTACCTGAGGTTCTAGGCAAACTCTAAAGCTTCAGGCGAAGGTAGTCGGCGAGTTAGTGGCCTCGACCAAGCTGTGGAAGGACGGTAGGCTTATCGCGGCGGCGCACGGCGGCCATGAGGCTGAGCAGCGTGGCTGCTCCTCCAAACTTCGATCTGAAGGGTTCCTCTGGAAGCTGTCACTCAACCGGAGGCGGCTAGGGCTGAAGGGAGGCACGAGGCAAGAGATGCTGCTCCGTGGTGGCGGGAGAAGATGATTTGTAGGATTCCCAGGAGGCAGGAAGACTCAGGCGAAGGCACGCAACCCTAGGAAGATCCGCACCTTCCTAGGGATCCGCGAAGGTCTTGGATCCAAGGAGAGGCCAACGGTGGCGTGACCTGACTGGAAGAATTGGGAGAACATGGTCCGGCAAACAGGATCAGGTCGGGTCAAGCCTGGAAGAGGGCGTTGACACGAGTCAACAAAATGACGTGGACCAATCAGATAATTTGAATGTACAAAATACTTACAAATTCAATGAAAAATAATAAAGGATTTTAAATCAAAAAGTGTATAAAATGAAAAAAAAATTATTTTTCAAACTATTTATTGTGATTTTTATTTATAAAATAATCTTTATACAGTATAATGTTTATATACAGGTATAATATACCTATGTATTTTGTACAATTATTTTTATTTTGTTATTTTTACAAAAATATCCAAATTTTTATATTTTATTTATTTACAACATGATTTTTGGAGTATGAAATAATTTTTATTTTATTTTTGTGATTTATTTATAGGTGTCTAATAAATAGGGAGTAAGACATAGATACACGTATTTTGCACAAGGGAAAGAGGATTTTATTTTTATTTTTCTGATTTTTGTTTTATTTTTAAGATATATACAAGGAGGTAAAAGAATATTTTTTCTTTTTTCAAAAATAATTATTTAATTACACAAATAATATGTACAACATAGAATATGCCATATCTCTCTCTCTCTACTTGTTTTATTTGGCGATCAGGCCAATGCTTGACCCTCTCTTTGATTCGGGTCACTCTGTATTTATTCTAAATACCTCATTCCTTTTTCTTTTTCTTTATTCTTTTATTTTTGCACAAATTCATGCTTAGTAATAGGTGCTATGGGTTCAGATTTCTTAAGGTTCTCTAGGCGGGAGAGGTGATCTGCCACCACATTCTTAACTCCAGGTTTATCCTTAATCTCAATATCAAATTCCTGGAGGAGAAGGATCCATCTGGTTAATCTGGCTTTGGCATCCTTCTTCGACATCAAGTACCGAATGGCAGTGTGGTATGTAAAAATTGTCACTCTAGATCCAAGAATGTAAGATCTGTACTTATCCAAAGCAAAGACTACCGCTAGCATCTCTTTCTCAGTCATTGTATAGTTCCTCTGAGCTGCATCCAATGTCCGGCTAGTGTAGTGTATGGCATAGGGTAATCCATCCCTCCTCTGTCCAAGCACAGCCCCAATGGCATAATCAGAAGCATCTGTCATGATCTCAAAGGGAAGAGACCAATCAGGTGGCTGAAGGACAGGAGCCTCGACAACTAAATTCTTGAGAGTCTCGAAGGACTTAAGACACTTATCATCTACGAGGAACTTGGTGTATTTAGTCAATAAATCTATAAGCGGTCGGGCAATTCGACTGAAGTCCTGAATGAACTGTCGGTAGAAACCAACATGCCCCAGAAAAGACTGCAACTGTCTCAAATTGGACGGTGGATTGAGTTTTCTAATGATATCCACCTTGGCCGGATCAACCTCCATGTCCCTGTTGGAGATGATGTGACCAAGGACCATACCCTAAGTCACCATAAAGTGACTCTTCTCCCAAGATAGTACAAGGTTTACCTCTATGCAGCGCTGAAGTACTCGGTCTAGGCAGTCAAGACAAGCATCAAACCCGTCGTCGAAGACCGAGAAATCATCCATGAAGACCTCCAAGCAATCACCAATCATGTCCGAAAAGATGGACAACATGCACCTATGGAATGTCGCCGGAGCGTTACATAGACCAAGGGCATCCATCTGAAAGCATAAGTCCCAAATGGACAGGTGAATGTCGTTTTATCCTGGTCTTCGGGCACAATAGCCACTTGATTGTATCCGGAATACCCGTCAAGAAAACAGTAATGACTCTTCTCAGCTAGCCTCTCGATAATCTGATCAATAAATGGTAGCGGGAAATGATCCTTCTTGGTGGCCTCATTCAATCGTCTGTAGTCCACATAGACCCTCCAAGAAGTGGGTATCCGGGTGGCGATCACCTCTCCAGACTCATTCACATTTGTAGTGACACCCATCTTCTTGGGTACCACATGTAAAGGACTAACCCACTTGGAGTCGGAGATGGGGTAGATAAAATCGACACTCCACCATTTAGATATTTCCTTCATTACTACATCTCGAAGATTCGGGTTCAACCGTCGCTGGAGCTCACGCGATGGCTTAGCGTCCTCTTCGAGGTACGGTGGGAGCACAAGGCCGGACTTATCCCCTTGAGATCAGCCACACTCCATCCTATTGCCTTGCGGTTGCGTTCAAGAACCTCCATCAAACGAGATTCTTGTTCTCCAGTCAAATCTGCTGAGATAATGACTGGGTGCATATCTGATTCTCTTGCAAGGAATCTATACTTGAGCGACTGCGGTAAAGGCTTCAATTCTGGCTTGGTGGGAGCTGGCAAATCTGGCTTCTGATATGTCTGTGTAAAAGCAACCAGGTCTGCATGTGAGAACTCTCGATGTACCTGTAACAAACGTTGAGGCTCTGAGTTATGTCCAAGCGAAGGAGTTTCTCAGCAAGAAGAACGCAGGTCTGGTGGGCGGTCCCGTATTGGGTGCGGAGAACCCCGGAGGCATCATGGATCCTGTACCGCACGCAGAGAACTCCCGAGGCACCATGGAGCCACAGCCCCAGGATGTGGATAATGGTGGTGTTGGAGGGTCTAAGATGACATTGTCATTTACATATGAGCAGCTGGACTGGAACATGGGTGAGGAAGGAGCCGTGGACAAGGTTTGGAAATGTCTTAATTCTGAAGTAGGGAACTCTAATGGGATTACGAGGGTGAATGTGGAAGATAGTGGGATGGAGGGAGTGTATGTTGGTGATAGTGGAACTAAGGCTGCGCCTGTGGGTGATCATGGGACAGAGGTTGCACCTATGGGTGATAGTGGAACTGAGGTTGCACCAACTGAGGCTGCACCAGTTGGTGATCATGGGACAGAGGCTGCCCCTGTAGGTGAAAGTGGGACAGAGGATGCACCTTTGGGTGATCATGGGACAGAGGTTGCACCTGTGAGTGATCGAGGGACAGAGGCTGCACCTGTGGGTGATCGAGGGACAGAAGGTGCACCTGTGGAGGCTCATGGGACAGCTATGGGTGATCCTAGGACAGAGGCTCATGGGACGGAGGCAGCTGAGGAGGGTGGGATCTCTCTTGGAGATGAAGAACCTCATATGACAAGTAGAGGAGAAGTCTCCGGGACCGAGAAGGGAGAAGAACCTTACACCACTAAGGGAAAACTCGTTTAAAAGCTTCTGATGTTGGGATAACCCCGGAGGTTGTAGAGCATACCCGCATCAAGCGCACAAGAGCGTGCGTAGGAAGAAAGACACATCTTCAGTCCCCATCCAACCGAAGGCGCACAAGATCAGTGGTTGCACATAGGACCAATGAGCACTACCAACCAGGACCCAATTCTGATTCTTCTGGTTCCATTTACAGTGTTCCTGACGCTGATGTGGAGGATAGTGATGAATCAGATGACTTTGATGGCCTTGTCTCTGAGAATAGCTATCATCGTCTTCTCGATTCAGATGTAGAGAATGTGAGTGATTACGATGGCCCTGAAGCCAATGTCGATTTGGATGCCCCATCCTTTGAAGTAGGGGCTGAATTCGAAAGCCAAGAATCCTTCTGCTCCGCCCTTGCATCTCACTGCATAAGCAAGGAGTTTGCTGGCAAATTCATCAAAAGCGAAAGCAACAGAGTCACAGCAAGGTGCAGGGAGGAAGGATGTCCTTGAAGGATGCACGCCTCATTGATTTGAAACAACAACAGGTTCAAAGTGAGAACTTTGGTGGCCGACCACACTTGCGCTTCGAATAATCTTGCTGGAAGCACCATGGCTGGCCAGCGCTAGGTATCAAATCAGATTTCAAATTGGGTGATGCAGAACCCCTCAATCACAACCAAGCAGCTTTCTGATAGGATCAATGAAGCATACAAGCTACGACTGCCATATATGACCATCTATAAGGGAAAGAGGAGGGCATCAGATGCGTTATTTGGGAGTGTTGAGGAGTCATATGCGAAGATCCCCTCCCTCATTGCAGAGCTGAAGTGTCACAATCCGACTAGTGTCATCCATTACTTCTTGAAGAAAGATGACTCCTTCCTTAGATGTTTCATCTCATTTAAAGCTAACAGGGATGGCTACATGTTCGGATGTAGACCTTTTTTGGGGTTGGATGGATGCCACTTAAAGGGGAAGTAATTAGGAACACTGTTGTCTGCTACTGCCCTAGACGCGTCAAATGGGCTCTTCCCCGTTGCATTCGCGGTCGTTGAGAACGAGGCCAGCAATACGTGGCACTGGTTCTTGCAGCATTTGGACGAGGCCATCCAATGTGGCCAAGGAAATGGTTTAACAATAATCTCATATGGTCAGAAGGGACTGGAGGGTGTAGTGAAAGAAAATTTTCCATGTGCAGAACATAGGGGATGTATGCGACATGTTTATAAGAACTTCAAGGAGAAGTTTCTAGGAAGTGATTTGGAACATATATTATGGTCAGCAGCCAGAGCTTTTGAGTCGAAGCAATTTCTCCATTGGATGAAAGAGCTTCAAAAAGCCAATCCAAGAGCTTTTGACTACATTATGGGAATTAACCTGAAATGGTCGAGATCCCAATTCTCCACGGCAGGTCACTGCCACTACATCACCAACAACCTAAGTGAGTCTTTCAATTCGTGGATTAGTGATGTCGTTACCTGCCAATCTGTGATCTGATAGATTGGACTAGACAGAAGATGATGATAACTTTGGATGAGCGGAGAATGAAAGGTTCAAAAATGTGAGGAGTGATGGTTTCTACCGCACTAGATTACGTGAGGTCCTCCAACAAGAATCTACATTGGTTCATCGTAAGGAGGTCAAGCGAGAGCAGCATAGAGGTGGAATGTCCTAGTGGTCGTAACGTCTATGATGGCAGGTCTCCGGCTTGCCTTGCACACATATTGGCGATGGCAGGTCTCCTGCTTGCCTTGCAAACATGCTTGCGCTGCCATCTCTAGTTTACGCAACGTAAATTGGGATGACTACTTATCTAATTACTACAGCATATCACGTTATCGAAGGACCTATGCAGAGTCAATCGCACCCTTACATGACAAGTCGTGCTGGACACCCATTAAATTAGCGTACAAAGTATTGTCGCCGCACTCCATGAGGCCTCCCGGAAGGCCAAAGAAGAACCGCATAAGAGCGAGGGACGAGGAGAAAAAGACCCATCACAAATGCATGAGATGTGGTTCTTTTGGTCATCATAAAAACACATGCAAAAATCCGATAAATCCTCGACCAATGGCTGCACATGGAACCCAAGTGCGGGCATCCATGGAGGATCTAACTGGGAGAATCGGTACTCAACAGTCTACTACTTTGGGAGCTAGAAGGTATGCCAGAATTTGTACTCATTGCTCTTCTCATTTTGGTTTACTTATATAGATTGCTTGCTCCTGACAGTGGAGTGGCTATTAGGGCAAAAGTCTTTCAAAGGGCCACCACGGTCGCCGGAGACGCTGGTCCAAGCACCGCAAAGAGGGGTCGGCCAAAGAAAGCGGCTCGAATTGGTAAATTCCATAACATTTTCGATTTCCTTTGTTAGAGGATTCCTTATGATCAATTTGCATTTTCAGATGTTCAAGATCAATGATTACCCACAATGAAGTTGGAGTTCCAGCAAGTAGCTTTGCAGGTCAGAACGCATTACAAATTTGAAGTTGTTAATTCCGTTTATACGAGTGCACACATGATGGGCTCTATTTGTACTTTTTGTTTCCATGTAGGCGTACTGGATAGAGAAAAGCTATTTTTTGGGAAGATTTTGGATGAAGTCTGCTGAAGTTTGAAGAATTTGTTGCTTCATCTGGAATGTTATTTTTCTATTTTACTTGCTGTGTAATTTATGGGGTTTTTGTGGTCAATATGTAAGATAAACAATATCTTATAGTTACTTATGGTTTGAACAGAAACATTGATGACAGTCTGTTTGAATGAATATGAATCGACAGTTTTGTTTGGATTGCATTGCGGGTCAAATTTTTCTTAAGATTTTGCAGGTTAAATGCATGAACAAGGACACTATAGATGTGTTGAGATTGGCATCGATCATCATTGTAAGAAAGAATGGAGCATAGGAACAGGGACACTCCACTCCCATTGAGGTAATACATTTAATTCTTCCCAATACAATCTAGATAAGTTTAGTTGCGAGGAATACAAGTGCACAGGTTGACAGGACCTTCACATGGAAATATATGTTCTTGATTTGGACTCTTGTATTTGCAAGTTCACATTTCATCACCTTCAATTCTTCGGTCACCTTTCCTAACTCTTGCAATAGTCGTAATACCATTTTCTTTTCTTCTTGTGAGGTCTCATCATTGGGCGTGTCTTCATCAACCCAACCAAAAAAAATCACAGCTCCGATCAGAACATGTGTAGAATTTCCTCCCCTTGCTCCATGATCTTGATGACATCTTCAACGCAGCAAGGCTTCGACATTCACATCGAACTCGATCGTTGCCGGAGACGCTGGAGGACGAGAGCTGCTCCATCTCACAACCTACAAACAGTGACAAATATGTTTATTGTAATGTAAAGACTCGTGTAATAATATGGGTTGACAAACGCATACTCTTAACCAGAAATTTTTTTTCAAAGTATTTCTGTTCATACCATTCTTACCTCTTGGTCGTGTAGCCAAAAAATTGATTTTGTGATGTCTCCAGGTACAAGCAGGTTCAAGCAACTCTTACAATGTGGCCTTTAAATAAGTTGGTTGCTGCTTACAAGGAGCCGTTGGGAAGGATGGGGGTAGGTTAGGAAATTCCCCTCCAACGGTCCACAAATTAGGGGTAAAGTAGGATCTTCACTCGTGTCCTAACGACCGTTAGTGCAATAAGAGACGGTTGCAAACCCGAGGGTCTGCCCGGTAAGGGTTAGCAAGTTTAAGGGATCTTGGGAGGAATATCGATGTTTCAAAGGTCGTAGAGGTAATTGCAAAAGATTATAGGGTCTGCCAGGTAAAAATCCCTAATGTATATGAGTAAAATGTGGCTGCTCCCTGGGAGAGCCAACGGGCTGCTCCCACCCTCATTTTTCCCCCATTTTTTTGGAAAATAAAAATTTGTATATTCATCACTATATCCCTCTAACATTCGATTAAAACTTCGTCAGAAACATACACTCCTAGGCCCTCCATCCAGAATAGGTAATTTTAACGGTCTTAGAATTGTTGTAATCGACTTGTTCTTGATGAAAGGCACATGAGTCTATGTTTCTGACGAAATTTTAATAGAATGTTAGAGGGATATAGTGATTGATATACACATTTTTATTTTCCAAAAAAATAAAAAAATAGAGGAAAAATATGGGTGGGAGCAACCCATTTGCTGCTCCCAGGAAGCAACCACATTTTACTATATATATTACTGAATCTATGCATGTAAATTGTGTAGGCATGTATCAATGTGTATAAATATATTTATAAATATATGGCATGAATGTACATGGGGACTATTTCAGTATCCATCCTTCATCATATCCGATTTTAAGCATCTATAGATATTTATTTTTTATTTTGACAGATATGATTACAATAATGGTCTATGTTTTAAATTTTTTCGAATACATATATGGATATCGTTTTCATTTTTAAGGATATGAATACATAAATAGATACCGCTTTTAAGTGAACACAAATATGAATATCCATATTACTAATATTACTAAAACTATGCATGTATATTGTATCGACATATATCAATGTGTGTTTAGACATAATTCTAAATATATGACATGGTTAGATCTTTATACATTATAATAATTTGTTTTGGACATTGTTTAATTTGGCCTATTACTTTATTTTTTTCCCTTTTTTCCTTTTTTAGTATGCATTTTTAATATCCTCGACCATTAATTTCAACATATAAAAATATTTCTTATGTATTTTAGTGATACAAGGTATTTATTATCCATAGAATAATTCATATCTATTTGTTAAATAGATAATATTCGTACTGTGATTATCTTCTTTTTATCTAAATCTATATTTGAATGTATGGTTTGTGATCTTCAATATCTAAAAATAAATACATGTTTATTTATCCATATCTATATTTAAAAAAGAATATAGATATAGTATCACGCATATCCATCCGTCTTTATCCCTACATGTACATTTTTAACTCAAAGAGAAGTTTACAGTTTATACCAAATAAGTTGATTGCTGACTTTATATAGTGGTGTTTTATTTAGATAAAAAGCCTAAGTACATATAATTAATCTTAACCTTGATATTGATTTGAGCTAATATCGAATATATAGATCTTACTTTTTTTCCCATATACATCTTTACTTTTTTACTCAAAAGATATGTACGTAGGGTTTTGGGATGTTGAGGCGGTTAAGAGAGGGTGAGGAAGGTCCAAGAAGTGTTGGAATGAAACTATACGAAGGGATCTTAATTTTTTGATCTAAGCCCGAGAATGACCTAAGATAGACCTAAAGGATATGGGGAGATCCTCAAGCGCATCACGGAAGCGTGAGCATCGTATCGAATACGACGAAGAACGACTAGTCGAACTACTTGTTCTATGCAGCGAAAATTAAAAAATTTTCATGCGACGAAATCACATGATCGAAGAACACTTCTCGGACCGTTTCATCTAAACCACAAACAAGTAATAGGATTACCTCTTGAAGCGTGGTTGCGATCGAGTCTCTAAATGAAGAGACCTCCTGTCTCAAGTCTGATCCGACGGAGGAGACGCCTGCGAGCGCGGGGATGAATCGCGTGCTTCTCGCAATCCATGTTGATGATCCAAGCGGCGGATCTCCTGATCTCGACACACGAGGTCTGACGTCTTCTTCATGAGCGAGGCGCACCGAAGGAGACAGAGATCCACGAGCAAACGATCGGACAACATAACGACGACGCTGCAGCGATGGAGACTCTCTCTAGGGCATCCATGGTGGACGGCCATGAGAGAGGAAGAGAGAGGGCTGACGTGTAGAGAGAAATAGAGAGAGAGAGATACTTATGTTCTCTTGTGTGTAAAGAAGAGCAAAGGGGTGCCCTTCTATTTATAATATTTTGGGATCCGTGGATGTCAATCCATAGGCAACACAAATCCAATGGCTCTCACTGATTGTGTTTCTTTTAATGGCTAAGATTTGTGTTGGTAAAAACCAACAATAATTAATTTAATTTAATTTAAATATATATTGATAAATCAATATAAATCAATCCCAAAATTAAATCAATCAAGCATGGAGATTATGGAATGAAGATTGCCTCCTTCCATAATATGGGATTTGGTAGCAATCTCATGTAATCTCATGATATCTCATGAGATTACATTATTCCATGAAAATCTCCAAAATTTACAACAACACTTGTTGTAAATTATTCAACAAAAATAATTCACAATAATTTTGTGAATATTGCAATCTTGCCATTGGAAAATTGTGAATCACATTCACAACCCAAAATAAAATGTGAATTACATTTTCAATTAATTGTCTAATGTGAATCCAATTCACATCAACATTTAATTAACAAATGTAAATTACTAATTGCTCTCTCTTATATATTATAAATCACATTTATAATATATATGATTAATGTGGATAGTGCTATCCACATTATTCATATCCATGATAATTAAATCACATTTAATCATCTTGGATCTCTATTCTCATGTGCCCAAATAATGTGAATCAAATTCACATTATTTACATCTTTGATAATCAAATCACATTTAATTATCTTAGATAACTCTCCGTATAATATGAATCAAATTCATATTATTCATGATAACTAAATCACATTTAATTATCCATTTTCTCAATGCTCGGATACCTATATGAACAATGAAATTATCCTGAACTCTTTCAAGGATAATGCGCTTTTTCCGCGAATACTTGGAGATAAGGACAGGGCGATTGTATTGTTCCACGTATAGTGATTTGGATATTGAGATCACATCTCAAATCCAGATCTCGGGCCTCCCATAGATGCTTAATTAAATCAAGATCGCAAATCTAATCTTTTTATTGAATCTGAATCACATTCAGATCAATGTCCAACATTTGGACTAAGATTAGATTATTTCTCTACTGGGAGGAGCCACTAAAATCTAGACCCATTTCATCACTCCCTAGGAATGGAAGCGTCATGGTTATACAACTGTTTATAATCACATCACCCTCAGGTATTTCCAATACATGTACATCCTGCATACTGGAAGACTTAGAATAATCCTGAAGTATAAGATCAATTTTACACTATCTACTTCAAGGATTTATCATTAAGTTTCTCATTCGATCATTAGGAGTCGGTATCGATCATATGCTTTCCAAAAGCATATATCATACCCAGGTGTTGATCATATACTTTCCAAAAGCATATACCAAACCTACAAATTTAGTCAAGCTTCCAAAGCGAGATGACCGTGCACGGAATTTGTTTCTTCCCAATATCTCATGAGTGAGCTCATGTCTTCCGGTTCAGTAATGAACCTGTATGATCCCTTTGAGAGATCGTATTACTCATATGCCCTTATATGCACACCAACGCACCGGTGTATAGACCTTGATTAGGTCATTAACCTATTGGTCTGCC
This sequence comes from Ottelia alismoides, assembly GCA_037367405.1. NCBI lineage: Eukaryota > Viridiplantae > Streptophyta > Magnoliopsida > Alismatales > Hydrocharitaceae > Ottelia > Ottelia alismoides. The sequence goes on from JAZKJV010000098.1 coordinate 233,733, forward strand.
AAATGTACATACTCAGACATATAGTAAAATATTTGTCTCTGGTCAGACGATGCTGCCTATATCATGACAGCATACGATATAGGACTTTGGTTATCTCGATCTCGTTAAGTCAACTCTTTGACCTAACTAATCTGACACCTCTGAATCTCTATTCCTATGCAGAGGACCTGCATCAAGAGGTCGGTCAGATATCAGCCTAACTGAGAAAGGATTGACATCTCCTACTCAGGATGGAGATCATCTCTTAATAATCATTTGATGGTACTTGATGAGTCCTCAATCTAACTCTTTAGATGTTCATCCAAGCACCAGCCTCTATTATTCAATATTGGAATCAACAGTTGTATGATCATCAAGATGTCCATGGTACATAACCCTAACTGTACTAAGGGACCTATTTTGCAAATTATGTATTCTTCATTTCAGATTAGGGAATGATATTTGCAATTACATTTATTGCATAATGGCTTGTCGTGGGCTCGCATGTCCAACAATCTCCCACTAGCCTAAAGAGCCATTAATGGGCTAATCATTTAAACCCACACTCATGTGACAATCATAGGCTATTTAGAAAATAGCTAGGTAAGCTGATCAGTCATTCTGTTCCCAAGAGACTATGCCAAGTCCTTTTTCGGCACTTGCATATCTCCTAGTGACAATGTTCGCATCCAATGCGAATGTTGCATCTTATGCAACCAATACTCAATACAGTCAAAGCAGTTATAGCGTCCTTGATACTACTGCTCAACAATTATTATAACCAGTATTCCCATAATCCTTATCAGATTATCTTTATTCCTGGAGATCTCTATCTCCTAAGCTATCTATAGTTCAGACCTTCATAGATCACCATCTACAAGGTCTTAAACCTTTGAAGATAAGACTTTGAGATCACTATCTCTAAGTTTCATCATCTATGAAGGTATTATTATTAATACAATCAAGTGTTGTATTCCATAGTAGAATTAGTAACAGACTACTACTCCCACTGCATGGCAGACATCTGGCTCTTTTGCACATCTAGCATACACTCAGCTTCTCGTAATTGATGCACAAGTGTAAGCAGTTCTAGCATTCACTTCCTCAACTCTCTGAGGTGTTATCCCTTTAGATAGGTCACTACCACATCTTAAGGGAAGGAAGCCTTTCTTGGAATTTTCCAGAAAATGGAATAAGTCCAAGGTATACTACTAATGCGACGGTCCCAATACCCTCTTCTCTTTGCTTCTGAACGACTTCAGAACTAAGATCTAAGAGATATCCTTGAGATCATATCTCAAGGTATGGAACAACCAAATTATAAAACACTTATTATTATCCTTATATCATTCCAAATGATTAGAATAATATCTATATTTAGCACGATGAACACAATAGCACTCCCACTAAGCTTCACATGGTTCACCAAGATTTTATCTGAAATCATAACATTTATAATTTCATCAAATCTTATATTCCAACTACAAGAAACTTATTGGAGTCCAAAGATGGAGCTCTTTAGCTATCACATCTTGCTTTCCTCAACCATGAAGCCTTGGGGTTGCTTCATGTGAATGTCCTCAGAGAGGTATTCATAGAGGAATGTAATCTTGACTTACATTATGAGGATGTCATAGTCAAGTTATGTAGCTATGGTTAGCAATATTCTGATGGGTTAAAGCAAGGTCACTGGAGAGCAAGTCTCATCGCAAGTGATGTCTTCTCTTCGATGTGTAGCTCATGGCTACGAACCGTGCTTTGAAGTCTCTACCTTCTCATCAGGTTCCCTCTTTCTCTTGAAGATCCATTTACACCTTAATGGGTCTTACCCATATAGGTGCATCCTCGAGGGTCCATATACGACACTTGTATATGAAGTCTACATTAGACTTTTATTGCTAACATCCATCTTTCCATGTCATGATCCTCAGGAGCTTCATCACATGAAGTCCGATCATTTTCAAACTTAACTGGCACATGGAATACATCCTTGTTTGAAGAAGTATTAGTGTTTCATCTTCAATTATTCTTTTAGTTTCCGATTTCAGGAGCCTCATTATCTTCTCAAGATTAAATGAGTTCCTTCATTTCATTTTCATCTTGATTCTTTAAGAATCTCATCATCTAAAAATCACATTCTCATAGATGAGATCTTTTAAGAATCTCAAGGTCATAAAGTGGGTATCTAATACCATCCTTTATTTTCCTAATGAAGTAGCACTCTCTGGTGCTAGATTCCAGCTTACTAGCTTGGAACCTTGTTAGGATATACAATGTAGTCTCTACTACATATATATACCTGGAAACTAAGAGATAATTTTGCTAAGATTAATCATTGATCAAATCATGTCACACATGATCAATTGTATCTCCCTACAACTCTATTGAGTTAAGGTGTATTAGGAGGATTGAGATAGGAATGATATTCACATCTCCATAAGGTATTTCTTGAATTCATCTAATAGGTACAAGCTACCTCGGTTAGATAAAATTCATTTCATCTTCCTTCAAACTTTGGTTCTAAACCAAAATTGTGAAATCTTTGAACATTTCAAAGGTTTCTTAGTGAAGAGAAGAAATCTCATATCACAAATAATCATCAATAGATATCACATATCCATAATGTTTATTATGATATATATGATTCACATACATCAATATGTATGAGATCTTGAATACCTTGACATCTTTCACCATTCCAAGGAAGGGTGTATTGGACATTTCTACTTTTGAATACAATATTCACAAGTATGTAAGATTTGAACATTTAGACAATCTAAAGTTTCATCTCTTATCAGTCTATTGATCACATCAACAGACAAATGTCCAAGGCTTGATGCCAGATAATTGTCAAATGATCTTCATTCTCCTATTGATCTTTAAAGGTTCAATTTTTCAGTATTAGAAATCTTAATGAACTATTCATTTATTTTATAATTTAGTGGAGTCCACTAGATGTTAGATTACTATCTGAAATATCCCCATCCTAACTCTTTATGATAGGTCTATTCTAGAATTCATGCTTATTCTGAATATTTAGAAATAAACTGAGTGTATTCTAATATCCAGGTCACAGAGACATTCTCTCAGACTAAGGGCTCCCACTGAAAATATGAAGTCTATTGATCCAATGGAAATTGTTGCAACAATTGCATCACTTCCAACATGGATGACCATTAAACCTTAAGATCAAATTTCTAATATTCTAATACATATGCAACCAATTGCAAGTGTCATTAGAAGATTGAGATACAATTATTAGACTTTATCTTATCAAATAAGTAAGTCAATTTCAATGATTATATGTAGATTATTTTGATGTACTATCTGATTCCTTCTCTAAGGATTCTAGGTGGATTTGATAGTCATACTATCAACACATCAACTTATTGCAGTATTGGCATTCATCCAACTCTTTGGATGTCTGATGAATCTCGGATTCATCACTCTAAATCTCATTTATTAAGCTCAATTCCCTCAAAATCATCAGCATATCTGCATCTATTCTGCATAATTAGCATTCATGCATGTTTTCATAAGAATTACATTTTATTCATTATTTTTGCACAAAATAAGAAGCCAAAAATCTCAGCCAAAAATGACCTGTAAATAGCCTAACTACCCTGATTTTTAACTCATTCATGCTAACTTTGAATGATCCAATACCGCCTCCATTGTGTACATATCACTAACAAGAATAAATGAAAAATACAAAAAAATAATTAACCCAAATAAGTGGACCAAAAACCCAAACCCTAGTTTCAGGATTTCCAGACTAAAAACCCCATATCTTCCCTATCCAATGTCCGTTTTAATCCTACTCACTTTTGAACTAATGTACATTCAATTGCCTTCAAAAAAGACCAAGTTCAAGAGAATCGGAGCTCGTATGTGAAAGTTGGGTTTTGGGCCTCTTTTGTACATTGTGTATTTTAGCAGTTTTTGACCTGATATTTTATGTTCGTATTTATCTTATTAATAAAAATACAAAAAATAGATTAAGGTGTCTTTATTTATCTTTGATTTTTCTACTTTTTTCCGGATTTTTTATCTAGATTAAAAATGACAAAAAAATACAAAACCCAAAAATCTAGGTATTCTATGTATATGGGATACCCTAAAAATTCACTTTATGCATTTGATCGATTTTGGTTTTGATGTCTTCATGAAAGTTGTAGATCTCATAGAGACAAGCATTTTTTGTGAAGGAACTTTTTCGATCTGATGTCATTTGCTATTTATTTTTAATTTTACAAAATCTTTATCTACGGATTTTTCTGGTGCTGACACATGCCAGCCCCTGGGGCCGCCACGTGTCAGCCATTTTTGGCCCCTTTATTTATTCGTTTTTGTTAAAAAAATTAAAAAGGTACCGCATGTGCGTCGCACGTGCCTCCCAAGCACGTGCTCCGCACGTGCCCTGCTCCCTTTCCCCATTTTGTGCCACGTGGCGACTTCCTGGCCATCCGATCATCGCCCGATCGGACGTCCCAGAAGTTGCCTTCAACCTCCCATCGCCCCCCCACCCCCCCCCCCTCCCCCACGATTTCTCCGCCTTTGACCTCCCAACTGCCGCCCCTGCCTTCGTCGCTAATGGCCAACCGCCACCTCCGCTTATCTCGCGCCACTAACGACCTCCCTCGACACTATTTAAGAAGCGTCATCTCCCCCCGACTCCACATCCGATGATCCCTCGTCGAGGCCTTCTTCTCCGGTGGTGACAGCCCGGTGGTCTCCTCCTACGGTGAGATCTGAGGGCTTCAACCCTCGTTGCAGCCCGCCTCCTCCAGCCGCTGCTCTAGCTCCAGCGCTCTGCCGTTGAGCCCCCGCCCAGGTACACTCCGCTCCTCCGCAAGCTCCATCTCTGATCTCTATCTCTCTCTCGATCATTTTCCCCTACATCAACCCCATCGCCCCCCGAGCATCTCTAACTTCATCTTCTCCGACTACACCTCCGAGCTTCTCGCGAAGCTTCGCTCCGTCATCTCCATCGCCAGGCCACCGGCCCCCCATCGACAACAAGCTTCACCGTCTACGTCAACCGCCTACGCGTCTTTACTGCCGACCCCTGGTCATGTGTCGACCAACGATGACAACGTTCATATGCAACAACTTCACCATCGTCGTGCTTCATCGACCAACGCTGCTCCGACCATCTTCCACGACAGCCTCCGCCGCCGCTCCTCCGACGTCCCCAGGCCGTGTGTCGGCCAACACCAGCCGTCCGATCTTCAAGCATCATCCATCTGAGCCATTGACGCAATCGCAGGTCTCTAGCCGTTCGATTCCATCTGCATCTACGGTGCTTATCCAACCTGAGCCTGGTCCCGAGCCGACGCCCGAACTAGGAGCCTCAGGTCGTCCGAAGCACACGACATCGACACGTGGAGGCCCGCATAGTCCTTCGCTCGAGCCGACCTCAACACCCCTGGTCACGTGATGGTCGGTTGGGGCTGAAGTGCAAAATGGAGATCTTCCGGGGATGCGCTGCAATTTACCCTCAATAACCCCCACGGGTTCAGGTATTTACATCTAGGTCCATCTCTTCTTATTTTATTTATATTTATTGCATCTGTACCCCTGCCTTTTCGCTTTATTTTGAACAACTATAGTACATTATTTTATTATCAAAAAAATAGCATGATGTTCCTCATTTAATTCTCTACGTGTTGACATATTGTGGATATTTTTGTGAGTAGTGGTTAATTAATAATTAATTATTTGGTGGAAAATTGCAAACTTTGTCCATTTTATGCTCTTAAATTTGTTATTGATTAACCATTGTCTAAAAAATCCAAAAAAATCACATATTGTAGAATTAATTGTGCTTGATATCATGCCCAAAAAGAATCGTATTTGTATGTATAATTTGTCCTGTAAAAATCATTTTGTATATTTCAGTATTTGATTTTTAATAGGTATTAAATCCTACATTTTTGAGGTTTAGGATTTTTTTAAGATCCATCACCCAGTGATAGATCTTAGATAATTTTACCCCTTGGAAAATAAGTAGGTTTAATATTTATTATAATTAAATATTGAAATTCCCTTTGTTTGTATTTAAAAATTCATAAAAAAATATATTGCATCCAAAAATTCCAAAAAAAATACAGAGCATTCATTTAATCATATTTTACATCGTGGCCAAGTTTTATATTTTTCGGACATCGTTTGATTGTAATTCACATTTTAGGCCCTAAAATAGGCCAAAATTACGTATTGCATCCTTTATTGCATTAAAAATTCCAAAAAAAATATACTGCCTCGAAAACCGCACATGAATTTTGATAGATATAATTCTAGGTTATTCCTTTACCTCCTTGTGTTCGACCTTCGGACTTGTCCAAGTAAAATAATCATAAAACCACTCGATTAAAAATTGATTAAATTATTTTGTGTGGTTATTATCTTGACCGATTCCGATTGCCGCCTACAACGAACGACACATTAATTTTATGCACGAACAGAAATTAAACATCATCCTCTTAACAAGCGGATTTCGGACCCGTCAATGTCATATGGAAGTCACATAAGTACAGTCAACTCTTTGACTATACTTCTTACTTGGATCTAACCCATGCTTCCACTGCGCTCCGTTTATCTATAAGCAACCATTGCTCAAGACAAAGGATCATGCTTCATTCAATTCGTACAATATGAATTTTTTGAAGCTTCATGAATGACTAGAGTATAGATAGTAGAATGATGACAGTCATCGTATCTACATCCATTTAAACTCTTAAAACTTATGTTCAGGTAGGTACTCAAACAATTTGAATACATTATCTCCTATAGAGCCATCATTCTGCATAATTCAGAGAACCATGTCATTCATGATTATATATCGAGAGCACATATGTACACCAGAACATCTTCTTAGATTTTATAAGGATTATTTGATAATTACGATCATTATAGACATGTCACTTCAAAAGTACATTCGATGAGATCAAGACTTATAGAAACATACAAACCCTAGGGTTTTAGTCCCATTGTCTATTTAATTATCATTCCTCATTATTATGAGGGAACTTGCACATTGCAACCACATACATTATGTGTCCAATTGCAAGTACAATATATGGATCATGGGTCCAATCCATGATATTCTACTGGTTATTATTGAGTATATTATTGAGTGGATTTAATGAAGGATTGTCTGAAATAAGAAATTTGTATAAATATATAAATATATATTTTACTTTGATTTAGGAATTTTCATATCAAAGTTGTCTTACCTTGTCAACACTGAAAGTTCATTCCCTTAATCACTTTCAATGTAAGAGATATACTTACCATCATATCTCAGCAAGATCTGGGATCTCCTTCCTTATCTTTGTTAAATCTCAATAATATGAGAATCTGCAACTCCGATAAAAAGAAGCGGGAACACATTCCACCTTGCAAGTCCAACTTGCATCTCTCAATTCAGTCTTTAACACCCGGGCCCACCACCCCTAAGGTGATGTTGACTCGTCATTAATTGAAGCAACCGTCAACAGGAATAGTACTCACTATGCGCAATCCAATATCGCTCCAATAATATGAGGATCTGATATTGTGGTCACTACGCATACGACCTTACTCTTTCGAGAAGCAAAGAGCCCGATCCAGATGCACTTGCATACAGGAGCTGTCACTTCGGACAGGCGTCTCCTATATACAATCCCTGGAGACGGAACCCTCCGCCTTGATGGGAGACCATGGATGTCACTTATGTGATCCTCCATATCATATTCAAATTTTAATTAATTATCATGAATCATATTCACATAATTAATTCTTCCAAAGGAAATAACACATCTATTATAATGGAGTGTTTTTAATTGGATATAATTAACTTAATCACATTAAATTAATTCTCAATCCAATTCAATCAACAAACTTGATTTTACTTGAATATATGGTATTATCTCAAAATACGTATTAATTTGAATTTTAATAATTAGAAAATACATCATGATCTCTCAGGCATCATTCGTTCCCTACCCGCTATCATGGCCAGTACCGGCGGGAGTGGGACGTACCGCAACCGGTGCGACCCGCTACCCCAACGATCCCCGACTAGACACCATATCCGCCTCGGGAAAAATAATGCCGAGCCAATCACTTTGTACTTGATATGATCATCTGTTCTTCAACCAAAATTATACCATATAGTAATAATCAAAATAATTTTGATTATAAGGAAATTTGCTAACCAAATTCTCAATCCTATTCAAGCAAGTTGTTTGTTGACTGTGTTTCCAATTTATGATCTAGATCAAATCTAATCAATTATTGGTTGAGGTCAAGTCAATTAAGGAAATAATTATCACTAAATATTTCTCAAATATTTTCCATAATTATTTCATGAAATTAACAATTAATTTCACTAATCGACAATCACTTAGTTCTTGATTAGGAAAGTAATTTTCAGCAGTGACCCTCACTTACTAAAATTAGCATATCTCAATCAATTTAAATCCAAATTAAGCAAATTAAGTTTCTAAATTTTTCTAATTTGATTTACAACAAAACCTAAATTATTTTTATGCATTTCAAGGTATTTCTAATCCGCAATTAACTCTTTAATCACTTTAAGATTCGCATTCTCCGAAACTGTGGATACATGTTCACTAAAATGACCATAACTTGAGCAAACGGATTCGAAATCATGCAAACTCAGATCCTATGATTTCTTTATTTAACGGAGAACAAAATACAATTATTATTTTCGTGTTTAAACAATTTAAACATGGCCGAAAATAATCACAAAATAGAGATGTGAAAATGAAATGCGATAAAACTTTCGCAACCTTAACGAGCCCAAGTCGTCCTAGATTTACGGATCGTATCCAAAACCTTCGACCTAAGGCTCTGATACCACTTGAAGGATATGGGGAGATCTTCAAGCACATCACGAAAGCGTGAGCATCGTATCAAATACGACGAAGAACGACTAGTCGGACTAGTTGTTCTATGCAGCGGAAATTAAAAAATTTCCATACGACGAACCACGTGATCCAAGAACACTTCTCAGACCATTTCGTCTAAACCACAAACAAGTAATAGGATTCCCTCTTGAAGCGTGGTTGCGATCGAGTCTCTCAACGAAAAGACCTCCTGTCTCAAGTCCGATCCGACGGAGGAGACGCTTGCGAGCGCGGGGATGAATCGCGTGCTTCTCGCAATCCATGTTGATGATCCAAGCGGCGGATCTCCTGATCTCGACACACGAGGTCCGACGTCTTCTTCACGAGCGAGGCGCACCAAAGGAGATGGAGATCCACTAGCAAACGATCGGGCAGCGTAACGACGACGCTGCGGTGATGGAGACTCTCTCTAGGGCATCCATGGTGGACGGCCGTGAGAGAGGAAGAGAGAGGGCTGACGTGTAGAGAGAAATAGAGAGAAAGATACTTATGTTCTCTTGTGTGTAAAGAAGAGCAAAGGGGTGCCCTTCTATTTATAATATTTTGGGATCCATGGATCTCAATCCATGGGCAACACAAATCCAATGGCTCTCATTGATTGTGTTTCTTTTAATGGCTAAGATTTGTGTTGGTAAAAACCAACAACAAATAATTTAATTTAGATTAAATGTATATTGATAACCCAATATAAATCAATTCCAAAATTAAATCAATCAAGCATGGAGTTTATGTAATGAAGATTGCCTCCTTCCATAATATGCGATTTGGTAGCAATCTCATGTAACCTCATGATATCTCATGAGATTACATTATTCCATGGAAATCTCCAAGATTTACAACAACACTTGTTATAAATTATTCAACAAAAATAATTCATAATTATTTTGTGAATATTGCAATCTTGCCATTGGAAAAGTGTGAATCACATTCACAACCCAAAATAAAATGTGAATTACATTTTCAATTAATTGTCTAATGTAAATCCAATTCACATCAATATTTAATTAACAAATGTAAATTACAAATTGCTCTCTCTTATATATTATAAATCACATTTATAATATATATGATTAATGTGGATAGTGCTATCCACATTATCCATATCCATGATAATTAAATCACATTTAATCATCTTGGATCTCTATTCTCATGTGCCTAAATAATGTGAATCAAATTCACATTATTTACATCTTTGATAATCAAATCACATTTAATTATCTTATATAACTCTCCGTATAATATGAATCAAATTCATATTATTCATGATAATTAAATCACATTTAATTATCCATTTTCTCAATGCTCGGATACTTATATCAACAATGAAATTATCCTGAACTCTTTCAAGGATAATGCACTTTTTCCGCGAATACTTGGAGATAAGGACAGGGTGATTGTATTGTTCCATGTATAGTGACTTGGATATTGAGATCACATCTCAAATCCAGATCTCGGGCCTCCCATAGATGCTTGATTAAATCAAGACCGCAAATCTAATCTTCTCATTGAATCTGAATCACATTCATATCAATGTCCAACATTTGGACTAAGATTAGATTACTTCTCTACTGAGAGGAGTCACTAAAATCCAGACCCGTTTCATCACTCCATAGGAATGGAAGCGTCATGGTTATACAACCTTTTATGATCGCATACCCTCAAGTATTCCCAATACCTATACATCATGCATACTGGAAGACTCAGAATAATCCTAAAGTATAAGATCAATTTTACATTGCCTACTTCAAGGATTTATCATTAAGTTTCTCATTCGATCATTGGGAGTCGGTATCGATCATATGCTTTCTAAAAGCATACATCATACCCAGGTGTTGATCATATACTTTCCAAAATCATATATCAAACCTACAAATTCAGTCAAGCTTCCAAAGCGAGATGACCGTGCACGGAATTTGATTCTTCCCAATATCTCATGAGTGAGCTCATGTCTTGCGGTTCAGTAATGAACCTGAATGATCCCTTTGAGAGATCGTATTACTCATATGCCCTTATATGCACACCAGCGCGCCAGTGTATAGACCTTGATTAGGTCATCAACCTATTGGTCTGCCAAATGTACATACTCAGACATATAGTAACACATCTATCTTCGGTCAGAGGATGCGTGCCTATATCATGACAGCATGCGATATAGGACTTTGGTTATCTCGATCTCGTTAAGTCAACTCTTTGACCTAACTAATCTGACACCTCCGAATCTCTATTCCTATGCAGAGGACCTGCATCAAGAGGTCAGTCAGATATCAGCCTAACTGAGAAAGGATTGCCATCTCCTACTCAGGCTGGAGATCATCTCTTAACAATCATTTGATGGTACTTGATGAGTCCTCAATCTAACTCTTTAGATGTTCATCCAAGCACCAGCCTCTATGATTCAATATTGGAATCAACAGATGTATGATCATCAAGATGGCCATGGTACATAACCCTAACTGTACTAAGGGACCTATTATGTAAATTATGCATTCTTCATTTCAGATTAGGGAATGATATTTGCAATAATATTTATTGCATAATGACTCGTCGTGGGCTCGCATGTCCAACAAGATCTGAATGGAGGCAAAGAATCCATGTAATCGACCATACTTGATGTGGACAAAGACTTTGTTGTTGTTGTTGTATATGTGTGTAGGGATGAGCTATGTCGTCGACTTCTTGCTTCGAGAGATAGAGAGAATGAGATGGTGGGGATGGGAGAGGGCTCCCTTAGCAAGGGTTGTTCTCGGATGATGTCGCTCCTCTTCGACCTTTTGTAGGGTGTGCAAAACCCCCTCGCCAAGTATGCCCTCTCCTCCATGCTTACAGTTAGGTCTTCTGAAAGACACGGCTTCCGTAATAGTCGGTCGTGTAACCGCCGGTAGTGGTTCGTGACCATGCGATCATCGGACTATTCTACATCCCCCACCTGACTGCAGTGGTCAAGTCAAGTCAATTACACTCCCATATTCGTGTTGTGCATGGAGACGTCTACATTGAGGTTCATTATTCATTAAAAATCTCTTCCTTGACTCATGCATTCTCGAGTCTCATTAAACTAACATATTTAATGTAGGTGCTAGCTAATATTCTCTTAGTTAGATAATCGGCTAACATATCACTTGTATGTATATAAGTTACAATAATTTCTTGTTTTGCCATTATATCTATTATATAGTGATATTGAATTTCAATGTGTTTTGTTCAGTATAACAATTCATATGATCAATAAATATTCATACGAGAAGCAGTATCGGTTAAATTTATATCACTATTATTAAAAAATAACCAAATCCGTTTAAATCTATGGTCATCATCATTCCTTATTACCAAAATCCGTTAAAATCAAAAGTTTACTTCTAATTTCAAACGACGGTTCTGAACATCTGCATGGAAAAACTCAATGCTAGTGAACAATTTTCTAAATTACATTCACGATAATAACACCAAGATTGCTTGTATTACCGTAATTATGACCATATATACCATTATTAAACTCTCTGGGATACTAATGATATTATACCATCACTATGTGTCACCCTTGAGCCAATCTTACCAACTTTTTAAATAATATGAAATTTAACCTAACGTGTATGCACATGGATAATTATAAAAAATGACCCACATCAAAGGGATTTTCTAGGGAGAGGGGTGGAGAAAATATCTAGATATTTCAGTCTCATTTTCTCAACTTCCACCAAAAGATAGCAATATTTCAAACATTTCCACCTAAAGAAAAATGATGGAAAATGATTCTAAATTTCTCATAAAAAAATATCTCCACCTACTTGGAGGGCCTATAAATACCTCATAAGGGGTTCTCATTTGTATCATCACAAGAAACACAATTCAACCACTAATGAAAAGTTCGTTAATTTCACATCTAATTTGTGCAATGATCAATATTCATTCTCCCAAGACTTCATTCTATCCAGCACCAATCTTTCACTACATCAACTTATTTTTAGGTGTGCCTTGGCCAATTATGATTTTTTGTTTGTTAGTAACATAGTATACTTTGTTTAGCAAAAAATCAATAGTTTTATAATATCATGTTAAAAATGTAATTTTTTTAGGTTATAATATTGAAGGCGATTTCCTACTGATTGCATGTTGTTTAAATGGAAAATAGAAAAAATCTTATCACAATCATTATTTATTCATAACTATAAACTATTACCCGATAAAAAAAACACATAATTCAATCTAACCTCAACTCAACATTTCCATCTGTCTAAACCGTTATTATTCAAAATTGAAGTCAGTGAGGATGTATAACAAATAAGCAAACATTAAATATTCTCTTAGAGCTGAATTAGAAAAAATGATGATCGAGACTAATTACTTGAACCTCATGTTCTTCCTACTGAGAGGGTTCTTAATATTGTGAAGAATAATAACGATTGTGACTATATTCTCTTAGCGCAAGATCCATTAAACAGTCGTCCAAACTGGATGATATTGCAGGTACTTCCCATCACTCTGATACAAATACAACAATATTTTAGAGGTGAGGTGGGTTCTTCTTTGCATGTGGATATGTTGGATTTCTCGAAACTTATCTTTGATGATGTTTTGTTTCTTGTCTTGACAGGATTATTAGATTCCTATGTTTGCTGAGATCTTTAAAGAGAGTAATAATATGAGGAAGCTTGAGAGTGAAAATACTATGGGGATAATATATCTGATGCTCAGTCACTTCGGGATTATATTACAGCTTTTAAAGAGATTGGGGAAGCATTTGCCCCCTTGTTCTTCATCAATAACAACCCTGAACACGTGAACTTCTCCATCGAGCAACAAGGACCACAACAACGTCAAATAAGATAGGAGGAATTTCCAACACCCAAACCAATAAATTAGTCATGTTTCACCTTGAAAAAAAGGCAATTTCTACCCTTGTGAGGTTTTGTTCATATCTCCTCATGGAAAAATTTTCTTTTTGCAATAAAAAATGAATTGTTGATAATCATGCATATAAAATTCATTCTCGGTGATTAACATCATCTTCCCTATAATAAATATTGAAATGATTTTCATACAGGTAGTTTATCACCAGATTAAATTTTTATGGTGATTTTTATTAGAGTTGTCATGCTTCTATAATATAATCTGCCAAGTGGGGCGCTACCCATAGATTGATTTCCCCGCATGATATTCCACTTTTGTCCATCCCCTTTTTTTAATGTCCATTATATCCTATGGAAATGAACTCCTCTCCCTTTTTGTTTTCGCACAGTGATTTAATCTTTCAACTAAAATCGATTTTGAGCTATAAATATTAATTATTTGCATTTTCTTTCCATCATTTTTGAACGGATCAACTCCTTTCCTATTTTTGCTTCCACGCATTCATTTTTTATCTTGCAACTACAACCTAGATAAGGTTATAATATATATATATATATATATATATATATATGTGTGTGTGTGTGTGTGTGTGTGTGTGGGGGAAAAGGGAGCCTACACCCATGTGTAGGTAACTTTCCTACACCCACATCTATTTTTCCTCAATTTTTTTTATTTTTTTGAATTAATTCCTTGGGGAATTTAGATCACAATATACCACCATGCTGTCATTCAAATTTCAACTTATTTCGAGACTTCTAACTTATCCATCATGATAGTCAAATTTTAACGGTCTCAGATTTGCTGAAATCGGCCCCTTCCGATGGAGCTGTTAGGAATATCGGTTTTACATGAAATTTGAAACACATATTTCATTTAATATTCTAAGTAAATCTCCTAAAGATCCCTTTCAAAAAAATCCAAAAAATTGAGGGAAATAAGAGGTGGGTGTAGGAAAGTTACCTACACATGGGTGTAGGCTCCCCAATCCCTATATATATATATATATATATATATATATATATATATATATATATATTTGTGACTTCGGGTAAAAACATACATTTCCATAACATTAAAGAAACATACATGGATATAATATATACATACACATTTTCATTTTCAACTCATCAACTATGTCGATACATAACAAATTGTAATATGTAATAGAGTTAATCCGAGTCCCAGAAATATGACCGCCATTTGAAAATCCAATGGTTGGGATTTTCACAACCCTCTCTCCTTCAATTTTCTCTTCTCCCTTCTTCCTCATCTTCTTCTGGATAGGATGGACGACACAATCGACTTGATCGAAAGATGGCGGATGGACCCCCCACTCTGCCTTTTTCCTCTTTGCAAGGGAAGCGAGGTGGCGGACCACACAACTGACATGGACAGAGGATGTGCGTGGTGGATTGGGTCGATGGACCTGCGATGGAGGGGTCTGATGTTAGTGGGTTCAACCATGGGAGCCCGTGGGGATAGAGGAGCCGTGGTATGGAGGTTCCTCTCAATGTAGCTTTACGCCCAGTTTGTAGAAGATGACGACGACCAAGGTTGACATCGAATCCTTTATAGGATACTAATTTCTAGAGGAGGAAGTACCTTGTTGTAATACCTCAACCCCCGAACATAGTCCCACATTGGAAACTCACTGGATGTAATTTATGAGAGTGGAGAACTACTACTTAATAATATGGATTTAAGCATTTTGGGTGGTTGTCTACAAATCCATTTGGGTTCAAATCCAACAAGTTATTCAGGATAGTTTTCATCGACAATGGACCGAAGACCTAACCCCGGAACATATTATACTTTCACAAATGGGTTTTGAGACAACAATGGTGGTAGTGGAGGAGGAGGTGATACTGGTTGAAAGTCCATCAAAAGACAAATTTCTTCAAACTACATCATATATACTTATATATTAGACGAGCAACAACATTTAAGTTGTTGGAGACTACATCCAATATTATGAAACAATATATTATATAGATTGAAAAAACTGATCGATACACTGTCCGGAGGTAAGATTATTATTGATTAGAGATGCAACGCATGGGGATTTGTACTAGATGATCGGTATATTGAAACGAATAATATAAATACCCATGTCATGTCTTTTGATGTTGAATATGTAATAATAAATATTATTAATTGTCAAAATATCTTTATTCTTTGAATTCATGACGAATATTGTATTCGTTGTCATTTTGTTAACAAAGAATCATGTCGCAATGATTATCCGTTGAATTTTTCTTGCAAAAATCATCAAATTAGTAATGATAATATATACTTATATATTAAAGGAGAAACAATATTTAAGTTGGAGAGTGCATCCAATATTATGAAACGATATAATAGAGATTAAAAAAACAGACCGATACACTGTCCGGAGGTGAGATTATTATTGATTAGAGATGCAACTGCATGGGGATTTGTACTAGATGATCGGTATATTGAAAAGAATAATATAAATATTCATGGTCATGTCTTTTGATGTTGAATATATAATATTTAATTATTATTAATTGTCAAATTATCTTTATTCTTTGAATTCATGACAAATATTGTATTCGTTGTCATTTTGTTAACAAAGAATCATGTCGCAATGATTATCCGTTGAATTTTTCTTTCAGAAACTACCAAATTAGTAATGATAATTATAATAAATAAATAAAAATGTCAACAACTAATCATCATCATTATATGACCCTTCCTTGGAAATATAAAAAATTGTTTACGAATATTATATTATTTGTTGTTGTAAATTTAACATCGAAAGATATCAAATATTCAAATTATCTGTCATCATATGTCAATTTCCTTATTTTTGACATATATGCATCCGCTATATTATCTATTTTTTTCAGATATGGATGTATACTTTTGACATGATACCGATTTTCTTCTTTTTTTTATAGAAATGGACTTGTATATGTTTGTGTCTAATATATTGCGGACATAGACATGGATGTCCATTTTGTTGAGTCTTTATGTGTATACATATATCTAAATATATTACATAGTTGCACGATAGATACGGTATTTTCGAGTTATATTCAAGCATAGCAAGAAAATTGTATCTTTGTTGTGCCTAATTGTCCACTGTATAATTAGTCATTTCATTTAGCCGGATCAATTAGGGTTTGATACCAGTGTGTGATTTCGGTTGATTTTGTCCTTACAAATTTTGAAAAGTTCATATAATTAGCAATGAACCTTTAACTACCGATAATTAGATGGTTTCTATCACTTGTGTCCTTCCAAACTTCTTCAATATTAGTTATGCTCATTCCTTTTTGTAATATCAGTTGTGCCTATACCTTCTAACAAATTCACAGTTTTGGTCTTCGGTTAAGTTAAAATAGGGGTCAAAATGATATTAAAAAATGGCATCACTATGAATTTTGCATGAAGGTAGGGTATAACTGATATTGCAAAAAGGGAAGGTGTATAGCTGATATTATAGAAGTTAAGAAGGGTACAGGTGATGAAAACCCATAATAAAAATAAATGAGATTTTTTACATTGTCACCCATTAAATTGAATCTAGTTCTGTACATGATTAATAATGAAAGGTTTTTTACATTGTGACCCTTAAGATTTAGTATAGTTATTGTGAATGACTAATCATAAAAGGGTTTTTTTTACATTATGACCAATAAATCTAATCTAATTACATAATAACTCTGAAAATCTTCTTTATTACAAGACGACCTTGTACTCTTAATTCTTACACCTCAACCATTTGATATACGTTGAATAGAGTAGGATTGTATGGCTCGAGGTGTAATTACCGGGATTATAAGGATTATGGTGAAAACAAGTAATTAGTCTTCATGGTGTAAAATCCTTCAAATTCTTACATATATAAAAAAAACCAGCCTATTTAAATATCGGAATGCCAATAAAAGTTAAACCCTAACCACCATTGAAAGCTTAAGTTGCAAGACGAGACATGAGATCGCATTTTTAATAGAATAGGACTGCAAAATTGATAATATTGGAAGAATCTAGGATTTTTTTATAATTATGTCACTCTAAAATTCTGCAATATCAGTTATATCTCTCTTTTTTGCAATATCAATTGTCCCCCTTTCTTCTTGCATCGTTATCATTATGCCTTTTCTTTAGTTGTGCTGCCGGTGAGATAAGCTATAAACTAAACCGTTGTTTATACAAACCAAAGCCTGATTTAGTAAGCTTTTCTTACAAGTGTGCCTCTACAAATTTCAGGAAAGTACACTTATACCCCTCCTTTTTCTTCTAGTTACACTCGTATCCCTGAGGTAACGTCCACTTGGGAAGAGAACGGATAGAAACTAACCCAATGGCATAACTGTTAATTGTTCAAGAAGTCAGGGGTACAACTAGGGATGCAAACGGATGGATACGGATATGGATATATGTATTACCATACCTTTATCTGTTTTTGAATACGAATACGGATACAGATATTGACGGATATTAAAACTATCTTACCATATCCTTAAAACGGATATTAATCGCATACAAGTAATTTTAGAAATACTATATAGAATCGACTTAAATATATACGAATTGGATGGAAAATAAATAATATAAATTTACTAAATGTGTGTGTATCATAAAAATTATACAAATATGGTAAAAGAAGGTACAGAATTAGGGTTAAATGGGGCTGGCCCCTGGGAGTAGCCAACTTAGCTACTCCCACTCCTATTTTTCCCTCATTTTTTTATTTCTTTGGAAAATAAAAATTTATAAATTCATCATTATACCTCTCTAACATTCTATTAAAATTTTGTCAAAAACAGAGACTCCTACGGCCTCCATCCAAACAGGTTCGATTTAAAAAATCCTGCGACCGTTAAAAAATGACGTCTGGATGGAGGGCGTAGGAGTCTCTGTTTCTAATGAAATTTTAATAGAATTTTAGAGGGATATAGTAATGAATGTACAAATTTTTATTTTCCAAAAAAATGAAAAAATGAGGGACAAATATGGGTGGGAGTAGCCAAGTTGGCTACTCCCGGGGGGCAGCCCCATTTACCCATAGAATTATGTTATATAGGGTTAAAACTAAATCTATAACTATATTTATATACGAAACAGATATACAGATACGGATACGGATGTTTGCGGATATCAAAACGATATCCATATCCCTATCCCTTTTGAAACAGATAAGAATGTCAAAATCTGTATAAAATGGATATGGTGACGGATCGAATACGGATATATCCGTAACCGTTTGCATCCATAGGTACAACAGATGTTACAAAAAAAAGGTAGAATTAACTGATATTACACAATCTAAGAGGGGGTTTACTGAAAAAACCCACAAAAGATAAGAAAGTAAAATATCTTCTTCTACAACTTGACCACTCAACGACGTGTGAGGTTCTCATTGGTCAAGGAAGGGATAAGGAATCGGTGATCGAAAACCAGCCAACCATTCCGCCAATCCTCCCTATTTACCATCCTTGTGTTCTTACACATACCCATAGAGCAACACTACCTGCATCCGATCACAACCATGGCGACCATCTTCGCAGCCACGCCGCAGATAACACCCGCCACTCTCCGGACGACCGCGGCAGCACCACGAAGCCGTCGAGGTTCCACTCTTCCAACCCCGGTAATCGGGTTGCGCTTCGAGGAACGACGCGTGCGCCTAGTGGCGAGGTCCAGCAGCCCAACGACGCCGCCGGAGATATCGGATAAGGTGAAGGAGAGCATAAAGAACGCGGAGGAGACTTGCGCGGGCGACCCGGAGAGCGGGGAGTGCGCGGCGGCCTGGGACGAGGTGGAGGAGCTGAGCGCTGCGGCGAGCCACAAGAGGGACCAGCTGAAGAGCACGGACCCCCTGGAGGAGTTCTGCAAGGACAACCCGGAGACGGAGTACTGCCGCACCTACGACGATTGATAGCAGAAGAGATTGGTGGATCGTTCTGTTGTATATCATGGCCGCTTCACGTTTGTTTACCTTTCCTTTTTGCTTAGTAAACATATGATAGGTGTTCAGTTGTCGTGTCTTTGTATTTGATGTTGCTGCTATTGCTGCTGCAATTAATTAAGCGTTATCTGCACCCAATGGGAATCCTTGATTTCTTCGTTGTGATTATGTAAACACGTTCTGACTAAACATTAATTGCAAAGGAAAAGTTGGTTAGCTTGGAGAGAAGTCGAGGTTCATCGATCACCGGCTCACTCCCGGTGGCCGCCGTTACCACGAGGCTCTGCGAGGCCGTGCCTCCGGCATAGCTGCGTAAGGTCGAAGACGAGATCCAGTCCATGTCCGGGTCAATTAGGATTCGATGCCAACATGGGATTTCTGCTGCTTTTGTCCTTTCAAATTTTGACGCTCGTTTGGTACCCGAAATCTTGAATGATGTTGGAGAGTTTCAGTCATGAAAGAAAAATGAACTCCTTGATGAACATTAGGGAGATCCGTAAAGAAAAAAAAATCCAGGTTTTCCGTACACGGAATTAAAGAATATAGATCATAAACATCCGCTCCTGCAAAGTTCCAAAATCTGTGACATGAAGAACTAACTTGCTCCAAGGCATGATGGGTGGAGCTATCCAGGACGACTGTCGCGCCCAACTGTAACGTCCCGGGCTTAGGTCCCCGGTCCGTTATCGAGGAAAACTGGCCCTGACAACTTGTTGGGTTCGGGCCCAATTGGACCCATTGTCAACCACCCAAAATGCTTAAGCTCAAGTTGTCAAGTAGTAATCCCCATCACTTATAAACCACACCCAGACTTTGTGAGTTTAAGGTATGGCACTATGTTTGGGGTTGGGGTGTTACAACCTCCCCCACTTACATTCGCAACGTCCTCGTTGCGATATGGTCCATCACTTATTCCCAGTGATAGTGGCGGCTGCACGCTTCGGGTAGCCATTTCCTCCAACCTCTTTGTAGGGGCGGCTCCACCTCTCGGGTAGCCCTTTCCACTATCAGAGAGAATTTGGCTCTGATACCATTTGTAACGGAACGGATCGTGACAATCGGCGGAAGCAAGCGACAGTTGATCGCACGACCGAACCGTTACCAAAATAATAAATGAATGGCACACAATGAGTATAGATAAATATCATTCCATAAAATGTCTACTCAAACTAGAGTTCCATTATTACAACTCTAAACTGGGAAAAACTATTCTAGAAATTGAAAAAGATGACAACTAGATAGTTCTTGTGGGCATATAGATATCCACTAGATCTTCACCGGCTAATTCGTACCACGTCAGAGATCTCAATGAGCCCGTAGCACAATCCTGAGAATGCAATCAACCCTGTTCTTCACCTGAAATTGACAAACATAATTTGGATGAGCCTAATGCCCAGTATGCATCGGGGTCCATGCATGGGTATTCTAACGGTCCTTGGTCCGTTAAAAATTATATACTTGGTATTTTATGAGATACACCCACAAGTAGAAATAAATGTTTGTCATGCCTACTTATGCAATTTACCTACTTTACATGTATACCCATGTTCATGAAAGAAACCAAACTAAACATGATAGGGTTCGAACTTAGAAATGCATGGGAATTATCTAGGCACGAAATGATGTGTATGCATGAAAATCCAAGTATATAATTCTTAACGGACCAAGGACCGTTAGAATACCCATGCATGGACCCCGATGCATACTGGGCATTAGGCTCATCCAAATTATGTTTGTCAATTTCAGGTGAAGAACAGGGTTGATTGCATTCTCAGGATTGTGCTACGGGCTCATTGAGATCTCTGACGTGGTACGAATTAGCCGGTGAAGATCTAGTGGATATCTATATGCCCACAGGAACTATCTAGTTGTCATCTTTTTCAATTTCTAGAATAGTTTTTCCCAGTTTAGAGTTGTAATAATGGAACTCTAGTTTGAGTAGACATTTTATGGAATGATATTTATCTATGCTCATTGTGTGCCATTCATTTATTATTTTGGTAACGGTTCGGTCGTGCGATCAACTGTCGCTTGCTTCCGCCGATTGTCACGATCCGTTCCGTTACACCAACGCTATAGCATCAAAAGAGATTGCAGGAGAGATTGCTCAAATATACGCAGTTGGGCTCAAATCATGTGAAATCACGAGTAGAGAGAGAAGAGAGACAGATTTACTTAGATGTGGAACTATGTTCTGAGTGTTACAAGGAGAAGCAGTGATATAGGAAGAAACCAAACCGAGCAAGTAGATATCTCTTTTTCTAACATTTATTCGGATCGAGAATTTATCATCGCGGAGAAATCACTCAAAGTGTCGAATTTTTAGAGTGAGTAAGTTGGGGGAGATCGATGATTTTGAAAAGTGGATTACGAGTTGCTCCTGTTGGAGTGGATCCGATCATGCACGACATAAATAAAACCACGATCAAAGAAGAAGGCACACACATCGCACAAGACAAGCATTCATAGTGGTTCGGTAATATGTCTATGATAACCGTCTCTGACCAAGCGGTAAATAAATATCGAAGTAGAAACCGCTAAAGAGAGAGACAGTTGATCAAACAAAAATCAACTCCGATTAAAAATGATCAGAGCTTCACTGCTTATGTATCCAGGTGAGTGTGCCTGGGTCGAACACAAGGAGGCGGAAAATCGTGCTCGGTATTTCGAGAAGTGAAGAAAAAATTTGTGATATTTTTTTTTGTCATTTTATTTTCTTCTTTAAAACGAGAAAACTATTTTTGGAATTTTAATTTTTAATCTTTTTATTTGATTTTTATTTTCCATTTTTTATGTAATTTTCAAAGGGATATTTTTCAAACAAAAATTATCTACAATGTAGTAGGTAAAAATAGGATATATATATATATATATGTGATACTATATAGTAGATAAAAACCTCGAACATCGCGCTCAAAAAAGAAAAGAAATCAAAACAGACCGAAAATCAACAAAGAAGTCCCAAATAAAACTTGCGAATAAATCACCGAAAATTCGCTACAAAAATAAAATGTCAAAAATATTACGATGATATAATAATGTCTAAGATCCACAATGTTCTCAATAGTCCAAAATCATGTGTATAAAATACAACAAGAAAGAATATAAAGCTTCTTGCAATTAGGTCCATGGTCAAGGATATAATTGTAATAAAAACTAGAATCTTTACAATTAGATCCCTACGTAGGAACCCAATTGCAAATAAGAAGAGTTCTGGAGGCGAGATGAATTCTGTGAGTTGGCAGGGGCTCATGTGCAATTTTTCCATTGGTTGTTATTCTACTTTCAGGATTAAAATGCACTGGCTGATCTGGGTCGTTGGTGGGGGATATGTGGTGCAAGATTGCGTAGCAAGTTCCTCCTCGCATTCTTCCCCAATATGCAATGCAGGCATGGCGATCTTCTTCTCCGGCGATGATGTGACTGCTTGGATGTTCTCCGACGACTCATGTAGGTCCAGAAGGGGGCTTCTCCTCCTTCGAGCTCTCCTACTGCGAGGGATGGCGGAGGAAGAAGACAGCAAAGGTTTGGAATTGCAGAAGCTAGGGTTTATTGACTGATGAGTCACGAAAATACCTCTTTAGTAAGGTCGTATAATTGTAGTACAGGAGACAGATTTCGATCCAGCAAAGACCACAACTTCGAATATGTGGTAATTATTTCACTTGGTAAGTATACCAAGGTCGAACTTAGAGACACGAGCCTCCTCATCTATTCATCGAAAATTATCGATTAAATAATGAGCGATTAAGTTCTAAATCTAGGTCTTCGTATGCAATTACAATGCACAAAATACAATGCAAACTAAATGGCACATAAATATGATGCATGCATTTTATGTTGGTGTTATGCAGGATAAAAAGAGATGTTGTGTGTATGATATGCAACACATGAATATGCAAACAATAATGCATAAAAATGCCCAAAATAACTATACTAAAGAGCAATAGAATATGGATCGATTTCATAGTCAAATTGAGCAATAAGGATAATTGATGACATTTTAATTAAAGAGCATGAGATACTATACATCTCAGAAATCATCACATTTAATTAAGTGTTAAATCATGAAATTAAATATGTTATTGGATAGAGAATAAAGCAAGCTTCAAAACGACTCTAAAATCAACTGAAACAGAGATCATATGCTCAAGATATTAAAGAAATAGTTCAGGGGAATAAATGTAAGAAAAATATGAAATTAAAAAGATAAATAATCACACAAATGCCATTGGAGGAGCATTTTTGCAATAAATAAAATACAGAGGGGCCTCTTTGTAATTTTTCCTGTTACACGGGGGCATATATGCAATTTCTGAAAACCTTCAAGGTATTTCTGCAATTTTTCCAGGCACGCACGTGATGCATGCGTGCTTAGACCTGGATGCAATTATGGAAAACCTGGGGTTAGCATTGTTATTTACCCAATCCCTTACGTGCTAGGCACGCGAGGCTAGGTCCAGACAAAGGCTCGAGAGGTCCAATGTTGGTTTGGGTAATGTGGCTGGTTATCCTACTTCGGAAGGAGGCTCGGTCCACCTGAGCTTGCTTGCTTCGGAGTGGAGGCGTGGCTGCTTCTGAACTGTCCGATAGTGAGGATCAAACAGCAGATGTACGATACGTTCATCAGCTCTGTCGCCTCCTACGGCGGACTTGGTAGTGCTCTAGCAACCAATTGTAAGCTCCTCCGAGCTCCATTCGCGAGCCTGATGGTCGAGGAACGACGATGGAGGGCTCGTGAAGGAGCTGGAAGTGAGAGGAATACCTTGAGGTGGTTGGGGAAGTGAGGCAATGGAGGGTCTTTGGAGATAAGCTCTTGAACAGAGCCTCTTGAAAAGCTCGAGCCATTGACGAGTAGGACCTGCAAGCTTTAGATTTAGCTAAAGCGAGTGTGTGCATGAGGTTTATGGGCGAACTGAGGGACCAAGAAACGAAGAAGGTGAGGATCCCAGGTGGGTTCCTCCACCTTGGAGACAGAGAAAAGGGCAGAGCATATCGAGATGTGGAGGAAGAGGGAAGATGATCGAGACCCCGCGCGAAGATTGGAGGAGTCTGGTGAAGCTTTGGATATTTTTTGATCGAGTGTATGTGGTGTGTACGTATATGATTAAATCAAAGAAAACTCAAGAAAAACATGATAAAACATAGATGGAGGATTGAAGAGGAGAATGGCGGACAAAGTGCTCTGGGCTGAGGGTCGAATCGACCCTCCTATCATCACTCAACCTAGTCGATCGAACCAAGGGGCTCAACAGTGGCAGAGCACCGTGACACGACCATGGTGGTCGTGGGTCAACACTGGCTAGGAGCACCATTATCGCTCTTCGACTCGACCCTCCTCTGTCACAGGAGGGTAGAGGAAGGCTAGGGCTCCATGCCTCCAATATTGGACGAGAGTGACGAAGGACGGAGCGGGCATATTTGTAGGCGATGAGGGGCGGTTACAGATTAGGTGAGGTGGACTTTAAAATGGCCGTCAACGGCTCTAGAAATTAGGTCATGGAGGTTTAATGGGTCCGTGAAGATGGGTGATGACCGTTCTTCACGTGGGAGACGTTATGCGGAGGAGAGATGGTCAGACGTGGGCGCCAAAATAGGAAGGGGGTGAGGGCTCAACGAGGCGTAACGCCTGGGATGGTTGTATGGGAGGAGGAAGATAGACGAGGACCGTTGGACTTGATCCAACGGTCTTGATGAGAACGTGGATGGATGGATTACATCTGATTATCAGATCCAATCAGGAGTCTGCTGGGCACTAGGGGGCGAGCGATCAAGATCAGATCGATCAAGATTGATCAGACAGTGACGAATGGAGGTGGCTGTCAACAAAGGGTCAGGCCACGTGGCTCAATCATAGGGAGCCACGTGGCCTAATAGGAAAATTCAAAATTTAAAAAAAAAAAAGAAAAAGAAAAAATCGAAATAAAATAATTAAAGGCAGAATTAGAAAAAAAAGGTCAAAACATGAAAGTTGTAGATCTCAATGAGATCTACAAGTTTCTTATTGAACAAAAAGTCAATGGAGGTTATTTGAATAATGAAATATTTTTGCAAGTTTTTTTAAGAGGTAAAAATATTGATTTTGATTGCTTTGATATTTTTTGTATTTTTATTTTCTTTTAAAGACAAGATAAATATATACAGTATTTAATCTAATTTTTAGGGATTAGATAATAAAACAAGGGAAAATGTTAGTAAATAAATATAAAAAATTAGGGTTGGTGTTTTTAGTGCTAATTATACACAGAGTTAATAAAATTAATAACAATGAATTAATTATGTTTTTTTATTGATTTGTTTAAGTTAAGAGGACTATATAGATATTAATATGATGTATCTGAGATTCATCATCCCCCTATACTTAAACTGCGCTCGCCCTCGAGCATCTAAAGAATGAAGGAGTCGCATTAATTCCTGATAGTGCATGTGAATTTTCAAGGCTTAATTCATCGAAGATCCTTAATTTAAGTGATCCTAAAATTATGGGCTCAACCTTGCTTTAGTCTAAAGGGATCCAACTACTCTAATGATCAGACTCTCTGTTTGTATATATAATATAATGATATGACATTTAGTGTACTGCATTCATGAGAGTCAAGTCGAGATGTCACCCAAGGTCCCAGTACAGGAGACTCTAGACCTAATCCTCGACACTATGGAATAAATCAGTTCTTGCATTCAGTCTACTGTCTTATTAGTTTGTCAGACTTGAAAGTGTAGATAGCAGGCCAGATGATGGAGGGCATAGGATTGTGTAATTTCCTCTCTCCCTCACATTAGAACAAGGGTCCTCTTGAGTGCCTTATTACTCAACACATGTATATTTTTGTTTGTTGATCAATGCGTCCGTCAATAGAGTTCAGAGTCGTATGCACTTGTTTTCCTGGGAGTACCGGAGTGTGTCTCTTTTGAGTATCTAAGATACCTTCGACACCCAGACTCATATCACTATATAGTGTGGAGTCCTTTTTTGGTGCAAGCTCGGCTGCTTGGTCCTAATAGCTTTGGTCCAAGTGGACTCTTTGAAATGGTTGGGAACGCTCACCTTTGGTCGAAGCTCTTTGAATTTGTACTTGTAGTGATAAATCTTTTCTTTGTATGAGAGAACTTCTCTCTAATTTTATTTCATTGTTGTTTGGCTCGCTCCACTACTTTTGTAAAGAGTTAGCGCACACTGATCAACAATTATTTAATTTCATCACACCCTGACACATAGGTAAATATCAAAAGATAGCATGTGAACGTGTTTGCATACTGGCTAGGGTTTACTAACACTTAGGTTTCGTGAAGCCTTCATTGACTTTACCCATCCTCGAGCATCATTAAATCGAGTCTAAACTCAAATCTCCAGTCCCAGTTCCTCAACAATCGATAACTCAACTCATCTCATCAATCATGCAATTATGAAAGTGATGTGCTAATTATATTCTTTAGAAGGTAGAGATGAAGATTGCAATATAGTGCTCAAATCTTTCAAACTAGGGAAGTGTGTATTATTAAGTTTCAAACCCTAATTAATAAGGCTAGTTAACTCAGACTATCAAGATCTTAGAAACCAAGTATCCTCAACTCCTCGAGCCTTGAGTGACAATGAATGTGTCGGAATACACCAACTCCAAAGTTAGTGAATTTTTTAGATTTTTTAGTTTTGCAATTTTTTAAGTGATTTTTTTAATCTCGAGAGAAATAATGACTGGTACAAGCTCATATGAATAGTTGCATCCATTTCATCCAGTATGTGTATAAGTACGGTCCGTTAGATGGCTACCCGTGTTACTTCAAGATGGTGCCATTCGCATTGTCTTTTAATCTTCCACTCCGCTAAGGAAGACCATAGTTCCCTCACTGAGAAATGGCTACTCATTTCTAAGCTTAGTAGTCAGAATCACTGCTCAAGAAAATATTTTAATTTTTCAGATTTTTTATGATTTTCTAATAGGGTTAATTGTATTTACAAGAAGTTAGTCCCTCAATTTCGAAAAGATTTTTCAAACAATTTTTACAAAAATCAGTTTACATGAATAGTTAAACCCTAGCCAAAAAAAGTTTCAAAAATTCCAAAATACGAGCTATGGCTAAAGTATATATACAATATATACGGTATACCCCCCTATACTTAACTTTTGTTATGTCCTCATAGCACAGAGTGATATAAAGCCATAGCTCAGGTCAAATACAAGGTGATATAGCGGAACTCACTCAGATGGCCCCCTTGTACTTAGGTCAAAATGACCTAATTATAAGAAGACAAGAAGAGGGAAGAATGAATGACTCGAGTCCCCCTATACTTATGATGAAAATAGCCTAAGGATTGGATATGCAAAGAGGACGGGTTCCCTAAGTGAATAATCACAATTATGTACAAGGTTCCCCCCCATACTTAGGATGAAAAGTAGCCTAAGTATTTGGATGTGGATTTCAGGCTGGGGAGCCAGAGATCTATTAAGGTTAGAAGGTGGAGTGGATTTACATAGATGAATGGATGGAGATGGAGGATGGGGTAGATTGATAGTCTGCAAATCTACCCTTGTTAATTATGTGAAATTAACGTTGATTTGTTCGTTGCAGTCAAGTAAATTCGGATTAATAAAAAATCGCTAAATTAATCATTTTTCCAATTAAAGCAAGCAATCAATTTTTTATTTGGGCAAGCCCAAGATCGAACTCAGGTAGGCCATTGTCTCCTTAGATTGATTTAAAGTCGATCTAAAGGTTAGGTTTTCATAGAGATATTTTTTGGCATTTTTAAATGCAATAAATAAGTGAAATGTGATTTTGATGAAGTTCGAGGGTTAAAATGTAATTTACGATCAAACTAAGTCCAAAAATCCTCAAACTTGTACATAATGTGAAATATGATGAAATTAAGCTAGTATATTTTTTGGAATTTTTAGATGCAAAATGAATTAATTATGAATTAAATAATGTACACTAGGTGATTTTGAGTTAATTAATTTTAATAAATATCAAACGTTGATATTTTCCAGAAATTAATTTATCCTAGATAGGTCTATGTGAGAGACATCTAGAACAATTTTTAATTCCTAAAAAAATACTAAGTGAGGAATTAATTAAAAATCAATTATTAGAATCATCATTTCAATTATTGTGACCTTATGCATGTAAATAAGATGAAATTTGGGCAAAATGTAAAGCAATCTAAAATCTATCTATTATGAGTTTTTGGAAATTTTTAGATCAGCGAATAATTAAATATCAATTTGAGAGTATAAAATTGGTAAATTATGTAAGTTTTCACCAAATTAATTATAATAAATAATACACTGATCAGAAAAATGTAAATAAATGCTTATTAGGTAAAAATGAGTTGCTCTACAACATGTTATTTTTGGAATAAAAAAATGACAAAATGTTTGTTCAAATAAATGACCAAACACAGGGTTCGAAATGCAATAAAATTTATATATAAAATAATACAGACGAGGATAGTTATGTAATTACGTAGACAATGGGGAGGAATAAATGCAAATTTCCTAGGAGGGGGACTGCGTTGCACATGAGTCTTGTTGGCGGGGTTCTTTTATGAATTTGCTGAAGCACGGGAGTTGGGCATGCAAATTCTCCTTTGCTCACATGCCTAGCACGTGCGGGAGATTTGAAGTTGGGTCTGCATGCAACCCGAGGGCGGTGATGATCCAAGCAGCGAAGGCGGCTCGCCTACAGGGTATCTATAATGAATGGAGGCGGACCGATTTAGTTGGGTGGTGTTGATGGTCGATGGCACTTCGTGTGTCGAAGTGGCTATCTCCACCTCTGTTGATACACAGCGGAGGTGGAGCAACTAGGCAGACGGTGTTGGTGGTTGGAAGGTGGCTTGAAGGTGAGGTCGAGGTCGATCTATGAGCAAGAAGTGGAGCATCGTGCGTCGTCTAGTCAGCGAGGGATGATTGCGTGTGAGGTGCACAGCATTGGCAGCTAGAAGCGAGAGTCGGTGGAGTGTTGGGCGTCCGGCCGAAGTCGGTGGTGAAGGTGGTTGTGTGGAGCTGTAGGTTGGTGGTGACTCATGCTGGAGGTGGTTGTCTCTATTGAGGTTGGCGGTGGAGTATGTCGCGACGGTAGTTCGTGATGGAGGTGGCATGCAGCGGAGGACCGTCGATGGTGTGTACGGTCGAGTGTGAAGGGGTGGACGTGGTTGTCATGGTGAGGTGCGAAGGATCAGCGATGAGGGTGGATGAAGATGAAGGGCTCAGAGGAGCTGCTCCTGTGTGGACGGTGAGGGCGCAAGAGCGGAGGAATGTGATGGTTGGTGTGCAGTGAGGTGGAGCGGGGTTGTGGTGGAATGAACTAGAGAAGTGATGGTGGTGATGTGGTGAAGGTGCGTCGAGCAAGGAGAGGAAGAAAGAACATGGGAGGAATCAAAGTGAAAGAAGAACAGAGAAAGAAGGAGTGTAGAGGAGAGGAGGGAGGATTCACCGGAAAGGGGGTGTGGAGCACGATTGTCACCGCTCCTAGTCTTGGCCTCAAGAAGGTAAATCTCTTCCTGGAAGGAGGAGCGACAAAGGTGATGAAACTCGATTTCATCATCTTAATTCTCCATTTTTAACACCCTTGCTTAAAAACGTGTCAATAAAAACCAGATTAAATCATGTAATAATCAGAGTCTTGAATAAATTAAAAATCACAAAAAATGGCAAAATTAAAATTCATGGTATTTTTAGCCTTAAAAATACCCTCAAAAATATTTTATATCTTCAAATGACCTCATCTCCATTTTTAGTCAACATGAAACTTGTAGATCTCATTGAGACCTACAACTTTCATGTTTTGAGTTTTCTCAAATTCGGCCATTTAACCCCTCAAAAATCAAAATCTCTTATGCAATAATCTGATTGGGCCATGTGGCTCTTTCTGGTTGAGCCATGTGGCCCGACCTCATTGCGCTTGCTGCCCTTGCTCCCCGCCGTTGGATCTCCTTCTGATCCAACGGCTCCACTCTCTCCACGCATCCTCTTTTTCCGTGTCGTCCGATCTCCACTCACGCCTTGATCACCACCGTCCGCTAGCGCCTCGCCCAGAACTCGCCACTTCGCGCTTTGTGCGCCATTCGATCTTGCCCGTTGGCGCCTTGATCTTCACCGTCTACGGTCACTTTTATCTCCACGGCCCGATCAATCCCCAGATCTCATCACAGCCTTCCCTCAGCGCCTCATCCTGCTCGCTCCACGTGGCAACATCTCATCCATCCAATCTCCTCCATCATAACCGCTCAAACACTTCGTTCTCTCAACCATTCGATCGAACCCCTGAGTTCATATCCACCGCCCGTTGTCGCCTTAGCCTCCATACACCACGTGGTAACACCATGGCCCTTCGATCAAGCCGCCCTCGATCATATCACAGCCGCTCTTTAGCGCTTGACCCTCAGTCGTTGGATCTCGAGATCCAACGGCCTGAGCTTCACCGTCAACCTCCGATCGGCCTCTCTCCCACGTTCACAATCTTGCAAACGCCCTTCGCCCTTCTCATTTTCTTGCCCACCATCGCCACCTTCTCCACGCACCAAGCGCTCCCGGGTCTTCCCCCATCATCCACGACCCTCGCGGACGCTGCCACCACCCATGATCCCCCTCCGATCGCTCCATATTTCCTACACAAACCACGTCGTGCATACCTGGAACCGCCACCTTCGCCACTTCAAATACCCCCTTCCCTCCGCCGAAGACCGTCGTCCACCTTTATGCGGGGGTAGGGCCAGCCCTCCTCCATCTCCTTGTGACAGGGGGAGGTGGCGGGATTGAGCGACGACGACCCATCTCCTTCGGTGTTGACCCTCCGCCGATCATGGCGGTGTTGCGGTGCTTAACCACCGCCAAGCTGCTCCAATTAGCCGATGGGGTCAGCGATGACCCGAACTTCTTCAGGAAGCTCAAGCACAGGCTCCGTTCCACCATTTTCCAGGTAAGCATCCTCCTCAATCTCTTGTATTTATTTCTTCTTCTTCTCTTAATTAATTAGGCTCCGACATCCAACTCTATGTTCCACCGTTCATCCCATTAGCACCGACTCGTATCCCCCGTCCACACGCATGCCTCCGATCACTGTTCTCTCCTCCTCAACCTCAAATTACCTCACCCCCCTCTTCTTTGTGTTCGTCGGAGAAGAATATCCACCGCCGCCTTCTTCAGCCCTTCACGACCGTCCATTTCACCCACACATTACCTCCACTTCGCACTGCACGCTTCGGCTATTGTAATAACTGTGCAGGTCGTCAAACTCCTTCAATGGCTGGAGAGTCGTCGGAGCAGACTTCGTCAACCACGCCGCCGTCATCAGAGCTTCGACGGCCTTGACCAGAAGGTTCAGCAGCTGCCCCGAACTCCCAGCTACCTCGACGTACTTCCAGGGAGCTCCGGGGAGGTCCACAGTGCTTGAGCAGCGGCGGTAGAGCTCAACCCTCATCGTCGGAGGTCTATCATCGCCGCCCGCCGCAGATGATGAAGGAGATACAGCGGTCGTTGGATGGTCCTCTCCTAGAGACCATCTGACGGCCCAGATGAAGCCACGTCACGCCGGCAGACACGTACAATAGCCATCTGATCGCCATGATCGGATGGTTCACATTCGACCACGTGGCAGTCCCAGAGCTTCTCTGAGCCTCGGCATCCGATCCTTCAGGCTCGGAGCTCCCGAGTCTACGCCGAGCCTTCCCGGAGCTTCGAGTCTCTCCGAGCCTGCATCGAGCCAAAGCTAACCTCCAAGCCTAGCCGAAGCTAGACATGGCCTCCTCTGAGCCGAGATGTCACCCGAGCCTGGAAACCACGTGCCATGCACGTGCTATCTGGGGAATTTGCATGGAGGTCCACCAACTTCTTCAATATTGCAGACAGGTCCTGGATCACGTGCAGAGCACGTGGTGGGAATTTTGCAGTTATGCCCTCATGGGTTTTCATAATTGCAAAAATACCCCTGTACGTGTGGGTCATTTACAGGAAGGTCCCATACTTTCTTGTATTTACATTTTAGTCCCTTCTAGGGACCTGTTTGTAGTTATCTTTCATGTTTTTCTTACATTTATGCCCCTGACTTCTTTTATGCATATCTTGAGCTTCGTAACTCTGATTGAGACGATTTCAGTGGCATTTTGAAGCTCTCTTTATTGTCTTCTTTATGGCATCTTTTATTTCAGAATTGACACTCCTAAATTTGTTGTGTGTTATTTTATTTATTAAGTGTCTTAATTCTAATGATTTTCGTGCCTATTGTTTACATCAATGAAGAGTACTTCATTATTTGATAGTGATTTGACTCGTCTTTTAATGGCTCAAGTATTTCTGATTTAAGGCTTGTTGATTTGTATTTCATTGCATTTATTTGCATAAAAAATAAATATAAAAAATTTGCATATTTTGTATTAGTTTGATGCATAATCTTGTCTTCTTGCATATATATTGACCTAGGGTTCTTAAACTCAACACTTAAATAGACGAATAAAAGTCTGAATAATCACGAGAGAGGCTCGTGTCCCTGAGTTCGACCTTGGTTTCTTGCCAAGTAAAAAATAAAGTACGACCATCTGATTTCCTTGACATATCCAACTTAGATGGTTTTTGATGGACCTAGTTCAGCCCGACTACAATGACCATTGAACTTAATTCCACATTATTAGAGGGTTGGATTTGATAAACCGCAAATCCAACCCTCTAATAATGTGGAATTAAGTTCAATGGTCATCATAGTCGAGCTGAACTAGGTCCATCAAAAACCATCTTAGTTGGATATGTCAAGGAAATCAGATGGTCGTATTTTATTTACTTGGTAAGAAACCAAGGTCGAACTCAGGGACACGAGCTTCTCTCGTTATTATTCAGACGTTTATTCATCTATTTAAGTGTTGAGTTTAAGAACCGTAGGTCAATATATGCAAGAAGACACAACAATGCAACAAACAAATATAAAACATGCATTTTTTATTAATTTTTATTTTAATCATGCAAATAAATGCGATGGAATACAAATCAACAAGCCCTGAATCAGAAATACTTGAGCCATTAAAAGATGAGTCAAATTAGTGTCAAATAATGAAACACTCTTCATTCATGTAAAAAGTATGCACGAAAATCATTAGAATTAAGACACTTAATAAATAAAATAACACACAACAAATTTAGGAGTGTCAATTCTGAAATAAAAGCATGCCATAAAGAAGACAATAAAGAGAGCTTCAAAATGCTACTGAAATCGTCTCAATCGGAGTTACGAAGCTCAAGATATGCATAAAAGAAGTCAGGGGCATAAATATAAGAAAAACATGAAAAATAACTACAAACAGGTCCCTAGGAGGGACTAAAATGTAAATACAAGAAAGTATGGGACCTTCCCTGTAAATGACCCACACGCACAAGGGTATTTTTACAATTATGAAAACCCATGAGGGCATAACTACAAAATTCCCACTACGCACGTGGTCTGCACGTGAACCGGGACCTGTCAACAATATTGAAGAAGTTGGTGGACCTCTATGCAAATTCCCCAGATAGCACGTGCATGGCACGTGGTTTCCAGGCTCGGGTGACATCTCGGCTCGGAGGAGGCCCGGTCTAGCTTCGGCTAGGCTTGGAGGTTAGCTTTGGCTCGATGCAGACTCGGAGAGACTCGAAGCTCCGGGAAGGCTCGACATAGGCTCGGGAGCTCCGAGCCTGAAGGATCAGATGTTGAGGCTCAAAGAAGCTCTAGGACTGCCACGTGGTCGAATGTGAACCATCCGATCATGGCGATCGAATGGTGATGAATCCACATTTCATTATCTTTATTCTATCATTTTGGCATAAAAACCCTAGCAAATGCCTGTAAATAGCTTTAAATATAGCATCTTAGCCTTCATGCATGTGCATCCCATTAGTGTATAAAATACTGTAATTAAAGCCAAAATTATAAAATAAATAAAAGAAAAGAAAAAGAATAAAATATTGTAAATATTTTATGACCCAAAATCCTGAGACCTAGGCATCTTGATGAATAGGTCGACTAGGAATAAAGTAGGGGGAGATAAGGGTCAAATACCTATATTATTCTATTCGTTCTTTATTCACTTTGGGACCTATTTTTGGTTCCACTTTTTATACATCAAATAAAGAAACTTGGTACATGAAAGTTGTAGATAATTTAATAAAGAAAAATACAAAATTGATTTCATTGAAAAATAATACACAGATAAAAAGTTATGGTCTGAATAAAAATCCAGAATCCCAACTTCCCAGACCCGTATCTCACAACTGAAAACTCCAAATGCAGCAAACTCACCTTTAATTGTATATAGAATAAAATAACCTATTTAGTGGCGATGGTTTCGCATTTGGCAGAGCTACGGTTTGAAAGTTGAGTTTTGGACCCTCATTGTATATTTGTACTGATTAAAATGTTCAATTTATTATTCATTCATTATTTGTATATTTTTATATTTTTACAATTTTATAAATATTACTTATAATATATTTATATATTAAAATCAGAATAAAAACCTAAAGAAAACTCAAAATAAAAATACATGTAAATAAAATACATAGATACCTTACCTATATTTATACCTATACATTTTATACTTATATTTTATTAAAAATACAAAACATCTCAGAAAAATAAAACAAAAATACAATTAAGTGTATAAAAGTATTTTATAATTTTAGAAAATAAGAAACAAAATTAATAAAAATAAAATACACATAATAAAAATAAAGGAATAAAATATATAGGTATTATACCTATATAGGGCTAAAAATAAACTTGTAAAAATATACCTCATAAAAATAATTAAAAATCATAATAAAATACTACATAAAATACTAAACATTTTTTTATTTTATAACCATAATTCAATAAAATCATTTTTGATTTTTTTATTGAATTTATAAACCTTTTTCAGGACCTTTTTCCTGGTTGGTCCACGTGGACCAACCAGGGGGCAGTCGCAGTTGACCTCGGTCAACTGTCTGCCCTAGGTCCTATAGCCCGTGTCAGACCCACGTTTGACCCCAACTTCTTGATTTTTTCGAGGGCTCCTCATTGCTCTTCTCATGATAAATCCTCTGTGACTTTTTCTCCTCGATCTCCCAGCAATCACGCCTAGGTGAATCCTCGACAAATGGATCAAAGATCTGACCGCTAGCCCTCGTCCAAGGAGCTCTGTCGTCAACACTACAAAACCGAGCCCCTGACTTTGATTCGATTTTTGAACCCCACTCTTGGTCTCTCTCGCGCCCTTGTCGATCCCAAACGACACCTGGAGGTGACAGCTCCACGGTCATCTATCCAAGGAGGCAGAGCAGCAGCCTAGGGCGTTCTAATCACTTCCGGCCGACCACCGTCGAGGTATCCCCAACCTCGGGCACCCCAGGCCCTTGAGGTATATTTCTTCCCCTCATTTTTTTCGTAGTAGCTTAGTTATCACCTTAGGATCAAAATCCCTCGAAAAAATTCTTGCTTCCATCGATCCATTCGTCCAATCATTTCATCTCGCCAGAGCGCACCCCCGGTCGAGCATCACCGCATCGCTTCGCGCCTCTTTTCCACCCTGCACGGAGTCCAGGCACTTTGCCCTGGACTCCATCATCTTTTTCTGCAGGTACGCGCATAAGAACGACATCTGGGACCCCTTTTTGGACCCACCGGAGATACCTGGAGCTCTCGAGCTCCGCCGCCGTCGTAGGCGCGAACCTGTGCCTCTCTGGCTATTTTGAAGCTCCCCAGACCTGGAGAACACCTGCAGGAAGCGATTGGGGCCATTTTAAGGCTTTAACGCCGACGAAGAAGGACGGGGGGGTCGCGGAAGTTCGTCGTCGCCGGCCTTCTTCCGCGTTCTTCCTCCTATCCTTGCTACCGTCCGATCAAGGAGGAGCCCCAGATTCAACGTGGACCGTCCGATCGTCAGAGCCAGCAACCGTCGGATCTCATCTGAGATCTGATCTCAGACGTCCAGGCCGAACCGTCATCGCGAGCAGAGGAGTCGCCACGTGTCAAGTGAAGACCCCCCGGCCGCTGGATCTGCCTTGCGAGGGATTTTTGCAAGTATACCCTCGCTATTTTTGTAATTTTCTTTTAGTCCTGAACTTTTGTTTAGTAGTTTAAATATTTTGTAAATTTTGCATCTGGGCCCTCGAACTTCAGATATTTGCACTTCGCCCCTCTGCCACGTCACCTCACGTGACCTGTTCACGTGAGGTGTGGGTATTTTGCGAGGAGGCCCTCGAACCTTGGTTTATTTCTTTTTAGTACCAGAACTTGTAATTTAAGTGTTATCTTTTTGGGAAAATTGCATGTAAGCCCTCGGGCTTTGTTGAAATTACATTTCAGCCCTCGCCAGGCGCGTGCAAGTCATGCGCCCTGGTGGGTAATTTGCGCTGACACCCTTGCGGGTTTGCTTATTTGTAATTGGTCCATAAATTCAAATATTAGGAGTTAAATTTTTGTGGAAAATTGCTTGTATGCCCCTGGACTTTTGGATATTTGCACTTATACCCCTGTCATGCTGTGATATTTTTGCTTGCTTGATCTATTTAATTAGGGCATCATTTTAATTCGAAAAATCCTCAAAATTTCAAGTTAAGCTCTTGTTCCTATAACGCCACATTTATAGTTTTTGATTTTCTTGCATTTTCATATTTATTAAAAATCAAAAACTTGCCATTTCAGTACTGTCTAGCTTAGAAAATACCAAAAAATATTAAAATACCTCGAAAAATTCCAAAAAAATTCCCTATTGTATATTTTAACCTATTTTAGTGTCAGTCCAAAAATACCTAAAAATGTCAAAAGAAAAACCTTAAAAATTCAAAAACACTCAAAAATTTCTAAAAAATATAAAAAATTCTATAAAACTCCAAAAATTGCAAACTCAGTTCCTGTTTCTTCCTTATTTTATTCTCTTTATGTTAAAACTGATTTGGGAAAATTTTGAGATCATTTGATATTTTCTTTCCCATTTTTAGTCTCGGCCAGATTGCTAACTCACTGTTTGCTTTATTTCAGTATTTAAAAATACCAAAACTATTTTGAAAAATACCCAAAAATCACAAAAATGGTAAAAAAATCATAAAAATACCAAAAAGATTTTAGTTCTGAATTTTTGGCTATTTTTGCATATTTTTATAAATATTTTATCATCCCTTTTATTACCTTGTTTATATATTCCAATATTAAAAAGAAAAAATATATATATAATATAAAATATAAAAATCAGAAAATTAAAAATCAAAATACATAATTAAAAATTAAAAATTAAAAAAAAATAAAAACCCACAAAAAAATTTGCTTGCATAGTGTAGACAACACTCACATTTCACTCACACACACACATTAGTTTGTTCTACCTTGTCTGCTCCATGTGTTCGAACTCTCTGCATACTTGCTTGTTATACATCTTTTGTGCAGAGTTAAAAATAAATTTTAACTCCACATTTATTTCTAATTGTTTGATCTATAGTATGGGTTAATTGTTGATTAATTTCAGAGTTTGATTGGTCGACACTTCGACTGTGTTCCCGCTTTGTGTGGAACACAAGACCGATCGATTTCCGGAGTTATCAAATGGCGCCTTTGCCGGGGAGCAACAGCGAGTAGTTCATCATTTTGCTTGATTGTGTTTGTGTCTTCATTATTGCTTTCATTTTTATCTCTCTTATTTTTGATATATTTTGTTGAGCTTTCTGACCACTCTTTTGTCTTCTTGCGAGGGACCACGGAGCGAGGCGGATCGCCTAGGGGATTCGAAGCATCCTTGGGAAGCGGAGCCGGTTGTTCTTTAGTCAAGACGGCAGGAGAGAGCAGGAGGAGTGAGAGAGGGCTTAGTTAGCTTGCATTTTATTTTGTGAGAGAGAGTGACTATTAATTTGTAATAATACAGGGACTTGGACACTCAGACTACAGGGCCTAATTTCCGGGTGTTTGTTCACCCGGGGACTCACCGCGGCTTTTATCACGTTTTCCGATTGCCATTTTCCGATTTTGTTTTCATTTTCATTTCTTTTGTGGATTGAGCCCTTAGTTGTAGCCTTGCTTGTTCGATTAAATTAGGTCCAAACACACTAAAAACCATTGCATGCACCTATAGCTCGTAGTTGGACTCAGTTTAGTTAAACAGTCAATTCACTTCTCTTTGATCCGCCGCGCCGCGAGCTCATCCCGCCTAGCGCTTCTCCTAAACTCAATGTGTCGAGAGAAGGAGGGGTGAGCCTAGACCGGACCTTAGGATTGGAGATCGGTGATTGACTCGTGGTTCTTAACGCTAGAAGTTGCCTACCTTAGGATGATTTCCGCATTGCATACCGGCATGTAGATTAGGTTTATAAAATTCTGCTTTGCATCCCGCATGGAGAGAGCTGGGATTCACTGTAAGTCTTCTTACTTTGCATCCATCATTTAGGCACAAAGGTGAGATTTCCACCTTGGTGTCGACTTGCATTGGCTTTTCCGACTCTATTCTCCCTCTGTTTTTGGACAAAGTAGTATCAAGAAAATACAAAAACCGTTAGGCGCTTGTTTGAATTCACTTAAAAGAAGCGATAACACTAAAAAAATTAAAAAAGGGACTGTTAAGAAAACCTTGACCAAAAATAAAATCGGTAATTGAATTCATTGATTGGGGAGAGTAACACCCTCACTTGTATTCAGATTGCATGGGAAGGTCTCCTTCCAAGTAAGCATAGTGCTTCGTAAGGATTAGAGCCCAAAACCCAACTTGTGGTTGCCTTGTGTATCGCCTGGATTTCTGAAGTATTGGTGCTACTATCGTACGTAGGCGAGTAGGGCTTGGTCACCATTGGTGACTCACTATTGTGTGAGCATCGACCTTGTCTAAAGTACCGAGCATAGGCCACGCCTTCACGGGTGTGTCTGTCTCACCGTCTGCATCCGAGTAGGATCTTGCACGCTCACGGGTGATTCCGTTGCGAGCGAGATCCGAAGTATCGGTTTCGCCTATCGGCTTCCTCCCTCTATTTCTTTGGCTGAGTAGGGATCCAGGAAGGGTTACAAGGACCTTAAAAAGCGCAAGTTACAGGTTACACGGGAGGAGGACAAGTACGGGAACACTTTTCCGGCAGTACTCTCTCTCCTTTAGGCGTAGCGCTCTAAGGACTCGTGAAAAGATTAATTCTTGAATTCAAGCTAAAACCGACAAGATAAAAGCCGAACCTTCACGGCTTCATGTGTTGAGTTGGTGAACTCACCCCTGTTTTGTGTTTGATTGCTAGTTCTATTTAGGTCAAGATAAAAAACACAGCACAATTGTGCGCAATTTTGCATCTCATTTCTTCCTTCTTCTTATGCATCCACCCTGCTCTTCCCAATAATCAAGATGATGGGACGGAGGTCTCTTAGGCCGATTCTGTCAGCACCGCTATCCAGCACTCCTCCTCATTCATCTAGGACAACCTCGGAGAGTCCGCTCTCCGAGCCTGAGTTTACCTCCACCATGTTCCCCCTCGACCACCCTTCTCATTCTCCTTCCATCAGTCCAAGAGTGTCAGAATTTACTGCATCGCAGAGTTCTGGGCATTCGACAGCACCTGAGATGGCCTCTTTTGCTTTTTCAGAGAATCCCGAGATGGCTGACAAAGGCGAGCATCCAGATGACCATGAGCACCCTCCATACTTCATTGATCAATCCGCCATCAACAATTCACTTCTAGCATCCCTGGAGACCATGCAGAGGCAGATTCGTGATCAGGGTACCTTCATGGGTGATCTCATGAGAGAAATAGCACAGATGAGAGAGAACCGACCTGGGGCGGTGGCAGTGGTGGAGGAGGAGGAGGACCTGATGCAGGAGGAGGTGATCCCGATGCTGAGAGACCGCCACAGACTATCATGAGGGAATTGCACAATCCAGCCGCATCCCTCACTCATCGTTGGATCAGACTCCCGCCTATCCATGGAGATTTCGAGCTTCGGCCCCACACCATTCAGCTTCTACCCAAATTCCATGGGTTGCCGACCGAAGAGCCACACCTCCACCTCCAAGAGTTCGAAATGATCTGCAGTATCATACATGACAGGATGATGACTGAGGACACGATCAAGATGATCACCTTTCCATTCTCCTTGGTTGACAGAGCCGCATATTGGCTCAAACACTTGGGGCGATTCATCGACACTTGGGCAGATCTCCGGACCGCGTATCTGAAGAAATACTACCCTCTCGGCCGGACGAATGCAGCCAGAGCTATGATCAGCAACTTTGTCATGATCCCGAATGAACAATTCCATGAAGCTTGGGATCGATTCCGAGAGCTCATTGACCGGTGTCCACATCATGATATCTCCAAGCCCAATCTAGTTCAGAGCTTCTTTTGTGGGCTGACACCGGAGCTGCAGGGGCTTGTCAACGACTCTTGCGGTGGGTCTTACTTTTCAAAGGGTGAAGACGACGTCTGGTCCATCTACGAGGGCATGGTAGAGAATTCAATCGTGATGGCCCAGGCCCGTGTTTACACACAGCAAAAGCCCCCGCAAGGAGCAGGATCATTCCAGAGGATCGCCCACATCGATGCTGGTCCTAAGACATCGTCGGCAGCCGTAGCCCAAGATGAATCAGCCGCAGCCGATATGGGCATAATCAGTGAGAAGCTGGACCGTCTCGAGATCCTCGAGAAGAAACAGATGCAAGGCATGGCCCAGATGGACCAAATCGCCAAGACCATGAGTGACCTGAAGATGCAGATTCTTTGCGTCCAGGAGGCACAGACTTCTTCCCAGCAGCCTCCTAGGTCACGGGCTGACCCCAGCAGTAGCAGTTCCAACCAAGCCTCTACCTCGTACCGCCAGGTCAACCATATACAGGTAGAGCCGGTTCCACTGCTACAGTACTACCCAGCGCAGCCGCCATCTCCAGACACTTAGATGGTGGTCTACTAGCCGGAGCTGCCACTGGCAGTTCTTCCTCCACCCTCCTTTGAGCAGGAACCATTGATGGAAGTCAATGAGATTTGGTACGACCGGTACCCTTAGCCTGGGATTCGTCGTGATCACCCCGGATTCCGTTGGAGCAATGGTGGCTCCTCATCCCAGCAGTAGAATCCCGCTCAAGGACAGCAGAACAGCCAGCCACAGCAACAGCAGCCCCAGTATGCCCACCAGCCGCAGTATCAGAGTGGTCCTCGTCCCGCCTATCAGGGACAACAGTGGAGGCAGCAACAGCAACCTCATCAATCTTATTCCCAACCAACCCAGAACTATCCATACCAGCAACAGCAGCAGCAGCAGCCTCATTTCCTGCAAGGGAACCCATCCGGTTCTCAAGCCCCAGTTTTTGAGAACCCATCTCTCGACGATCTTGACTGCTTGCTCTCCGAACAGCGAGCATCCTTCAGGCAAGAAATGGATGAATTCCGGCAGGAGATGAGGAAAATCATCAAAGGCAAAGCCGCCATACCCGCTCAGATTGAACCTAACCCGAACAATCTGAAAAGGAAGTCTGAGCAGGTAGAGTTCACAGAGGATACCTCTCCTAGTGACTATTTGAGTGACATATCTCTTTCTTTGTATGATGCTGATTTTGTGACTACTAGGAGCGGTAGGATGCCAGCCGGTGGTGCCTCTTCTGAGCGACAACAACCAGCTGAACCAGGAGCGCCAGAGGAGTAGAGTAACGGTGCTGATGCCGCTAATGATGATGTTGAAGATGGTGGTGCTGAGGCCACCAATGATGGAGATCCAGACGACGGTACCGAGGCCGTCATGATACCAGATGCAGACGGTGGTGCTGATGCCACCATTTTGGATGCAGAGCCAGAACGCGGTGCTGATGCCGTGAACACAGGTGCCGGTGGTGATACTGAGGCCACCACATCTACTTTTGTTGAGCCCCCCTCTGTGATGTTACCACCTTTTGTATTTATGGATCGTGGTAACAAAAGAAAAATAAAAATATGAATAAAGGAAAGGTTTCTGTTCACATTGCGGATCCATATGTATTGCATGATGATGATTGTATGGATTCTCTTCTTTCACAGGCACAGGGACCTATTCCTAGTCCCTCCATCTGTGGAGGCCCCTACCATCCCCTTCCCTGAGGCACTCCGCCGGGCGAAGGGGAACAAAAGAGAAAATCCCAAAAAGGAGCAACAGGTAGAGTTCGGCAATCAGATGATAGACAGGTTCCATATTCAGCTGACTCTATAGGAAGCACTTGAGCACATCCCCCTCTTCAAAAAGAACCTGAAAGAGAAGACCACAGTCTGCAGGAAGAGGAGGAATCACAGAGATCAGATCCATGTGCTCACTCATTCCACTTGCTGCACCATCCAGAACAAGCTGCCAGCCAAGCGACCATATGCAGGAGCTCCCTATGTCAGATGCGAGATTCAAGAGCAGTAGTTTGATCGTACTCTATTAGACAGCGGCTCTTCAATCAACCTTCTTCCGGCAGACTTACTCGACCGACTCGAGTTTGGTCCTCTTCTTAGGAGCAGGACAGTCCTTCAGTTTGCTGATAGGTCGACTAAGAGGTCGAAGGGGTTATTGAAAGATGTGGTCGTTACCATTCAGGGCCTGAAATTCCCCGTGGACTTCGTTGTGTTGGACATGGAGATCCCTGAGTCGGTAACCGATGCCCCCATCATACTTGGACGTCCATTCTTGGCCACAGCCAAGGCGGTGACCGATCATGATTGTGGGAGGGTATGTTTTCGCGTAGAGGGCGAGACCATACAAATAGAGACGATCGAAGAGACCAGAGCCAGAGAACTTGAATGCTCAGAGCAGTCCAGCGAAGCAGCGCAAATGACAGAGGAAGAGCTAGACATCCACCAGGAGTGTGATTTTCTAATGACAGGTGATGAATCTAACTGGACAGATCCTGTAGCACCGACCCTCGCCTTGCCTACAGATTCACTATATCTCAAGCTTATGGCAGTCGAGAGCCGGGAGAGCACACCCCTGGACGAGGATATACCTGAGGCTGACAGTGTTGAGACGAGTGGGGCTGATGATTTCCATTCTTGTTCATCTTCTTCTGATCCCTCAGACTCAGACATTGATTGGGATGATTTCGATGACTATCTGCCTTGTCTGATTCCTACTGAGACAACAACCATGACAGAGTGCGAGCCAGTACAGTTTATTGATGATTCAGTAGGCCGCCCTTCGTCAGAGATTAATGCAGAGCGAGAGTTCTCCCATGCAGACCTGGTCACCTTCATACAGACATATCAGAAGCCAGATCTGCCACCTCCCAGTTGTC
This sequence comes from Ottelia alismoides, assembly GCA_037367405.1. Classification (NCBI taxonomy): domain Eukaryota; kingdom Viridiplantae; phylum Streptophyta; class Magnoliopsida; order Alismatales; family Hydrocharitaceae; genus Ottelia; species Ottelia alismoides. Next base: position 277,606 of record JAZKJV010000098.1, read on the forward strand.
CAGAATTGAAACCTCTACCGCAGTCGTTGAAGTATAGATTCCTTACAGGTGAGCCAGACATGCACCCAGTCATTATCTCAGCAGGTTTGACTAGAGAACAAGAATCTCGTCTGGTGGAGGTTCTTGAAAGAAACCGCAAGGCAATAGGTTGGAGTATAGCTGATCTCCAGGGGATTAGTCCGGCTCTATGCTCCCACCACATCTATCTTGAAGAGGACGCTAGGCCGTCGCATGAGTTCCAACGACGACTGAACCCGAATCTTCGAGACGTAGTCATGAAAGAAATTTCAAAGTGGTGGGGCGTCGATTTTATCTACCCCATCTCCGACTCCAAATGGGTTAGTCCACTACATGTGGTACCCAAGAAGACGGGTATCACTACAGTTGTCAATGAGTCTGGAGAGGAGATCGCTACCAGAGTGCCCACTTCTTGGAGGGTCTGTGTGGACTACAGACGATTGAATGAGGCCACCAAGAAGGATCACTTCCCGCTACCCTTCATTGATCAAATTATCGAGTGGCTAGCTGGGAAGAGTCATTACTGCTTTCTTGACGGGTATTCTGGATATAATCAAGTGGCCATTGCGCCCGAAGACCAGGAGAAAACGACATTCACCTGTCCGTTTGGGACGTATGCTTTCATACGGATGCCCTTTGGTCTATGCAACGCTCCGACGACATTCCAAAGGTGCACGTTGTCCATATTTTTGGACATGGTGGATGACTGTTTAGAGGTCTTCATGGATGACTTCTCGGTCTATGGCGACGGGTTCGATGCTTGTCTTGACTGCCTAGACCGTGAGCTTCAGCGCTACATAGAGGTCAATCTTGTTTTATCTTGGGAGAAGAGTCACTTCATGGTGACTCAAGGGACGGTCCTTGGTCATATCGTCTCCAACAAGGGCATGGAGGTCGACCCGGCCAAGGTGGATATCATCAGAAAGCTCAATCCACCGTCCAACTTGCGTCAATTGCGGTCTTTTCTGGGGCATGTCGGTTTCTACCGACGGTTCATTCAGGACTTCAGTCGTATTGTCCGGCCGCTTACTGACTTGCTGATAAAAGACACCGAGTTTATTGTCAATGATAAGTGTCTTGCATCTTTTGAGACTCTCAAAAATATGGTTGTTTTAGCTCCTGTCCTTCAGCCACCTGATTGGTCTCTCCCATTCGAGATCATGACGGACGCTTCAGATTTTGCCGTTGGGGTTGTGCTTGGACAGAGGAGGGATGGTTTACCGTTTGCCATTCACTATGCTAGCCAGACTTTGGATGTCGCTCAGCGGAATTACACTGTGACTGAGAAAGAGATGTTGGCTGTAGTCTTTGCTCTGGATAAGTATCGATCTTATATTCACGGATCTAGAGTGACTATTTACACTGATCACACCGCCATCTGGTACTTAATGGCTAAGAAGGATGCAAAAGCACGTCTTACCAGATGGATCCTTCTACTCCAGGAATTTGATATTGAGATTAAGGATAAGCCTGGAGTTAAGAATGTGGTGGCAGATCATCTCTCCAGATTGGAGAATCTTGAGGAATCTAAGCCCAGCGCACCTATCACAGAGACATTTCCAGATGAGGCGATCATGGCTATCACCTCACTCCCGTGGTACGCTGACATTGTGAACTATCTTGTCGCCAAGACAGTCCCACAAGGTTGGCCCAGGCAGAAACTCGAGACCTTCCTGGCGAAGGCCAAGTTTTACCATTGGGAGGATCCCGTCCTTTATCATGAAGGAGGGGACAGTATCTGGAGGAGGTGCATTCCTCAAGAAGAGCATCATAGCATCCTCACATGCTGCCACAAGCTTGAGGCTGGAGGACATCATTCTGGAAAAAGGACAGCACAGAAGGTGCTTCAATCCGGCCTATGGTGGCCTACTCTCTTCAAGGATTCTGATGAGTTCGTGAAGAGATGTACTGACTGTCAGAAAATGGGAACCTGCAGACAGAGAGACATGATGCCCATGCAGCCCATTCACTTTTGTGAGTTTTTTTATGCATGGGGGATTGATTTCATGGGCCCATTTCCTAAGAGTTAGGGATTCGAGCATATTTTGCTCGCTGTGGATTATGTCAGTCAATGGGTTGAGGCCATCCCGCCCGAGCCGCAGATGCTAAAACCATGTGCAAATTCTTGAGGAAAAATATCATTTCATAGTTCGGGTACCGAGAGTCTTGATTTTAGACGGGGGGTCTCATTTCATCAATGACAAAGTTAGGGCCCTTGTAGACGAGTTCGGCATTGACCATCGGGTTGCCACACCGTATCACCCTCAGACTAATGGTCTTGCCGAAGTATCGAACCGGGAGATAAAAAATATCTTGCAAAAAGTTGTCCGTCCAGACCGAAAGGATTGGTCACAGCTTTTGGACTCGGCCTTGTGGGCCTATCAGACTTCTTTCAAGAATCCATTGGGGACATCTCCCTTTCGTCTCGTCTATGGCAAGCCGTGCCATCTGCCAATGGAGATCAAGCACAAATCCTTTTGGGCAGTCACTGAGTTACTGTTAGATCCTGAGAGCATAGGAGAACAAAGAAGAGCAGAGTTGGCAACCCTGGAAGAACTGAGAGATACAGCTTTTTCCAACATCCTACAGTACAAGGAGAAAGTGAAAACATGGCACGATTCTCATATCAGCCATAAACAGTTTGAGCCAGATCAGAGAGTATGGTTGTTTGATTCCAGGCTGAAATTATTTCCAGGGAAATTACAAAGCAAGTGGAAAGGTCCTTATGTGGTCAGGAAGGTACATGACAATGGCAGCATCGACATATCCGAACCGTCATCTTCCTCTACCTTCCGCGTCAATGGTCAATGCCTGAAGCTATATCTAGATCATGATCCGTCGACCATTGACGTTGCCCCATTCTTTTGGTATGAGATGCGCTCTTTGACTCATATCATCTACATCTCATACATGGTGATCACTTCCATCTTCCGTTGTACAGATCATCTATCTATATCATGCTTTCATCTGTCAATCTCTTTTCTTCTTTTCTTCTTTTCTTCTTTTCCTTTCCTATTTTCTTTATCTATCAAAAAGGTGCCACCCTTGTAGACAGTTTTCCATACTTAGGTCGTACTTTGTCCTAAGTATAGGGGGTGTGCACCCCGAGTTTCTTCTATTCTTTTCGATCCTCTCCATTGTCTCCTCTTCTTGTCTATACTTAGGGATATTTTACCCTAAGTATAGGGGGAGACAGTCTGAGTACGATCTGTTCATTCCCACCCTTGACCCTCCCTGCGTTGTGTACAGTCTGCTATACTTAGGATTATTTGATCCTAAGTATAGGGGGGACGGTCAACTTCTCATTCATTGATTCATTCATTAGTTATTTATTCTTTAAACTTGTCTATATTTAGTACGAGTTATGTCTTCTCTTTTCTCTCCGATCTATGAGGACATAGCTCAAGCTAAGTATAGGGGGGCCGTGTATACTGTGTATATACTTTAGCCATAACTCGTACTTTCGTATTTTTCTAATAATATGACTAACAATTCGTTAAAATTTACTAAAAATCCTTAATAAAAAGATGTTACCATTCCTCAAATTCTTCTTATATCTACTGATTAATAAATCAGGTGAAAATGTTTTTTTTGCAAAATGTTTGAAAAATAGTTTGAAAATCTTTGTGAAAATCTATTTAAAACTATTTTGAAAACGTTTTGTTACATATTTTCAACCTTTGTAAAAATGTGTGGTTTGTAAAATTTCTTTTCTTTGTGTGAAATAAAATGTTTGAAAAATGATTTGCAAATGGTTTGAAAAATGGTTGCAAAAATGTTTTGAAAAACCTATATATACTGTTTTGAAAGCCTTTGCAAAATGATTTTCAAATGTGTGTACATGTTTGTAAAATGTTTGTAAAAACTATTTTGGACTATAGTTTTCAAAAATTGTGTGAAAAAGCTTGTGTCAAATAAGTTTGAGGAATACTTACATCTCACCAAAATCCGCTATATATATCTATATGTATAAAAATTGATCACTTACCATTGTAAATTCTTAAAATCCACCTCTTGTAAATATAAGAAGCACTCCCGTGTACATATTTTCACCTAGTTTTTAGCCAAAATCTCTTTGTTTTCAAAATTCCCAAAAACATTTGCAAAATCAAAATTACCAAAAACATTTGAAAAATCTTTTTAAAAAATACAAAAAATTGCATCTGCATATGCATCATCATCTTTTCAAAAATCCATAAAAAGTTCAAAATCTTTGAAAAATTACACCACAAAAATATTTTCTGCATAACATTGCATAGCATGAGCATTTTTTGGATTGAGTTTGATAGTCGAACAAGTCTAAGTAAAATCCGGAGATTGGAGCTTGATTGGACCTTAAAATCTATCTAATAACAGGAACCTTATAGGAACTGTGTTTGAGGTACTTCAGGTCTAGTTGACTTAATTCTTTGAGGATCACGGGACTTGGTTCAATGGATTCTTGACTGTCTAAGTAGAGTATTTCGAAGCACACACACGACTCTTGTTGATAATGACCTAACTTGGACACCTGCACCTTTCACATGGCTCAACTCGGTTGGAATGGTGAGGGGATTGGATTTGCCGGTATGAGACGCACACAAGTGGAAACATTTGTCCTCCTCTAGGGAGGGAAGTGCACCCCAACCCATCCAGTGATAAGGAAGTCTAAAGACAGAAGGTTGTGGGTTGCGATAAAGCTTCAAAAGAGGGATAGTCTACTTGCTCAAGAGGAAAAACTCCTTATGTAAATGCTGCTCTGAATAGTATTTCAAAAAAAAGTTCAGGCATGTACAAAAATAAAAAAAAGCCTGCAAAGTATGTACAAATGTTGTAAAGCCAATAAGCAAGCTTGAGTTCCAAAGTCAAATATGTGAGCCTGCAGCAGGATGACTTGACTACACTGGTTTTGCATCCCAGGATAGGTAGCTACACTGGCTACCGTCCATTCTTCTCTTCACCCCCTCCTCTTGAGCTAGTTGCCACTTGAACTTAGAAGGGAATACCCCGCTCCTCGAGGATGGAGTTATTGGATTGGGGAATCATTGGGTTGTCGTACTGGAGAAGTCAGTCTCTTTGTCATTCTAGTTGGGAGAGCCACCATCACTTACACTGTACGAGTCAGATTCATAGTCGTAAGAGTTTGCATATGAGTTGAAGTATTTCTGACATGGCTATTGAGGAGACTTGGACGGAGTTTTGGGATTCTCAGGGACTGTTGGATTTCAAATTCGGTTCTCATTAAGGTTCCGCCCGTACTAAACTTACAAAGCTCCGACTTAAGCTCCAAACTTTGATTTTATGAAGACAAGTTTGATAATCAAATAAAATCCAAGTTCTTCTTTTTCTTTTCTTTCTTTTTCTTTTTGCACTTATTGCATAAGTGTTTGCTAGGGACTAGCAAAGGTAAAGTATAGGGGGATGATGAATCCACATTTCATCATCTTTATTCTATCATTTTGGCATAAAAAACCCTAGCAAATGCCTGTAAATAGCTTTAAATATAGCATCTTAGCCTTCATGCATGTGCATCCCATTAGTGTATAAAATACTATAATTAAAGCCAAAATTATAGAATAAATAAAAGAAAAGAAAAAGAATAAAATATTGTAAATATTTTATGACCTAAAACCCCGAGACCTAGGCATCTTGATGAATAGATCGGCCAGGAATAAAGTAGGGGGAGATAAGGGTCAAATACCTATATTATTCTATTCATTCTTTATTCACTTTGGGACCTATTTTTGGTTCCACTTTTTATACATCAAATAAAGAAACTTGGTACATGAAAGTTGTAGATAATTTAATAAAGGAAAATACAAAATTGATTTCATTGAAAAATAATACACAGATAAAAAGTTATGGTCTGAATAAAAATCCAGAATCCCAAATTCCCAGACCCGTATCTCACAACTGAAAACTCCAAATGCAGCAAACTCACCTTTAATTGTATATAGAATAAAATAATCTATTTAATGGCGGTGGTTTCGCATTTGGCGGAGCTACGGTTTGAAAGTTGAGTTTTGACCCTTATTGTATATTTGTACTGATTAAAATATTCAATTTATTATTTATTCATTATTTGTATATTTTTACAATTTTACAATTTTGTAAGTATTACTTATAATATATTTTTATATTAAATTCAGAATAAAAACCTAAAGAAAACTCAAAATAAAAATACATGTAAATAAAATACATAGATACCTTACCTATATTTATACATATACATTTTATACTTATATTTTATTAAAAATACAAAACATCTCAGAAAAATAAAACAAAAATACAATTAAGTGTATAAAAGTATTTTAAAATTTTAGAAAATAAGAAACAAAAATAACAAAAATAAAATACACAGAATAAAAATAAAGGAATAAAATATATAGGTAGTATACCTATATAGGGCTAAAAATAAACTTGTAAAAATATACCTCGTAAAAATAATTAAAAATCATAATAAAATACTACATAAAATACTAAACATTTTTTATTTTATAACCATAATTTAATAAAATCATTTTCGATTTTTTTATTGAATTTATAAACCTTTTTCAGGACCTTTTTCCTGGTTGGTCCACGTGGACCAACCAGGGGGCAGTCGCAGTTGACCTCGGTCAACTGTCTGCCCTAGGTCATGTAGCCCGTGTCAGACCCACGTTTGACCCCAACTTCTTGATTTTTTCGAGGGCTCCTCGTTGCTCTTCTCATGATAAATCCTCTGTGACTTTTTCTCCTCGATCTCCCAGCAATCACGCCTAGGTGAATCCTCAGCAAATGGATCAAAGATCTGACCGCTAGCCCTCGTCCAAGGAGCTCTGTCGTCAACACTACAAAACTGAGCCCCTGACTTTGATTCGATTTTTGAACCCCACTCTTGGTCTCTCTCGCGCCCTTGTCGATCCCAAACGACTCCTGGAGGTGACAGCTCCACGGTCAGCTATCCAAGGAGGCGGAGCAGCAGCCTAGGGTGTTCCAATCACCTTCAGCCGACCACCGTCGAGGTATCCCCAACCTCGGGCACCCCAGGCCCTTGAAGTATATTTCTTCCCCTCATTTTTTCCGCAGTAGCTTAGCTATCACCTTAGGATCAAAATCCCTCAAAAAAATCTCGCTTCCATCGATCCATTCGTCCAATCATTTCATCTCGCCGGAGCGCACCCCCGGCCGAGCATCACCGCATCGCTTCGTGCCTCTTTTCCACCCTCCATGGAGTCCAGGCACTTTGCCCTGGACACCATCATCTTTTTCTGCAGGTACGTGCATAAGAACGACATCTGGGACCCCTTTTTGGACCCGCCGGAGATACCTGGAGCTCTCGAGCTCCGCCGCCGTTGTAGGCGTGAAGCCGTGCCTCTCCGGCTATTTTGAAGCTCCCCAGACCTGGAGAACGCCTGCAGGAAGCGATTGGGGCCATTTTGAGGCTTTAACGCCGACGAAGAAGGGCGGGGGAGGTTGCGGAAGTTCGCTGTCGCCGGCCTTCTTCCGCGTTCTTCCTCCTGTCCTTGCTGTCGTCCGATCAAGGAGGAGTCCCAGATTCGACGTGGACCGTCCGATCGTCAGAGCCGGCCACCGTCGGATCTCATCTGAGATCTGATCTCAGACGTCCAGGCCGAACTGTCATCGCGAGCAGAGGAGTCGCCACGTGTCAAGTGAAGACCCCCCGGCCGTTGGATCTGCCTTGCGAGGGATTTTTGCAATTATACCCTCGCTATTTTTGTAATTTTCTTTTAGTCCTGAACTTTTGTTTAGTAGTTTAAATATTTTGTAAATTTTGCAACTGGGCCCTCGAACTTCAGATATTTGCACTTCGCCCCTCTGCCACGTCACCTCACGTGACCTGTTCACGTGAGGTGTGGGTAATTTGCGAGGAGGCCCTCGGACCTTGGTTTATTTCATTTTAATACCAAAACTTGTAATTTAAGTGTTATCTTTTTGGGAAAATTGCATGTAAGCCCTTGGGCTTTGTTGAAATTACATTTCAGCCCTCGCTAGGCGCGTGCAAGTCACGCGCCCTGGAGGGTAATTTGCGCCGACACCCTTGCGGGTTTGCTTATTTGTAATTGGTCCATAAATTCAAATATTAAGAGTTAAATTTTTGTGGAAAATTGCTTGTATGCCCTTGGACTTTTGGATATTTGCACTTATACCCCTACCATGTTGTGATATTTTTGTTTGCTTGATCTATTTAATTAGGGCATCATTTTAATTCGAAAAATCCTCAAAAATTCAAGTTAAGCTCCTGTGTGCTTGTTCTTTAACGCCACATTTTTAGTTTTTTATTTTCTTGCATTTTCATATTTATTAAAAATCAAAAACTTGCCATCTTAGCACTGTCTAGCTTAGAAAAGACCAAAAAAATATTAAAATACTCGAAAAATTCCAAAAAAATCCCTACTGTATATTTTAACCTATTTTAGTGTCAGTCCAAAAATCCCTAAAAATCTCAAAAGAAATATCTTAAAAATTCAAAAATACTCAAAAACATCTAAAAAATATAAAAAATTCTATAAAACTCCAAAAATTGCAAACTCAGTTCCTGTTTCTTTCTTATTTTATTCTCTTTATTTTAAAACTGATTTGGGAAAATTTTGAGATCATCTGATATTTTCTTTCCCATTTTTAGTCTCAACTAGATTGCTAACTCACTGTTTGCTTTATTTCAGTATTTAAAAATACCAAAACTATTTTGAAAAATACCCAAAAATCACAAAAACAGTAAAAAATCATAAAAATACCAAAAAGATTTTATTTCTGAATTTTTGGCTATTTTTGCATATTTTTATAAATATTTTATCACCCCTTTTATTACCTTGTTTATATATTCCAATATTGAAAAAGAAAAAATATATATATAAAATATAAAATATAAAAATCAGAAAATTAAAAATCAAAATACAAAATTAAAAATTAAAAAAAATTAAAAAATTAAAAACCCACAAAAAAATATTTGCTTGCATAGTGTAGACAACACTCACATTTCACTCGCACACACACATTAGTTTGTTCTACCTTGTTTGCTCCATGTGTTCGAACTCTCTGCATACTTGCTTGCTATACATCTTTTGTGCAGAGTTAAAAATAAATTTTAACTCCACATTTATTTCTAATTGTTTGATCTATAGTGTGGGTTAATTGTTGATTAATTTCAGAGTTTGATTGGTCGACACTTCGACTGTGTTCCCGCTTTATGTGGAACACAAGACCGATCGATTTCCGGAGTTATCAGATGGCTACTGTACGTGTCTGCCGGCGTGACGTGGCTTCATCTGGGCCATCAGATGGTCTTCGGGAGAGGACCATCCAACGACCATTGTATCTCCTTCATCATCTGCGGCGGGCGGCGATGACAGACCTATGGCGATGAGGGTTGAGCTCCGCCGCCGCTGCTCAAGCACTGTGGACCTCCCCGGAGCTCCCTGGAAGTACGTCGAGGTAGCTGGGAGCTCGGGGAAGGCATTGAACCTTCTGGTGAAGGCCGTCGAAGCTCTGATGACGGCGGCGTGGTTGACGAAGTCTGCTCCGTCGGGTCTCCGGCCATTGAAGGAGTTTGACGACCTGCATGGTTATTACAATAGCTGAATCATGCAGTGTGAAGTGGAGGTGATGTGTGGGTGAAATGGATGGCCGTGAAGGGCTGAAGAAGGCGGTGGTCGATATTCTTCTTCGGTGAACACAGAGAAGAGGGGGGTGAGGTGATTTGAGGTTGGAGGAGAGAACAGTGATCGGAGGCATGCGCGTGGACGGGGGATACGAGTCGGAGCTAGTGGGATGAACGGTGGAACATAGAGTTGGATGTTGGAGCCTAATTAATTAAGAGAAGAAGAAGAAATAAATGCAAGAGATTGAGGAGGATGCTTACCTGGAAAATGGTGGAACGGAGCCTGTGCTTGAGCTTCCTGAAGAAGCTCAGGTCATCGCTAGACCCCATCGGCTAATTGGAGCATCTTGGCGGTGGTTAAGCACCACAACACTGCCATGATCGGCGGCGGGTCAACACCGGAGGAGATGGGCTGTTGTCTCTCAATCCCGCCACCTCCCCCTGTCACAGGGAGATGGATGACGGTTGGGCCTCCCCCCGCATAAAGGTGGACGACGATCGTCGGCGGAGGGAAGGGGGTATTTGAAGTGGCGAAGGTGATGGTTCCAGGTGTACACGACGTGGTTTGTGTGGGAAAGATGGAGCGATCGGAAGGGGGATCATGGGTGGTGGCAGCGTCTGTGAGGGTCGTGGATGATGGAGGAAGACCTGGGAGTGGTTGGTGCGTGGAGAAGGTGGCTATGGTGGGCAAGAAAATGAAAAGGGTGAAGGGTGTTCACAAGATTGTGAATGTGGGAGAGAGGTCGACTGGAGGTTGATGATGAAGCTCAGGCCGTTGGATCTCGAGATCCAACGACTGAGGGTCAAGCGCTAAAGAGTGGTTGTGATATGATCGAGGGCGGCATGATCGAAGGGACAGGGTGTTACCACGTGGCGTACTGGAGGCTAAGGAGGCAACGGGCGGTGGAGATGAACTTAGGGGTTTGATCGAATGGCTGAGAGAACGATGTGTTTGAGTGGTTATGATGGAGTAGATCGGATGGATGAGATGTTGCCACGTGGAGCGAGCAGATGAGGCACTGACGGAAGGTTGTGATGAGATCTGGGGATTGATAGGGTGGTGGAGATAAAAGCGATCGTGGACGGTGAAGATCAAGGCGCCAACGGGCGTGATCGAATGACACACAAAGCGCCAAGTGGTGGTGTCTGGATGAGGTCATTTAAAGAGAAAAAATATTTTTGAGGGTATTTTTAAGGCTAAAAATACCACGAATTTTAATTTTGCCACTTTTTGTGATTTTTACTTTATTCAAGACTCTGATAATTACAGGACTTAATCTGGTTTTTATTGACATGTTTTTAAGCAAGGGGGTTAAAAATGGAGAATTAAGATGATGAAATCGAGTTTCATCACCCCCCTATACTTAAACTATGCTCGTCCCCGAGCATCAAAGAGAATGAATAAACTGGATTTAACCCCATTGTGCATGTGAGTATAGTATCCAATCTGTTCAAGTCCACTAAACTTTAGAGGTCCAAAATTTTAGAACTCAACCCAGCCTTAATCAAGAGGCACCCAATTCCTCTAATTTTCCAGACTCTCTCTGATATACATATCGACTAAGGGTATGATATTTAGTGTTGAATGTGTTCACGAGAGTAGAGTCAAGACTTCACCCAAGGTTTTGGTCTGAAAAACTCTCCTAAGGATCCAATCTTCAACACTAGGGAATAAATCAAATCTTACGTTCAGTCCGCCTTCTCTTTAGTTGTCAGACTTAAAAATGTAGATGAAAGGCCAGTGATGGAGGGCATGGGATTATGTCATTTCTTATCTCCCTCTCATTGGAACAAGGATTCTCTCTTAGTGCCTTATTACGCAACACATTTTTTTGGTGTTGATCAGTGCGTCCGTCAAGATAAGTTGGAGTCGTCTGCACTTGTTTTCCTGGGAATACACCGGGGTGTGCCTTTTTTGAGTACCTATCGTACCTTCTACACCCAGACATGTAGCATTTACGATGCAAAGCCCTTTTTTGGTTCAAGCCCGGCTCCTGGTCCTAATAGTGGTGGTCCAGGTGGACACTTTGAAATGTTTGGGAGCGCTCGCCTTTGGTGGAAGCTCTTTGATATGTAACTTTGTGGAATGAGAGCTTTTCTTTGACATTCATTTATTTGTAGTATTTTGGCTAGCTCCACTGCTTTTACCAAGAGTTGGCGCACACTGATCAACACATTTTTTATGTATTTCACACCCTGGCACTTAGGTCAATGTCAAGAGATTAGTATAAGAACCAAGTTCTCATACTGGCTAAAATTGCTGACACTCAAGTTTCATGAAGCCTTCAAAGATTCTATCCCATCCTCGAGCATCATTAGATCAAGTCCAGATTCGAATCCCTCATCCCAGTCCCTCAAGTGAAGAGTCAACTCATCTCATCGAAATTGCAGTCGTGCATGTGATGTGCTGATCATATTCTTTTTTGTCTGAGACTAAGCATGAAATATAGCATGCAAATCTAGAAATCTAGGGGAATGTGGATGATCAAGTTTACGACCCTGATGGCTAAGGCTGGTTAACCTAAAATCTCAAGTCCTCACAAACTAAGTTTCCTTGAACATTTCAGATCCTGGGTGGAAGTGTGAATATAGAGGATTAATCCAGCTCCTTCATTCAAAAACACACAATTTTTTTAAGCTTCAAGAGATATTAGAACTGCTTAAACTCAATTAAGTAGATGCATCTGCATTCAGCCAGTATGGATGTAAGTACAGGCCGGAGCCCGTTACTTGAGGACGGAGCCTTACGCGATGTCCTCTAAACCATCCACTCTGCTAAGGGTGAACCCTCACTGAATGCGATTACTTAATTGGGCTTAGTAGTCACTAATGACTCCTAAAGAATTTTTGGATTTTTCTCATTTTTATGGATTTTAAATTAAAGGTTAGAACACAGGTTAGACTCAATTTTCCTTGAAAAAAGAAAGAAACTTTCAAAATCATGTTACACAAATAAAAATTTTCAAAACATTTTCAAAAGACTTTTCAAAAAAAGGGAAACTCATTTTTTAAATCATTTTCGAAAATATTTTTATAAAAATAGTGTAACATAATATAGAAAGTCGTGAAAACCATTGAGTCCATTTAGTTCCAAGAAATTTTACTTTAGCCAAAAAGTTTTAAATTTTTCAAAATTTTCAGATTATAGCTAAAGTAAATATACAGTATATACTGTATACCCTCCTATACCTAAACTTTGCTATGTCCTCATAGCACTAGATGATACAAGTCCATAGGTCCATTTAATAATAGAGAAATATACGGGAACCAATGGGGCTCCCCCCATACATAGGTTAGAAATAACCTAAGTATAAAGGCAAGGAAAAATGAGCGGAGAAAATCACAGGGACTCGGGTCCCCCCTATACTTAGGTTGAGATTAGCCTAAGTATAAAGATGGAGATTTGATGTTGAGAGAGACCCAAGGTGAACGAAGAAGAATGATGGATATATAAATGAGCGGATGAATCTGCGGAGATTAATGGAGTATCTAAGGCTCAAGGGAGGGTGTTGGAGCAAACATGGATCAATCAAACATGCAAAACCCTTCAATTTCACCAACTCACACATGAAACCAACCGCGGTTGGTTTATTATCTTGTCGGTTTTATTGATGATTAAAACATTCTACCTTTACGTGGGAAAAAGTGTTAATAAAACCAATGCGTAAACGAGGGTGTTGCTCTCCCAAAATAATATTTTACTCCATTTTAGGTTGACTTGCAATTAACAGTCTCAATTATTTTTCTTAAGGTTGTCACTGATTTAAGGTGAGCACGTCAATCAAGCAATCATCGTCTATCGTTCATTTCCATTTTCCATTTACCTAAATGATCAAGCTAGGAGGGGAAATCAGGAAAAAAACATGTACGATAAAAACCATGATCTAGGCTAAGCAATAAAACATGCAGTAACTTGGCAAAAATACCCAAAAACTTGGATTATTTTAAAAATAAAAAATCATGTATGCAAGTTGATCAAAAAGCCGCACCTAATCATGCTTCTATTAGCGGGGAAGAATGTCTATTAAATTTGGCTAAGTGAAGCGAAGTTATGTGCGTCTATTTTTTAGTGCGTCCTACCTACGAGAAAGCACGTAAAAATGGAAAATAAAATACGATCAATGAGTCACGTACCTGGTCTTAGGTCGACACTCAAGTGGGGACGATCCCCACACAACCACATTCGTTCGATTACAATCGCAAGTCTTCGAACGAAGGCCGTTGTAAAGACGATTATTACAAAATAAAATGATATGCAAAATGACATTTTTTTTCTTCTCGAAGTGCTCCAAGCATGCTTCTGCGGCTCCTCACAGCGGGTAGCTCCTGCACCTCGCCTCCTTGAATCATCAACAGCCCTGTCACAAAAGCAACGGTTAGAAATCAATCGAGAAGAAAATTTTATAATGCACGACAAATGGACAACTTGACCTATAAAAAAGAAATACTTAATAAAATAAATAAAAATCCAAATAGACAAGAAATGAGCCATGTCCCCGGCAACGGCGTCATTTGATAAACCGCAAATCCAACCCTCTAATAATGTGGAATTAAGTTCAATGGTCATTGCAGTCAGGCTGAACTAGGTCCATCAGAAACCATCTAAGTTGGATATGTCAAGGAAATCAGATGGTCGTATTTTTTTGTTTTTTTTGAGCTCCGTTGCCGCTGCTCAAGCACTGTGGACCTCCCCGGAGCTCCCTGGAAGTACGTCGAGGTAGCTGGGAGCTCAGGGCAGGCACTGAACCTTCTGGTGAAGGCCGTCGAAGCTTTGATGACGACGGCGTGGTTGACGAAGTCTCCACGGAGACCCGTCGGAGCAGACTTCGTCAACCACGTCGCCGTCATCAGAGCTTCGACGGCTTTCACCAGAAGGTTCAGTGCCTGCCCCGAGTTCCCAGCTACCTCGACGTACTTCCAGGGAGCTCCAGGGAGGTCCACAGTGCTTGAGCAGCGACAACGGAGCTCAAACCTCATCGCCGGAGGTCTGTCATCGCCGCCCGTCGCAGATGATGAAGGAGATACAGCGGTCGTTGGATGGTCCTCTCCCGGAGACCATCTGACGGCCCAGATGAAGCCACGTCACACCGGCAGACACGTACAACAGCCATCCAATCGCCATGATCGGATGGTTCACATTCGACCACGTGGCAGTCCCAGAGCTTCTCTGAGCCTCAACATCCGATCCTTCAGGCTCGGAGCTCCCGAGCCTACGCCGAGCCTTCCCGGAGCTTCGAGTCTCTCCGAGCCTGCATCGAGCCAAAGCTAACCTCCAAGCCTAGCCGAAGCTAGACATGGCCTCCTCCGAGCTGAGATGTCACCCGAGCCTGGAAACCACGTGCAATGCACGTGCTATCTGGGGAATTTGCATGGAGGCCCACCAACTTCTTCAATATTGCAAACAGGTCCTGGATCACGTGCAGTGGGAATTTTGCAGTTATGCCCTCATGGGTTTTCACAATTGCAAAAATACCCTGTGTGTGTGGGTCGTTTACAGAAAAGGTCCCATACTTTCTTGTATTTACATTTTAATCCCTCCTAGGGACCTGTTTGTACTTATCTTTTATGTTTTTCTTACATTTATGCCCCTGACTTCTTTTATGCATATCTTGAGCTTCGTAACTCCGATTGAGACGATTTCAGTGGCATTTTGAAGCTCTCTTTATTGTCTTCTTTATGGCATGCTTTTATTTCAGAATTGACACCCCTAAATTTGTTGTGTGTTATTTTATTTATTAAGTGTCTTAATTCTAATGATTTTCGTGCCTACTTTTTACATGAATGAAGAGTGCTTCATTATTTGACACTAATTTTACTCGTCTTTTAATGGCTCAAGTATTTCTGATTTAGGCTTGTTGATTTGCATTTCATCGCATTTATTTGCATGATTAAAATAAAAATTAATAAAAAAATACATGTTTTATATTTGTTTGTTGCATTGTTGTGTCTTCTTGCATATATTGACCTACGGCTCTTAAACTCAACACTTAAATAGATGAATAAAAGTCTGAATAATCACGAGAGAGGCTCGTGTCCACGTTCTTCATCTCGCGAACCCCCTTCGCCCTTCCCATTTCTTCCATCATTTTCGACGCCCTCATCTCTCGCTAACCGTCCCACGACTCTCCCCCATCGTCCCTCATCCTCGCGAGTCATTCTTCAACCCACGGCATCCTCTCAATCACTCTGTATCACCCACTCAAGACACGACTTCCACCTCATCAGAACCGCTTTCCCCACCTTCAAATACTTTGTCTCCGCCCCACTTCGCACTTGTCCACCTATACGTGGGGCACCGCCTAGCCCCTCTCCTCCTCCCCGTAACAGAGGGAGGGACGATCGAGGCGCAAAAATGGCGTCTAGCCTCCGGTGTTGACCCCTGGCTGACGATGGCCATGCATGCAGTGCTCGACCACCGCCAATCTGCCCCAAGTAGCTGATGGGGTCCAGCATGACCCGAGCTTCTCCATGAAGCTTAAGCACAAGATCCGTTCCGCCCTTATCTCAGGTAAGCTTCTCCAACTTCTCTTGTATTTCTTGTCCTTCTTCTCGACATTAATTAGGTCGCAAGCCACCTCTTCACCCTCCATTGAACCCCCCACGAGCTCCGTCTCGCATCCCCCTTTCACGCCAGATCCTTCGATCGCACATTCTCCCTTCTCTGCCACTTATCACCTCCGACCCATCTCCTCCGCCCTCTCCGGCGGAGAAGCTTTGGTTCCTCCTTCCATTCGCCCGACTGGAATCCCATCCCATTCACACACGTGTTCCCCTTGGCTTCGGTTATGTTCCTAACCATGCAGGTACTTAGCCCCTCAATGATCGGAAGTTTCGTCGGAGGGCTTTTGTGCAGCCCCGCCTCCATCGTCCAGACATGGTTAGCCGTGTCCAGATCGCTCGGCGTATCCTCACGGGCTCCTGCTTCCTCGTCAATATCCGAAGGAGTCCTGGAGAGCTTCATCGAGCAGGTTAGACAGTGGCAGAGCTCGGGGCACCTCGTCGGAGGCCAGAACCAGCTGCCACTGAACGGAGGAGGAAGAAAGAGCAGATGCCATTGGATGTTCATCTCAGGTGCTCATTTAACGGCACAGAGGCAGCCACGTCATCCCTCCAGGAGCGTATAACAGCCACTCGATCTCTGAGATCGGATGGCCTACGACAGGCCACGCGTTAAAACCAGATCTACTCCGAGCCTCAGCTTGTGAATCTTTAGGCTCAGAGCTTCTGAGCCTGCATCGAGCCTAAGCTAGCGCCCGAGCCTAGCTGAAGCAATCCCGAGCCTCCCCCGAGCCTCAGAAGCATCCGAGCCTAGGGAAGCACGTGCCACGCACGTACAAATCTGGGAAAATTGCAGGGAGGCCCTGCCGACTTCTCCATATTGCAACAAGGTCCTGACATCACGTGCCGATCACGTGTACCGTGGATATTTTGCAATTATACCCTCGCAGGTTTTCATAATTGCAAAAATACCCCTGTGCGTGTGGGTTATTTACAGGGAAGGTCCCTATCTTTCTCGTAATTACATTTTAGTCCCTCCAGGGATCTGTTTGTAGTTATCTTTCATGTTTTCTTTCAGTTATGCCCTTGCCTTCTTTCATGTATATCTTGATCATCGTATCTCTGTTTCAGTTGATTTCAGTTTCATTTCGAAGCTTGTTTAATGAACTTTCTTGTGGCACAATTTTTTCCTTATTTTGACTCTGAGATATTAATGGGTTATTTTAAATAGCTAAGTGTCCATTATGCAATACATTTAGACTTTGCCTAATTCATTCAATAAGTTATCTCATGATACATGTCTGAAATTAACAAAGGTTTAAAATTGCTCATAATTCTGATTTAGGACATATTTGCATTGCATTTCATTGCATCTAATTGCATTATAAAAAAATATAAAAAAATGTGCATGTTTTGTATTAGTTTGATGCATAATCTTGTCTTCTTGTATATATATTGACCTAGGGTTCTTAAACTCAACACTTAAATAGATGAATAAAAGTATGAATAATCATGAGAGACGCTTGTGTCCCTGAGTTCGACCTTGGTTTCTTACCAAGGAAAAAATAAAATATGACCATCTGATTTCCTTGACATATCCAACTTAGATGGTTTTTGATGGACCTAGTTCAGCCCGACTGCAATGACCATTGAATATTAATTCCACATTATTAAAGGCTGAATTCGTGATTTATCAGAAGGCCGGGGTCCTTTGGATCTCGTCATGAAACTCATCTTCGTTTGAGGTCGTCCTCATCGAGCTGTCACCTAGACGAGGGGTCGGGCTGGAGATTCTCCTATCGGAAGGCAGATGGAGTATCTCGGCGAGGGGCGACGTATTTATGGTGGCATGTACGCAAGGTGAAGGAAGTGGGGAGAAGGCAATGTACATGAAGTGGGGGGAAGAGGCATGGGAGAATAGGTTAGAGAGAGAGAGGCATGGGACGCTGCATGGAAATGCAGGGACGTGGGGAGAGTGAGAGCGAGGGATACACGGGAGTGTGTTTGGGTCAAAGAGGGGGAGAGAGAAGTGGGAGAGAAGATAGGGTGTGTGAGGGGTAGTCATGCATGGAAGAGGGATGTGGGTTACATGGTTATGTGCGGAGAGAGAGAGAGAGAAGGGGTGAGAGAGAAACATGTAAGGTGGTTGCAGGTGGGAGATAGACGCAGGTTAAATTGGCGAAGAGAGAGAGAAAAGAGGGGAGAGAGGCACACATGCATGGGATGCATGGGAGAGGAGAGTGAGAGGGTATGAGAGATAGAGGACGATGGGGAGAGGGAGAGAGAGAGAGAGACGAGACAGAGAGACATACGGGTGAGAGGTGCCACATGGCACGCGTAGGGCGTGACCACGTGGTACTGAGAAAATAAAATAATTAAATAATTAAAGTAAAAATAATATAAATATAAATAAAGTAAATTAAAATAAATAACAAGAAATAAATAAGTAATGTAAGTAAAATAAATAAAAAAAAGAAAAATGTGGGTGACACGTGGCGGCTCTAGGAGCTGCCACGTGTCGCTCCCAAAAAAATCAAAAATTAAATGTAAATAAAAATACAAACAACAAAAGGCATCAAATCAAAAAGTGATCAACATAAGAGTTTCTCGTCTCGACGAAATCTACAACTTTTGTAAAGAATTGAAAATCAAAAGAACTCATCTATACAAAAGTATTTTTTGAGGTACCTTATAGGTATAAAATACTGTATTTTTATCTTTTACATATTTTTGCCATTTAAAAAATTAAAATAGAAATATAGAAAATATGAAAGGAATATTTACAACTTAATATATTTTTTATTTTTAATAATTAAGAAAAAAATAAGATAAAATGATTTGGTCAATATGTACAATATACAATAGGGGCCCAAAATCTAAGTTTCACATACGAACTCTGATTCTTTGGAATTTGGTCTCGTTTTGAAGGTATTTGAATGTACATTAATTCAAGTGAATAGGGGTCCATAGGAGACTGTATGAGAGAGAGATATTTATATTTTAAGGATCTTAGTCTAAAACTAGGGTTTGGGTTTTACTGGTCAATTTTACAAGTTAATATTTTTTGATATATCGTTCCTTTATTAGTATTAGTAATATGTACACTATAGAGTTGACTTTATTGGATTTAGAGTTAGTATAAAATAAATACATATAAGGAAAATAAGGCGATTTACATGTGATATTTACATGGGAATTTGGCTTCTTATTTAATGCAAATATGAATGCTAAAATGCACATATTATTCTAAATGCATGAATGTGAATATTGCACAATAAATGGATATATGCAGCTAATTACTAGGGAACAAAGCTCTATCTTTGACTTTTAGAGTGATGAATCACATATTCATTATAGATCATCTAGGGATACAAGAGGGTTGGGATAAGACACATTCAGGCTCAACCAAGCAGACAATACCCTTTGATTCACCAACACACACGTGAATACCAACAGGTGCTAGTCATTTATCTTGTCTGTTTTATTGGTGATCATTTAAAATTCAAGCACATTACGCAGGTTTTAAGGTTAGGTTTTGGACACTATCATAGGGATATCATAGGGATACGTCCTCACCTCTCAACATTCAAAACATCCTACGTACAATGACGGGGGGTTGTTCTCCCATTATCCAAGAGTGATTTTTATTCCTTTTTTTCATCAACTTACATTATCAGTCCCAGTTTTAGCTTTACGTTATCACTGAAGTTGATGTGGATACAAGTCAAACATGCATCGTCTACCGGCCAGTCTCAATTTCCTTTAATATCTTTAAGTGACAAATCGGTGGAAGATCGAGAAAAGCCAGTGCATTCGTGAAAACCATGATGCATGCTTGAGAGAGATACTTCAGTGCCTTCAGCCTTCTTCATGCATATGCAAGATTAAAATTGAAATTTTACACTACCTGCATGCAAGTCGCAGACACCGTACCCTAAACATGCTCCTATTAACGGGGAAGAATTCAAGTTAATTTGGCTAAGCAAAGCAATATATGTGTGGATTGTGATTAAGTGTGTCCTACCTACGAAGCAAACACAAAATATAGGAAAATGAAAGAACTTGGGGAGCCGTGCGCCTAGTCCTAGGTTGACACTCAAGTGAAGCCTCATCTGTATTGGGGTGAGATTTCACACAACACATACATTGTTCATTTTTCTACACACGCAAGCCCTCGAATGAGGACCACTATAAATGTTATGAGTACAATTATTTACAACATGGAATGTATGAACAAAATATTGACTCAGCTCCTTGAATTCTTCTGAGTTTCTTCTGTGGCTCCTTGCAGCGGGAGCTCCCAATTCTACGCCACCATGGTTCTCAAGCATCCTCGATCTCCATGGGCCCTGCCACAAAAGAAAAATGTCAGATAGATATCAAGAAAAATAATCAACAAATGATGCAAGAACAAACATAATGTGAAGACCTTAATTTCTGAAAATAATCACATCAAAATAATGCAATAAAATTCAATAAACAAATAGAATGTGTTGTGTCCCTAGCAACAACGCCATTTGATGAACCGCGAAAATGCCTCTTTAATAAGGTCATATTATTGTAGTACAAGAGACATATTTCGATTCGGCAAAGATCACAACTTTGAATGTGTGGAAATTATTTTACTTGATAAGTGTACCAAGGACGAACTCAGGAACATGAGCCTCCTTATCTATTCATAAAAAAAATATTGATTAAATGACGAGTGATTAAGTTCTAAATCTAGGTCTTCATATGCAATTGCAATGCACATAATACAATGCAAACTGAATGGCACACAAATATGATGCATGCATTTTAGTTTGGTGTTATGCAGGTTAAAACGAGATTGTGTGTATGATAAGCAACATATGAATATGCAAACAATATTGTATAAAAATGCCCAAAATAACTATACCAAAGAGCAATAGAATATGGATCGATTTCAGAGTCAAATTGGGCAATAAGGATAATTAACGACATTTAAATTAAAGAGAAGAAGACACTATAGATCTCAGAAATTATCACATTTAATTAAGTGTCGAATCGTGAAATTAAATATGCCATTGGATAGAGAATAAAGCAAGCTTCAAAGCAACACTAAAATCAACTGAAACAGAGATCATATACTCAAGATAATAAAGAAATAATTCATGGGTATAAATGTAAGAAAAACATGAAATTAAAAGTATAAATAATCACAAAAATGCCCCTGAAGGAGCATTTTGCAATAAACAAAATCAGGAGGAGCCTCTTTGTAATTTTTCCTATTGTGCGAAGGCATATATGCAATTTCTAAAAACCGTTGGGTACTTCTATAATTTATCTAGGCACACACGTGATGCACAAGCGCTTGGACCTAGATGTAATTATGGAAAACACAGGGTCGATGCTCTAATAATTACGCATCCCCTTACGTGCTAGTTAAAGGGGGCTAGGTCCTGAATAAAGGCTCGGGAGGTTCGTTGTTGGTTCAGGAAACGTGACTAGCTATCCTGCTTCGGGAGGAGGCTTGGTCCACCCAAGCTTGCTTGCTTCCGAGTGGAGGTGTGGCTGCTTCTAAGTCGTCCGATCAGATTGACCGACACTTGTACGATACGTTCATCAACTCTGCCGCTTCCTGCGACAGACTTGGTGGTGCTCCGGCGACTGACTGCAAGCCCCTCCGATCTCCATTCACGAGCTTGATGGTCGAAGAACGATGATGGAGAGCTCACGAAGGAGCTGGAGTCAAGACGAGCACCTGGCGGTGGCTGGGGATGTGAGGCGGTGGAGGGTTGCCAAAAGATAATCTCTCGAACAGAGCCTCTTGAAGAGCTCCAGTCATTGATGATGATCTACAAGTGTTAGATTTATCCGAAGCGAGTGTGTGCATGAGGTTTGTGAGCGAACTGAGGGACCAGGGAACGGAGAAGGCGAGGGTCCCAGGTGGGTTCCACCACCTTGGAGATGGAGAAAAGGGGCGGAGCGGGTCGAGGTGTGGAGGAAGAGGGAAGGTGGTCAAGACCACCCACGAAGATCATAGAAGTTCGGCGAAGCTTTGGATGTTGTCTGATCGAGTGGAGGTGCTGTGTACGTGCATGATTAAATCAGAGAAAACTCAAGAAAAATATGATAAAACATACCCGGAGGATTGAAGAGGAAAATGGTAGATGAAGTGGTCTGCGCTAAGGGTCGAATCAACCCTCCGATCATCGTTCAACATGGCTGACTAGACCAGGGGGCTCAACGGTGGCGGAGCACCGTGACACGACCATGGTATTCGTGGGTCAACAATGGCTAGGAGCACCATTATCGTTCTTTAACTCGGTCCTCCTCTGTCACGGGAGGGTGGAGGAAGGCTAGGGATTCATGCCTCCAATGGTAGACGAGGGTGATGAAGAGCAGAGCGGGCGTATTTGTAAGCGTCGGGGGGTGGTTACAAGAGAGGTGAGGTGAATTTTGAAACGGTCATCGACGACTCTAGAAATTAGGTCATGGAAGTTTAATGGGTCAGTGAAGATGGGTGATGAATGGGCTTCGCGGGGAGATGTTATGCGGTGGAGAGATGGTCGGACGTGGGCGCCAAAATAGGAAGGGGTGAGGGCTCGGTGAGGCGTAATGCCTGGGATGGGCCATGTAGGATGAGGAAGATGGACAAGGACCACAGATTCAAGTGAGCCAACGATTCTGGTGAGAACGCGGATGGATGAATTAAATCTAATCATCAGATCCAATCGAGCGAGTGTGGGACGCGCGGGGGCGAGCGATCCAGATCAGATAGATCAAGATTGATTGGACGACGACGAACGGAGGAGGTTGTCAACAAAGGCTTGGACCACGTGATTCAATCAGAGGGAGCCACGAGGCCTAATAGGAAAATTCAAAAAATAATAAAACAAATAAAAATTAAAATAAAATAATTAAAGGCAGAACTAGAAAAAAGTCAAAACATGAAAGTTGTAATCGATGAGATCTACAAGTTTTATGTTGAACAAAACATCAAAGGAGGTTATTTGAACAATGAAATATTTTTGCAAGTATTTTTAAGAGGTAAAAATACTGATTTTGATTGCTTTGATTTTTGTATTTTTAATTTCCTTTTAAAGCCAAGATAAATATATACAATATTTAATCTAATTTTTAGGGGTTTATAATAGATAAGAAAACAAGGGAAAATGTTAGTAATTAAATACAAAAACTAGGGTTAGTGTTTAGTGTTAATTATACACACAAAGTTAATAACAATGAATTAATTGTGGTTTTTATTGATTTGTTTAAGTTAATAGGATAATATATAGATATTAATATGATGTATCTGACATTCATTATTGACCTGAGGTACTCTACTGCTCGATTGCTCCATGAAGAAGACGATGCTGCTCCAGATGTTTAATAGAATGCTCCAGAATCATGTGATGATCTGCAATGATGTTACTATTGCTCAATTTGCAAGAAATCGACCACAAGATGTTATGGTTCTTGCATACAAATAAAGGTTCTAGGATAGAGGTGTTACATACAAAATTGGATCTGATTTGAATCAAATTGGGTCGATATTTTAAAGGAGGATCAAAGATGATGATTAAGAAGATCTTAATGCATGATTAACAAGGCTAATTGAGCAAGAGATTCGAGAAATTTTAAATGGGAATATGTATGAAATACCTGGGAGATGAAGATATATGATCTTCAGGTGGTTGCTCGATAGGTGTGTGTATCTGGAGTTGCATGATGCTCGAGGCGTCGGTTCAAGACCAAGCAATGGTCTTGAAACCTCCTCTTATGGTCCACCTTCCACGCGGGAACGGCCCTGGGTGTTGTCACCACCAACATTGGTCGGAACGAGGTTGATAAGGAGGGTGCTCGGTCAGGTTGTTTCTGCTTTAAGGAGAGTTAGTTGTTAGGGACGATCTTTAGGGACTTTTATAGATGAGTCGAAGGAAGTTTAGAGGTGGATCAATGGATGGCGTGGGAGTAGATTGTTAGATCTAGGGAATTAAGGATTTGGATTAGGTTTAGGTGGTAAGGTATGGTTGAGATAATTAAGTGAAAACGGTCGGTCAGAACAGAAGCTAACAACTTCTTGAAGGTTGAAGATGGTTGTAGTGCCGACACATGTCAGCACCACAGTGGCCAGAAATTGAAATAGATTAATAAATAGGAAACAAAAAAATAAATGGCTTTACTTCAAATAGGTATAAAAGAAAAATATAGATAATTAAATTACCTAAATTATAGGATAATTTATTTTGATAAATAATAAATATCTATTGAAATATAAACATTATATTAATAAATAGGTATATAGAATACTTTATAAGGAGGCTTTTGAGTTTTAATTTAATAAACTAAAAAATAACATGTCATTTTTATATTGTATTGATTAATAGAATAATAAATAAGGTGTATGTGAATTTTTACAGATTTTAATAAATTAATTTAAATATTTAAATAAATACATGTATGTAATCTACATGTCAAATTCATCTATAGAGTTTTTGTTTTATTTAAATAATAAATAGTGTCAAAATTTTTAGAAATGATTCATGAATAAAATACAAGATCAAGAAAATAATTAAAAATATAAAATCATTAAAACTATAAATAGTATGTTTTGAATAAAATAAGTACCGTAGAAACCCAGTTGTCATTAGATCCCAAAATTGACTTTTTTGCAAACGGACTCCGATTTTAGTGAAATCACTTCATTAGATAGATAATATTATTTTATGAAGTTTAAATGTGCGCAGAATGAAATTGGAGTTTATACGAAGAAGTTATGGGTGTTCGGAAGTTGAGAAATTGATAATTTGAAAGTTGGATTTCTTGGCATATATAAGATAATATTTTTAACTTTTTATATTTTTTTATATATTTTTAGAAATAAATAAGAGAAGAGTTTGGTGAAAATATGTACACATGAATTAATTAAAAATCAATGAAATCTTGATAATTCTCTGATAAATAATGAATGATGTGTAAAGTGAATAGTTAAATTCTTTTTGTGATTTTCCTCCTTATCTCCTCCCACTTATTTGTTTGTTGACCAATCCACGCTGACTTGGTCTTGGAGGTTATGTTATATGAATATATCTTTCAGCTATATTTATATTTATAAGTCATATTGCACACACACACACATACACACACACATATATATATAGATAGATAGATTTACAATCTGCCTCTTTTTATTTTCTTTATTTTTATTATTTTAGTTATTTACATGATTTTAATGCATAAAAATGTATTTTTATTCATGAATTAAGTTTTGTTAAGAAATGAAAATTAATGGATATTTACATACATTGGTTAAGGGTTTTAAGAGAAAATGCGGAAAGAATGTTAATGAATCATGGATTCAACAACCCTCTATACTTAAACATTGTTAGTCCCCTAGCAAACACTTATTTTAAAATTAAAAGAAAAAGAAAGAAAGTTGGAATGAATTTGTTTTCCTGAATCAATTCATGAGAACAGACAAAGGACAGTGCTTGGTCAAACCTAAAACAAGCATTTTGTCGGTCCCTTACCTAGGATTGAGATTTTAATCTCAACAATCCTCAAGTTTCACATATCCTTATTTAGGTTCACCTCAACAGCCAGCTCAGATCTGCTCATCCATATCGCTAACTCTAGCAACCTAGAATTCAATGTGTATTGTGTGTGAATTATGTTAGCTCTTTATGCTTAAAGAAGCGAAGAACCTACCCATCCCAATAATACACTCCCATTGGTTCCTCATCCAGCTACTCTTTCCACAAGGAGGGGGTATCCTCTTCTAAGGTCAGGTCTGTTGTGTCCGCAATCAAAAATATAGAGAGAATGTAGAAGAATGAGAAAAGAATTGGAGTATGACTAATGTAGTCACATCTCCTTGTGACGTCCAGTCGGTGTAGCTAAGTCTCCACTAAGATGTGCAGAATTTTTGGAAGTTAGGACCATTGTGGTCATATTTGTTATTTGGTGGCTTCTTTTTAGATTGGCTTTGTAATGTTGCTTGCATTGCATCAATCTTTTTGTGCCTCGATGGATATAGCATCTTTTCATTCCGTATATTCTTTGAGGTCTTGGAAAAATTGTGCCAGCAAATCCTTCCCTCATCTGAAGCATTATTTCAACCCCACTACTCCCGTATTTAGACGTTCGTGCCACTAGATAAGGATGAAAATACACCATTAAAATGAATTGCCCTTCGCAACCACATGCAAGTCGAGCTAAGTGCAAAGTGCATGTGTCCAAAATTGGTTCATTGATGAAGAGTTAAACAGATGGCACCATGTGTTCTACTTATGCAAGTTTGAGTTGACTTCCAAAACATGGTCTCACGTAACCCAAAGATTTAAGTCATAGACCTGAAGAGTCTAAATTCCAGTTCCTAACTAAGTTCTTTATAGTGAAAGTTAAAGGCCATAATCAAGCTCCATCCTTTAGAATATTCCCAATCTTTAGTTCTAGAAATCAAACTTGTTCTGAAAAATGTTAATGCAAATGCAACTATATTTTTGTGAGGTATACTTTTCTGAATCTTACTCATTTTCATGGATTTCAAAGATTTTGTAATTTTTAGGAATTTTTGGACTTTGTATTTTTTTAGGATTTTTCCATTTTTACAACAAGCATATGTACAAGAAATTTACAAGATAAATTACCAATATTTTATTTGGATTGAATAAATAATGAATTTTACATTTTTCCTATACAAAGCATTTTACAAAGATTAAATGATTTTTATACATATTTTAGTAAATAGGATTTTAAATAAGTATTATACATATTAAATACATATTTTAAACATAAATTTTAAATTAAAGATTTTAAATAAGAATTTTACAAATATTTTACTTATTTACAAGGATTTTATAAATAATAAATAAATGGATTTTATATTAACCCTTACCCACTTTTTATGAATTTTATAGATATAGAAAATACATGAAATCCCCCATACTTAGCTTGTGTTATATCCTCATAGCGTCAAAAGAGAAAAAGGAGGACATGACTTGTGTTAAGTAAAAGTGTGTGAAAAAGAATAAAAAGAATAGAAGTTAGTCGACCCCCTTATACTTACGATCAGGACATCGTAAGTATAGTGGAAGAGAAAAATGAGGTGGCTGAAGGCAAGGAATATACAAACAAAGGAACAATAGAGAGAAAGAGAAACGAAATCAACGAAATCACTCAGTCCCTCCTATACTTAGGATAAGACATCCTAATTATAGAAAAGAAGGTGGTCAAAAATTAGGAACCGGTGATTAGTGTAAAAGAAAGGAACACAAGAGACAGATAAAAAGAACATAATCGAAAACGAGAATCAACGGGAAATCGGGAGCAAAAAATGTGTAGCATAGTTCTCTCTACTAAAATATACATCTCTTGAGTCAGACTACAGAAGGTGGCTGTACATGTATCTATTACACCATCCGACTCTCTATGCTGAATAGATCGAATAATCTATGAAATGCAATCAACTGAATCTCGTGCTGAAATATGTGTACTCTCAATATGCAGCACTGAGATATATGGTGTAACTGACTACTCATATGCATCTGATGTGAACTCTACATCTATATGTGAACTATCGTCTAAAGAACTAGGTACCATATGATATGCCCCATACTCGTGTAGGATATTGTGGGTATCAAAATAAACGCTCTCAAGATCAAGAGATTGTGTCTCGTCTATGTGCTGGCAATCCTCTGCAAGACTAGTGTCCTCTGAAGTAAATGACAATACTTATTTGGGATTGTTGCATCCTCTCGCCATCTTAATGTGTATCTCTCCACTGTCTATACGGAATGATACTCTCCCAACATCATAATCAAAGAGTTCTCTCGTTGTCTGCAAGAATGGCCTCCCGAGAATGATTAGAGCAATGTGTAACTGCGTAGGGCATGTCACATAAAGTCCACTGGAAACTGCAAGTCCTAAACGGTCATAATAATGTTCCTCAGCATGCCTCTATGTCACTTCACAGATCGATGTGCATAATGAAATATCGCTCGTGATTTGTAAAGAGGACCTATCTTGAGCTTATCAAGCAAAGAAGATGGAAGCAAATTAATCGAGGAACCATTATCTAAGAGAGTACGATGGAATACGGCATTTACAATCTGACATGTGACATAGTGAACTCCTGAATCTTTCTTCTTCTTAGGCACCTTGTTCTGAATAGTGCATGAAGTCGCCTTGGTCAATACATGCTTCTCAACTCGTGATTTCCTTTTCCTACGTGTTGTGCATTTGTTCCTCAATTGATTCCTGAGCGTAGGAAAGTGATCCAAGGCATCGTGAAGTGGAATCTTCAGAAAAATGTGATCATTTATAAATGATCAATTTCTGGAGTGACAACATTCTTTTTTGCATTTTTCTTTCCTTTTCCATACAAAGCATCGGGAAAAGGAACAATCTCATGAATAACAAAATTATTTTTATTCACATCATCAAAAGCGAAAGTCTTGTAAGTATGTACAACACTCTTTAAAATGGGAGAAGAAAAATCTACATCGGGGGTATCTGCATGGTCTGGCATGGTATCATCGCCTGACTGGCATGTATCCATGTCAACTGTCTCTGCATCGCTCCCCTGAATATCATCGTAATGGGAATTATGATGGTCCTCATCATGGCAGCCTTCCTTCTCAGCATCAGACTGTGAAACATCAATATCATAATGGATCGGCTCTCGCTCCTCATCATGTGCCCTCTCCTCCTCTCGATCACATGCTACTGGTGATTTAGCGCTCCTGAGATGATGAAGTTAGATAAAAATTCAGGAAAAGAGATCGTACACGTGGTTGAGTCTTCCTGATCTAAATGCCTCCTCTTGTTGTTCAGATTCATCTGATGTTGGGCTGGAAGAGTGGTCTTGGGCGCGACTAACTCATCCAGGTGATGGTTAACCTGTTCCATTTCCGTCCTATGCGATATCTAGAGCGTGCTCAATATTCCATTATCCGATTCAATGTCAGGGCCCATGAAGATATCTCAGACTCAATGTGGTGTCCCCGTATATCTACTATCTCGTGCCTAGGAGTGAGCTGTCGTGGTGTGTAAAGCTGAGGAGACCTTTATGATGTAAAGGAAGTATGTTGCTACTGTCAGTGCTGATACTTGTGTGGATATGTAGCAGGATACTGATGTGAATATGGTCTCTGATAGGTGTGCTGGTGATACTGCTGCTGAAGTGCTGACGGTGTTGGAAATGTGGGCATCCATGCTACGGATGATTACATTGTTGTCGTTGATGATGCTGTTGATGGTGTACGCTCTAAGAAGTAAAATGTGTTGGTGGTTGAACAAGAGCGTATTGAATCCCATTTATCTCAAGAGTAGCATGAGAATCAACATCATCATCTCCAGGCTTGTGATCTGACTCTGTTGGCATTGACGAATCCTCATGTCAATCAATCCGTGGAGGCTCAATAGGATGTACCGGCTCGCTCTGAAAGTATTGAATCTGACGGGTGGGAGGAACGGGTAAAGATCTCTGTACATGCTAAGAAGTGGAAGAAGGACGGGGTAGATGGTTAGTATTCATTATTTTTAAAGGTATATTCATTTATCAGAAGCGTAGCTTTGTATTACATTAATACATTTTCATTTTATTGAAGTGATGATACCTCATGCCAAAGTACAACAAGCTATATTGCTTCATCACTTCTGGGTAGATAAATTTACTACTACAATAGACTACTTGATTATCAAAATTAAGCAGTCTATTAAGTGATCATGCTATTAATTTCCTTGCTCTAAGTGCAACTTTATATCCTAAGATGATTGCAATGTAATCAACAATATGTATTTATGCAAATTATCAGAAGAAACCATCTTGTCAATTTTACAAATAATGAGATAATAATTTAAGAGAGGGAGACAATACAGAATAGATGCTCAAGACACATTATATTCTCAAAAGTGTTTCAAATCTTATAGATCTTTGTTTAAAATTAGTAATAACAAAAAGAGATATACTATTTGGTTAATAGATTGATTTGATCGTCGTTGACACTTCCTACCTCAACTATAATGGACGGCATTTTTAGCTATGAATTTTATGAACACTTTGCTTCATGATAATACACTAAATGATTTTCTTAACAATTCTATATTAACATAAATTGAGAAAGATGTTATAGGAAGTTCTCATGTTATTGACAAATTTAATTTGAAATCATGACGAGCACGATTTAATGATACTAGTTGGCAAACCCGTGCTTTGCACGTTGGAATTAATATAAATAGGAGAATAATATTTGTCTAGTTTAACTCGGACGTCATATGTATGGGAAGGAAGACGGTAATATGTTCATTAGTTGCAATCAAGCGAAAAAACGATTATACTAAGGATACATTACGAAGATGTTATTGCACATATTTCTATAAAAATTGATGCGCTCCAATTGTATTTTGCGATTAAATATTGAGAAGTCAGCCATAAGGGTAAGGTGTTAAAAAAGCGAAGCACACTAGAGAGAAATTCGAGGGAATATACGTGAGTGTATGTGCATTCTTTAAGAGAATGATCAGATGTTGTCTTCCTTCACGTGTAGAACAAATTGTAGTTTGACCCAATACCATAAAAATTTGGTGAAAGCACGTAATGTTATGCCAACAATGTTGAGAATATTATGAATGCTGAAGCATACTAAGGTCTCCATGAACATAATAAGTGGTTTATATATAACATCAACATGAGAGGGAAGCATAAGTAGTTACATTCAGAAGAAGGAAGCTATGCCCGTATATCTAAGGCAAAAGTCGCTTAACAAAATATGTGAAAGTCCTTTGAATATATTACATAGCAAAAGTTTGCAAAAAGAGTTTGTAATTTCGATGGATGCTTTGTCATCGGTGAAATTAGTCGACGATGATTGTCTTGCAAAAAATCTAGATCATCCAAAAGAAAGCATTCCTGCAAATGGAGTGCGAGAGTACTCAGATTAGGGTGATTGATATATTAATGAAGCTAATCAACCAAAAAAATAGAATGACGGATACATTAATCAAACAAATTAGATTATCAATTAAATGAATGTAATAAGAACATGAAACCCTTTACACTAAAGGCAATCTGGAGACATGTAATAGAAGGCAGGATATGTAGTCAAGTAAATTCGGTTTGTTATGCTTACAATTTAATTATGTCTCCAATATAACTGAGGTGTATAATAGTATTGAGAGAAGATTATAACGTGATGGGTAATAATTTGAAGAGAGATTTATTAATATAAGGAAAACACATAAGGGAATTGTAAGCCCAAATGGAGGCAATGTTGAGAAAATGAGAAGGTACCAAACAAAATAATGCTGGAAAAATAGAACTAACGTAATATGTTTTGAAGGAATAATGAGATTATACAATCGGTAATTTCGATTTATGGCAAAAATGTATGTCATCAAGCAAAAGCAAGCCAAGTTCAATAAATTATCTTAGGACAAAAAAAAAGGTTATTCGAAGGAGAGGAATGGGCAAAAAGAGCTGATACAAAGTTCATAATATTAGAAAGTACAGATGTGAGGAGAAGATATACACAACATATAACAAATATCAATAGCAAGAAGAAGGAAAAAAATTCAGTTGTGCGTTATATGGGAGATCGAAATTGATTTAATTGGGAAATTGTAAGTTTAAGTAGTATATTTATTGGTGGTACTTACCCAAAAATAGATTGATCGCATTTTTCAGGAGGACATTGGTAATCCAGCTTCAGATAAATTCGATTCATCTGGATCATGAACAGATGTTGCCGTGAAGTCTTTTTGACGGACATAACGATGATTTTTTTTGGTAACCCTGATGCTAAAAATGTATTTCTTCCATAATCGTCCTTTAATTAAATCATCGAGTGCCTTGGATGCATCATCCTATATTGGAAAAAAGTAGGAGCAAATGTATGTTTTACTTTTTTAACAATGGGAAAACCTATATTGTACCTGCTCAAGTAGATGAAGTAGCTTAGACATCTTTATGCCAAGAACAGTTTCCGCCACCTCTCCAAAAGTTGTAACATAAATTTCTCCAGAATCATCTAAGATGGCCAGCTTTAGCTTCATTCTAAAGAGGCAAAAGAATTTCGTTATAGCGAAAAAGATATTAAAACATGGAATTATCAAGTTATGTACCTAGGAATACATTCTGGATTTCTCATCAAGCAGTTGACGCAATGACTTGGATCATCCTTACAATGGAATGTTGCTAAGCATGCTCGACGACAATCATACCATAACTGGGAATTGGTGAGAATACCCGAGATGACAACCTTTGTTCGGTATGTTGTTGGCTTGAATAGTAAAGAGAAGAACATAACAATTATAGAAATGTATTTTTGTACATACCGATGCAACAAAGGAACAAACCGATGTTTACATGTTATATGCTAACCTCTATTGGATATATGGCGGAAGCCTTGATTATTTCGCTAATCTGAATTAACGGGGTCTTATCAGAGCAGGGGGGAAGTCTTTGCGAAGCTCGCTCGTAACTTGGTTGTTTCGAAAACCTTCAGAAAAAGTTGAACAATCGGACAAATATATGATGTGAATTCATGGCATAAGTGAGTGGTTATACCATTCTAGAAGAGATGTCGCATGTTCGATGTCCCTAGGATCAAATGTTAGAATGGAGAAGCGTGTTGTTGAAAGGCAGTATGATCCTGAAAATAGAGGAGCATAAGAATGGAAAAATATACCTAGCATAAATATCATATTATTTCAAAATTTTCCACCTTGATAATTAGAAACAGATAAATGAGAAGCAAGGAGAATGGAATTATCCTGAAAACCTTTCGAAAGTTGTCTCTCATGCTTCAAGGTTAATTCACCCCCACAAAGTAAGTGGTATGGAAGTCCCACTAAATAATAAGAAGAAAGATAAAGTTCAATATATAATATACTGAATAACACACACACACACACACACACACACACACATATATATATATATATGATAATGACAAAGGAATGATATTAGGAAATTACCTTTGATCTATAATATCTACATTTAACTTATTTTCCAGTCTACCATCCCTTGTTTTCACCTGTGTGATAGCTTCTTCATTAACAACTATTGCAAGAACATCTGCAAGAACATGAACAATCGGAATAGTGAGATAAAATGTAGAACAATTGAGAAGCAAGAGCCTCACTAAATACGAATATCATGAAAGATAAAATAAATGCAAAAGGTTTATACGTATGTAAATCAAGAATTAGATAGTGATGCTAGAATAGAAGCATAATAGAGCACCTATTAGTTGTTCACCCTTGGATTTAACGGAGAACAAATTATCCAAAGAAAGTATGTTGTGGTTGATTAAAGGTATGAGTCCATCATCCTCATCCAACTGAACAATTGAACGGCTTGTGAGGACCATTCGATAAGGATGAGGTACAATAATGTGCCATTTTCTTGCTGCATATAGTCGGACATTTTTGAAAATAAAAACTGAACCGATGCGCAACAAATTTGTCCATTTATCAAGATCCAAATCATCAATCGATCCCTGCAGATGAAGTACAAACAATGAAGTAAGAAAATTGAAGACACGTGAATGTAAACAAAGCATGATGAACATTTACCATTTGATCTATCACCATAAAAGCAATTGCTGATGGATTTTTTGGGCCAAAAATTTGGTCAGACCGTAATCTAGTGATTCTAAGACGATAACATTTATTGTACATATATGGTCTAGCCATACTTAGTGTAACGAATTGTTGGTCACGGATACTTGAAGACGCATTGTCTTTAGATATGCCTTCGAGTATATCTATTTTTGGGACCTTCGACATAGTATTATCTAGAAAAAATTAGCTTGGTCATACATGTCCAGGAATAAGAAATTGTTATCCCTAAATACAGTCATTAAAGTATTCATGGATAGAAATAAGATAGCAGAATAAAATGTGTAATTGAAAAGGTACTATGATAATTTTAGAGTTGAAGAAAGAGTAATAATACCTGGCATTAGTGTATTGCTGCATTCAATATCCTTCTCCATATTGTTAATAAATAACTTGCTATTGTCCGAAAGTTGCAATATCCTTCTTCTTTTTTGCAAAGAAGCATCTTTTTTTCCATCACCTCGAGAGAATTCAGCAAGAGACTTTTTTTTTTCACTTGTGATAGACGGTGTGGAAGGGATGGACTCAGGGAGATTATCTGCCATACAAATGAGTACATTTGCTCTCTTAGGAGAAAGTAAATCCGAAATAAACTGAAAGAATCGACATGTACGAAAGCGAATGAAATCACGTGAAAAATCAAAAATGTTAGAAAACAATCGCTATCCATATAAGTATTTGTTCACGATAAAGATTAGACAAACCATCCTAAAGTGAGGCATATGAAAAATATATATTTCACAACCCGCAAAGTGTAATGTCCAGCGTGTATGATGAGAAGTATAGAAGAAGTGAGTCAATAAAAATGGAAATCAAAGAAAAATAGCTGAGGAATATGGAATACCTTTAGAGAAATATTATCGTGTAGATTAGATGATAACTTCATTCAAAATCTCTTTATAAACAACATTCTTCGTACAATTAGACTGATAGTGGATCTTATTAGACAACAAAATCTTTAAACCATCTTTGGATGTAACTCTAGACAAAGCAACATATAATTGACCATGAGAGAATACGGGTGTTTGTAAATATAAGCCAACATTGTGGAATGTTTGGCCTTGACTTTTATTAATCGTCATTGCGAAAGCCAATTTGACTGGAAATTACCTTCTCTTTAGGACAAAAGGCCCACCAGTATTTGAAGCAATAAGCTCGATTCTCAGAATATATACCCGACGTCCAATATAATCACCCGTCAATATTTCAACATCGAGGACTCTTTGTTGGAAAGATCTAACAATCAACCGAGTACCATTGCAAAGACCAATAGATTGATCTATATTTCTCAATAATATCAGCAGCACGCCAACTTTTATCTTTAACATGCTTGCTGGAATTCCTGGTAGATTTATAGAATTAAGGTATTTGACTGAGTAATCCACAACCGTAGAGCTTCCATCTTCATTTAGTGGTACTGCCTTGTCTGAACTGTAATATATCATTTCTTCTCCCAGCATCTTATTCATAATTAAATCATTAATTTTGTCCACATCATCATTTTTTGCTGCTAAAATTGCTCGATCCTTTAAATATGTGGGATTCATAAAGTTAATAGAGAAACTTGGATATACTTCATCGATTAAGCCTTCCAGACCACGTGTAACATCTACTAATATATCAAATGGAATGGTAATCCATGAGGAATGATCAGGATCACCAGAGGAGATACCTTGACATTTTCCATCTCCGATGTCAAGCAGCCACTTGGGGAAATCAAATGTAGAGATGCACTGAAGATCCGTATTAACCTGTAATCTCATGTTTCGTTTCAGCACAAGTAATTTACAATTATGTCAAAGATAAGATCTTGGAAGTGACACATCAACTATATCAGCTCGACCACCTCTAGAAACAACAGGAAGTATCTGCCTGAAATCACCTCCCAAGACAGTAGTTATTCCCCCAAAGGGTAAACTTTCTGCATCCCGACGTATATTTTTCAGTAAGTCTCGCAAGGTTCTATCTAGTGCATGAAAAGCATATTTACTGATCATCGGTGCTTCATCCCATATAATTAACTTTGTGGAACAAATTAATCTAGCCAATGTTGAATGTTGGGGAATATTACATGTTGATGAATGATCAAGCTCCAATGGTATTTTGAACCTCGAATGTGCTCTGCGACCTCCAGGCAGTAACAACGAAGCAATCCCTGAAGAAGCAACCAGAATAACAATATGTCCTTCAGATCGAAGTTTTGCAATGAGTGTCTTCCATAAATAAGTTTTACCTACTCCACCGCTACCATAGACAAAAAAGAAGGAACCAATGTCGGCATTACAGGATTGCATAATTTCATTATATATATGCAATTGCTCATCATTAAGTCCTGCAAATAAGCGAATAAATTCCGATTTCTCATATTCAACATTGTAGTTCCTTTCATCTATAAGCAATTGATCTCGATCTTCGGAATCGAAGATATTAAAAGAAACATGCAATGATGGATAATCGACAAGAGATTTGCCATTTTTTTCAAAATTTCTTGAAGATGTTGCAAACCTTTTCTTTGTAACTCTTCATCAGACAATCTGCACACATCATGTAAAGAATCATCTGCACGTCTATGTTGGAAATCATCAGTGAAATGTGTCCAATATTTGTCCCAAATATTTCTAGGATGACTTAGTCTTGTTGTTACCAGAATTGATGCAAATAGGTGTCTTAGTTGCCATGCAGTCGCCCATAATATTGCATCTTTGATTGCATAACTCCATTCATTATCATCATCTAAGAGACCTAAAGCACCGCATGCATCTTTGAAAGTGTTTATAAGTAACCGAATTTACTCTACAAAGTTCAGCATAGCTTCTTGCACCACGAACTTTATGAAGTAGGATTCTTAGATAATATAATTCTCCAGACGATAATTTTGCTATAGGAAGGCAACCTATACACTTACCACGAATACGTGGTCTCCATTGCTTATAATCCTCCTTCCAAACATAATATTGTGGAAACTGAACATAGATGAATCCTCTACCATCATGGTAGTTTTGATTGCAAACAAACCACTCAGTCAACATTGTTTTTCTGAGAAATGGATTCTTCAAAAGTTGTTGAAGGTCAGTATCATCTCGAAAAATAATATGTTGATCGTCAGGTAAGTGATAACATAAGCGCTGAACTGCAGGATGCCGTTCATGTAATCGGAAGTCAAAAATTCTCCAAGAGGCCTCAGCCGCAGAAAGATATCTTGCATTTAAATATTGAGTAATTTCATCAATGTTCCCATGATTATCTCTTTGCAATCCAAATGTCAATTTATCAAAACCTTTATGAACATATTTAAACAAATATTTGATTGCGTGTGTTTGATTGCAAACCTCTACATTTATATGAGCATCGTATTTTGTCAACAAATCAATGTTATAAGGAACAATCCATCTATTATCAACAAATATTTGTCGTACTTGTATTTTTTGTCCGTCATCACGCCACCTATAAATAGGATAACCTTCCCCATCAAAGACTGTTTCCGAATTGAATTTCTTTGGATAATGCTTTGAGCATCTGTTGTCAATCATGCAAGAAGAGTTTGGATTCATTTGACCATACGGGCCATGAACCATACACCGACTTACTGTTTCATATGCATACTTATCTGTAGATGAATCTGGAATTTCAGCAGAAACAATTCGATCTATATCTTCGGTGCTTCTGATTTTGTTGTTTGATTCCAAAGTTATGAGCATATGCATATGAGGTAGTCCACGTTTTTGAAATTCTATGACAGATAAATCTGAAGAAAGAAGTAGCTGCTTAGCTTCGAAATAAAATATCCTCTATTCAAACCACAAATTGTATTGTAAGAAGCAAAAGGGAAATACCAGATTTGACGATTCCAAATAATTCTCTTTTGACAATATCGTCTCTTAATTCCTTTTGTTTAATATTGAAAACTCTAGAAATAATGTCTGGACGATCCTCTGGAGACGAGCATCCAGCTATATTAAGAAAATGTCGAATCTCAGGTCAATTCAGATTATACGTAAAAGTCGGGAACAAATCAGGTGGACCGGCCCATGCACATAAAACCATTGCATCGTAATAATTCTGGAGCATATATCTAGGCCCCCCAGTGAATGAAGCAGGTAAGACAATCCTTTTTCCAGTGGTTGTGCCCTTCTCTTCACCATGACATACGACATCGTATATATTTCCAAAGCTTTCAAGCTGTAATTTATCTTGGTTTTTATGTAACCATGACAATCTTCCTTGTTTGATGCATGCATATGCATCAACAATAAATTGCTGAAGCAATCTGCCCCCCGCAACAATGCAGTTCCTGATTCAGCAGCTCGATTTTGTAGACGGAAAGCATAGAAATTCATCATAGACATTGTTGTATGGCTAGATTCTCTATGTTCATATCCATCGAAGCAATTAAGGCCTAATCTCCAACCATCCTCTCCATACGGAAACAATAAGGGGTATTGCAAAGGCATATATGCTGGATGTAATTCACTAATTCGTTGAAATCAATCTTCATATTTGCAGACAATTATATCACGACAATCCCCGATTGTATCCCCATCACCAACCATTAATACTGCAATCTCAGAAGCAACATGACGTGCAAATTCACGATGATCCAAATTTCTGGAATCGACGATCTTTAAAGTCACATCACACTCGCTATTCTGCTGAGTCCAATCCCTAACTCGTCTAAAGACTGATACATATGGATTACATTGTTCCAACATACATTGCAAGGATGCCATTAATTCCCTATTAACTGTAGTATCAGCTAATCCAGGAAGGAAACTTAGGCATCTATTTTCTAACTCAAGGTCTGAATCGTAAACATAAATTTGAGCGAAACGCGGTCGACATCCCTCTCCAGGAAGCAACAATCCAATTCTGTGGTACATTTGTCCATGAATTCGATAACAGTAAGGACCTTGAGAATTATTTATGTTTGTATCCACAGATGTCACTACAGATGTGAAGCTAATATAATTATTATATTGACGTATAAATTTCTTGAAATGGGATGCTTGAGGATGACAATTAGATAGAAGTTGTTCAAGAAATAGTGGAACATTTCTCAGAAGTGGTAATCTAATTCTTCCATTAGAACAACAATGTCGAAATTGTGGATGTCTAACAGGTGACCTCAATACTCTTTCTTCAAACCATACAATTGCTCCACATCGACTACAACATGAATCAGGAGCACCAAAATTCCATTGTTCCACGTATCTTCCTATGAGAGGACAATTTTAGATGGATACCAATTGATGTAATTTGTTCCCATTGCAAAGAAAAGCATACTTTTTCTGCGATTAGAAGGTGTCACGTTGTCGATGGTGTTGGCAACATATGTCGCATGATCTGAGAGATGAAGATGCAACCTTAAATGAGATAAATGTAATGTAGTCTACCTAATAGGAACAACTAATCTAACGTAAGAGGGAAATCCAACAAATTTATTCGATAAATGAACTTGTAATGTACCATTTATGTGGTCCCGACATGATTGTCGTGCTTCAGAAGGAAACAATAGACAAATGAAAATAGACATCTCAGATACATGTACTAATGAAATGGAAAATGGAGCAAAGAAAAATAAAATAACGCAAGCAAAGGTAAGAAAAGATAACTCATAAACTAACCTTCAGCAAGATAGCTTCTTAATCTCTTAGATGGATGGTCAGCTAACAACTCAAAGAAGAAACGGTAAGTAATATATATATGTGTGTGTAGTAGCCAACAGTGAAATAAGGTGAATAAATTTAGTTAATGAATTTACCAATCAACACCATGTAAAATTGATCGCAAGCCTAATAGATATAAGGTTATTGACTTCTTACATGAAAGAGAAGAGTGAAGATCCTTCATTAAAGACTGTGGCAGTTGGGAATCTTTTCCTTGCGCCATCTCGCGTGCAATCCCTACGATATGCAGAAAAATATGAAGCAATAATATCTGTAAGTACACATAGACCATAAAATTATTCCAAAAACAAACACAAACCCCCTCGAAAGAGCGATATTTCTAACATAAACGGCAACGCATGATACTTACTTTCACATGCGAGTCCAAATCTTGTAAGGCTAAAGTACATTAGAGGGCAGAAAAATATGAAGCAATAATATCTGTAAGGGCACATACCAAATACAAACACAAACCCCCTTGAAAGAGTGATATTGCTTTGACAAATGATAATACATGATACTTACATTCGCATGTGAGTATAAATCTTGTAAGGCTAGACAACATATCAGGGTTCT
This sequence comes from Ottelia alismoides, assembly GCA_037367405.1. Classification (NCBI taxonomy): domain Eukaryota; kingdom Viridiplantae; phylum Streptophyta; class Magnoliopsida; order Alismatales; family Hydrocharitaceae; genus Ottelia; species Ottelia alismoides. The sequence goes on from JAZKJV010000098.1 coordinate 317,527, forward strand.
ATATACTTAAAAGAAATGAGGCACTCAAAAGTTAAAGAGGATGGTAAATAAAAGTTTAGAAATGTGTGTCCATTATTACTGTAAGACCGTGGCACTGGTAGGAAGGAAATACCAGTGAAGTAGTGTAACATCATAATATGAAGAAAAACATGAAGCAATAATATCTGTAAGTACACATGATACTTACATCCACATGCGAGTGCAAAGCCAGACAACATATCAGGTTTCTATATACTTAAAAGAAATGAGGCACCCAAAAGTTAAAGAGGATGGTAAATAAAATATCAGAAATGTGAGTCCATTATTAGTGTAAGACCGTGGCACTGGTAGGAAGAAAATACCAGTCAATTAGTGTAACACCATAATATGAACAAAAACATGATGCAATAATATACTTATGCATAATCTATGAAGGAGAGAAAGATAGAATTTAGAATAGATGAGAGGATAAATTTTGTAAAATTTACTTCCGATAGCAACCTCTTGATGAGTTTGGAGGTGCAGGCAAAATCATCAATTTTTAATAATCTTTTGCGCTTCTAAACAAAATCATATATTTAGATTAGAAGGGCTCCAAGGTAAAATACATAAACAGAATAGCTTCTTCATTGCGTTAAAGCTACACCAATGCATCAACTTCAGAGGGAAAATCACAATCGGATACCTTTAAACAAAATCATATATTTAGATTAGAAGGGCTCTAAGGTAAAATACATAAAGAGAATAGCTTCTTCATTGCGTTAAAGCTACACCAACGCATCAACTTCAGAGGGAAAATGACAATCGGATACCATTAATGGAAGACAAATAAGTTACGTGTAAGGAAGGAATATCCGAAAGAAGACATCAGTAATGGTCATTTACCGATATATCTTTGGACATAAGCAATAAATACACAGCTGTGGGCATAAGCAATAAATACACAGTTACCGATATATCTTTTCACAGTTTCATGCATCATGTGCGTAAAAGCAAACAGGAAAAGGAAGCAAAAAATTACCTTCAACAGCAAACTCGTGGACGCAAAAACAAACCCAAGCAACAACTCAAGAGGTATGCTAGAGACAGTCCTATTAAGAAGGCAAAGAGGACATCATTAATGGTCATTTACCGATATATCTTTGGATACCGATATATCTTTGGAAAAGGAAGCAAAACATTACCTTCAACAGCAGACTTGTGGACGCAAGAACAAACCCAAGCAACAACCCAAGAGCTATGTTGGAAACTGTTAAGAAGGCCTAAGCCCCTACGCATAAGCTTATAATAAGAAAGCCTCGTAAGCTTATCCACACGTAGGAAAAAATCAATATAGTACATTCGGATATGCAAATCTTATCAATGCAATGATGACACTCACCATGTGTATCTATTTATTTGAATATAAAAAAATATATAATAGGACATGAAATCTGGAGCAGTCGAGTACAATCGGATATGCAACACGTAGGAAAAAATCAATATAGTACAATCGGATATGCAAACCTTATCAATGCAATGATGACACTCACCCTGTGTATCTATTTATTTGCATATAAAAAATTATATAATAGGACAAGGAAACTGGAGCAGTCGAGTACAATCAGATATGCAATGCAATGACGACACTTACCCTGTGTATCTATTTATTTGCAAACCTTATCAATGTAATGATTACACCCACCCTATGTATCTATCTATTTGCATATATAAAAAAATATATATAATAAGACACGAAATTTGGAGCACCCTAAAAGAGCACTCGGACGACGCTCACCCTAAAAAATATATAGAATACGACAGGAAATCTGGAGTAGTTGGGCTACAGGAAAGAGTTGCATCCCATATTTCCAACGTTGGAGGGAAATATCGGGAGGCATCCCACGGCCTTTAACATATAGTTAGAAGTTAGATAGGAGGACTCGTCTTTGGGGGTATGGACGAAGAGAGAATGCATAGATTGAAATATAAATATATATTCAATATGAGTTATTCTATTATATAAATATCTTTATAATAATTAAGTACTTGAACCTCGAACTTAATACCCTATTTTGGGGAGTGGTACTCGTGTAAGACCTCTAGGTTTGAACATGATTTACAAAAAAAAACTCATTTCCGTTCCCTCCACAATCCCTCCCATTCTCTTTATTTTAATCCTAAACAATTTTCTCTGCCCCGTGTATCTTTCTCTCCTCCTCGTCAATAATTAAATATTATTTAATAATCAACACCAATCATTCTTCAAAATCCTAATATAAATCACATCACAACGAACTCTCCCAACATCTCAACAGAGACCATTCATCCAAATACAAAATCAAAAAACAACTTATCCAACAGTCTATTACTCCACAAAAAAGGAGTTACCCCTCTACTGAGTACCCTTCTAACCTAACATACCCTAAGGATCGGTTCAGGTAGAGGAGTAAACTCCTTCTCACTCCTACATGGCCCCCACTTTTTATCTTTTTTAAAAAAATTAAATAAATCAATCATCCATCATTAATTCCATCAAAAAATAATATATTATACCATCAAATCATATAAAAATTATAAACTATTCCACTTTTACTCACTATTTCAAACTTCAATACAATCACATCACAGTAAATACTCACTTTTTCAAACTTCAATACAACCATATCACAACAAACTCACTTCTAACCCACCCCCAGTTTAACCCTCTATTCAAACACCAAAACCCAATAACAGATAACCCTCTACCAGTTTAACCCACCTTAACCTGCATACCAAATGCACCTGATTTCACCAACTGAGTTTGAATATAGGGAAAATGGTGTTCATACACGAGTTTTTTTAGATGTGACAAGTAAATAGGATATACACAAGAGTTAAGGTATTATCGATAAGTTTCATAGAGTACACTTTCAAAACTATTATTAATGTAAGGGTACTTTTATTGTGGTTGCAAAATTTGCAATGGTATAATGCACGTTATCAAGAAGACTGGAACCAGGATATCATTTTGATATATAAGATTTCTAGTAATAGAATAATTATTTAACATTTAAAATAAATCAACAAAGTCAGGATGGCCGAGTGGTCTAAGGCGCCAGACTCAAGTTTTGGTCCTCGTGAGAGGGCGTGGGTTCAAATCCCACTTCTGACATTTTCACATTTTGCAATTTATAAATATGTCCCTCTAAACGTGTGTTGTCATCGCTCATGGACAAAAATGCTTTATTATTTTCTATAGGACATAATTAAAATCATGTTATATCATAAATATAATGCAAATAATAAAATATAAATTAGTGGAAAACGTAAACTCTCACATTTTTCACAATTTGAATTTCTGGTTAATTTTGAATCATATTAACCTCGTGTGTTTGAACTCATACTAGTTGGGTGTGCACGTTTTTTATATAGGAATTTTTAAATATGTCCCAGTATTTTTGTGATGTCGAGAGTATACTCTATATTCAAAATATTATGCATACGCCCCTCTAAACGTGTGTTTTCTTTGCTCGTGAACAAAAATGCTATATTATTTTATACGGGACACAATTAAAATCACGTTATATCATAAATATAACGCAGAAAATAAAATATAAATTACGGTAAAAAATAAATTCTAAATTTTTTTACATTGATTGTGTTATCATAAAAGCTAAAAAAGATGTGCCCATAGTAATCATGTATATTTCAGAATATGTTGCTATACTTCTGACATTTTTTCACTAATTCAAATCCCACTTTTTGCTGTTGGATATCTAACATGCGTGGTGAAATGATCTTTTGTACTTGAAACGTAAGATGAATGATATATCCTTTGTTACATCAGGAACACCAATCATTGTCTTCTTTTATCATCAAAATATTCTCTAATTATTGTTAATAATTAGAAATATAGAAATATAGCATATAGCAATACATGCTAAATTTAGAAATAAATATTTCATTTCTCTACCTGACTTCCCCTAACAGAGATTACACTTCCATTGACAATGTCCTTAATCTTGGTTGCCATCCCACATTCCATTGGTTCATCTTTATTCCTTTTCTATTCCTCGCTTTATCTATGCTAGCATTGTACATAGTTCATATAAGAATTGTCAACAACCACTAGAAGTCGCATGCAAGTGAAAGCAATGAGATGCAAAACGAGCAGTAGATGACATGCATCGTTCCTTTTGTTCCTCTATATACAACAACAACAATATAGGCGAACAAGCAACCAAACAATGGCACACCTTCGACAGAACACAATTCACGTGATTTACGGAAGTGACATAAATGATCAGGACGATTATGATCTAAACACTATGGAGGCCGCGTCATATAGACTTCTTATTATAAATGACCATGTAAGAAAGCATTATTGACATCAAGCTATTTAATATATCATTCTTTTATTACTATAAGTGAGAGCATTGTCTAGATCATTATGGGTTTGACTACTAGGCCAAAAGTTTCATTATAGTCAATGCCTTTTTTGCTGGTTAAAACCTTTAGCAACGATTCTAGTATTATCGCCCTATATTCCCATTTGGTAGATTCTTGCTATGAACTCCTTGGGACTAATATCCATATTCCTTTGTGTCTTAATGCATGGCATTCTTTTATCATTACTTTGCGTCAATGATTTTCCTTGTTATCTTTAGGTGAAACAATTTGGTTATGTATTTAAATCAATGCTTGTGCATTAACTTGTACTCTTTTGTTGCGATATCCGTGCCAATTCCTTGTAGTTGATACCTTTGCAAGGATGCGGATTTCATTTCTGTGACGCTATTGTAGAATGGATTTTGATCAAATAGGTCAAGAACCGCCGCCGACCGTTGCGGAGTCGGTGGTTACGACGATCGGGTCTCACGGAGGCCACAACCGCAAGGGCGTGGTCGAAGAGGCGGACGTGGTGAGGGCATACACCCTATATAAACCTCCCCATAGGGAGGGGAAATGTATCATCGGAACCCCGATTACAGGAGCCCCCTTCCGATTCCATCACTCTCTCTCGATCTCCCTCTCTCGTTCTCTCGCAGCCAAGGGAAAGGGTGTACCTCGACGAAACCTACAACTATATTGTTCGCTTCGATTCTCTGCTCCATGGACCGTATTGTGGTATTGAGCTTCGTGTGTTATGAGAGTCACAAGGACAAAGAAGAGGATAAACCATACATTTGGAGGTTTGTGGGAATTTCAGGTTTTGTTCCTTAGATTGTAGTATCGAGGGCATATCCCCAATACGGGTAGGGAAGATATGATTTGGAAAGAAGAGTAAGGCCAATGCATGTTGGGTATCCGTCTAAAAATAAATATGATGACGACCCCATTTATATATCCGTTTCAAGTTGCAACCCTATTAATAATGTATCCGACTTACTTCGATTATTTACCAATAAACATATTTAACTAACTTGTAAACCTTATTCCTTATCCATCACACGCCAATCAAATGAAGAATAACACATAACTATCTCTATTCCTCTGTATGCTTCCTTTTTCCCAATCAATATCTTATGGGTTCATTGGGGTTGCCCCCGCCTCATTTTTCGGTAATTTTTATTTTTCAAAAATAAAGTCATTATTTTCACCACTATAGCCCTCTAATACGTCATTCCAAATTCGTCAGAAACAGAAACTCATATGCCCTTTATCTAAAACATATCGATTATAACAATTCCAAAACCGTTAAAATTACTTGTTCTAGATGGAAGGTATATGAATCTTTATTTATGATGAAATTAAAAGAACATATTAGATGGATATAAGATGAAAATAAAGAGAATACATAACTTTATTTTTGAAAAAAAATAAAAAATATCTTATTGTAACTTATCCCACCCCCCTTATTCCCCTACAAGGGAAAACCTAATCGTCCATATTTCTCACCCTCTAGGCTCTAGCCGCACTTCGGCGGGAAAACCAACTCCCCTCTCCCCAACTCTCCGCTGTAGCTGTGCTGTCCGTTGCCTCTCCTCCTCTGCTAAACCCTAAACCCTCAAATCCCTCCACCACCAATCCATCATCTCGATCGATAACACCGCCTATCCACTCCCACGTTCTCCAATCCCCGCCCTCCCCTCCACTTTGGGTTCAACTTAAACCCTAGACATGTTCCCGTTCTTCGGCCCTCTCCAAAATCAACAGCAAGCCCCCAACAGCTTCCCCAATCAACAGGTAACAGCCCGAATGCCGATAGAAATCCGTTCTTGGCTGTTCATTCCACTTTTTCTTGGTCTGATTTGAAATTGGTGTCCGTCTCGGCGACCAGTTCCGCCCCGACACGCAGAATGCGATCCCGTCTCAGAACCCTCGATTGCAGCAGCCGAATCAAGGGGGCTTCAATCCGCAAAATGCCAGCTTGATGATGCCAGGTCGACCCCCTTCGATGCCGATGCTGTGGCCGTGCCAGATGAATGGGGGTAACGCTCAGATTCCGATGCAATTCGGTTTGCAGCAGCCGCAGCAGCAACGTTTCCCGAATTTCAACCAGGTTGTGGGTGCGCCTGTACCGCAGGGTTTCAACGCGGTGAACTGCAATCCACAGGGGCTTTGTCCACAAAGTGCGGGGCATGGTGTGAATCAGATGGTTGGTCTCCCTCAGGGGCAGTTGCATGCTCAGAATGCCGCGTTGCCGGTTAATAATGCCATTGTGCAGCAGTGTCTGCAGAACTTCTTGGGTGTGAATCAGCTGGCGGCTTTCAATAATCTTGTGGCTAATCAGTTCGCAGCTAATCAGATCACAGCAGCAGCCCCTTCGGGAGTGAATGGGACACTGCCGTCAGGCGATGCTGGGAACCCTAAAAATGTGAAACCACAACAAGCTGGTCAACCTGTGACAAATTGTTGGAATGCAATGCCAGCAAGACCTGAAATGCCAGTTGCTTCTCAGAGCTCTTGGCCGTTTGTTGTCCCTAACATACAGCAAATTCTTCAGACCCAGAACAACTTGCTATCCGGTGGACTTCAGGGGATGCAGGTTTTCTTGCTCGGATGATTTGGTTTACTTTACATATATGTTTAGAAATAATTTTGTCTGTTTAAGTAAGCACGTTAATCTTTACCAAGGATTGGACCTGTCAAGTTCTCCAAATTAAATATCTAATCATGACTACTTAGTTTTAGGCTTTTAGCCTTTTTTGTCATGCTTACAGATGCTTGATAGTTCATTTACTGCATTGTATACAATAGTTATAGAGAAATGTGATTAGCATATTTTGGCTTTCTTTTTTAGTGACACAATTGTCCAATGTCTACTTAACAAACTGAATCTTTACAGTTTATATGCTTTCGCATCCATGGAAAAGTTGTTTAAACCACTCATTACAAAGTCAGGGAGAGAAACCAATTCTGAGAAATATGTTTATCATATTTCCCGTGCTTTCTTTTTTAGAAAGAATGGACGGTCATGGAGGTCTGAAGTCATCCAAACTTTATTAGAAATGAAAATATACAAGCATTTTCCTCAGAAGATAAATCAAGAAAAGCTCCCCAGGATGACGTCTGGAGCCATTGCACTGGAAGAAGTATCATTCCACTGCTCCCAGATTCCACAAACGACTGATTTTTTTATTACAACCAATTGGTCATGGTGCCACCCCTGAAATTGATGAGGAAGAACACTGGTTTTAATCACATACAACCCCCAGACCCTCCAAAAGAGGCGGTAAGCTTCTCACATAAAGCCCACAAAGTCTTTGTCTATGTTCATTTTCCTGTACAACTTCCCCGTCACTCATCTTTCGTTCCATGAAATGATATGAACAACTTAGCTGTCATCAGAACCATTTGTACGCAGATATGTCAGTATTCCTTCCAAAAACCACATCCACTTCCACTATGAACTGGCATGTTATATGGAGAGAAGAGATGAAATGACAATCTAAAAAATTACATCTTGTACATTCTGAATTGGCAAGGTGACCTGAAACCCGCAGAAGCTCTGTCAAAGCTCACCAAACCTAGCCTGTAATAAGGCCTGTCATGACACTCTTGGTGCTAAGTTTTTTTACAAGCTAGTTCATTTCTATTTTCTTGGCTCTCTTGAGTGCCTGAAGTTTTTCCCGTTGGCTTTTGATTAGTCATTGGTTAGATTGCACTTAGACCATATCTCCCTCTCTTGGGATCCTGGCGAGGGCTGTCGCCTTGACACCTTCTTTCATTTTAAGTAATCTTGGCTTACGAATAATGGATTTAGGGGGTTTATTTTTATTTCTAGTTCAACTCGCCATTCAAGTCAAAGAAGTGTTGGAAAGAGACTATAGGAAGGGATCTTAATTTTTTGGATATAAGCCCGAGATTGACCCAAGATAGATCTGAATGGAGGCGAAGAATCCATGTAGGCGACCCTACTTAATTGTGGGAAAAGGCTTTGTTGTTGTTGTAGTTCAACTCGCAGGTATCAGATTCGACAATATTGTAGTTGGCTTTGAGGCTTGGTAGTGATCAAGACATGATCGATTGTAACCGGGTGATGCAAATATTAGGTTCTTCAATGTGGTGGTGGCTAGTGGTAGGTGCAGAAGGAACTTTATTTATTCTCTTGTTATGGTGGAGTAGTTTCACGTGAAGGAGGTTGGGGATGTGGTGGTAAGGCATTTCCGTGCTAACAACTGTCTAGTCAGTGCAAGTAGTCCAATTTGTTTGGGATGTTGTATGAACAGATTGTCACATGAATAGTTTGATGGGTTGGTGCATGACATTGAGCCACATGAGGTCTGCATTGCGGTGTTTGACTTGAATGGTGACGACTCATTGATTTTGATGGCCTTTCAATGTTCTTTTTTTCCGAGAATTTTATGAAGGTGTACACTCTCTTGTCGTGAGTCTCGTGACAATGATCAAGGAGCTTAGGTGGGACAATCATGGTTTTGGGAAGTGGAACCACTCATTTTATATATCTTTTTATTACTTAAAGGATAAGTTGTATTAAGGGGTTGAGGACTTCTGCTTGTCTGCTTTATGGGACATTATTACCTTGTCGTCGCTAGGTTGCTTGTAAACTGGCTGCATGGTTATAGGTTCCCTCATTTCTTCTTCCTAGTCGGTTTTTATTTCAGGTAGACACACGACGGACAATGTTGATGTTCTTATCTAGATCATTGCTGATTGGAAGAGGTGTAAAATCAAGAAGATGTTTTGGAAAGCCGACTTTTCTAAGCATGAGATAATGGGATTGGAGATTCATTTATGCCTCTCTTTTTTGCCATGATTTTCCATATATTTGGATTTTGATTAAACACAAAGATGTGCTCATGCTTGATTCTGGTGATTGATTGACTGGTGGGTGGGTTCTTTCAACCTTGATGTAGGGTTAGGTAGGGATGCTCGCTTGCGTCACTTCTTTTCATAGTGACAACATACACTCTTTAATATAATGGAATGGGTTGCAGATGTTGAGATTTGCACGGGCGACATCCATGAGGATATTTCAACTTTGATCTTACAATATATGGATGACATCGTTTTCTTCGTAGAGGGAGGGATACAAGAGGTTAGAGGTATTTCTACAATGCTACATCCTTTAATGACATTTCGAGCCTCAAGGTGAATGGGTCCAAGTTTGCTATTGTTTCTTTTTAGGAGGTAGCGTCTGTAAAGGGTGCTTCAGAGACCTTAAAGGCATGGTTGTTGCTTATGTTTTTAGGCTGTCTTATGGTGATCGATAGACTTTGTCAGGTGGACTGGCTACATTTAATGGAGAAGCTCAATAGAAGCTTGTTGATTGAGGTCTTCTTACTTCTCTGGAGGTGGTCATCTTTAGGGGTGTCACAAAAATCTCGAGTTTGATATTTGTAAAATAAACGAACCAAACCTTGATATAGGTTTGGGCTCGTTTATATAAACAAACTTAACCTTGAAATGGTAGGTACGTTCAGGTTTGGTTCAATAAAAGTTTGATACACAACTCATACTATATATATTTATATAGTTATTTTTCCCTCAAAAAAATATATAAGGAATGGGGAGTTTGCACCGTGATGCAAACAAGGTAGAGGCATTGAAGCTCACAACCTTTTGATCAAGACATAACGAAGGGTTGTGATCATTCCACATTCCCAAAATATTGAGATTCCAAGGAGTTCCACTGCTAATCGAACCTTCTTGAATCAAGTCGAGCCGATCTGAACATGAACACCATTTTCATTTTATCGAACCGAATCGAACCCGAACCTCAAAAAATGCTAAACGAACCGAATCAAACCAAACCTATGTAGGTTCACTCAGGTTTTGATTCAGTACACTCCTAGTCATATCATTATGTTCAAGTCAGTGATTTCTACAATATTTTTTTTCCATATTCTCAAGTCTTCTACCCATTGGGCCAGAATTTACCTTGAGACTTTGATGAAGTTATTTTGGCACAACTTTGGGAGACATTGTATACCCATCTAGTGGAGTGGAGCATCGTGACCTATCAAGTAAGGATGGGCATTGGGCTAGGCCGGCTAGGCCCGGCCGGAAACCCAACCCAAAAGGCCTGGCCCGACCCAAGCCCAAATGAACAATGGGACGGGCTTGGGTCATAGTTTTAGGCCCAAATTTTGTTGTGCCGGGCTCATGCTCAGCCCGAAAGGAGGCCTGAGTGGAGGCCCGAACCACACCCTCGGGCCTTAGGCAGGGAGCTGGGAATAAGGTTTGAAAAAACTGAAAATGGAATGAAGCAGTTTCCCTGGAATCAAGGCGGCCAAGACGCAAGCCTCAATTTATAAGGATAAATACCTATAGAAACACAACATAATATATACTAATAAAATTATATCCAATTTGACTAACATATGATGAAATTATAAAGATAGGAACACCGAAAAGAAAAGATATACAATTGTATATTATGCCTTTTTACTAAATTCCCATCCAATAAGAGAATGAGTCTGTTTGATATCCCCATGAATTCTAACCATCTAACCCAGGTTGAAGAGTCGTCGTATGCACCCCTCCTACTGTATCATAGCCCAAGAAGACGGGGGTCTCACTGCCCGGTCAACGAGCCTGGAGGGGTGTCTAGGTGGGGAGTAGGTGCGCTCCCCCCTGCGGGGGTGTGGGGGCAGCACCTCCATGATTTGTTATTAAGGATTTTATTTCTATTCTGGTACATGGATCTATTTTTTCTTCTCGGTATATTACATAACTTATAATGTAACACCACTCTTTATAAATTTACGGGTAATGTTTTCTATGATATTTGCGGATCCATACGTTTAAGGATATAATGGAGTGTTTATTGACATAAATTGACACGTTTAATGGTAAATATGAACATAAAAGCATCCAAATTTAAGCATTCAACTTGTATAATTATATCATAAACAAGTAGACCTTAATAAACATCTGAAATTACTAATATGACAAATGATTTATATTAAAAAAATACTTTGAAAATAAAAAAACGCCTCGAGGACCACCTTGCTTCCGCATCGGCCGCCTTGAGTGCCTCGAGCAGCTGAGGCGGTCGCCTCTCAAAACCCTGCTGAGGCGCCCGTTCTGGGGTGATTCTGGGCCGCCTCGTGCACCTCAAGTCACGCTTTTTCAAACCGTGGCTGGGAAACACAACCCTTCACGAAACTCTAAGTGGCCCTCCCACCTTTCGTTTCCCACATTGTTATTCCCCCTCCCGCATGCAACCCCTCCCTTTCATTCCTCCCTCCCGGGTGATAGCCCTAGCATGCTGCTCCTCCTTCGCAGTTCGCACGTCCTACTGCTCTGCCTAGCTACCATCCGGAATCCACCGCTCCTCTGCACGACCTAGCCGAGCTGCCGTCACTCACCCTAGCCGAGCCGCCGCTCGTCCTACGCGTGCCCTGCTGGCTATTATTGTGCCAGCCAGCCGACTAGCCCTAGCCATGTTGCTCCTCTGCACGGTAACCCTGCTGCATCCACTATTCTACTGTAAGATTATTGCAGTAGATGAAATGTGTTCATTGAATTTGCTTTTGATTTTCTTTTTGTTTATTGCATGAAATTTTTGGTCTGTTTATTTGATTATGTTTGTTCTGTTTATTACAGGAAATCATCTAATTTCATTCTGTTTATTCCACGAAATTTATTGCATTGAATTTATTTGTTGCGGTTTTATGGTAGACATGTTGATTTGGTTGTCTGTCGTCGGTTTGATTTGGTGATTATTTTATATTTGGTGGATTAAAAAGCAAATGGGTACTAATTTCTGGTTGTGGTTTGAGTTTATATGCTCTGTCACGATGGGAATCGAGTTGTATTTATGCTAAAAACTTCATCTTATTTGGATCATTTGTCCGAGTTGTTCACTCGTGGGCTTGAGTTAGCAGGAAATTTTTAAAATTTGGAGAGGACTTGTATTAGGATGTTCATAGTTCTATTGGTTGCCTGTTTGGTATAGAATTAATCCATGAGAGCAATCTTAACCACTAGAGATGACCAATCCTCACATTTCAATGTTTTCTTCCATTTGTTTGGGGTCTGCGAGTAATCTGATCAGTGGTCTCTTTTTGATGCTTCGTTTGTGCAATTGATCGAAATCAACATGAAATGGAGATGGGCCGGCTCGACCCTAGCCTGACCCAAAGGAATTGGGTCGGGCTTGGGCTTGGGCGAAGCACAAAAAAATTTGCAGGTCAGGGCTTGACCCAAGGCCTGAATTTTTTAGATGGGTATCAAGTTGACGATGTTGGTTTGGGGGTCCTTAGTTTGAGAGAGTTGAACAAGACTTTGCTGACTAAGTGGATCTTGTATACTCGGGGAAAGATTCATATTTGTTGTGCAAGATGGTGAATAGTATCTATGTGGTTGACCACTGTTTTTTTGTGACGTCGTGTGGTGAGGTTTCTGTTGTTTTTTTGTAGGGTATCAGACATGGTTTTTGTAGGGTATCAGACATGGTTTTGTCTGATATTGCTCATTTCTCCATTCATGTGCTGAGTGATGGCGGCGATTTACATTTCTGGTAGGATGACTGAACCAAGGAAGGAGGTCATAATGGTTGCTGTCATAGGGGGTAAATCTCAAACTCTAATTTTTGAGACTAACCTGTGCGGCGTTAGCTTCCCCAAGCTAACCAGCCTTCCCCTTTGCGTGTAGACGTACACCAGCACGCTAAGTAACCACGCCGCTAGAATGCTCGTACACAAGCACACAAGCACAAGGACACAAGAGCTTTGGCACTAAACCCTCTTTGTATTGTAAGAGACTCACTCTGAGTGTGTTATCTACAAATGAGCTCTACCCCTCCTTATATAGACATCCTCGGGGTATACGAAGGGACACCATTATTACATGTACAATGAATGCAAGGACTCTTAGTCTTCTATGGAGACCCTTTGTCTTCTTAGATGACTCTTCGTGCGCTTGACTCTTCATCTTCCGTGTAATCCCTTCGTCTTCTGCAACAGACGCCACGTCGTCCGCTTCGTCAGCATGCCATGTCGTCTGCCTCCTCAACACGCCATGTCATCACGCCACGTCATCAGTGGGCCCCACGCTCCTACGTAGGATGTTGCAGCTCAAGCTCATCAAATGCCGCCGAACACTTGTGTTGTGCCAAGGGGAACCCGCGGATATGCGGTAAACCCTATTCTTAGCCGGACGTAAGCTAAGGTGAAGTCTTCAGAACTTCATAGTGTGGCCACCGAACCACACGGTCGTGCGATACCGCTATCGCACGGTATTACCGTATCTCGGGAGTTGGGGGTGTTACATGCCTCCCCCACCTGATCCATCAGGCGTCCGCGACTGATCCTGCGTCTTCAGGAAATCCTCAATGAGGTCCTCGAACTGCCACAGGGTTGTATCACGTTCCCAGCTTGCCTCCTCCTCTGGGAGTCCCTTCCATTTGACAAGGAAGAAGATCCTCCGGTTCTTCTTGCTCTGTCCCTCCACGCGCCTGTTAAGAATCTTCTCAGCAACCCTCGTGTGCTGAACCCGGACGTTAGGAGGGGCACGTTTCGATGCCCTCCTGGTGTTATCTTCTCTGTCCTCTTGGTACTCCTTCAGGAAGCTGACATGGAACACGGGATGCAGCTTCAGTCTCTCTGGAAGACGTAGTTGATAGGCGAGCGGTCCCACGCGTCGAACTATCTCAAAGGGTCCATCGTAACGAGGAATCAACCCTTTGTGCGCTGTCTTCCTCAGAATTTTCTTCCAAATCTGGGGCGTAAGCTTCAGCAGCACCTTCTCCCCAACCTGGAACTCGACCGGCCTACGGCTCTTGTCAGCCGCCTTCTTCATCCTGCATTGAGCGTGAGCCAACGCATCCTTCGCTTCCTCCCACCGATCCTGCCTTTCCAAAGCAAAGCGATGTGCAGCAGGGCACCGTCCTTGGCTATTCTGCTTAGCCACTTCGTGCGGTGTCACGGGTTGCCTACCCATCACGATCTCGAATGGACTCTGGCCTGTGGTAGAGGTCTGCTGTAGGTTGTAGCAGAACTGGGCAGTATCCAGTAAACTAACCCAATTGTGCTGATTGGCCGTCACATAATGCCTCAGGTATTCTTCCAACAAGGTATTGATCCGCTCCGTCTGACCATCCGTCTGCGGGTGATTGCTGGTAGAGAATTTGAGATCGGATCCCAGCATCTCAAATAAGGTCGTCCAGAACCGACCAGTGAACCTGGCATCGCGGTCGCTCACGATGTCCAACGGTATCCCCCAGTGCTTCACCACGTTCTGCAAGAACAACTTTGCTGTGGTCTCTGCTGTGCACTCCTGGGGTGCTGGTACGAAGATCGCGTATTTAGAGAAGCGATCAACTACCACCATCACCGCATTATTCCCGTTCACCTTTGGGAACCCAGTGATGAAGTCCATGGAGACGCTCTCCCACGGACGTGAAGGGATAGGCAGGGGCTCCAGCAATCCTGCCGTCTTCTTCCTCTCTGTCTTGTCTTGCTGGCATACAAGACAAGTGCGCACGTAGACTTCAACGTCTTCCTCCATCTTCGGCCAGAAGTAGCTTGAGGAGAGAAGTGCCAGTGTGCGCTCCACTCCTGGATGACCAGCCCACTGTGCGTCATGTGCTTCCTTCAGCAGCATTTTCCTCAAGCCGCCGCTCGAGGGGACATAGGGCCTCCTACCCTTTGCATAGAGGACGCCTTCCTCTATCCAGAATCTCCAGACTTCACCATCGTTCACGCGTTGCACCAAGCGTGAAGTGACTGGATCCTCCTGTGTTTGCTCCCGAATGCGCTCCAGCATGTCTCCAGACACGCGGGTGATCGATGCAATCACTGCAACCTTCGGCTCTTCTGGTTCGCTCTTCCTCGAGAGAGCGTCTGCTACCTGGTTGGTCCGTCCAGGCCTGTAGCGAAGCTCGAAGTCGAATTCGGCAAGAAAGTCTTGCCATCGCGCCTGCTTGGGAGTCAGCTTCTTCTGTGTGGCAAAACAGCTCGTTGCCACGTTGTCCGTCTGCACCACGAACCTTGATCCGAGAAGATAGTGGCGCCATGTCCTCAGACAATGGACCACTGCTGTCATCTCCTTCTCATGCACGGAGTACCTCCTCTCCGCTGGATTCAGTTTGCGGCTCTCGTAAGCCACGGGGTGCCCATCTTGCACCAGTACACCTCCAAGTGCATAGTCGGACGCGTCGGTGTGGACTTCGAACGGCTTCTCGAAGTCTGAGAGTCGTAGAATGGGTTCTTCCACCACCGCCCTCTTCAGCTTCTAGAATGCCTCCTGGCATTCACGCGTCCATCTCCAAGGCTGATCCTTCCGAAGTAGGTCCGTCAGGGGCGCTGCCTTCTTGGAGTATCCTTTGATGAACTTCCTGTAGTAGTTCACCAATCCGAGGAAGGATCGTAGCTCTGTCGCCTTTGTGGGGATTGCCCACTCTTCAATCGCCTGTGTCTTCCTTGGTTCCATGCGTATCGTGCCTCCGCCCACGATATGCCCGAGGAAGGAGATGGTCTCCTGGCCAAAGGCGCACTTCTTCGGCTTCAAGTATAGCCGGTTCTGCCTCAGATTCTCAAGCACCATCCGCAGATGCTTGACATGTTCCTCCAGGGTCCTGCTGTACACTACTATGTCGTCCAAGTACACTACAACAAACGAGTCGATATACTCGCGGAAGACATCATTCATGAGAGTACAGAAAGTAGCCGGGGCATTAGTCAACCCAAACGGCATTACAAGGAACTCGAAAGACCCATAACGCGTAACACACGCCGTCTTTGGCTCGTCTCCCTCCTTGATGCGGACCTGGTAATATCCTGACCTGAGATCCATCTTCGAGAAGTACTTGGCTTGGCCCAAGCGATCGAACAAGTCTTCAACGTTGGGGACGGGGTACTTGTTCTTCACCGTCACCTTGTTCAGTGCGCGGTAGTCCACGCACATCCGCATGCTCCCATCCTTTTTCTTCTGGAACAGCACCGGTGCTCCATATGGTGCTTTGCTTGGACGCATCAGACCAACGTCCACCAGCTCCTTGAGTTGTCTCCGCAACTCCTCCAGATGTGCAGGGGGCATTTTGTAAGGTGCAAGTGCAGGGGGCACCGTACCTGGCAGTAATTCGATGGCGTGATCCACATCTCGCTTCGGTGGAAGCTCCTTGGGCAGCTCCTTCGGCATCACGTCCTTGAACTCGTCCAACATCTTCTTTACTGCCTTGGGGCATGGCTGTGTCTCCTCGCCATTTTCCTTGACGCGTACCGTAGCAAGATACGTCGTTTCCCCTTTCTTCAGCCCGTTGCAGACTTGCATTGCAGACATGGCTCCAGTCTGCCCTTTCTTCTTGATAGCCCTGATGAAGCAGGGGCTATCTGCAGCCGCGAAGAAGACGCCTCCCAGATAAGGCGTGACAGACGCCTTCGCCTTCTTCAAGAACTCGACTCCCAAAATGACTTGGAAGTCGTCAAGAGGTACCACGAGGAAGCGTACCTTTCCCTGCCATTCACCAAGCTGGACAGTGCAGTTTGCCATACCTTCGATCTGTAGTGACTCGGAGTTGGCAAGCTTCACGCGGCACTGACTCTTCTCCAAGGGAACTCCCAAGCTCCCGAACTCTTTGCTGGAGATGAAGTTGTGTGTCGCTCCAATATCAATCATGGCCGAAAGGGTCTTCTTGTGTACCACGACATCGATGTACACCAACTCTGGATCCTCGCGCTCCACCTCCACTTTCGCCTCTTTGCCCGACTTCAGCGGACACAAGCGAACGTTGCGCAGCAACTTGAGGTTCGTCATGCGCGCCTCTTCGTCTGAGTTCTCCTCCATAGTTATGGAGTTCAGCTTCTCTCTCTTCGGACACTCCCGCGCCCGATGTGGCCCATCACAAATAAAGCAGCCCTTCCCCTTGGGTTGCTCGGCCTTCTTGGAGGATTCCGCACCCTCCCTTGAAGTTTCGGCCTTGCCAAACTTCTTGAACGGCTTTCCCTTGCTTTTCTCCTTGGGTTTGCTCTTGGTCTTCTCAGTTTCCTTCTTCTCGCTGGTGGGTTGGACTTTATAGTCGACCAACGCATCCGCAGCAGCAATGGCCGTCTGGAGGTCCTTCACTCCTTGCCTCCTGAGCTCCGCCTGAGTCCAGTTCTGAAGACCCACCATGAAATTGAAAAGTTTGTCTTTTTCAGACATACCTTTGATATCCAGCAGCAGCGATGAGAACTGCTTCACGTACTCCCGTACGGTTCCTGTCTGCTTCAGCCTTCGGAGCGCCTCCCTCGCTACCCAAGCAGTGTTGGTGGGTAGGAACTGCTCCTTCAGCTCCTTCACCAACTTATCCCAAGACGAGATGTCTGGACGTCCTTCGGATGCACGGCTCCTCCACCATAGCTTTGCGTGGTCGGATAAGTACATCGCCGCCAAGGATACCTTCTCCGCCTCAGGAGTCTTGACAGCTTTGAAGTACACCTCCATGTCCCACAAGAAGTTTTCCAAGTCTTTGGCACTCCGCGTACTTGAAAAGGACTTGGGTTCTGGGACCTTTGGCCTTCGAGACTCGCTGGATCCGCCCCCGTTCGCAATCGCCCTCTTGACGATGGAGAGTTCCCCATGCAGATCTTGCACCAGGGACTCGAGCTCCTCTAGCTTCTCCCCAAGTGCCTTCATCACGTCAATCGAGCGCTGGCTATCGCCAACGACATCTGACACCACGCCTGCATCATCCTCCAGACGAGCTAAGCGTTGGGCATGAGTACCCAGCTGAGACTGGATCTCCATCACGATTCCCTCCAAGGAAATAAGACGATCTCCGGTGTTGGGCGCCATTCCTCGCTCTGATACCAGTTGTCACAGGGGGTAAATCTCAAACTCTAATTTTTGAGACTAACCTGTGCGGCGTTAGCTTCCCCAAGCTAACCAGCCTTCCCCTTTGCGTGTAGACGTACATCAGCACGCTAAGTAACCACGCCGCTAGAATGCTCGTACACAAGCACACAAGCACAAGGACACAAGAGCTTTGGCACTAAACCCTCTTTGTATTGCAAGAGACTCACTCTGAGTGTGTTATCTACAAATGAGCTCTACCCCTCCTTATATAGACATCCTCGGGGTATACGAAGGGACACCATTATTACATGTACAATGAATGCAAGGACTCTTAGTCTTCTATGGAGACCCTTTGTCTTCTTAGATGACTCTTCGTGCGCTTGGCTCTTCATCTTCCGTGTAATCCCTTCGTCTTCTGCAACCGACGCCACGTCGCCCGCTCCGTCAGCATGCCATGTCGTCTGCCTCCTCAACACGCCATGTCATCACGCCACGTCATCAGTGGGCCCCACGCTCCTACGTAGGATGTTGCAGCTCAAGCTCATCAAGTGCCGCCGAACACTTGTGTTGTGCCAAGGGGAACCCGCGGTTATGCGGTAAAACCCATTCTTAGCCGCCCGTAAGCTAAGGTGAAGTCCTCCAGAACTTCATAGTGTGGCCACCGAACCACACGGTCGTGCGATACCGCTATCGCACGGTATTACCGTATCTCGGGAGTTGGGGGTGTTACAGTTGCTTCCATTGATTATTTGTTGTGGATGTGTATCAAGAGATTTGTATGGTTGATATGTAGATGAATGGTGCTTGGTCCCCTTTTCATTTTTGACCTTTCAGATGAATGAGTGATGGATTTTGTGGACAAGAGAATGACTGATTTGCTTATTCCATAGGTTTATGGTTTCTTATATTGCGTGAAACCTTAGAGAGCTGAAAAAGTTAGAAATTACATGAATACCCCATATGGATTACAACAACAACAAAGCCTTTTCCCACAATTAAGTAGTCCCATAGGGATTACAACTCGCAATAAAATACGAACACCAAAATAATATTAATTCCAACACTCCCCCTCAAGTTGGAGCATACCGACCAATTATGTCCAACTTGAAGATAGAACACAAGATACATCTTTTTGGAAGCACCTTTGTAAATATGTCGTAAGTTGAAAAAATGGAAGAAATATGCGGGTTGCAACTCTTCCCTTCTCGTACCACACCACGTCTGAAGTAGCAATCAACTTCAATATGCTTAGTTCTTTCATGAAAGACCGGATTGGTAGCTATAGAAGTGGCAGCTTTGTTGTCGTAATATAATGGAAAAGGAGTTGTTGCGGGAAGGACGAATTCCGCCAGCACCAACCATGTGATTTCACATGTGACTTGGTCTGTCGCTCTATATCCCGCTTCAACACTGGATCTAAACACCACGATTTGTTTCTTGCTTCGTCAAGTAACAAGGTTTCCCCCTATGAACATAGTATATCTTGTGGTGGATCGTCTCTCTTCAGGAGTGCTTGCATAATCTACATCTGCGTAAGCAGTGATAGTGGTATGACCATTGGATTTTAGAATAGACTACACCCTAGAAACCCCTTCAAATAATGGAGAATTAAGAGGACCTCATGCCAATGACTATAACATGGTTTCTTCATATGTTGGTTAGCCTGATTAACACCATAAGATATATCAAGCCTAATAACAATAAGATAAAGTAGCTTACCTACTAGACTTCTATATCGAGCATGATCCTCAAAATAGGATCCGGAGAGGTAGTGTGCTTCCATGCTTCTGCTGGGATACCTGAAGGTTTGCATCCAAGCAATCCTACCTTTGTAATAATGTCCATGCTATATTTTTGCTGTGACGTGTAGCCCCTCTGTTCTGTGGATTGCTTCTATGCCCAAGAATTAATGTATCTGACCAAGGTCGTTGGTAACAAACACCTTCTGTAGAAAGGCATTGGTCTCTGCAATTCATGTTTAATCATCACCACTTATAATCATATCATCAACATAAACTGTTGGCATCACAACTCCAGTACGTTATCGTCTCACAAACACAGGGTAATCAGATGTCATTCTCTGGAAGTCAAGGGAGCCAAACCAAGCACACTCTGCTTCATGTCATAGATTGCCTTTCGAAGTTAACTTACCCCCCAATAGAGTACCCAAGTGGCCACATCATATAAATCTCTTTCTCATGATCTCCATAGAGGAAAGCATTCTTCACATCAAGCAGAATTATAGACCAGTCGTGGTTCACCACAACAAACAAAATAAGATGAGCTGAGCTTAACCAGGCCACTGATGAGAAAGTCTCGAAATAATCCACAACATATGTTTATGTAAAATCATTGGCCACTAGCCTTGCATTCAATCTGTCAATTGTGGCATTGGGAGATTGCTTTGTCGTGAACGTGGTTTTAGAAAGCGGCGCATCAAGGTGCAAAGGCATATGCCTCGAGGCGAGGCACGCCAAAAGCGCCCCGAGGCGCACACCTCAGGTTTGGATTGGGGGGGGTACGCCTCAGCTTCGCCTGAGGTGCTCGAGGCGAGGCTGAGACGCAAGCTTCAACAGAATCGTTTTTTTAAATTTTTTTCAGTCACATGCAAAGCACGTGATCTCTCTTATTTCCCAAAACAGAGATGTCGAGGTTTTCGTTCTGTTCGACAGAAAAAATACGAAACCCCTCTCGTGGAGGAGCTCTGCAGCCTGCAGGAACTCAAGGAACCTAGGGCCATCACCACCCAGCTAGAATCCAGTGACTGGAGAGCCAGAACCACCTGCAAGCATCGCCGGGAAGCATCGTGCTGCCGCCGCCTCCAACACATGTATTTTTTGGTTTTTTTGCTTTATTTTTTGATGTTTTCCTTAATGTGTTCTTCTTTATGGTTTTCCTATTGGAGGGTTTCATTATGTTCGAGGGTTTCATTATGTTTTTCGAGGGTTTTTTAATGTGTTTTTCTTCTTTTTTATGTGTTTTCCTATTTTTTGGGGTTAAGCTCCGATCCACGTTGAAATATTACATGTGCGTTTATCTTGTAATGTAAGTACATACATATATTATTGTATAACTTGCAGATATGGGAAAGAAAGGCCAAAGTGGGGGGCGATCAGATACCGGATGGAGATATTGTCGAGAACTTGAAATGGATGAGCATCCCAAAGGGAAAGGATATGTATATGTTAAATGCAATTTTTGTTTGATGAAGATCACCGTGGGTTGAAGCGACTAAAAGACCATCTTACAAAGACATACAAGAATGTGAGAGCTTGTCCTAGCATTCCCATTGAGGTTCAACAAGAGATGAAGATGTTCATGGAAAGTTAGGGTAATGACAAAAGTAGAAAATTTGAAGAAATGGAAGAGGTTTGTCGAATTGGGATGCAAGGGCCATCAGGAGGTGATGAAAATCAACTGTCACAAAGAGCACCGACAGATTCTAGCAGTGTCAAGCAAGCTTGAGGACCGATGGATTTTTTATTGCACAAGGTAATAGGGGTGCATGTACTTCGGATACTCCCGCACAACAACTCACTTTGAATGCAAGCTGGAAAAAAGATGTGAGAAGGAGGATTTGCAGGAGCATTGGGAGTTTTTTTCAGAATTCACTGTCATTCAACATAGCCAATAGTCCTTATATGACAATGATGACCGATGTATGTAGGTATGGAAGGAATTTCAAACCACCAACCATGCATGAACTTTGAAATTGGATTTTGAAAGAAGAGAAGCAGGACGTAACCACTCTTGTTGATGAGGTAAAGGCTTCTTGGATTGCCACCAGTTGTAGCATCATGTCTGACGGTTGGGCAGACACGAAAGGACACACATTGATTAATTTTTTGGTGAATAATCCCAAAGGCACTTACTTCTTAAAGTCAATTGATGCATCAGATCAAGTTAAAGATGCTAATATGCTTTTTAAAGTGTTGGATGAAGTTGTTGAGGAGGTTAGAAAGACGAATGTTGTCCAAATGATAACAGATAATGCACCAGCTTATAAAGCAGCTGGACAAATGTTGATGGAAAAAATGAAGAATCTTTATTGGACATCTTGTGCAGTGCGTTGCATAGATTTGATGTTGGAGGATATCCTCAAATTATCTCTTCATGCATCAGTGTTCAAAAAAAGCGAAGAAAATAATTATTTTTGTTTATGCTCATGCTTGGGTTTTAGTAATGGTGAGAAAATTTACAGGTTGTGATTTGGTGGAACCTGTCGTTACTCGATTTGCCACTGCATTTCTTACATTGCTAAGCTTGATTACAACCAAGGATTCACTTGAATTCTTCTTCACTTCAAGAGTATGGAAGAACAATTCTTATGTAAATTGACCCTTAGGGCAAAGTATGTTGAACATAGTTGTGAAGAGCAAGTTTTTTCGGTCTGGTGTTACTTATGTTCTCAATACCATGAAATCATTAGTCGTCGTTTTGAGATTGGTGGATTCTGAAAAATATTCACCGATGGGATTTATTTATGAAGCCATGGACATGACCAAGGAAGAGATAGCTCGAATATAGAAAACGACGAGATCAAATACAAGATTATTTGGGATATTGTGGATAGTCATTGGGATCGTCCGCTACACATGCCTTTACACACTTCTACTTATTTCCTTAATCCCCACTTTCATTATGAGCCGACATTCTCTAATCACTTAGAGGTCAAAATGAGATTGTTTTCGTGCATGGAAAGATTGATCGTTGATCAAGCTGTAGGGGTAAAAGCAGATTCGCAACTTGATTCTTTTATGCATGACAACAGATTCTTTGGATGGGCAAATGCTGTCAATTGAAGGAAAATAAGAAGTCCCGATGAGTATTATAAATAAATTTAAAGAGTTTTGAATATACTTTAAGTCTTTAACATCATTACTAAAACGTGTTGACTATTATCAGTATATTGGTGGTTGCTGTTTGGAGATGAAACACTTGAATTGGCAGCATTTGCTTTTAGGGTATTGAGCTTGACTTATAGTGCTTCTGGGTGTGAAGATAATTGGAGCTTGTTCAATCAAGTGATTAAAGCATTATATATTTTTATGATAGTGTTTTTGTTTCATGTTAAATGCTTAAACCTTACATATGTTTATATATGTTCATACAAAAAGAAGAAATCACCTAACACAAGCGAAGCTCAATTATTTGGTTTACATCATGTTCAATCTCAAATTGAAACATAGAGAATTAAGGAAGAAAACAATAGAAGATCCTTTATGTTTGGAAGACATTGACTCCAATGATGAATGGATTTCGAAAGCTTAAGATGTCGAGGCCTTTCAGGATCTTGATGCAATTATGCCCCTCGAAGATGATCCTATTGAGGAGGAAGGAGTGAAGGAGCTCAAGTTGCTCGACGGAAAAAGAAGGGAAAAAACATGACAAAGGTGCAATACAAATTAAAAGAATGTTCGATGCTTTGTTGTGATTTGCAATCAACTTTCTAATAAATGACCATGCATATTACTTTCTTGTTTAGGTAAAGGAAAAACTCCAATTAGTGTTGAGGAGGAGTTCTCCAATTCTGAGGAGGAAAGCGATGATGAGGCCGGTGATGGTGTGCATTTGAATTATATGGATGATTCTGATGAGGATCCAATGAGTAGTAGCGGCAACGGCGACGATGGGGGCGACAACAATGTTGAGGAGCTAGACGACTGACGTTGATTCATTGAATCAATGTCGATGATTAGTTTTTTGATGGATCACATAAATGTGATGGATAATATGTTGCATTAGGTTCATGCTTATGTTGAACTTTATTTCCCACTTTATGTTTTCTTTTCTAATTTCGCAATCGTATTTGAACTTTGAACAACAATAGTTGTAGTTTGTACTTTGTATTGGACTTTTGGGCAATATACTGCAATAGTTTGTGTTTTTTTATTCAAGTATATTTTGCTTTAGTTCTAATTTTTCTCTCCAAAAAATTGAGGCTTACGCCTCGCCTCACATTCTGGGAAAATGCATCGGACCGCCTCACGCTTTTTTAAACATTGATCGTGAAAACCCATCTCCATGCAACCGGTTTCACACCATATGGATATGGTACAAGATCTCATGTTCCACACGATATTAGGGCATCCATCTCCTCATACACGGCTCGTTTCCAACCAGGGTCCTGCAAAGCACCATGATGATCATGAGGAATAGTAATTGCCATCATAGCATTTGTAAAACATCCATCTTCACTGGAAAGACCGTCATTGGAAGTAAAGGAGGAGATTGAATGATAAGTACATTGCCTCTTTGTACGCTGCAGAGCTATAGGGAGACGCAGGAGCATCCATACAAGCAATGGGAGGGATACTCGAAGAAGACACTTCTTCTTGCAAATAAGGTACATGGAGTGGAATAGATACATATTTACTGACATTCTTTCGTTTATAGACTATGGGTGTTGGCGACAGCTCCAGAGGAATACCACTAATAGACACTGTAAAGTAACTAGTTTGTTCAAAGAATGCGACATTAACAGAGACAGTATCGGTGGCCCACAAAATCATAGCATCTATACCTCTTTTGTGTACGAGAATACCCTAGAAAAATGCATTTGATAGCATGTGCAGACAATTTATCTGCAGTATGAATGTGGTGCATCAAAAAACACGTAGATGTTAAGGAAATGGTGACTCATTAGTGTAGAGTAAAGTGAAAGGAGTAGTCTTTTTTAGGACAGATGAAGGTACCATGTTGATAAGATGAACAACAGTAAGAACTATCCCCCTAGTCGGTCTTAGGTACCTTCACAAGTGAGAGAAGAGACATGGCAGTGTCCAGAAGGTGACGAAGTTTTCTCTCAGCCATCCCATTCTGCTATGATGGATAGGGACACGATGTTTGATGTATAGTTCCCTAATATTCAAAAAAGGACACCATATCATGTTGAGTAAACTCGAGTGCATTATCAGTTCATAAAATCCGAATACATGTAGAGAATGCAGTCTTTATGAACTGAAAGAAAAACAATTTTATTAATATATGATCTCTCTTTTATTAAATAGACCCAAGAACATCTGCTAGGATCATGGACAAAACAATGAAATACTTATGACCCCCAATTGTTCGGACCATACAAGGTCCCCAGACGTCACAGTGAACCAAAACAAAAAAAGAACAAACCGACGAGGCTCATCTCTCGGAGGAAAAGAGGTCCGATGATGTTTTCCGAACTAACAAGCCTCGCATTCAAAAGACTTCATTGAAGAAAGGTTACGGAACATCATGGAGAGAGCTTTGGCAGACATATGACCAAGATGAAGATGCCATAAAAAGGATTAGAAGAGATTGTCACAACCCCAACAAATGTAGAATCCGTAGGAACATCAAGATAGTAGAGTCCATTTCTTTCATGTCCCCACCAAAAAACATCTAAATGTCTTGAAAACATCAAAATAGTTTGTTAAAAATCACACGACAATTCAGTTTGGAGCACAACTTGTGTATTGATAATAAACTCAACGAAAAATCAGGCGCACAGTGAATTCCTTTAAGACGGAGGTTGGAAGAGAACTTTATTGTCCCAACGGTAGTAAAGGGGAATGAACCCCATTAGCCACCCTTACCGACTTCACAGTAGAAGGTTGGGAGGAAGTCAACAAACTACATTCTCCCATTAGATGAGTGGAAGCTCCAGAGTCAATGATCCAAGTCGGAGCAGTAATTGTGGTTGAACTGACAATTGTACCTGAAGTAGTGGCTAAGTGGGTGGAGTAGCATCACTGGATGTGGCATCCGATCTCTGTATGCAACAGACATGAATATTCATATGTTGAAAATTGGACTGGTTGTCCACTGGAATCCTGATCAGGTACTTTCGTCACGATGGTATCATAATCAGAGGTTATGTGAGCCTGTGGTGGCCTCCCAAACTTCACCCAATACTTCTCAGATGGACGATTCATCTTCTGACAATGAATGCATGGGATCCTGCCACGGGCATGATTACGACCAGAGTCACAACCACGAGCTCCTCAGAAGCTAAAACAACCTCCTCATCCAGGTGAGGCTACAAAGGCGGAGTTCTCCATAAGATGTTAAGACCGGGTTCGGACAGTGGAGTTATCAATTTGTTATAGGCGTTCAAAAATGACCTTGATGGATGGTAGGGTGTTAGAAGTAAATAAGTAAGGAAATATTCCTTAACATTCTGATAACGAGGATGTAATCCAGCAAGGAATCTAGAGAGTTGCCATTCTGACTTTTCAATCACATGTTTGGTACATGTCGACTGAAATATGGCAAGTTCTTCGTAAAGTCTAGTGAGATGACGATAGTATTCCACAATGGTAGATTCACCTTGTGATGTTGACCAAATCTGCATGTAAATGATAGTATTCCACAATGGTAGATTCACCTTGTGATGTTGACCAAATCTGCATGTAAATGTCTGCCAAACATGACTTTGTAGTATGTTGGGAATATGTCTATGCTAAATCCTCCCACATTTCTTTGGTTGTTTCTTTGAGCAGAAGGTTTGCCGCTATGTGAGTCTACACGTTGTTGGTCATCCAATTCATGACATGGTAGTTGTCTGCAAGCCATGACTCATAGTCCTTGTCTGCTTCTTTTAGAGGCTCTTTCATCAAAATTGAGATCTTCCTCTGACCTCCAATGAATACCTTGAACTCTCGAGAGCATAGCACATAATGTATGTGACTTTTAACTTGGTAGAAGTACCATGCATCATCTCTCTAGATGTCTAGAGGAGGGATTTTATCTCGATAGAGGATGTAGCTATCGCGGTCAGAGGAAAAAACATACCAAAAATATGGTCTAAAAACCTCCAATCACAAGACTTTTGGCAGAGCCCTACGGTTCTATTGAAGTCCCTTGGAAGAACCTAAGATGCCAAAGACGGAGCCTATGCGGAGTCGATGTGGCTGTCGACATCGTCTAATTGGCTGGAACCACTGTGACGAAGCCTTATGAGGCTCCTGACAGGGTTAGAACCCTTCTGAAGTCCCTGGCGGAACCTTGGAGAGGAGATGTGGCGCCCACACGGAGTCTGGATGGTTGGCGGCATTGCCTAGGTGGTTGGAGACATAGCAGCATTGCCTTTCGTGGCTTTTGAAATTGTCCTAGTCACAGAAGAGGGGAATCTCCTAGACCTAGGGTGCCACCAATGGGAAGAAGCCTCGCACGAGGCCTGTGCCGATGAAGTAGGAGGTCCACGCGAAGCTGGAGAGCAAGGCCTTAAAAGTCGGATTTCGGTTTCGTTTCGGTGAGGGATCGAAACGAAATTTCGGTCGAATTTCGGTCGAAATTCGACCGAAATTTTGGTCATTTCGGTGGCTTTTTGAACTAGACCCCCCCAAATTTCGACCGATATAGCCATTTCGGCCGAATTTCGGTCACCTGCCGAAACCGAAATTCGACTGAAATTCGGCCGAATTTCGGCGAAATTTTAGGCCATGCTGGAGAGACCTCGAGAAGGTCTAGGGCTGCTGGTGGCAGAGTGTATTTGGGTACGAACCACGATTTAGGACCGTTACTCTAGTACCATGTGGAGAAGAGAATGAATGACTTGTTTATTCCATATGTCTAGGGTTTATATAACATGAAACCTTAGAAAGCCAAAAAAAGTAAGAGATTACATGAATACCCCATAGGGATTACAATTTACAACTCAATAAAATCCGAACACCAAAACAATATTAATTCCAAGAGACTTCAAGGTGACGTCCAAGAATCTGGCCATTGTTGCGGGGTCTTCTATTGGTCTGAAGTGCTGGACTTGATCGGACTTAACATTCTCGATAAAGAAGGCTTATAAAAAATTTTATACTAATTTGGTTGTTGAACCTCAAATGTTTGCGAGAGATTGCAAAATGACATGGAGGTGGAAGGTGCCCTTGAGGTTCTAGATTTTTGAAAGAATCTCCGTCTTTGTAAATATGTTCTCAAACTTTTATGGGTATAAAGTTTTTGAGTGCACAGCTCAAAAGTGTTCCTCTTTTCTCCTTTAAAGGATAATAGTTATTTAAGTTGAGTTGTATGATGCAGTGAGATAATCCAATGCGTAGAAGACACCGGACATGCAACACAGTCTTAATAACAAGGGATGTCGAAGGTATGTAAGATTATGGAGAGCTACACAAATATTATGGTTGGAAAGACAAAATGACATCTTAGTGGAGGTGCAAGTATTGAAATTTTTGTTTCAAGTTTAATTTTAATAAGGGTTTTTTTCCATTGTACATTTTTTTCTGAAATATATAGAGTGAGTATGCACATAAATGAAATTTATTCATTTTTTAAGTATGCTACAAGTTCTCAAAGCCCTACATATATTACAAATTTGCGGGGGAGACAATGTGTTCTCTATCAAAATTCTGGAGGGGCATTTGTTCGCCTGCAGTCTCGCACTTTTCAAATTGATTTTGGGAGATGGAAGATGTTTTCACTTTTTGCTTGATGACTGGACTGGGCATGGTATGCTTTGTGATGGTTTCCCATTCTCTTCGCTCTAACATATCTCGGCGAGGCTTGTGATAGTAGAGTTCATGCTTCAGTTTCACAGAAATCTTTCCGAATAGGGGGTGATCGAGTTTTTGATGCTACTAGAGGTCCTTTTTGCTATGGAGGGGGCCGTTGTTGGGCATAGTGCTAGACTTGGGCTAATGGTCGCTTTTCAGTTCGGAAGGTTTACAAAGCCTTGTATGTGACTACGACCTTTAATCCGTGTATTGTCTCTACAAAATTCATACAAATTTGGAAGTATCCCCATACAAGTCAATGTGTTCTTGTGGTTGATGACATGTGCTCAGAGGGCCAGATTCTTTCAAGAAGAGATGGGTCCAGCCGGCGGTGTTTGAGGTGATTGAGGATGCATTATTAATCATCGTGCATATCACTTGTTCTTTCTATGCAGCTCCTCCAAAGGTATGTGGGAGGTGGCAAGTTCATTTACGAGGCAACTGAGTTAAGCCAGTGGTGTTCGAATGCGATTGAGGATGCAAATCACTTGTCCTTCCATGTAGCTCCTCCAATGATGAGTGAGCGACGATGGATCTGGACATGTTTGCAATGGATTGTGCCGCAACGTCTTGCGACTCCATGTATCAGCTTTGTGCTGTATTGGAACATGGAAGGATTCAGGTGGCATCCATTTTATGGGCTCTGTGGTTGGACAGAAATGGAGTAATTTTCCGTGTAGAGGTTCAATGTAGAAAATGTCATAGAGCATTCGGGGATTCTTCAGGATTCCTAGTCTGTCATTCTTATATGTAACATATCAATATGAAGTTTTTGGGTGGGCGTCTTCTCGACGCATCACCCTTTTTCTTTCAAAAAGGTTCAATGAGAACTATTTTAATGTATGTAAAAACAATGGTTGATGCTTCTTTCTTTTGCTTTTACTCTTGATTATATGTTTCAAAATGGTATTGGAGCCAATGGTATTGGAGCCAATGGCACAACGATTAGTATCTCTTAATAGATCTTTAGCCATGAACTTGTCTCCTCGGCATTAGACTTGTCCCTTAAATGTAGATCTTGATAACGAGTCTCTTTGATAGGGCCCTCACCCTGAAATATGAATCTCATCCTTGGGACCACTAATAAAGGTGGATGGAGCATGTATATCGTCCCCTTCACATGGATGAAAATGAGTTGCTCTTGAACTCAATCAAAGACAGTGCAACACCCTCAGCATAGTTCCCCATCGGAAACTAACAAAAATTGAGTGTATGTTATAAGTGGAGAGTGATTACTTTACAACAAAAGCTTAAGTATTTTTGGACGGTTTCACTAAAAATATTTTAAGTGGTTGTTAATGAGTCTTCTTAGGCATGAACCAAACAAGTTGTATGTTCCAATTTTCCGCATTAATAGTGTGGTCTAGGCTCCAAGTATTGCAAATGGGATCGGAGTCAATTTCCATTTAATAGCGGAAAAAGGCTATTTTAGAGGTGGAGATACTTGTACGAAGAGTTTGAGGAATATGCTACCCAATCATGTGAATTATGAGAGTAGAGAACGGTTAATTTGCAACTTGGGCTTAATCATTTTAGATGGTTGGCAATGGGTCCAATTGGATTCAAATTCGACAATGCTAGTTTCTTGCATTAATGATTCAAAAATAGGGTTGGGATGTTAAAGGTAGAGTCCAAAACTCAACTCACAGTTTCCTTGTTCACATACTTGTTAGAATCATAGAGGTATATGCTCAAGTTGAGAGAAGAAAGAAACATGGGGCAAAATAACATATTTTTTATTTATTTCTTTTTTATTCTTCTTTCTTCCTCTCTTTTTTACTCTTATTTTTCTATTGAACGTTCATTTTTGTCTTTCGGAATGTTTTCATTTTATTCCTTTTTGAATTGAGCAGGTGGCCTTGGGCCCATATCGAAAGAAAGTAAAAAAGAATTTCAATCCACAATATGGAAGAAGAAATGTCATTTTAAAGTAATAAAGGATTAAAAAAGGGAGAAGAAAGAGAGCAGAAACAAAAAGGGACGAAAAAAGAAAGACAAGAGAAAATGTTATATGCTTCCTTTTTTTTCTTCTCTCAACTAGGTCGGATACCTTTGTGATTCCAATAACTATGCAAGAAAGGGTAATGGAGAAAATATAGTTTTATACTCTACATTCGATTGCTATCTTTAGAATGGGATTTGCGTTTTACTGAAGCAAGGATGAGACTCAATCTCTTTCTTCCTTTGTTCATGGATCTCAAGACGAGATCCTTTCTTTGGGGTTCTTATGAGAAGAGAAAAGGTTTTGAGGTCCCTATGATAGAGTCCCTTCAAAATGTATGCATAGGATATGACCATTTGTTCAGCCATTGAGAGATTGGTGCTTTGTTCACCGAGACAAGTTGTGGATCAGAAATCTCCTGTAGTATAGTTATTGCTATAAAATTTGATCAACATTGATGTAGAGCACGAGGGCATTTGTTTTTATCCAATTTCTTGATGAGTCATCATTCCAAACATCATCCCTTCAGCTCATCCTATCGAGGTTTGCCTTCCCAAATCTCGTTTGTCCACCCATTAAGTGGGATGGCCATAACCATGTGCCCTATAGCCTGGCTCGACCTCCAGAAAATAATATATATATATATAATTAGATAATGCAAATTCCATATGATGTATTCAAGTTTTTCTTTTGCATTATTAGCATATGCAATAATATAAATATCAATTTACACATACAATACTTGCATTAGACAGAAAGTTTAAGTGAGTTGAAAAAAAATTACATCTATCTACTAATGTTAACAAATTGAGATTTTTAAAGATATTTATGAGCCACCCTAGATAAACCTAGACCTGGAAGGGAACATGTGTCGGGTTTAAGAATCAATCGAGCTAAATTTGCTTTTGTTCCTTTTGGCCTGACTGAGGAGGTTTCAACTAGTGCAATTGTTCTTCGATGCCCTTGGACAGTTTTGTCCATGCAGTTTCCAGGCCTTCACTGGTTGTTGGAGGGTTGAGGCAGGCAGATTGCCTAGCTCTGACACAGAAGTTGGAGAAGAGGCTGACGGATGGAAATCCTTATGCTTGTTTAGAGACGTGAGACTTGTTTTGCTAAAGTTCGTGCTTTCATCTATCCCAATCTTTTTCCTAACTACTAGGTTGCTCCCTACCAGGGTTAGGAAAAGAATAGAAGCTATCATTAGATGACACTTTTGGGCCAAATCAGGTGATATTTTTGGAGACCAAATCAGGTGATTATGTTTGTATGCTAGTAGTGGATTGGGGAACTATGATGCACTCAAAAGAGGATGGTCTTGGTGTTTTAAACCTCCTAGAAATGAAGAAGGCACTTATCACCAAGTAGATCACACATTTGGGGAGATGGTGATGATTTGGTGTGTGAGCTTATCTGAAAGATTTATGGGGTCTTGTTTCCAAGAATCTGGGGGCGTTCATGTTGTGATGAAGCATGAGGCTATGCGATGTTTTCTTTAGCCGGACATTTGCTCGTTTTTTCATTATTATTTATCCATTTTGATTTTATGTAAAAGGCTCATTATACAAGACCTTATCATTTTTTTATTATTCTATTTATAGTAAGTTAGTTGCTTGTTTGAGGGGAGCTGGCCTCTATAAAGCCACCCCTCCTATGGAATGAGAATTTAATTTGGAATGAAGAATTTCCCCACCACTTATTCTCTCTCCCTTTCTCTCTCTCTCTCTATATATCTCTCTCTCTCTCTCATTTCCCCTCCCGCGGCCTTTCCCCACCAAAACCTAAATTTTCCCTCACCGCCACCCCTCTCCAGTCTTGGCCACCCCTTTTTTTCCCCGCCACCCTCCATCCTCGATTCCGCAGCCGTCTCGCACACCAACCCTCGCACCTGCGTCCCTTTCTCCACCGCCGCCTCCCTGCCTTCGAACCCCACCTTCCCCGCCGCCACTCACCTCCCTATTTCCCCCCGTCGCTCGACCACTACTCCTTCCTATCAGGCGCCAACCCTGCTGCCCTCCATATCGCCTCTCCATCGCGCAAGACCTCCTCTGCCCTGCTCGCCAACCCCTTCCCATCGCTGCAACTCTCTCTTGACCCCCGCTGCCAACACCTCTCCCGTCACCACCGCCTCCAGGCTCCCTTCCCTGTCACGCCTCTCGGATCCCGCCACCCTGTTGTCTTTGCCAACGCCAACCACCCAACCATCCGCCGCCGCCATTCGCCCCGACAGCCACCTGTGCACACGCTGACCGTTTATACCCGGACGAGGGCTGCCCCGTGTCGCTGTGAGCACCCAGCCCCAGCTTGCTGCCGACCAGGTCTGAAGCGCGCCGAAAGCCCCTCACTGGTTGTGGTATGAGCGCCACTTACATATTTTCCTGTTCGTATGATAATAGGAGTGTGGATTGATATATTGCTATTTTGTTTGGTGAAATATTGAGGTTCCATTGCCGCAACATCGCTCTCTATTTCCAATAGTCTTTAACTATTTGAGTTGCCCTAACTTTGTGGTGAGATCCGTGCTGGAATTCGAGTATCTTGAGAATCATTGCTTGCTGATTTTTTTTCTTTTTTTTTCGTCGTCAAAAATTTTAGCTCGTTGCATTTCGCCCCCTCTGGAGTGGTACATTGCACGCCATTTTACTTGTTTCAGTCATTTAGTCATTTACCTCAACTTTTTGGCTCGCAACTTAGTTCACGTCTTAACGACTCCCAGTAGGTTGCATCATGTTGCATCCTCAATGTTCTGGAAAGGCATTTGTGCGGTGCTTCCTGATGTTTGCCAATTCTTGGGGCTTGTATCTTTTTAATATATATATATATATATATTTTGGATGGGTCTCTAAAGGAGATTCATCCCATAGATTCTCCAAAAAAAGGTCCTTAAGATGTGATGGAGAGGGATTCAGTTGTGGGCAGGACACCTGGACGGAGGATGGGGCTCTTTGTGGGAGGTTCCCTCGCCTGTTCTCTCTGTCTTCCGATTATGATGTTTTTATGGCCTGTTCTCTCTGTCTTCCGATTATGATGTTTTTATGGCTGTGGCGTGGGATGGTGCCTTTTTTAGGAGTTTTGGTCCAACCTGATGAAGCAGAGATTGGTTGAGCTTGTGGTCATTGTGGATTCGTTGTATGATGTTGATGGTTCCACGAAGGGCTGTGATTATTGTTGGCTTGATTGTAGGTTTTCTGTTAGGAAAGCCTACAGGGTGTTCATGGGGGCAGTGCTTTTTGATCCAGGAGGTTGTGTTGATGAATGCTAGAGTATTTGGGGTTGGAAGCTCCCATAGAGAATCAGGTTCTCCTTTGGTTATTTTTTTAAGGGTGATGATTGGATATGTACGAGCATGTTTTTTTTTCAAGGGTTAGTGTAGAGTGTGCTTGTTGTTCGAGCCCAATGAAGATATTGATCTTCTTTCTTCATGTTTGATTGGTCAAGGGTTGCCTAGGAGAGATCGGGATGCGCTGGGATTCTTAATAATCGTGCGATTGATTTTTGGGACTTGATCTTTTCCAAATGATGTTGCTCTGAGGGAGATCGTACTAGTGTTGTGGCAACGGTTTTGGCTATCTGGATGGCTAGGAATGAGTTATCTTTTGTGAAGAGAGATTTTATGCTAAAAATGTGATTGAACATGCAAATTTCTTGGCTGATTGCTGGTCCTTGTGATCTTTATGGCTGATAAGCCTTGTAGTGAATAAATGTGAAGTTTTTAGGTCTGCATCTTTATGTTGAACGTCCTTTTTCCTTTCAAAAAATTGCGGGAAACATGGTTTAGAATGTATAACCGTTTGGTTGGCTCCGTTCCAAGTTTGGCCAAATTCCTATGCACTAGCATGATGCTTGATGCATCATCTTTGATGTACGGCCTTAAATTTCAGCGATATTTGGTCGAAAATGTCTATTTCTCCACGTTAGAAACACTACTTTATTTCCTTTTCCAAGATTCCGATGAACTGTTTGCAAAATGTCAATTAAATTTCATTAAAATTGCATGTCGTTTCTATGAAATAACAAAATTAAGGGAACCTGCCCTTCACTTTCGTTGACATTTGGCTATATTAATGAATTTTCTCCCGTTTCTCTATCCATGTGTTGAGTTCTTAGGGAGCTTTATATTGTTTGAAGAAGTTTCTTTAGTTAGTTCAAAAATTTTAGGTCTAAATCCAAACTACATCAATTGGAAACAAGCTTCAAGAGTTAAATTCAAGTTTTTAATGAAGAGCTTTATATTTTTTGTTCTTTCTATATTTTGATATATACCTTTCATTTAATAGTTATTGCATGTGTCACCTCATTTTTGTTGGAGTGATTATCATGGCTTTTGCTTCCAGTTCTGACTCTTGGCAACACGTTGATACTACATATCAACCCGTGTGGTGATTATTATGATGATACTACTTTAAAACTTGTAGAGATAGATATTATTATATGCTATGTACCTGTTCGTCATTTTTATTCTTCTCTGGACTACTATGTATTTTACACTTGAGGTCTCTCCCTATATAAGAGAGCCTAGGATTCCCTTGAATAATAGATCACTTATTTTTCCCAACATGGTATCAGAGCCCAAGCCCTAGGGCTCCCTCCCTCACCCCACCTGCCACCCCCCCTCTCTTCGTCTCTATCCGCCGCCGCCGCCACCTCCCCGGGCCCCTCTCCGCCGCTCCTCTCAGCATCCTCTCGGCCCCCCCTCCCTTCTCTCCGCCAGCCCCAGTTCTCCGTCGGTCCCAGGTCTCCGCCGCCGGCCCCAGTTCCCGCTGGCACCCGCGCCGTCGTCCCCCAGCCCAACCAGCCCCGATTCAGCCGGCCCCGATTCCGTCGGCACCCAGCCCCGGTGTGTCCTAGCCCCGTCGCCAGCCGGCCCCGTCGTCGGCCTTTTGCTCTAGCGGCACCACGAGGGCGGCTCATCCTGACGCCTTGAGCGTAGTCGTCTCTTCCTCAAGATATATGGATTTGGGTGTGTAACATCTACATACGCACTCGAATCCTATGCAGTTTGTGTAGACATCTGTCTCTTTATCTACAAACCCTAGTTCTTCTCCAGCGACGATATGTCAGAATCGAAGGTTGATATGCCCTCCATAGGTGCATTCAAAGGTCCTGCGCCAATAGTAAAGATGGACGGGTCAAATTATGAGCTCTGAGCGATGCAGTTCATGAGTCTCATGAAGTCGAACAGTAAGAAGCACATTCTTACCGAGGATGAGCCAGCAGAGAAGACATGGATATATGCCTCGTGGGAGGTTGATGATTCGTATGCAAAGGTCTGGTTGTCAGGTACACTGTCGATGGAGATTGCCAATGATGTCCTCCATCAGCCCACTGCCAAGGCAATGTGGGATATTCTAGCTGCTACGTATTCTAAAGTGCGAAATGAGACCAAGATGTTACAGCTTCAGCATGATATATTCACGATGAAGCAGAACGGCATACCTCTTCACTCCTTGTACACATCTCTGAGAGGGATGTTTGAGAAGTTATACAGTACCATTCCACTCACAGCGACTTCTGAACAACAGAAGACATTTCGGAATGCCACCATGGTGGGTGTTCTACTTGCAGTCCCAGATCCTGAGTATGAGGCCGTCCGCTCTCAGATTTTGGCCGATGCAGTTATTCCTCCAATGGAGGATGTTTACAGGAGGCTCAGTCGTATCTCAATTTCTTCCAGCTCATCTACTCCACCCCCATCGGTGATGACAGTATTGAGTGGGAGAGGTGGTCAGTCTTCGGGTTGTGGACGTGGACCTCGGGGTAGGGGAGGTCGCTTTCGTCAGCCGTGCTCATACTGTCACCGCACATGCCACTCAGAGGAGACATGCTACTCTAAGCATGGGTTCCCAGCATCAGCACATGTAGCAGAGCATTCTCAGCTCCAGT
This sequence comes from Ottelia alismoides, assembly GCA_037367405.1. Lineage (NCBI taxonomy): Eukaryota > Viridiplantae > Streptophyta > Magnoliopsida > Alismatales > Hydrocharitaceae > Ottelia > Ottelia alismoides. The sequence goes on from JAZKJV010000098.1 coordinate 353,959, forward strand.
TGGCATCTGCTGCAAACAATCGTTTCAAGGAACTTGTGGCACGTCTACGTGATATTATGCCACAATCATCTGGTGATTCTTCTGGTGGACCTTCAGATGTTGCTGCTACAGCATCTGCCAGTTCCTCTGCTGCTGTTAGTACCTCAGGTAGTGCTACTACATTTACATCTTCTCATGTTATCTCTTATTGGATTATAGATTCTTGTGCCACACATCATCTCTGCCGAGATCGAGAGAGACTTGAGTCCTACAGAGACATTCCCCATGGCCGCTCAGTACAGATCGCAGATGGTACTCATTCCCCCCTTGTTGGACTGGGGGAGGTCTTCCTATCTTCTACTATGCATCTGCAGAATGTCCTACATGCTCTTGAATTCTCTATGAATCTGCTGTTTATTAGTCAGATTATGAAGGATTTGCACTGTCGTGCTATATTTGACCCGTCTTCTCTTATTTTTCAGGACATACTAACAAGCAGGGTGATTGGCTGTGGCTCTGAGCAGAATGGTCTATATCGGCTGGTCCGGAATTTTTATGCTGGCATCTCTTCTCATTCTACCGGACCAGTTTCTCCGTACATCTGGCATCTTCGTTTTGGTCATCTCCCGCTCCAGAAAATACGACATCTTCTGCCTCAGATCTCTCCCAGTTCTTCCTTTCGATGTGAAGCGTGTCAGTTGGGAAAGTATCATCGGTCGAGCTTTCCTAGTCGTCAGAGTCAGAGCAGTAGCTCCCCGTTCAAGTTGTTTCACATAGATATATGGGGTCCAAGTCGTGTACCCGATCATCAGGGACAAATTTTATCTTGTGGTAGTGGATGATTTTTCTCGTGTATCTTGTGTCTTCCTTTTAAAGAATAAATCTGAAGCATGCGATGTGATTAAGAATTTGATTAATGAAGTGCAAAATGTGTTTTCTTCTACTGTCAAATATGTTCGTACAGATAATGCTCTAGAATTCTGCACACGGTCCCTCTCTCAGTTTCTTTCGTCAAAGGGCATTATTCACCAAACCACTTGTGCTTACACATCTCAGCAGAATGGTGTGGCAGAAAGAAAGCATCGCCACCTTCTTGACATCACTCGAACCCTACTGATTCAGAGTTGTGCTCCTATTTCTTTCTGGGGGGATGTTGTTCTTACCGCTTGTTACCTGGTCAATCGTATGCCATCTTCTGTTCTTGGTGAGAAAATTCCTCTCTCTATCATTTTTCCTGACAAGGAATTATTCTCACTTACTCCTCGTGTCTTTGGTACTGTGACATTTGTTCATCTTCTTACTCCTGGAGTTGACAAACTCTCTCCTAGAGCTGTCAAGTGTGTCTTTGTCGGTTACTCTCGGACTCAGAAGGGCTATCGGTGTTATGATCCCATAAACAAGAAATACTTTGTTAGTGTTGATGTCACATTCTTTGAGTCTGTTATGTATTTTTCCCCTGCAGGTGACGGACTGGTACCATCCACTACTAACGATGATGTCTATGTTCCTCCACCTCCTACTTGGAGTTCACCTGAGTCCACTCCTGTTCCTGTCTCTACGTCATCTTCACCACCAACACCTCCACCTCCACCACTTCCACGACCTCCTATTCCACCTTTACCAAAATTCTATACACGTCGGTCAGGTCCTGCTCAGGCTACACATCAGACATCCATCACGCCTCATGTATGTTCAGATGGCATTACTACTGACGGGTCAGATATGGTACATGTGCAAGATTCTTCATTGCAGGAGGAGACTACACCATCCAGTACAATGGAAGATGATCTTGATATTCCTATTGCTATCCAGAAGCAGAAGCGGACGTGTGCATCTTATCCCTTTGCTTTACAGGTGTCTTTTCATCGCCTCACAGGTGACTTTCAGAGATTTGCTGCAGCTTTGTCTTTCGTGGACATACCACAGACCTACCAGGAAGCTATGAAGATTGATTGCTGGAGAATGGTTATGGAAGATGAGATGCGTGCATTACAGTCTCGTGGCACATGGACCTTGGTTATTGCTCCTCCTGATGCATCTATTGTAAGCTGTAAGTGGGTATTCACAGTTAAATACCACGCTGATGGCAGTCTAGATCGGTACAAAGCACTGTCGCGCGAGGTTTTACACAAACCTATGGCGTGGACTATATGGATACATTTTCTCCAGTGGCTCGTCATTCTACTCTTCGCATTCTCTTATCAGTTGTTGTGGTACGTGACTGGAGTATATCTCAACTAGATATCAAGAATGCCTTCTTGTATGGAGATCTGCAGGAGGAAGTCTACATGCAGTAGCCACCAGGGTTTACTGCTGAGGGGGAGAAGCATATGGTGTGTAGACTTCACAAGGCAATTTATGGCCTTAAACAGAGTCCAAGAGCATGGTTCCAGAAACTTTCCAATCTGATTGAACGACATGGATTCAAGAGGTCGAATACAGACCACTCGTTGTTTGTTCAGAAGTCATCGGCACGTACGATTGTTATCATGGTCTATGTTGATGATATTCTGGTTACATGAGATGATATTCAGGGCATAGAAAGGGCGAAGGCATTCCTAGACCGTCAGTTCATCACGAGGGATCTTGGAACCCTAAGATACTTTCTGGGGTTGGAATTTGCCAGGAATGCACAGGGTCTGGTGATGACCCAAAGGAAATACATTACATATTTCTTGACTGAAACATGCATGGTTGGATGCAAACCATCAAGTATTCCCATGGATCCAAGCATGAAGCTGTATGATGATGACACTGCTGAAGTGGACAAGAGGAGCTATAGAGAAATGGTGGGTAGGCTCCTTTATATTACCATAACTCGACCCGATATTGCCTTTGCAGTAAGCATGGTGAGTCAATTTATGGAGCAACCAACACAAGTTCATATGGATGCCATATACATGATACTGAGGTATCTGAAGTCTTCTCCAGGTTCAGGGTTGCTGTTTCGAAAGGGCACAGATTTGTCTATCTCAGCATGTGCAGATGCCGATTATGCAGGATGCCCTAAGGATCGAAAATCAACCTCAGGATTTGCAGTTTTTGTTGGGAGCTCTCTGGTTTCTTGGAAAAACAAGAAACAAACTGTTGTGGCAAGGTCCAGCGCTGAATCCGAATATAGGGCCATGGCGCAAGCAAGCACGGAGATGATGTGGGTTCGATCTGTACTAGATGATCTACATGTAGCCGTACCTCTACCCATGCAGCTTCAGTGTGATAATCAGGCAACCTTGTTTATTGCCAACAATTCAGCTTTTCATGAAAGAACAAAGCATATTGAGGTTGACTGCCACTACACTAGAGACTTGATCCAGAGAGGATTGACATCTACAGCTCACGTGAGCTCAGGGGATCAGACTGCTGACGTACCCACCAAGCCGTTGCTCAGAGGACCTTTTCAGCGATGTTCTTCCAAGCTGAGCATGATAGGCATCTATGCTCCACCTTGAGGGGGAGTGTAGAGATAGATATTATTATATGCTATGTACCTGTTCGTTGTTTTTATTCTTCTCTGGACTACTATGTATTTTACCCTTGAGATCTCTCCCTATATAAGAGAGCCTAGGGTTCCCTTGAATAATATATCACTTATTTTTCCCAACAAAACTTATATTTACACATCTAATTTACAAACAGCTATGTATTTCCATTCCATCTATTGATTTAGAAACATTAAAAAATTTATTTTTTAAAATGTGTTTAGAGTCATTTCTATAATTTCCATCAATTTCAGTGAACAACAAAATTCTCTGAAATTTCTCTTTCCAGACTCGGTGAAACGAAACCGAAATTTTAGGCATTATCTTCGTTTACGTAGTATGCGTTGAGTTGATATGGGTTGTGTTGTCATGTATTATGTGCTAATGAATAAGATTTCAGTATATACAAGCTTAGCATTGCATAATGATGCTCCAACATGAGGGGGATCATTGATGGTAGTGAAGGATTTTGTTTCTAAGGTATTTAGATCTTGAAAAGAATCATCTATTATAATATGGGGGTATGTGTTTAGTTCCGTATACATATTTTGAAAGAGTTGGATGTGAGTTAGACCTATATAGGGCATTGTATCTTGAGAAGAATCAATGAGAAAACATGACCACTAGGATGTTTTACCCGCAGATCAGGACAGTCATCCTGAAAGTATGGTAAATTAATGTTTTGGTGTTTGTTTGCTGCACATTTGTTCAAGGTTTTCATGTCAACAATAATGATGTAGCAAATTCGTTAGCCATATTTATAGTGTTTTTTTTTTCAGAAAATATTTTCATTTTTATATGTGATGTTATTTGACTGCAAGGTAGGTAATGAGATATCTATCCGAGTTGCCTCTATTAGATGGTCTTCATTACACCAAAAAAACTTCGCTTGTCCTAAAACTCTGTTTTCCCTACCTACATTGATGCACAACAAGAGATGGGAATCTGGGTGAAGGAGGGGTATAGGTGAGGAGAGGGCTGAAAGAGAGGCCATGTAAATGTGTGTTGAGGATAGTGGTTGGGGAAAGAGGCTGGATAGAGGTGTTGAGGTGGGCTGGAGAAGAGTTTGGGTGAAGATGAGGCGTTAGTGCATGGTAGAGTGGGAGGAAAAGGATGGAGTTGGGGAGGAGGATGGTTGAGGTATCAAGGTATTCTAGAGGGAGGTGGGGAGTTGTCACAGAGGGTAGAGCGACCAAGGAATGGGTGAAGTCGGAGCGAAGAAAGGATGTGGCGAAGGCTGTTGGGAGCGAAGGAGAAACATTGGCGACTATGATTGAGAGAGAGACACCAAAGGGCATAAAAACTCATTTTTCTCTCCCTTGTAGCCCTATACGTTGACAAAATCTTTTGGCTCTGGTACCAAGAAAGGATGTGACGAAGGCTGTTGTGTCTCGTTATCCTATGATCGGTTGGCTCTGGTACCAAGCCTTATTCTCTTCTTTGTCCCTCACTATTCTCCTACCAAACAGTCCTGCAAGCAGCTCCTCCATCCATGTCCTTGAATCCGGAATTGGACAAGGATGTAACATTGCTCATACTCAATAAATTTGTCATCTCACATCAGTTTATTTTCTTTGCTGAAATCACCAATACTCATCTAGTATCCTTTCTTTGAGCTCTGAGTTTACATGAAGAAGATATTGAATCAAATGCTAAGTAAGACATGTAGAAAAGATTAATACAATTCTCAATTTAATAAATAACAAAAAAGGATTTGTCATCTCTTTTAATTAAACAATTTTGTATCGAAATTGTGCTGGTAGAATATGAGATGTTTATTAGAAAGTAATAACACGGGCTTTGAATGTGCAATTAATTGCTATTTGGATTGTTTTAGCATGATTTGCATCGAGTTTTAGATTACATAATTTGATGTTCATATAAGTATTATTACATAGGAAAGCCAAGCAGAGACCAGTGGCAATGATAATACTCGCGGCAACTCCGCTGGCCCAAAGTTCATAGCAAATCCTAACAGATCTTGGAACAGTGGACAATCATCTGGAAGGGGAAGGCATGCTCCAAAGTAAGTCCAGTTGAAGTTGTAGATTTTATGTTAGATGGCTTTTTCATATATTTTTTCAGTTGAAAACTGACTTGGCCCTCACATATCTCTTCTTCTTTTTTTGACAGAGTTCAAAATTCGCGGTCCCACAATATGACAAGTGGGAATGTAAACTTTGGAGTAAACACTGGAAATAGAGATAAGGGTTGGTCTTACTTCTCCATCCTCATTTTGGACAGTTATGACACATTGCCAATCGGAGTTTGGAAGTACTGGATGTTCCTTTTGAAGTGGAGCATGCAGTTGCACAATAGCTTGGTGCCAATATAGATATAAATATCTTAACTGGCTGTACATTTTGTAAAGGCCCTTTTCATGGATAATGCATTTTCTCTTGTGGTATACAGTTCTATAGGTGTTTCTCGTGGTCCCTGGAGCTCAGAAATGGCTGACCCATTCATAGACAGGGTGGAGCAGAGTGATTACTGGTTGGGTCACGGGACCAAGTGGAGGTGACTCGCCAGGCACCTCCAGTGAGGTGTTGGGTCGTGGCCCATACAGATATGGAGACTAGGTGTTAGTAGTAGCAGAAGGCTTTGGCAGTGGTGAGAGGTTGGGTGATACTGTGGTGTGTAGGGAGGGTAGTCATGATGAGTCCTTGCAGTTCAGAAGGGGGAACCGGTAGTTGGAATGGGGTGCTTGTGGAGGCATCAGCTATAGAATTGGGGGTATTCCCGATGGCCTAAGTATTGAGAACTAGGTATCAAAACCATGTGGAAGAGGCAGGTCCAGGTTAAGGTGGGTGGTGGATGAGGGCCATGAACCTTGTGGTTGGGGGGAGAGGCTGTTGAGGGGGTTAGAGGAGCGTATGGTATAGCTAAGATAAATATGCATGTTTTCGGAGGAGGGATGATGGTGTTAAGAGGCAGGAGGCGGACACTGTAAAGGAGGCTGGGTTCATTGGTAGGTGATGATGGGTCATTGGATTGTTGATGTGAATTGTCATGTGGAACATGAGAGGCCTGAGGGAGGAGGGGAGGACGATGGATGTGGCAGTAGGCACCTTGACTTCAATGTGACACTCGAATGAAAAGCCAAAAGGTTGGTCGAGAGGCAACATTATGATGGCCGACTTTGATGACGTGGTTGTTTTTTTCTTCAGAAAAGCTAGAGAATGAATATGCAGCACAAGATAGGATCTAAGAAGATTTGTTAATATAGAAGAGCTAAAGTACAAACCAAAATAGCAGAAGGAAAACGAACACAATTCCATTTTAGTGATGTAAAGCCAACCAGTAATTTACACTGTGGAAAACCAATGCGTTGCTGAAGGTGAAGCTACATGCTTGGGTGTGAGAAGAGGGTTGTTATGCTACTCTGAATTAGGCATGCTTCACTAGTACACATCTCATTTGTGGTAACAGAGAAGGAAACTTGGATCACCTATTCTTCACATGTACATGCACAACTGCAATGTAGGAAAAGTTGTGGATCCCCTGGATAGTGGGGTAGTCTCCTTTTGGGTGAGTTTTAGATCCAGAGAGGTGGGAGGTGTGGCTCTTTGGAATGAAAGTAATGTGTTGGTTGCTCTTTGAGGGTGGGATGATGTATGTGTCCTGGGTGTCCTTGAGGATCTGAGTGGCTGTCAAAGGGGCGTCTTGTACATTGATAATGTAACTTGGTTCTTTTTTAATAAAATATGGACATCATCCCAAGTTGGTTGACGACCGTGTCTTCTAAAAAAAGGAAATAACGTAAAAAATGTAAGTTGAATTTTTTAAATATTTAAGTGTATTTCCGATAACTATGGATAGATGAATTTTTCTATATGGTTGACTTATATGCCATGACATTTTTCCATAGTAGTTTATATAATCAAAATGCAAATTGCATTTTTTGTAGTTCTACTTAAGATGAATTTGTTTTTTTTCCCTCCAGCGGCTAAGAAGTTCCACTGATCACTGTTTTGGAAACATAGATATCTGATTATGCCCCAAAATTGTCATAAAAGTATTTTGAAAATATGTGTAAAATAGTGCCACATGAGGTTTGTATTTGTTTACAGTAATTGCTAGTCTACTTATTTGATAACGTGCTTGGGTTTTAGTCATAGAATTCAGTCCTGAGATTCTGCACCTCTGGACTTCCAATGAATGCTATATATACCAGTGATATCGTGAAAATGATAATTATTGTGAAGAGGCATGCTTTTCTGAAAATCATTTTTTGTATTATTATTTTTACAATGTAGTCTTCAAATACTTTCTTGCAATTTGGTGGTCACAGTTCCGCGATTCTTGACTTTTTTGTATTTTTGTTCTTCCTGTATAAAGGTGGATGTAAGGGAAAACAGAGACATCCGCAGCATGCAAAATTTAGTAAAGATCATCGGACATTTAACAAAGATCATCAGACAGTGCCCAAAAGGTAGGAAGATGCTTAAATTGTCATTTTCAACTTATAGGACGGTATACTTATTTGCATTTTACTCCATCAACTGCACTGCATCTAATGAGAAGAGTCACAATAACAAACATGCAAACTACAATATAGTGATAAGTGTATAGTGCATTTCATATTGCAATTTTGTGGTGATCATCTTGCATATAAAGGAATTTTAATATGTATTGCATGTAGATCGCTGTCTGTGACGTATACCAACCAAGAGATCCTACAGTGGCGAGAATCTAGGAAGAGGAACTACCCAACGAAATCAAAGATAGAAAAGGTTTGGTCCGTCCTTGTAACGTGTAATAGGAATTTCGTAGCATGGTTTTAAAAAGCGCCGCCTCGAGGCGCAAAGGCGTACGCCTCGAGGCGAGGCGCACCAAATTCGCCCTGAGGCGTACGCCTTGGGTTCTCCAGGTGGGGCGTGCGCCTTGACTTGGCGTGAGGCGCTCGAGGCGCGAGGCGTTCGAGGCGAGGCGGAGGCGTAAGCCTCGAGTCATGAGGCTTTTTTTTACATTTTTTGTTGCACATGACCCTATTTTTTTGTTAGCATTATACTTTTTATTTTTGTATTTTTGTTTCCATGTTAATCCTTGCATATTTCTATATATAGCTCCATGCAAAGAGAAGAGATAGCTTGAAATAAGCTAAATTACATGATCTTGTATACATCTACACATACTAGTTTTATTATACATATTTTTGTTTGAATTGTAATAGAATTTTATATTAGTTGCAAGTTTGCAAGTTGATGTTGTTGTTTGGTTGTATAAGTTGTGAACTTAGAATAGTTATCACATATATGATATATGAAGTAATGTTGAATAATAACCACGAGAAGACTGAAGTAAAATAATTATTACGTTTTATTGTGAGTAGCTGAATACAAATAATATCATTAGTAAAAAAAATCGCCGGGGGCGCTGCCCCCACACCCCCGCAGGGGGGAGCGCACCTGCTCCCCCCTAGACCCCCCCACAGGCGGGGATGATATGATATGGCAGGAGGGGATGCATATGACAGTTCTCCAACTACGTCCAACAAGACAAATGATTGGGATTCAAGGCGTATTAAATATTTTTTTAGTTCGCACTAAAGATTATGGTTTCTATTGTACTTTACTATTAAGTATAGACTTTAGTTTAATACTCATATAGAGTCATTGAAGTTGGATTGGAACTTGATATTCTATATATTAGTGGCTTAGTATTAGTTTTTTTGAACTTCAATGTCTTCATCGCTTATGTATTGTATCTTCTACTAGTTTTAAATTATTCTTGAATGTGTTTTTGGCAAAATTTAATAGTATTATATACTTTTTAAATGTATTTTGATTTAATATTAATTTTTTTTCAAAAAAATTGAGGCTTACGCCTCGACCGCCTCGAGGCTTACGCCTCGCCTCAATTTCAGAGAAAACGCCTCGGACCGCCTCGCGCTTTTTTAAACCTTATTTCGTAGTCTTGTTATTGTAGTGACTTGTCTATTATGTTTTTCGGCATATCAGATATTTTCTCGAAGTGATAAAGACAAAGGAGATATTGACTCGGAAGCTGCGATGCGTCGGCAGGTACATTTTGTAACTGCAAATAGACTTATAATGCATCCAGTTTTATTTATAACTTTATGTGAATTATTGATATGGTTGATTGTATGTGCAGCAACTGAAGGAGATTTTGGCTAAACAGGCAGAGTTGGGTGTCGAAGTTGCTGAGCTACCTCCCAATTATCTCTCAGAAACCGAAAACAAAACGTTTGAAAGAAATGACCACATAAATCCCCGAGAACGAAGAGGAAGATTTCAGAACAAGTTCAAAAAAAGGGGAAGACGAGGTCAAGGCAACAGGTATCCAAAGCGACAAAGGCCTGAGAGGCCTGCGGACAGCTTGGCCCCTGTCAAGAGGTCTCCAAGTCTCCTTCGGAAGTTGTTGAATCCTGAGATTAAGCGGGACAGAAGCTATCTGTTGCAAGTATTCAGGTTCATGACTTTGAATTCATTCTTCGATGACTGGCCAGAAAAGCGTCTAGTATTCCCTCGTGTGTCAGCAAAAGATGCTTGCTATGGAGCATCCGAGGACTTGCTATCTTCTGGGCCAGATGGTGCATCTGTTGGGGCCAATTTAGTTGTAGGTGGATTGGGTGAAGATGTCAAAGTCGGGGAGGGAGAGGTGGGCGACGGAAGTTGGGAGAGTGACGATGAAAGTGACAGCGAGAAAGAGGAGGAAACTGATGATTGCCACCATTTGAAAGTGCTGGAAGAGGGAGAGATCTGGTAGTAACTGTATCAGTTACTCTGTACAACTGTTTACCGCAGAGTAGGAATTCTCAACTGTTTACTTGATGGCGTTAGAAGAAAATTCGATAGTTGTGATTTTTCTGCATATTGAGAAGTTTAGCGCTGTGGAGAAAATATTGTAAGATGTTTATTAACGAGATCTAGGGGTCCTTATATAGGATTAAACCTTAGAGAGCTCAAAAAAGGTGAAATACATAAATACCTCCAGTGAGGTTATAATGGAATATAAGACCGTAATCTGATGTAACCTCTAGCACTCTCCCTCAAGTTGGAGCATATCCATCGTTCATGTCCAACTTGGAAGCTATCCAAGAAAGGCGCTTCTTTGATAAGGCCTTTGTAAATATTTCTGCAAGCTGAAGATCTGTCGAGATGTGTGGAATAGTAATCTTGCCTACTCATATAACATCACGAACAAAGTGACAGTCAATTTCAATATGTTTGGTTCTCTCATGGAACATAGGATTAGTAGCAATGTAGGTAGCAGATTTGTTGTCATTAGTATAAAGGAACATGAGTGTTGATAACAACATCGAGTTCTTGCAGAAAAGTCAGCAACCAAGTAATTTCACATGTACCTTGGGCCATTGCCATGTATTTTTGCCTCTGCACTAGATCAGGAGACTACCGTCTACTTCTTGCTCCTCCAATGGATGAGATTTCCTCCAACCAAGTAACCATGCCTCAGTCAGTATATCTAAGCGGTACTTTCTATGTGACATATGGAGTCCCTTCATGGTGTTTAAAACTTCTATGCCTAAAAAATAGCGAAGTTGTCTTAGATCATTGGTGACAAAGACCTTTTGCAGAAAGCCTTGGTCTCTAGTACCTCTTTATCACCGTCTCATGTAACAACCATATCATCCATATATACAACAAGTATAACAGTACCTGTTGGCCGTTTTGTGATGAAAATAGAGTACTCAGATGTAGTTATCTGGAAACCTAGAGTGTCGATCTCTGTACTTAGTTTATCGAACCATGCCCTCGGGCTTTGCTTCTGACCATAGATAGCTTTGTGAAGTCGGCACACATACTCCTCGACTTCATAACCTGGAGGTTGCATCATGTAAACTTCTTCCTCGAGGTTGCCATATATAAAGGCATTTTTGATGTCTAGTTGAAAAATGGGCCAGCCCTTGTTCATCGCTATCAAAATAATAGTTCGTATGGATCTCATCCGCACAACAGGAGAAAATGTCTCGAAGTAGTCAACTCCATACATCTGTGTAAACCCTTTTGCCACAAGCCTTGCTTTTAACATGTCAATGGAGCAATCCGGAGACTACTTCGTAGTGAAGACCCATCTGCAGGCGACAAGTTTAGTTCCTTTGGGACATTGTATAAGATCCCATGTCCCTCTAGAATTGAGAGCATCCATTTCTTCATTCATTGCCTTTCACCAGCCATAATCTTGTAGGGCATTATAACGATCTCTGGAAATAGAAACTGGCTTAAGAGCATCTGCATATCTTCTGTTAGAACATGATAAGCTAGCAGTAGAAGTGAAATGAGACATAGGATGAAGTGTACATTGCCTCTTTGTTTTGCTTAGAGCAATTGGAAGCTCCTGAGGATCATCTTAGGTAGTATTGGTGGGATCACTTGAGGATGGCGTATTTTCCTGCAACAAAGGAACATGCAATGGAACAGTGTAGAAACATGTTTTCTTTTATATATAATGGGTGGAGTAGGAAGATCTAATTGAATATATGTAATAGTCTGAGTTAAGAAGCTAGTTTGTTCGAAAAAAGGTGATATCGACAGATATATAATAGTGATGCCCAGAAGGATCATAGCATCTATAGCCTTTTCGTGTTTGATAATAACCAAGAAAAACACATTTAATTGCTCGAGGAGATAATTTGTCAGCAATATGAAAATTATGAACAAATGCAATACATCCAAAAATCCGCAATGGTAGAGGGAGGGGTGACCCATTTGGGTGTAGCAATGCAAAGGGAGTAGAGCCGTTTAGTGATGCAGAGGGAATCCTGTTTATAAGGTGGATGGCAGTAAGAACCTCATCTCCCCAATAGGTCTTAGGGACCTTCATTTGGGTGAGAAGAGAGCGGGCTATATCAAGGAGATGTCTTAGTTTTCATTCGGCGACCCCAGTCTGCTGGGAGGTATATGGGCATGAGGTTTGATGGATGGCGCCCTGGGAAGAGAGGAAGGATGTTAAATCATTCTTGGTAAATCCCAAGGCATTATCTGAATGAAAACTTTGAATTGTAGTGGAGAAGATATTTTTGACATAGTGAAAGAAATTCTTGACAATATTATTAATTTTCGATCATTCCTTTAACAAGAAGATCCAAGATAAACGATTGTAATCATCCACAAAGACATCAAAATATTTATGACCGCTCAATGTTCGGACTGGATAGGGTTCCTAGATATTACAATGGACAAGAGAAAAAGGGACATTACTACGAGGTTCAGTCTGTGTAGGAAAGGATGCTCGACGATGTTTCCCGAACTGGCATGCCTCACACTCAAAGGGTTTGAGCATGGAGAGTTTAGGGAACATCATGGAGAGGGCCTTGGCAGATGGATGGCCAAGACAGAGGTGCCACAGAAGAGGATCTTCGGAGATTGAAATCACACCGGTAAAATTGGAATCAGAGGAGATGTCAAGTTAATAGAGGCCATCCTCTCATGTCCCCCGCTAAAAATATGCCTCATCCGGATGTCCTGAAAATAACAACAGAACTTGTCAAAAATAACATGACAGTTAAGTTCAGTACATAGCTTCTGTACAGATAAAAGACTAAGAGGAAAGGCATGAGCACAATGAACATCGGTCAATCGCAACTTGGAGGAGAAATTGATAGTACCGATGACAGTAATCGGAGAATGGTCCCCATTAGAAACTCAAGCTGTCTTCACAGAGGAAGATGATTGTGAATATGTGAGCAGACTTCCTTCTCCTGTTAGATGGGTAGAAGCTCTAGAGTCAATAATCCATGCAGGTTTGGAGGCAGAGATAGAATGTGTTACTGTACCTGAAGTAGTATCTAGACTGGCAGTAGAAGCAGAAGTAATGTTGTCTATGGCAGACCTGCCAGAGTCTAGCAGCATTTGTCCTAGGCGTGCATATTTAGAAGAAGTAAAGGGGGCATGTACCCCCCCTCAGATTGCTGGATAGATGTATCTTCATTCGCATCATAAGATGTTGCATCATAAGGCATTGTTAGCATTAGATTGCATTCCAAAGGTTTCCCAGCAGCGGTCAGAAGGATGATTACAACGTCCACAGTATACACATGCCAGATAACGAGTATTAGAATAATCATGCCCGCGTCTACGTCCAAATTCGCGGCCACATCCAAATTCACGGCTGTGTCCACATCCAAAATCATGACCACGCCCTCCCTGATGATTCGAACGTCCTCTCGAGGAGGTATAATGAGTCGTTGTCTTTGTAGTAGAGTGTTGAGATGGAGACTCTAGCTCATGTAGTCGTCCGAAGATGGTCTTAATAGTGGGTAGAGTGCCAGCCATTAGAAACTAATCTTTCACAAGTTTGTATCGTGGATGCAACCCAGGAAGGAATCATCATGTTGTCTCACTTGTTTATCACAATATGTAGGTTGGAAGATAAATAGCTCATCAAATAGGCTAGTAAGAAGCATGTAATACTTGATAAGACATGACTCTCTCTGTGTAGCAGACCCGATTCTTGTGTATACGTCAGAGAGACGAGACTTGGTTGTCTTCTGGGAGTATGTGCACTCAAGGTTCTCCCACATCGCCTTTGCAGTGTCCTTATAAAGTAGATTAGCAATAAGATTTGGATCGACGTTGTTGGTCATCCAAGTGATAACTCGACAGTTGTCAACAAGCATGATTTCATAGTCTTTATCTATTTCAGCAGGCGGAACTTTTGTAAGAACATAACTTTTGCGCTGGCCACCAACGAACACTTTAAAGGACCGAGACCATAAAACATAGTTTTCCGAGGCATTTGTTTTGATAGAGGTGCCCTGTACCATCAAAGAAGAAGTAGGGTACGTGGGATTGATCTCAGTGGGCATTATGGTGGTTGCACAGGTCAAGAAAAAGTGATCTAGAAAATTATTCCTTTGTTTTAATCAAGCTTCAAGTATCTTAATCGACCATCAGATGATTTGCAACAGTCGTAGAGGGCCCGTAGGAGGTTGCCTTTCCTGTTGCAGGTTTGCTGGTCCCTTAGGAGTGGCTAGTGTGGGCCGTAGAAACCTTAGAAGCCACTGGCGGCGCCAAGAATTGTACTTGGCACACCAAATGGTCAGTTCTAAAGGTGTGTTGGGGTCCTGGATGGTGCACAAGGTGGAGTGCGAGGTGCCCCAGGGATGAGCAATGCCTAGGCGACGCTTTCGAGAGGTGATGTGCATCCTAGAATGCATGCATGAGGTTGTGTGAGGGCTCTAGTAACGAAGTAGAGCCCAGACAGGTGGTGCTGGAGGCCCTAGATGGAACACAGGTGGGTGCGCTATGGTTCCAGCGGTGGAGTAGGGTCGGGCGACGCGTTTGGGAAGGATTGAAAGCCCTTAGGTGGTACCTAAGGCAGTCCGCGAGAGGCTTAACATCCCCTGGGTGCATGAGGCAACTGATCTGGAGCCTTTAGGCGGTATGTGAGAGACACAACAACCCCCTTGGAACCTTCTCGATCTTGTTGCCTGCCCGTGAGGCGTAGGGGCTTACAGGGTGGTGGCGACGGCAAGATTTAAGTCAGACCATCGATCTAGTATCACTACTCTAATACCATGCGGAGAAAATACTGCAAGATATTTATTCACGAGGTCTAGGGGTCCTTATATAGGACTAAACCCTAGAGAGCTCAAAAAAGGTAAAATACATAAATACCTCCAATAGGGTTACAATGGAATATAAGACCGTAATATACTGTAATCTCTAACAATCACCTTGAAGAAAATTGAGGGAGTAAGTCCGAGGGATGTTTAATTCCTTCAGGCTCTTCAGTGGTGCTATTGGCATTTGTTTGAGGGGTTTTTACTTTAAGTTGGAGTCAAGGGTGTTATGAATTGATGAACTCGACTTGGATGCAATTTGTAGGTGGCTCATAAGTTGGGCTCAACAAGTTTTATCGAGTCGATTCGAGCTTACTATTGGTTGATAGTCATGATGAGCCAAGTTTGAGTTGAGAATTATTCAAATCGATCACTTAACTCAATAATCACAACAACAAAGCCTTTTCCCACATTAAGTAGGGTCAGCTACACGGATTCTTTGCCTCCAGTCAGATCTATATTGGGGTTTTCAACACTTCTTGGGCAAACTTGCATCTCCTAACCAGTGTATATATGTAAATATATTTTTACAAAGATTTTCAGTTGCATGTTCAATTCTCATCTTTGACTCTTATTGCTTTTGTTGAAATCAGAGAAGCAGAAGCGGAATCGATAAAACAAATATAAGAACACAAATTTATGTGGAACCCTACTCCCTAAGGAGCGGGATGAAACCACGGGAGAAGCCCTCAACGGGGCGGATATTCTATTGGAATTTCTCAATGAGTACAGGAGGTATAGGGATCCTTATATAGGTGCTCAAGGGAGAATATTCTATAGGATATTCTCTATAGAATATTCTCTTAACAAATAACCACACAGAATATTCTCTAACACTCCCCCTCAAACTGGAGCTGAGAAAGCTGCAACTTGCAACAAAAAGAAAGTATACAACACATCTTTACACAATACATCACAAGAAGAAGACATGCTCGCTGCTGGTAGAAGACCTCGCACGAGGACGAGTCTGCGGCTTTCATGTCATCGGAACATATCTCTGTCATGCATGTAGAGCTGCTATGATATCAGATCACCGGAACGTATCTCTGTCGTATCTGGAGAAGAGTCGTTGCAGAAGAAGTCCAACACGGGAACTGATCGGGTCGTAAAGAAGAAGTATACGCCTCGATGAAGAAGTTGATGCTTGGTGAAGATGGATGATCTGTAGAAAGCTGGAGTGATGGTCAGAAGACCTGAAGAATATATAATTTCTGACTCCCTCTTTCTCCCATACTTGATAGAACTAGAGCATTGATCAAGTTGGGAGAAGACAAAGTAGATGGGGAAAACAAAACATGAAACTTGCGGCTTTTCTTTTCTTTTCTTTCTTTTATAAGACGTCACACCTTTTTTGTAAGCCATTCATTTTTTTACGGCTTTTCACCTCCTTTTTTTTATTTGCGTACGGATTTTGTGCATGCCTTTTTCTTGGAAAAAACATTTTTTGAACATAAGCCGTTCATTTTTTAATCGGCTTTTCATTGCATTTTTTTGAAAAACCTTGCGTACGACTCTTTTTTTTAATTTGTACGCACCTCCTTTTTTTGAAATTTTGCGTACGGTTTTTTCTTGTACGTATTTTTTTCTCTCTTTTTTTTTTCAGCTTCCTTAGGCTTCACACATTTTTAACAAGAGGCCCATTTGGGCCGTTGAATATACGTCAGCCCATATTTGGGCTCAAATAAAATGGAGCACCCCTTCCCCCCCCCTTTTTTTATAGAGAAGGCCGATGGGCCCCGTTTTTTTCTGACTTAAGGGTTCCCAACGGGGAACCCTCTCTTTGGATGAAGAGGAAATAACGCCGCTGCATAGGGTTCCACATTAGCAACCCCCATCGCCTGCGATTAGGGATGGACTCCCGCCGCAGCCGAATGTGCCTTTGCGCGAGAAGGGTTCCTCCTGGAGGAGGTCACGATCTGGAATGGCTCGCGATCCTTGAAGCGATATTGGATCTGGAGGAGCGAACTGCGCCGCGCCGCCACTCGGATCTGGATCTGTTGGAGTATGCCGCCGGGGCTCGCGTGCGCTTTGCACGAGGAGATGCGCGGGGGTCTGCTGCTCGACGCGCGATGGGTTTCGTGCCTGGTGGACTAGATTTCGCTTGGGGGGATACGAGGGAGAGGAGCTCAAGAAATCGCTCACGCCCGCCTGTGCTTCCGGATCGCCTAGTCACCGGGCTGATGCGGATAGGGTTCTGGGGATGCTGCCTTGCTGCGCCTGGGGGTGAGCGTGATCGGTGTTGGATGCGGCTGCGCCTCTGGAAGCTAGGGGGAGTACTGCCGCTTGGGAACGATGTGCCTCTGCCTGGAATCCACGGAAATATTGTCTGGAGCATGAAATCTGCAGATGGCGGCGACTAGATCTGAGAGCCGCCTTTGAGCGGAGTTTGCACTTCCTGGGCGGCACACACAGGAGTTCGTGGCACTAGGGCCAACTGATACACATCAGTTGCGCCGCCTATGGAGAATCGCCGCCATGGCCAATCGAGGCCAACCAAAATAGGGTTTTCTTGGAAATCCTAGAATCTCTCGAAATGAACCCATCTTAAACAATACAAATAATCCTTTAAAACCAAACGAATCTCGAACAAGATAAAGAATATTCAATAACAAATCCTCGAGAATCGACCCACTCTGATACCATGTTGAAATCAGAGAAGCAGAAGCGGAATCGATAAAACAAACATAAGAACACAAAAAATTAAGTGAATTCATACTCCCTAAGGAGCGGGATGAAACCACGGAGAAGCCCTCAACAGGGCGGATATTCTATTGAAATTTCTCAATGAGCACAGGGGGTGTGGGGATCCTTATATAGGTACTCAAGGGAGAATATTCTGTAGGATATTCTCTATAGCATATTCCCTTAACAAATAACCACACAGAATATTCTCCATCAGCATTCAATGTTACTTTTATAATTTCTATTCAATTGGGGTGCTTTAAATTCCAAGTTTGAATTGAAGATGTAGAAATCTTTATAAGATCTCGAGCTTGCTAATAAGTTCATGTCAATTCAATCAAAGAAAGCTCACAAATAACAAACTTGCGAAAGGCTCATTAAGGGGTATGTGAGCCATCGAGTTCGTTATCATGGACTAGAAGCTTATTATGTCCAAGTTTGACTTCGAGTTAGGTTATCAAGTTCGAGTCGAGGCCTACTCTTCATTCAATTCGATAAACACTCCTACTTGGAGTCATTTTATTTATTATTCATACTTCATCTTAACAAGAATTCCTATTCATGAACTTGATGGAGGTGGCGAATAGTTATCAGGATTGAGGCAACCTAATTCTGATACCACTTGATGGAGGTACATTGTCTATGTTTCTACTCTAAAGAACACGAGAGAGGGAGAGATGTATTTGGGTTGGGAAGGTGCTCGAGTTGATGTATTTCCCCTCCCAATGGGATGTTTACATAGGATGTAAGCTCTCACATTGTATGCCCCGTCTTCCACGCTCAGACGGTTAGTCTTCCTTGAGACTGACCCCGTTTGGTCAGTGGTGATTCTTGACCATGAGGTCATATCGACACGAGAGAGGGAGAGATGTATTTGGGTTGGGAAGGTGCTCGAGTTGATGTATTTCCCCTCCCAATGGGATGTTTACATAGGATGTAAGCTCTCACATTGTATGCCCCGTCTTCCACGCTCAGACGGTTAGTCTTCCTTGAGACTGACCCCGTTTGGTCAGTGGTGATTCTTGACCATGAGGTCATATCGACACGAGAGAGGGAGAGATGTATTTGGGTTGGGAAGGTGCTCGAGTTGATGTATTTCCCCTCCCAATGGGATGTTTACATAGGATGTAAGCTCTCACATTGTATGCCACGTCTTCCACGCTCAGACGGTTAGTCTTCCTTGAGACTGACCCCGTTTGGTCAGTGGTGATTCTTGACCATGAGGTCATATCGTTCGACTCAGAACCATTCAAACACTTGTCCGAATATTTGTCAAGTCTCCGTTTCTCGCTCGCTCTTACTATGCCTGTAGCTTGTCGATGCCTCTACTACTTCATCTCATTTGCTTGAACAAATTATATAACAACAACAACAAAGCCTTTTCTCACAATTAAGTAGGGTCGGCTACACGGATTTTCTGCCTCCATTCAGATTTATTTTGGGTCATTCTCGGGTTCAAATCCAAATAACTAAGATCCCTTCGGATAGTCTCATTCCAACACTTCTTGGACCTTCCTCACCCTCTCTTTACGGGCTCAACATCCCAAATCTCGCATCTTCTAACTGGTTCATTAACCAATCTCTTTTGCAAATGATCAAACCATCTTAAGCGGTTTTCTCTCATCTTATCCTCTAGAGGAGCTACATCAACTCTCCTTGTGATCACATTATTCTGAATCCAATCTTTTCGTGTATGACCACATATCCGCCTTAGCATTTTCATTTATGTACTGTCATTCTCTGCGCATGTCTGGTTCACAGGCCAACATTCTGATCCATAGAGCATAGCAATTCTCATTGCTACTTTGTAATACTTTCCTTGGACTTTCAAATGTGTTTTCTTATTACAAAGAATAGTAGAAGCTCCTCTTCACTTTAGCCAACATGCATTTATTCTATGAGTAACATCCCCATCAGTTTGTCCATCTTGTTACAAAATAGATCCCAAGTATCTAAAAGAATCCTTCTTCTGAATATTATCATTTCCAATCTTCACCCCGAGTCTCTCACCATTGTTTCCATCCTCCATATATTAGTTTTAGCCCTACTTATACGAAATCTTTTAGTCTCTAAAGCATATATCTAAATCTCCAACTTCTCATTTACTACATCCCTTATCTCATCAATCGACACAACATCATTGTCAAACAACATACACCAAGATATATCATCCTAAATGCAAGTAGTCAACTCATCTACAATATCGAAGAGCCATATCCTCATCCATAATACCAAGGTATATCATCCTAATCAGACTATGTAAACTCGCTATTTTTTACAATTGCTTGTATAACTTTTGAGTGCTTAATAATATGGCTCCTCCTTGATTTGCAAAACTACTTATTCAACGTAATTGTACCAATTTTATTTAAATAAATAGTTATCACTTTTATAAATTAAAGTCGAGTAAAATTTGAAGTGAACTAAGATTTGAGCCCATTTCCCATTCCGCTTGCAAAATGAAACTAATTACGTTGACTCTTAAATACAAATCTCTCGCCTTTAAATTGTAGATGATCTCGAGGGATGGATATGGAATGGATGGGTTTATATTATAGGTTTAGCAACAGTCAAAACTCTAGCATTCTAAAATATTTCTTTTTAAAAATTCAAGCTTGTCAAATTTTAAAAATCATCATACAAAATAACAACTCTATTTGAGAAACAGTATTGGAAACATGCACATGTGCACACAAACAAGCTTAAAATAAACGTGCAAAGATCAAAACTTTTTCTCACATAAGTTTTGAACTTCCCATAGCCTTCCATGAATTTCTACGTTTATATCTCGAAAATAAAATGCTGAATGGAACAATCGCTGCCTTCCGTATACGAGCATGCAAAAATCACAATCAGAATTCACCAAACTGATAGCAACTCTCCTCAAAAGTTTGATTCCCAGGTTGAAAGTCAATCAGAAAAAAAAAGGAAAATCCCTTGAGTAATATGAAAGCTGCAAGATCCAGCAGGTGATCATACAGAGGAAGCTGCTCTACAAGATCTTAAATTCTTAATGATGATTATGAGAATCACTATAACCTAACTAAGAACAGGGAATATCCTCGTTATGTGCTGCAGTGGGACGCTGTCTGCTTGGTTCTTCTTCAACTCGGGATGATTGAATTCATTGCGAGGAAGAGTAATTAGTTGGGATCGACCAGTGCCCTTCTCGAGAATCCAACCACTGTTGGCGACATGGTATTCAACGAATTTATCCAGGGAGACTCCTTCGATGTTTATAGCCTGGTATGAACACAATTTGATTAGATTTGATTGACAACTGGGAGGTCTATCCCTTCTGTGACTAGATGAGACATCCAGCAGGTTTAACACATCAATGTTACAAAACAAGGAACAAACCGTCAATCATGATAGTTATTATCTGATCATAATTCAGTTAACATATGGACAATAAATCAATATGACATTATCTTAAAAGCACGCAATATAACAAAAAAAACAGGATAGGCAAAAACTTGAGCTTGCAATATACCAGACTGTTCAAACTAAACAATAAAAGAAGAAAAAAACTGCTTATTAAAGAATAAAAGCGGCAACATTGCAAAGTACCTCCGCAAGAACAGGCCTCGGAACCCTTTGGTATGTCAGAGAGAGAACATGAATTGCATAAGTTTGAATTGCTTGCTCAAAACCTGCACATCGCAATTCCTCCAAGTTACATTACTTGCGGTTCGATGTCTAATGTATTGATTTAAAAAGACAGGTGCTTGCAGTTTTGTGCATTGGAAGCCCGTTTGAAATAAAAGGGTACTTGTGCTTTTGTGCATCCACGGAACAGTGCCAACCGCCAATTGTTCGTCGTTGAGAATCATCAAATGACTTAATTGCTAATTTTTAATCCATCATTCTTAGATCAACCAATTGTACTATTTAAATTCAATCTAACAATGAAACATATCAATCAATATAAAATTAGGGATTTTATCACTTGTGCCCCTCCGAGATGTTGCAATATCAGTTATGCCCCTATCTTTTTCGTAATATCAGTTGTGCCCCTCAAAAGTTTCTCCGTCATCAGTTGTGCCCTTCCGTCAGGTTGACCGTCAATGAATTGACTTAACCATGGTTTGTTCAAATCTTGGTGCATTTAAGAGGGGTATTATTGTCCAGGGACCTCTTCTTCCTCCTCCAACCTCCTCCTCCTCCCTCTCCGGCCTGAGCTCCGCCCCGAGCTCCCCTCCCCTCCCCGACGACACCCCGCAGCCCCTACCCTCCCCGGCGCCGCACCTCCTCCCCCCCCGCACCTCCTTCCAGCCCGTCGCCCCTCCCCTCCCCTCCCGGCGCCACCCCCTGCGGGCTGGAGCGCGGGCGACGGGGGCTGGGCAGGGGGAGGGGGGCGACGTGGGCGTGGATTGGGGGGGGGGAGAGGGGAGGTGCGGGGGTGGTGCGTGCGGGGCAGGGGGACGACGCTGTGCGGGGCGGGGCGGGGGGGGGGGGGGGGGGGGGGGCTCGAGGCGGGGTAGGGGGACGACCTGGGCACGGATGGGGGGAGAGGGGAGGTGCGGGGGCGGAGGGAGGTGCTGGGGGCGGAGCCGGGAGCTCGAGGCGGAGGAGGGAGAGCTGCGCGACGTGGTGCGGGGCAGGGGGAGGGGGCGACCTGGGCGCAGATGGGGGGGGGGGGGGGGGGGGGGAGGGGAGGTGCGGGGGTGGTGCTTGCGGGGCAGGGGGAGGGCGCGGTACGGGGCTGGGGGAGGGGGCGACCTGGGTGCAGACGGGGGGCGGCAGAGGGGAGGTGCGGGGGCGGAGGGGGGAGGTGCGGGGGCAGAGGGAGGTGCTGGGGGCGGAGCCGGCAGCTCGAGGCGGAGGAGGGAGATCTCCGGCGGCGCGGTGCGGGGCAGGGGGAGGGGGTGACCTGGGCACGGATGGGGGGGGCGGCGCCGGGGAGGGGAGGGGGCGACAGGCTGGAAGGAGGTGCGGGAGGGGAGGAGGTGCGGCGCCGGGGAGGGTAGGGGCTGCGGGGAGCTCGGGGCGGAGAGGGAGGAGGAGGAGGTCGGAGGAGGAGGAAGAAGATGGGAAGAGGAGGAAGAAGAAGATGTTGGGGAAGAGGAGGATGAAATGACCATATAACCTTTTAAAAAAAATAATTCCTCTTTTGTCCTCAAAGTTAACGTCCGTTTGCACTGTAGATGGACGGTCACTAACCCGAGGGGCACAAGTGATAAAATAGCAAGTTTTGAGGGGCACAACTGATATTACGAAAAAGATAGGAGCATAACTGATATTGCAACATCTCGGAGGGGCACAAGTGATAAAATCCCATAAAATTATGGCATACCAGGAACAACTTCAAGCAAGCTACGATTTTTTGCAGCTTCGTCCCAAAACTGGCGGAATCTTGCTGTCTATGAAAAAAAGTCTATAAAATCATCAATGTATCAAAAGTGTGCAAGGCTCTAGATTTAGGTTTACTTACTTCAAGATAGTGTGAAAGAACAATAAGAGTCTTGATCTGTTCCTCCATTTGCTGGCAATGAATAAAAGCATGGCATGAATATCAAATCAATAAAGAGCAACACGTCTAATGTTGCTCTATACCAAATGTCCAAGACAAACTAGAAAACATTTTACTATGATTAAACATTGATTAGTACATTAGTTAGTTTTATTCTTTACAGGAATATAAACATACTTCTATTAGCTTATTGTTTATACAAAGCTAATATACAGGATTCATCTACATAATTTCCATATCAAGGTTCTGAGAATCAGGCTCCTATGCTTCTAGAAAGTCTAGCAGAACACCTTTTATGAACTATTCATTCGGGTTTAATAGACTATACAATGTAATTAACCCTTCTAATTTTTATTAAACCTCAAGTTATAACTGAAAGAAAAATTACCAAGCAATGGAAAGATGCACTTAAAACGGATGAAAGCTTATAAGTAGAATCTAAACCGCACAATCCCCCCCCACACAATTCTAGAAAGTCTAGCAGAACACTTTTATGAACTATTCATTCGGGTTAGTTAGACTATACAATGTAATTAACCCTTCTAATTTTTATTAAACCTCAAGTTATAACTGAGAAAATTTACCAAGCAATGGAAAGATGCACTTAAACGGATGAAAGCTTATAACTAGAATCTAAACCGCATGACCCCCCCTCACCCTTCATCTTTACTTCCATTATGCCTCATCCCTCTACCATGGAGCAAACAACATGTGCTTATGACTTTACTGCTCGTAATCACAATCACCACTTTCTGTCAACCCTGGTTATTAAGAAAACCACTATTTGCCTGCCAACTGATATGGTCTGCCTTTCTGATCTGCAGACCCTCAAAAGTCAAAACCCACTAACAGAATAAGAGATGAATTAAACCCAATAAAACTCTCCATTGAAATTTTTGAAATAAAGTATCAATCCTCAAATGAAAACAGAACTAAAAAAATGATACAATCGAGCCTTTTTGGGATCTACACTTTATTTGACCCTACGCCATCAATTCAGATTCTAGGAGATCAATTCAGATTCTAGGAGATCAGGTTCTGTCCATATTTCGGAGGATAACATTGCCAAGAGACAGTCAGAGAAAATAAGTACGTGCATTTCAATGGTCTACAATTAACAATTCATCAAGGAATATCAATTCTAGCTATTCAATTTCAGATATACGTGCAATTCAATTTCAGATATACGTGCAATGGAGTTCTTGCAATCCACATTAAGCTAATACAAAAGGCGTTCGTTTATTTATCTTTATTCAAGAGAACTTAGTAATGGAACATTGTGAATAACCTTAAAAAAGGCTGACTGGCAATAAGAAAGCATAGGGGGCATACCACTCTTTCTGGAATCAAGAAGAGAGAGAGATTAAAGTCTGGAGCAGGCATCGCCATAAGAGCCTGTTTTAAAATGTATACACTTGAAACTTACAGAATTGAATTTTATCTACAATGTTCAACTTCATCCTCAGCAGTAGATACAAACCTTAATCAAAATCCTAACAACGATCTGAGTGCTCATTCTTTCTGGTTCAAACTGGGAAAAAGACAGTAAAAGAACCGGATAATTTCCATGATTTTGTCTTTCTAACAGAGCAGTCAATTAAGATAAAATACAACCAAACCTGATAGAACCGAAGAAGACAAAGATTTGCATCTAAACTGTATGTCTTCGATGAAACCTGCATAAGTTCACACAGGACCTTCAAAAATAATATTCAAGTAACAAAATGTAAATGGATAACATTAAAAAAGGTAGGGATCCATTGATAAGCAGGTAGTCTTAAATGACCAACACGGAATCCAATCTCCCATTGCCTATAAAAACGAAACAATATCCAGTATCCACAGACAAATCCCCAATGGAATCAATCCTGCACACACCACGAAGCTTTCTAATTACCTAACTTTACACCCACCCAAAAACCTGCCCACAGACAACGAGAAAGAAAAGGAAACATGCCACCAACATCAATAATAACTACTGAATTTAATAGAAATTTACAACTCTCAGCCCTGACACACTTCAAATGGAGCTCCCGGTTGTGGCTCCAAACTTAAACCTTCGACGCGCACATATCCATTACAAAGACCTCCGTTTTTTTAGAAAAATTGAAGGGTGGCCACCTGTCAAACCACCAAATTCCGTGATCTGAGGCATGGACATGAATGATGTAGATGTAGTACTCTTCAGGAGGAATTTGCATGAGTGGTTAGCTCAAAAGTTATCCATTGAAGTTTTGAGACTAATTGCCATCAACTGTACACGACAATAGAGAGCATCACATGAGAAAACAAGCTTGGAGGCATAATATCGTGGAAGAGTGATCATAGCCAGTACATGTAGTAGTGGGACACATGACAACAGATACATGCACTGGCATGTATGCAGAAATAAATGGCACGTGCAATGAAGCATCGTATTGTCACGCATGTGGCTCATTCTCCACAATAACCCATCCTACACAATGTAGTTCCCTTCTGAATAAGAGGGTGAATGAGTTTTGTGTATGTCCTCATGTTTGTGCTTGTATGCCTGTGTTTAATCATCGGTGCAAGAGCAAGTGGAAATACAAGAAGAGTTGGGGAGTCTCTATGACCGTTTTATTGAAAAGAAGGCTGGTTAGCCTGCGGGAAGCAATGCACATGTCAGTTCCAAAAGTTAAGTTTATATTTTGACCACGTAACACCACCCTCAATGGGTGTTCTTTCATAAGACAATGCCATGGATCAAAAGTAACAAAAGATTACAAGTACATTGATCATAATTTGAACAAGAAATTGGCATGCATCTCCACATCCTCAACAAGAAAATGCTCACTACAAAATATTATTGCATTTCTGGCCAGTCAGCCCAAATTAAAGCAAACAATGTTACCATCGCCGCAATGGAACGCTAGGTCGCAGTACAAAAGTTTTACATAAATCATCTGAGCCAGAGTCATCCAACCATACAAGTCAAGGCCTACTCCAAATTTCTTTATTACAACCGATAAAAACACATGGAAAGATGTCATCTTATCCCCACGCTTCAACATCTTCAAGATCAGGGTAAACTCTCGTAGTTGGTCCTTGAAAAGTTCAGAAGAGAACATCAGCGTCCACACCCCCGTTTAGTCCACCAGTCTGCCATCGTACTCTATATATTCAATGTCAAAGCAAAGAGCCAAGGGAATCTATGATGCAGCGTAATAATGAAATATAGGGCTGCATTTATTTATCCGTCAATTTTATTTACGTTTATTTGAGTTGTCGTATTTTTAATTAAATAAACGAGATCGTCTGTGATCTCGATTAATTAGTTATAGATTTGAATTTTGAAATTAGTCGGTTAATTAGTTAGAGTCAATTTAGGATAATTAGTTGCTTTTTCTATTTTTGTAAGCTCACCCCTCCTATATAAAGGGATGATAGACTCCCTATGTAATCATTCAGTATGTTATAAAATTTGAGAATTATTCTCTATCTCCTCTCCTTCTCCCTCTCCACACGCGTGATCTGCACATTCTTCCTCCCCAATCCCTCGTGTTCCCGACGAGTTTCTTCTTCTCAACCCCTCTATTTTTTCCACAAAAACCACCGTCCAAAATATTCATTTTTCCAACGTCACGCAAATTGCGATTTGCATCAATTGATATCAGAACATGGCCTACAAATCGTCCTCACGATCTGACGATCCGTCCATACGCTCGCACCGACATGCATCAAGGGACCATCGTTCATCCAAACAAAAACGACGAGCCATCTCTGCCATCGACGCCTACAACAAGGAGACGGAGCGCATGTTACGTGATTTGCAAACCACATTCCACTCCGAGTTTCGAGTTCTTATGGCTAACTTCGAGGCCCTACGCGCCGCCAAATCGAAGGCTTCAGCGACACCAATCACCGAAACTGAAATCGACGAAGAAAATCTCGCCGTCAACGACGAACTCTCCGCTGTCCAGGCCATTTCGGAGAAAAAAAGCCGATCCGAGTGCTGTTCAGGTAATTTCAGACTTGGAAAACCCTCTGAAATCGATCTTCGACCCATCCGCGGGCCTCTCGCGGACCCCCTCCACCACCCTCGCACCTCTGGCTCCTTCCCCAATTGCAGCAGCACCCCCCCCCCCGTCCCGGAATCAGCCCCTTCCACCATCCCCGCGGCACAGGCTCCAGCCCAGCCTCCAGCCTCGCCGACGCCCTTCCCCACCCCCGCAAATCCTGCGGCCCAAAACCCAGCCCCCCGGGCCCTCCCTCCCCTCCCTGCGCAACCCAGCCCTCTCCCTCCCTATTCTTTTTCATCCTGCGCCGATTCCCAACTCTGTCTCCTTCCCCGTACGGCCGCCTACCCTCTCATCCACTCTCTACCAACCGCCAGCCGTGCTCCATGCTCCCCTTCCCAGACCCGCTCTCCCCTCCTTCACGCCATTATCGGCGCCCCCGCCTTCCCCTCCCCAGCCCAAAATCCCTCGCCTTCGCCAATACCGGCCTTTTCCCCATGCGCCAACCCTCGCCACATCGCCTCCCCTCGCCGCTACCTCGCCACAACGCCCCTCCGCGCCACCTTCAGCCTCTACCACCCTCCGCACCCTTTGTATCCCCCTGCGACCCCCCTCAGCAACCCCTGCCTCCATGCATGATCTCGTCCACCCCACGTCGCCAAGTCCCAGCCGCCACCATCGCCGTTAATTGAAGGGAAGAGGAACCCTAACAGGGGACTCCCTCCCCATGGTAGCCGAATCCTATAAAAAGTGGGATTGGGAGTTAAGTGGGAAAAAATACACGAAAGCCCCCCCATGCAAAGGTTTTTATTCAATAGGAAAGTTCAAGGGCTCCTCTTACAAAATATTTTTAAATGAAGGGGTACGAAATTTGCACTTCAACCCCCTGGAGAGGAAATATTTTAAAAGAAGTGCTGAAAGAAGAGATTTAGGAGGCTCCCTTATCCTATTAGGACTAGGACAATGGGTTTCACCTATTTAAGGGCCCCATGGCTTCATTCCTTGGACACATCTCCTCCTCTCCTCTCCTTGTGTCATTGTTTTGCTATGGATTCTCCAAGGGCCATGTTGTTCATGCCTCATCAATTTTTTAATCATCACAAGGAGGAGACAAAATTCATGAAGACGCTGCCGTTTGCGCCACACATGTTCTTCCACCACGAAGGCCGCGTCACCAACGCCCGCGTCGCACGCGTGTGGATTCCGCCATTTGCTCCACATCAATTTTTCCAAGGGAAGACTGAGAACGCGGATTCGGAATTATCAACCTCCAAGCCTGCGGATCCAGCAATTCGTCGGGAGACGAATTTTTAAAAGCGGAGGAGAGTTGATGCATCATAAAAATGAAATATAGGGCTGCATTTATTTATCCATCAATTTGATTTACGTTTATTTGAGTTGTCGTATTTTTAATTAAATAAACGAGATCGCCTATGCTCTCGATTAATTAGTTATAGATTTGAATTTCGAAATTAGTCGATTAATTAGTTAGAGTCAATTTAGGATAATTAGTTGCTATTTCTATTTTTGTAAGCTCATCCCTCCTATATAAAGGGATGATAGACTCCCTATGTTATCAGTTCAGTATGTTATAAAATTTGAGAATTATTCTCTATCTCCTCTCCTTCTCCCTCTCCCCACGCGTGATATGCACATTCTTCCTCCCCAATCCCTCGTGTTCCCGACGAGTTTCTTCTTCTCAACCCCTCTATTTTTTCCACAAAAATCCACCGTCCAAAATATTCATTTTTCCAATGTCAAGCAAATTGCGATTTGCATCAATCTATCATAGAGAGCACCCTCCTCATCTGATCATTCGTTTATAATCTAAACAAGCTAGAAAGAAATCTTGCTCCCTATGATAATACATCTAGATCCTTTGTCACATCATAAATACTTTTGACTAATCAACATCGCAGGTCCTCTTTGTCACCCCAAAATCGCACAACCCATTTATGAGCATCACCTTATTCATTTCTCGAAGCCGCATAACTCCCAAAGCCCCCTCTTCCAAAGGCCTTGCGACAAATTCCAGGTCACCAAAGCTACAACCCAGCTCTCTTGGTCAATTGTGGTTCATGATAATCTTCGCATGAGGATCACATATGTAGCTTAACACAAAAAAATAAAATACGAGTATCATTTACAACACCAATATCAAAAGCATCGATTGATAGCCTTGTAAAATGCATATGACCTTCCAACCAATCAATGCTCATGAAATCGGACGCATATGCAACCGCATATGCCTACGTGGCTTGAGGATCGAACTGAATTTCCTCGATCAATGCATTATGCGCATATGTGTGCCGCATATGTCGCACATGCACCTGATTATGCCTTACTACACCCATCATCATAATCGGGTCCTACTAGATCCAGATCCTGATATTCTATAGGATTGAACATTTATAGAGTTATACCTTTAATTAAGATTCATCAATTGCTTGAACATTTTAGATTATCTAATGCTATTCTAGTTAATGCATTACTAATGTTATTTGGTTTATTTTTTGTGTTTGATACTTACATATCGGAGCTTGTCAACTATTACGTGTGCTAACTTTTTGTGATAGATAGATATTGTTTTGAGTTCTACATAAAAGTCTTTTTTTCTTAGGTCTTCTTAAACTCCACTTTTTACCTCATAATTCAATTAATTTATAGAATTTTAAATATTTTATTTATTTTTAAATTAAAAATTAGAAAATCGCATAAAATTGCATATGCCTTCGTATAGTGCTGACTCACTATTTGATGGCATGTTTGAACGCATACACTTAATGTTTTCTTGAACCTTGGTACCAACTGAATTCCACCCCATCTTCTTAAGAAGAGAGTCATAATCCACTACAATCATTCTCCCAATCATCAAGGGCAATCCCAATTAGACCACGTGAAATACACTCCTAGATATTTCCAGCACCTAACCAACATACCCTAGACGTCCTCAAACATGCCAAATGAAACAAAAGTCAACTTATCCACGTAAACCCAAAGGCTAAGAAATCCCACAATCATGCCAATCAACCATATTATAGAACAAGCATGTCAAACAAATGTAGTCACGATGATTTTTAAGTACCGAAAGTCCTCATCAAGTGTTGGACTGCTCCTCAACAAGGGAACATCTCTTGCAATATCATGACAGAGAATGGCTTTATTTTCTGGAACTCCATTTGAGCGATCTGGGATAACTTGTAGGAGGATTGCACTCTTCCATTAGCCCAACTTTGCGCTATTTGGTGCGCAAAGAATGAACTCATTTTTATGATCAATGGTTATATTCTAAAAATTTTCTGAAGCATTGCAAGACCTTTCATCTGGCCTAGATTTCTAGAAATTTTGGATCCCATTTGGGACTTCACTCTCTTTCTTTTTCAAAAAACATCAAGTTGTGTTGATGCTGACTACACAAGTTGTCCAAAGGACCAAAAGTCCACCACATATTTTGTTATTTTCATTGGTGATTATGGAAAGTAAGAAACAAATGATAGTTGTCAGATAAAATGCAGAATCACAGTACATATCCATGGCTTGAGTCTACATTGAGATGATGTATATCAAGTCTGTCTTGATTGAAGTAACAATGGAGGTGCCTCTTCTTATGCAGCTCACGTGGGACAATCAGGCATCCATGTCCATTGCCAACAATCCAGTATTCCATGAACGAACGATCAATACCATGGTATTAAAAAACGCACCTCGAGGCGGTCGAGGCGTACGCCTCGAGGCGAGGCGGTCCTTTTTAGACTCGAGACGTGCGCCTTGGCCCTGTCCAGTGAGGCGTGTGCCTCAGGTGGTTGAGGCGTAGCCTCGAGGCGTTCCACCTCGAGGCGGTCGAGGTATTTTCCGAGGCGTTTTTGCTTTTTTGAAGTTTTTTTAATGATTTTAATGATTTACAAGGTGGTTTGAGAGGCTTACAAGGAGTTTTCTCTTTATACACAGGGGACACTAGGCCAGGGTTCTGTACTAAACAATACACTTATTCATAAAAATATAGTTTTTCTGAAAGAAAATTCAAATATAGTAAAAGTGATAATATAAATAATTGAATGCATACAACTTGAACACACTTAAATTGTATGGTGGCAAAGCAACATGCGGTCCGCCCAATGGACCAAGGTTAAAGCCCCACAAGTTACCATTTCCTCATAAAAGGGATCTCATACATAATTTGCAACAGATACACAATCCTCATGTACCCACGACTGACATACTATTACTCCGACCTAGCAATCTTGTAAAGTACAATTCCAATCATTGTTCCAAACTCTAACTTTCACCAACAGACATTCATCACAAAGACCTCAACTCATCGTTACTAATATGGTACATCCCCCGATGACCTTCACGTCTAGCCAAAATATAGAACACACATTCAAAAAACTTCACAACATGCCACCACTCAAGCTGAAATCTCAAAAAGCGCCCAAACCTGCGACACCACAAACAATATGAAAAAGACCCTAATTTAAGCCGCGAGAAGTAATCAGTTACCTCCATTTGCGAATTGCGACAAAACCACTACCTATCTATGGCAACTCGCAACTTATCTAACTCAATTATCCATCACGAATGCCTCAATTCGTCAACACTCATGCCTTCATCCCCCCCCAAACTTGCACTAACTTCTAAAATATACCGACATCCCAAAACCTACAAAACAACAATGAACCACTCAAGCATAGGGCATCCACACAGATTATACGGAAAATGCAATAAAAATGTACAATAGCACCCGACTTCGACAGGAACGCAACGAAAACCCTAATTTGACGCAAACAACGAGGATTCGGGTCACCCTGTTCGTTCACGTAGCTCTCGAGATCGTTGAGGATATCCGGGTTGTAAGGGTTGACGGCAACGAGATCTTCCACGGTGTAGGATTGCTGCTGCTGATTTGGATCCTTCCCCATTGCTTTCAACAGATCTCAGATATGGAACAAGGGGCCGCTTCCTCCAAGAAAAAAAACCCTAGACTTCCAAGCAAACGTTCTGCTTGGGGTCGGAAAACAAGGACGTGAATCCGTTACTTCATATAAGTCTTTTAATAAACAAAACTACTTGTAATAAAATGTGATTACTTTTTTCCTCATGTTTGATATAATGGCTGTTAAATGAAATAATAATAACTGATACATTTATTTAATTTTCATCTTATGTGTATATGTAATCTCTATAAAGCAATTATGTTACTATTGGTACTTAATTTGTATCCGCTTTTAAAGATATAGTAATAGATTTTTCATATCAGTTAATATTTTGTATTTACATTTATATTTATGTTTTAAAACAGACAAGGATATCAGTATACAAATACATGATGTACCCATATATGAATTCAACTATTTGCATCTTTAGTCAGAAATGATAATATATGGTGAGGGTTTGCTATCAAATAAGGAGGTAAATTTATAGCTAGGTTTTTTATGTGAAGGCCGATTGATGGCGTGTATATATGAATTAGCCTAAAAATTTTAACATTCTAGGGTTATATCTTCATTTTTCTTATAACATCAACCATAGAATTGCACCACAAAGTTAAGTCTGGATGGCAGTTGCTACTGTTGTAAAAGTCCCCCGATTACCCCGACTAGCAGGTCCGACTAGTCTAGTCGGTTGGGTGGCCGGTCGAGTATTGACTAATTCTGACAAGTCCAACTAGTCGATCGATTTTTGCTTTGAAATGCTATTTTTTATTTTTTTACTTTTTAAAAGCAAACTTATACTAATACACTCGATGTTTATTTAAATCCAATTCTTTCTTTCATTATGATGATATAAAAATGTACAAATCTATGTAAATATATAAGAATATATGTATAAAAATAATTTATATATTTAAAATAATTAAAAAATTCAAAGCCGATTAAAGATGGACTAAATTCGATTAGTCGTCCGACTACCGATTAATCCTTAGTCAGTGACCCAACCAACCGAGTATTGACTACCGATTTTTGCAACCTTGGCCGTCACACATTGTACAACAACCATGTTCATGAAAGTAAAAGAAGAGAGTATCATGTGAGCAGTAACCACATGCACATTGATATACCAGTACAAACATTTTTCTTGTGTCATCAAGCATTGTTCTTGATCGATTTTTCTTGTGTGTCGTTGATAGGACATGTTTCTAACATTCGCCATCATGTCCATGTTGTGTAACATCAATCTTTGAATTGAGAAGCCAACTTCACATGACCAACAACACTTATTAAGTAAAATTTTTGTATATGTATCGAAGTGAGTGCTTCTAAAGACG
This sequence comes from Ottelia alismoides, assembly GCA_037367405.1. Taxonomy (NCBI): domain Eukaryota; kingdom Viridiplantae; phylum Streptophyta; class Magnoliopsida; order Alismatales; family Hydrocharitaceae; genus Ottelia; species Ottelia alismoides. Next base: position 387,359 of record JAZKJV010000098.1, read on the forward strand.
AAGGGGGTGATTTTGTGTTGGGATGGAAGATTGAGCTAAGAGTAAAAAAGTCAATATGGACAAAAATCCTCTCATGAATCACATTCCAAGCCAATTGAGGCTTATCTTAATGTTCCTATTCAACGAGTTACATCCTTAACCAAAATATATGCATCTTGTAAAAAATATAGAATCGGTTACATGTGAATTCAACAACAAGAATAACTTGCATACATGTTTATAAATAAAAATACTAGATATCACATTATCCAAGAAAATATGATAAGCTCGGTTATTGCATAACGGCAAACTCAAGCTACGTAAGTCTTAAGAAATGAAACAACATTAACGAAGTAAAGAATTTCTAGCCACTAAATTTACACTCTATGCCTCTATGTACATCTTTTCCTCCTAATTAGCCACTTTACCTAAGGTACATTACAAAATAAACAAGTGAGTTCTTGAGCTCATTAAAACAATTAAGGCAGTTTACAAGGTAATTAACTCAAGATAGACATCAAATCAATGAATAAGTTTATTGACAAAATCACGATCATAATTTCATAATATTCAGCAATTGACTTCAATAGTAATTATTTGAGGATCCACTGTAATAATGAGGAATATTTATATATATCCGACTAAATCAATCAATAATATCATAATCGAATAAATCAGTTCGATTCAATTTATATGCATCCCGTATATATACATTACAAAATTTAGTTTTATATAACAACCCAATTAAAGGAATAATGTGGACTATAATAGTTGACCAAAATGAGCAATAAGTACCTTTTGAGATATTTCCTATCCATCATTAACAGACTATCTGCCTTAAAATGATTCCTCTAGAAGGATAGGATTATATCGATCAAATCTTCCTAGTTATTTTATTATCCTAATTATACTTCTGAAATCCTGGTGAAAAGAATTTGATTTCTCCTCAGATTTGGTATAATACTTATGAGATCTATTAAATTGAAAAAAGATACAATAAATCTGCATGGTCAATAAAAAAGAAACACACACATAAGAATTTCTTTATTTTATGGTCAAAACTCATTCATTTCAGTTTTGATTAGCCCATTTTTTGTAGGCTACGTATTCATTTATACAACTTTACCGATGCTTGTACATCAAAAAATCCAATTAGTTTAGTTATACATTTTTATTATTCTCTATATGCTATATCAATAATATTTAAATTTGTTTTGAAGAAGAAGGTGGAGCCACCTTCTTATATTCCTACATGCTACCAATTGATAACGTGCATGCAAGAAGGAAGTTTGAGTTTGATGTAATTGGCTATAATATATTCTGCTTCATATAATAATAATTATTATTATTAAATAAGAAATTAAGTTGATTTAATTCCACCGCAGTTTTTCAAAATGAACATGAAATAATACTAAAAAATAAGTAAATATATTTGAAACATATAAAATGTGATTAATCTCGATGTAAAAGTTGACATTATTACAAAAAAAGTGAATATAACGAACTGTTATTAAGAATTTCATCTTTGGACCAGAAATAGGTGGGGTAAATCATTTTTGTAATTAAATGTATCTCTCTAAATGTCGATAAGAGAGTATTTTGGCTTGTATCTTGTGAATATCCAACAACGAGTTTCATTGACTGCATAATGGGCCTTAATCCAAAAATAATAATACTTTGTATTAGGCATGAGTAGCCAAATAAAGAAGTTCGATAATTGATGAGTTTTCCACTTTATTTATGACAGACAAAATATCCATTTCTACGCTAAGAAGGCGATATGACACGAGGAGCTTGCATATCCCATTTCAACAGGCATGGATATCACATATTTATGATTAAGCAACTTTTTGAGAGTAACATGATGTATTAGTGATTTCTTATCTTATTAATATTTAATACACACTTCCAATCTTGGTCAGTAACGTATAAGCGTGTTCCTTTAGTTAATGTAACATACTCACACTCTCACTTATTCCCTACTCATAAAAGAATGACTACTTGCACTGCCCATCTTTGCATGAATATTGGCATATCCACATTCAAATATGCTCCAAACTATTTTGCTAAAGATTTCATCATTGTAGAAATCTCAGACCAGTTCCTCATTGTGTATTGTTTGCGAAAAACATGCCATCCATAATAAGTTGGCTTTGATTTTTGAGTCACCATAATTTCAACCCGCGGTTCCTTAGGTTCATGACATCTCTATGTTCTCTATTCAGTTCACATGCTTATCCTTGTATCCAACATCATTATCCATTAGTTGCTTTAAATTCTTGGATTGCATGCAGGTGTATTGTGAACAAGGATTTAAATGTCGATTTCGCTAGCATATCGGCGATATGGGAAAACTAACATATATTTCACTGAAATAGGCCTCAAGGTTGTGAAAAAGCACATCAACATCACCAAAATTCACCACATCGATTTCGATTTCGCCAACTAGGTGAAATCGAAATATCAACGAAATGCCAACGAACTTCTTTGATATTTCGAGCCATGGTCGTGATACTCACGATTTAGGGTCCTATGGATACATGCATTGTAATGAGGATATCAAGCATCTCTTCCATCGTTTAAGCAAAAAACATAAAACAAACTCAATAGGGATACAACTCATACTACAAGATATAATAAGAGCACAAAGCTAAACCATTTGCATAAGCATGCTAGTTCAAGAGAGATAATTATTGCATTTGTTTCCAACATGAACTTCATAAATAAATCACATGTATGCATTGATTTTTAATATCTCATATTATCAAATCCATAAAGATAAAACATGCCCGTTATGTAAGGATTATACATTCCAAGAGACACGTGAACATTTATAGAAGAAAAGCAACGAGTCATAAGATAAACATGCAACTAGGGGTGTAAACGGACCGAACCTGAGCGAACCTATATTTTTTAGGTTCGGTTCGTTTATTTAATCGAGCCTAAACTTTTGTTCAGGTTCGGCTCGTTTATTTTCGAACTGAATCTGAATCGAACCTCTTTTTAAACGAATCGAACCTAAGCGAATATCGAACTTAAGAATTCTCTAATAGGAGGGAGTAAAAAAGAGAAATGGAAATATATATGTGTATTTATAGTTAGAACAAATATTCATTTAGTTTTTTTCTTTATATAACTCATCTTCATCTTTTGAAAAATTAGATTAATAAGGATTCATCTCTTTGAAAAAGTATAATTATAATATATTTTATATCTATTCAAATGGGAATAAGGAATAAGAATAATACGGAGATATTTGATAAGTAATGTTTGTACTTGTTCTGTTGATTTGAAGATAAAGAAGGGAAAAGTACTAGACCATAGATGATAGATGTTGTAAACACGATGCGACTATTTATTTTTTGATAGTTTATACCGAGATAAAACCTAGTTATCCTGTAAATATCTAGTTATCTCTAGACAAAATTCACTTACCCTGGGATAAAAACCACTCATCTCAAATAAGTCCACGTCTACGGATAAGGATTTTGTAAATATGTATATGTGTATGTTTATCGAGCTTATAACGAATCGAATCTGAGCGAACCTATGATTTTTAGGTTCGTTCGTTTATTTAATCGAGCCTAAACTTGTGTTCAGGTTTGGTTCGTTTATTTCCGAACCGAATCTGAATCGAACTTTTAGCGAGCCGAACCTGAGCGAATATCGAACTTGAGAATTTTCTTACACCCCTACATGCAACTCGGTATTCCACTAAGTGTTTTCAATACTATATAAGGATCTTAAGTCCTTAGATTTAAGTATATCCAAGTCTCGTCAATAGATCCATCGACAAAATAAATGTTTAGAGTTTTTTTAATAGTAAGCCCGGTAATTTTGAGAGTCTGGAGCGTCTCTCTTGGAATTCGAACTCGAATCTTTTAAGGTGTAGGCACACTGTACTATCACAGACCACTCCTTGAGTTCAAATGTTTAGAGTTATTAGTACATTATCCAAGAAATTGTACTCAGATATTTGTCCTTAGACCAACACAGTTCTTCTACTTGATATTTTCTTCACCATATCGATATTATATATAGTTATAAAATAATTTTAACATAGAATATTTGATAGAAGATAATTTAAGGGCATTGTCATGTAATGGTTGATAACTACTAGTGTGCCTATTAGTAATTCAAAAAATGAGAGGTCAAAGTGTAATTACAAGTACAGAGGGGCATGCAAGTAAAAATATCAAAAAATGGATAGCACCGTAGGGATGGCAGGACCATCAGATAGGCAAGGAGACGATGCGGTGGAGCTGTGGAAGCAATGCGGTGTCTCCAAACAAGAAGGGATAGCGAGGCCGGGAGAGGTGGGGGGCAGAGAGATCATGTGGAGATTAGGGTTAAGAGAATGCAAAGAATAATGAATTGCTTAAGTCCTCTATATATATGAAGAGATCATGAAAAATACATAAAAATAAACATGACAAGAATAGACGTGACAAAAATAAGAAATAACCCACGGTTCACAATATTCTTACAACATCCATACATGCACTAAATGAGCTAAAGACCATACAAATAGCAAGATTGCGCTCCCTTAAAACTGCAACTTGCTATTGACCTGAGTAAACACAGATGTCCATCATTCGCTCTCATCACTCCCTCCGCCTTCGTAGTCGTCGTCATTCAGGTGGTTGGGATTCCTCTCTAATGGAGGAAGATCATCTTCGGAATCATAATCAGAGTGCTCATCTTTGTTGGCAGCGGCTCCTTCACCATTTTCCAGATTAAGGTGATTCAAATTCTCCACAAGTGGAGGAAGATCATCATCGGAGTTGCCATCCAAGTACTCATTCTTATGAAGTGATTCATCATCGGAACCTGCAGTTGGGCAAAAAGAGTGCAAATTAATCATACAAGAAAGTGACGACATAAAAATATAGGTTCTGTGAACAACACAGATTCTGCTTCTTCTTTAGTACTTCAAACAGACATTACTCCTTGGCATCCGCTAATTAGAAGTTTGCACTATAAAACTTCAAACTGAGCGAATCTTGAGTTATATACTTATCGAAGCATACACAGAATCAGAGATTGAAGCAAATATCCTTGACTATCACAGAATTCGCATACGGTTGAGAGGTATCGGTTTCCATCTTTACATTCTCCTTGGGAACAGTTCTGACACTAAGAATCTCAAATAGATGGCATCACTTAATACAAACCTAAAAAATAGAGGGAGAGCCGATTCTTCTAATCTACACAGATTTAAGATCCATGTAACATGCGACTCCAATTAAAGGTTAAATATAAAGGTCAGTCGCCCCATCTTAGTGAAAAGCAACACATAAAATTATGAATAATGTAAAACAAAAGTCAACATAGTTCATTAACATATGGAGCACAAATAAAAAAGAGTTAGATAACTGCAAAGGAAATGATTTCATATGGAAACACTGTTGTTTAGCTTATAGATCAGATGAAGATGGAACAAATGCCTGCCACGTAGCTATAAAATAATGAGAAAGAAACAAGTAGGACAACATAGCAAATACTAGAAACAAAGTGCACTCTGAAAGAAACGATACACAGCTGACACGGTCAACAGAATCTCGATCTTCGAAAGAATATAGAATTATAGTGAAAATAATAAATTGACATTGTGGAAAGGTGTGAAATGAAAAACTCAAATGGAAAATTACATAAAGTAAACTGAAGAAAATAGGAAATTACAAAAAGAGATAAAGAGATAAATATCATCACTTCTTAAGCTGGAGCATAAATGTATAGCATGCTGAGCTTGGAACAACGGTGAAAAGGACCCTTTGCAATGGTAAACATATCCACAATCTGATCTCCTGAAGCAACATGAGAAGTGTAAATTAACCTCTTTTGAATTAAATCACGAGTGTAATGGCAGTCTACTTCAATGTGCTTTGTTCTTTCATGAAAGAGTTGATTATTAACTATGAATAGAGCGGCTTGATTTCACATTTGAGGTGCATAAGAAGAGGCACCTCAATAGTTATGTCAGTTAAGACAGACTTGACCCGCATCATGTTTGTGCTCCCTTGGGCCATGGCCCTATACTCTGATTCCGCACTAGATCTAGCTACAACTGTATGTTTCTTACTCTTCCATGAAACCAGCGAGCTACCAACAAACACAGTGAAACCTGAAATAGACTCGATGTCCTTTGGGCACCCAGCATAATCCGCATCCACACATCCAGTAACTGTAAGAGACGTAAGACTTCATATACCTCAAGATCATGTTAGCTGCATCAATGTGAACCTGCCTGGTTTGCTCCATAATGGCTGACTCTGCTAACAACAAATGATATATCAAGCTCGGTAATAGTAACATATAATAGATTCCCTACTATCTCTTTGTACCGTCTCTTATCCACCTCCTTAGAGTCATCATCATAGAGCTTAGCATTGAGATCCATTGGAGTAGTAGCAGGTTTGCATTCCGTCATGTCCGTCTCAGATAGAAGATTAATGACATACTTCCTTTGCGTCATTACCATACCATACCAATTTCTTGCAAACTCTAGGTCAAGAAAGTAACGCAACTTGCTAAGGTCCTTGGTCACAAACGGTTGTCCAAGGAAATCCTTATCTGCTTGAATGTCATCGCTGCCTGTAACAATAATGCCTTGTTCATCGCTACCTGTAACAATAATGTCATCAACATAGATCAGAATAGCAACAATACCTCTCTGGGTTCTCTTAACAAAAAGAGAATGATCTGCAGTAGATCTGATAAACCATGTTGTTCAATCAACTTTGAGAGCTTCTGAAACCAAGCCCTCGGACTCTGCTTAAGGCCATATATGGCCTTGTGAAGTCTACACACTATACTAGACTCCCCTCAGCAGCAAACCCTGGTGGCTAATGCGTGTAAACTTCCTCCTGCAGGTCCCCATGAAAGAATGCATTCTTAATGTCTAATTGGAAAAGCGGCCAGTCACGTACCACAACAACAACAATAAGAATCTACAGCGTAGAATGACGCGCAACCGGAGAAAAGGTATCCTGATAATCCACCCCATAGGTTTGGGTGAATCCACGAGCAACCAATCTGGCCTTAAATCTATCAACAGTACCATCCGCTTGGTGCTTCACTATAAACACCCATTTACTGCCAACAACAGAAGCACCTGGAGGAGCTTGTACAACACTCCAGGCACCACGAAACTGTAATGTTGTCATCTCCTCCATCGCCAGACACCACTGACTACTCTGCAATGCCTCCTGATAGGACTGTGGTATCTCCACTGCTGACAGTCCCACAACAAACTCCGAAAATCCTCGGAGAGTCATGCCAGAGAAACATGGGAAGAAAGAGGATGCATAGTGCATGCACGCCTCTTTTTCCGGAGAGCAATATACACATCTAGATCCTCATTATCCTCAGAAGGTGTATCATCCAAGACATTCTGCACCTAAAGCTGCACACGCAAATCACCAGTGCCATTAGTAGAACTCAAATGCTCGGAACATACTTCGGACGTGTTGAATGATGGAGGAGGCACATGAGCACGAGGTCGACGCTGATAAACCTGCGGAAAGAAGGTAGGCGTGGCAGGCAGTGGAGGTGGTGGTGGTGGTGATGGTGGAAGAGAAGGTGCCGGTGGTGGCAATGTTCAGGAAGGCGCTATGCGATATTCAGTCGGATGGGTCACTGCATAGAGAGCATGCGGTATGCGGGAGAGTATGCAGTTTTATGCGGTTTGGTAATTTTATTATTAAAAATATAAATAAAATTTAATATTATGTTAATATCCTCAATCGGGAGAGTATGCAGGGAGTGCGGTTTTATATGGGAGAGTATGCGGTTTTACGCGGGAGAGTATGCGGTTATAGACAGGGAGTATGCAGTTTTATGTTATTATGCAGATAATAAAAAAATATTTATTAGAAAAGTAGTCGAGTAGGCGGACGCATAGGGGGTATACTCGACCGAGTATGCGGGTCAACTCGCATATAAGGCCACCATATTCGGAGCAGCAAGGCTACAGAGTACGAGTATGCGACCGGGTATGCGGGTTATTTAGCCGCTTTCCTGAACACTTGGTGGTGGGGTAGGCGGCGGTGGAGGAGGTGGTGGTGGTGTAGTGGAGCCTGCAGTAGAGGAAATCGGAGGTAGATACATATAGACCTCTTCTACTTTCTCTGAAGGAATGGGCTTGTCACCTGTAGAAGAGAAATACATAGTGGACTTAAAGAAGATGACATCCGCACTAACATAGTACCTTCGTCGAACAGGGTCAAAGCAATGATATCCTTTTTAAGTCTTGGAATACCCAACAAACACATACTTGACAGCTTTAGGAGAGAGCTTGTCAAGACCTAGAGACATATGATGAATAAACACAACAGATCTGAAAACACGAGACGCATGAGAGAAAAGATCTATCTCAGGAAATACAATCGAGAACAAAATCTTCTCCCCCAGAATCGATGAGGGTATACGATTCACCAGGTAACAAGCAGTCAGAACCGCGTCCCCCCAGTACGAATGAGGAGTACAACTCTGGATCATAAGCGTCCTGGTAACATCCAAAAAATGGCAGTGTTTTCGTTTAACCACCCCATTCTGTTGAGAAGTATACGCACAAGATGTCTGATACACAGTACCATACGATCTAAGAAATTGAGAAAGTTGACTATTGCAAAATTGTAGAGCATTATATGAGTGTATAAACTCGACATTTGCAGGAAAAACATTTCTTATTTCAGTAATAAAGGATTGAATAACATGACCAGCATCATACTTGTTGTTAAGAAGAAAGACCCAAGACAATATTGAAAACTCATAAACAACAAGATAAAACATGTGTCCCTAATGATATGAAACAAGACCAGGACCACAAATGTCAAAATGAATTAAATCAAAAAGACCATGATTACTTCGACCATGACGACTCTGGAATGTGAACCGATGATGCTTCCTAAGCTGGCATGCCTCGTACTGAAAAGTAGAGCGAGGAGAAATTTGTGGAAGAACGTGACACAACTTTTGCAGAGGAAGATGACCTAAGATGTCACACATAGGGAGAAGCAGATCCAGTGCGAAGAGAAGAGGCACCAACACAAGGAGATTGTACCAATCTGTAGAGACCTCCTTGCTCATGGCAAGATCCAATCACCCTGCACGTAAGAATGTCCTGAAACACAAGAGCAGAAGGATAAATATGGCACGATAATGTAAATCCTTGGTGATTTGACTAATGGATAGTAAATTCATGGAAAATTCAGGAGCGTAGAGAATATTCTAAAGCTGCATTACAGGAGTTAACTGCACATCTCCCTCACCAGTAATGGGAGAGTGTGTCCCCATCTGCAATCACAACTGATCTCCCTGACTGAGTCAGATTATAAGTGCTAAACTATCCTCTGTCACCACAGAGATGATGGGATGCTCCTGAATCCATAATCCAGTCTAACAAATCTGCCTTGTAACAGCTAGTAAAAGTATACTATATACCTAATGTGGATGTTGATGTTGACGCAGCTATCTCTGAGGATCCTGAAGGAGAGCTAGTTGACCAGACGAAGGCATAACCTCCCTGAGTCGTGCTACAAGTTCATCAAATCTCTGATCAGATACAGGTGATGGACTCCCAACCTGTTGGGTCTGCTCTGCAACACGTGCTGAAGCAGGAAACCCATACTTAGAGTAGCATGTTTCCTTATAGTGGCCTGACCTGTGGCAGTAGGTGTACGGTTGACGAGGTGGACTACCCCCACCCCTGCCAAAGTTAGGGCTCCCCCTACCGCGATACTGTGTAGGGCTCCCCCTACCACGAGATACAGCCATAGCTGAAGAAGTCTGAGACTGCGGGTACCACCATAGGATATAAAGAGCATGCTCAACCTGCAATATGCTCCTTCATCAGAGGTATGGTGGCATCAATAAGAATTTAGGCTCGAGCAGCATCGTACTCAGGATTAAGAGCTGCTAAAAAGACCCCAATCATCACAGAGTCTATGTATGCCTTAAGCTGCTCCGGCGTAGCAATCAAGAGAATGTAACCATGGAGCTTCTTAAACATACCCCTTAGAGAAATATAAAGGGTATGGAGGGGACGACCATTCTGCTTCGATGTGAAGATATCATGCTGGAGCTGTAGCATCTTCGACTCATTTTTCGCCAGAGAGTATATAGCGGCGAGAATGTCCCACATCGTCTTTGCCAGTGTTCGGAAAGTCGGCGCATGCGACAGCATATGCTGAGTCGATCCTCCTACCGCACCGAGTATGCCAAACTCGCTCCATATACGGGTTGTGGGGTATATGTGGTCGAGTAAAACGCATATGCGACCACATAGGTAATAGACTTTGAACCCGGTTAGCTGAAGCAACTGGTTCATGGAACGACAGGGTATCTGATTAATTGGATCTATTTTGGGACCTGATTAAATGATTTATTAGGGCATTGCCTCGCATGAAACCCTCTCCCTCAACTTGACGAAAAACCCTTGTATAAACCATAAACCTATATCATTTCCAAATATATCTTGTTGGTTCTAGTTTTGCATCATTCCACCCCATAAAAATTTAGTCTGCATAGATTTTTTAAAATGCAATTGTTTCAATGTATACGAATGATCTATTGGATTCCACTAGATAGGTTGGATTTCGATCAAACAAAATTTTATTAGATTTGTATCTTGCCAACATTAAATTTGCATCATGCCACTGTTAAATAAAATTTTAGTTTGCATAGATTTTTTTAAATACAACTGCTTCAATGTATACAAATGATCTTTTGGATTTCACTGGATAGATTGGATTTCAATCAAATAAAATTTTATTAGATTTCTATCTTGCCAATATTATATTTGCATCATGCCGCTGTTATGGACCCACTTAAATGGTTTGGTGGTAGTGCAGTGTGCCTACCACTCAAAAGACCAGGGTTTTCAATTCTCCCTTGTGGGGTTGCGTTAGGTAGTCGACAACCAGCGTAAAAAATAGTTGAATCTTTCACCATGGATTTGAGCAAGAATCTATGTAACCGACCCTACTTACAATGGAAGAAGGCTTCGACATTTTGTAGACGACCCTACTTAATTGTGGGAAAAGGCTTTGTTGTTGTATCATGTCACTGTTAAATAAAATTTTAGTTTGCATTCATATTTCTTACATGTTATATTTTTTTTGAAACATAAATATCTAATGTTTGAATTTATTATTATATTCTTAATTATTTTAAATAAAATAAGAGAAATCGCATAATCCACATATACTTTTGCATATAATTCCGCTTGTCCGCTTACTCGCTTCAGAGCGCCTGATCGGACGAATACCACATACCGACTTTCTGAACCTTGGCCTTTGCGGTAGGCTCTCAATATATCATTAGCTATCTCAGTTGACATGCCCAGATAGCTACACATGTGCATATGCATTGTCTGCCTCCCATGAGGTATTTACCACGGTCTTGTCACTTGGCTCCTCCTTTGTGAGGATGTGCTTCTTGCCATTGCATTGCATTACACTAATGAACTGCATGGCCCACAGTTCACAGTTTGTTCCATCCATCTTGACGATGGGTGTTGGACCTTTGAAGGCACCGAAAGGTGAAACATCAGCTTTGTTGTCTGACATGATGACAACAATGTCCAAGACTGGGTCTGCAACTAATAAGACCGACATCTACACTGACATATGAGAAGATGGTTGTGGGTGTAGACCCATACCACAACCTCTTCCATTCGTTGGATGCCCCTTGAGTAACTAGGGTATTTTAGATAATCTCGCCACACCCTAGAAACCCATAAACGAGCCTAACGTAAGATGGGGCACACCAACGGCAACCACAGATCGCAGGAGAGATTGGTGTGGTCTTAGGGCTCCACGACAGAGCCCCGGAGACGGTAACAACCGACTGGAGATGGCAACCAGCAGGAGGTTGCGGCCTGCGGGAGATGGTAACGGAACACAACCGGTGGCTGCAGCTGCTGGGTGCCGCCTGGTGATCAGACAGCGGTTGGGCGGTGGGCGGCGGCCCCTGCAGGAACAGTGGGTGGCGGCGACCGGGTGTGTGCTAGGGTTTTGGTAGGGCGGGGCTCTAGGGCACAGGCTCTGGTAGGGATGAAAACGGTCGAATGCGGATGCGAATGTAGGTATAATCGTACCCTTATCCATTTTAAAATCCGAATACGAATGGGGATAGAAATATTGACGGATGTGAAAAAACGATTACCATATCCTTAAAAACGAATACGAATTGGATACGAATAACAGCAGAAATATTTTGATAGATTAACAAAAATGTACATGTTTAGGATGGTTTACGAATAAAATAGATATACGAAAGATATTATTTTCATAACAATTATATCAACAATGGCAAATGCAATCATAAATTATTGTTATATACAGTTGTAAATAAATATATTACTATACTTATGTATGAAAACGGATATACGAATACGAATGCGAATATTAGTGAATATCATAATGATATCCATATCCGCATCCATTTTAAAATGAATACGAATACGAATGTCAAAATATGTATAAAACGAATACGATAGTGGATCGGATACGAATATATTCATATTTGTTTTCATCCCTATGCTCTGGTCTAGGACCATCGCTTTGATACTATGTGGAAATGCCTGAAATGAAAAGTTATATTCCTTGTAGCCCTAGAACTCTATTATATAAGAGAAAAACTCAAAGCAAAATTTACATAAAGTAGACTAAAGAAAATAGGAAATTACAAAAAGAGATAAAGAGATATAAATATCTCAATGGACATTGTATGTGTGTCCGCTCAGCGTGAATCTCACATCACGGATAAAAGCCTTAATGCAGCTTGCCTTATGTGTGGATTCAGTTAAGATTTGACATGTATCTAATATCAACTTATATCAAAGGCACCTATATATGTCAAATGAAGCAACAAAGTACATTTACATCTAAATATTCGAGAAAACAAAATCAATATTTGACATAACATGACTCCTAGTGTCTTTCTCAGAAAGGTGTATTCTTGCATTGAAAATGTGTTCTATGATAGTTACTGGGTTATGAGGTATTATGGGCATCGCTTGTAATTGAGATCAGCTTGAATTAGTGCTCTCCACTTCATATTTTTGATGCCTACTAACCTCTAGTGTTAGTCCTTTTGGCTTTTCTACCCTGCAGAGACACGCAAAGAAAGACACAATGACTGGCAAGCAACTTACGCACCTTATTACCTTTTTTTCATAGTAGTTGCATATTTAATTATTTATACATGGGAATGGGACATCTAAAGATTGAAGAAATTTAGCACGCTCTCTTGTGCATACATCTAAAACAAGTATAACAAATGAATTAAAAAATATTATCTTTAGGAAGTGCCAACAAATCCAAATTTCATATTACAAGTATACTGACTAGCCCCACTTATCCACGACTAAGGTCCACACGACTTTTCTAGCTAAGATATGAAAATCAGCACATGTAATTGATCACCACATGGAGAGTATATACAGTTGGTCATAGAAAACAATATTTAGTCATCTAGGTGCATATAAGTTAGATACTAAGGTTTAATCAAAGTCGGAAAAAGATCTGAATGACAAGAAACTACCACTGCTAGATACTGATGCCGGAACACGCAAATTGGCAGAGAGCCAGGAGTTCTGAAAAGTTATAATGTCTGAACCGGTTTGACAATTAGCATACGCCTTCAGAAGTTCTCTGCATTGAAATAAGACTAATCATTATCATAACAGGAAATTCTACAGAATGCATATCAACTTTGAAAGAGACCTACAATCAAAGTTCTACAGAATGCAGGCCAAGGAGATTGTCGATGTTATCCCAGAATAGTTAATTTCAAGCTTCCATCAACTTTGTACCTACTTAAATGGTCTGGTAGCAGTGCAGTGTGCCTACCGCCCAAAAGACCAGGGTTCAAATCTCCCCTTGTGAGGAGGTAGTCGACAGACAGCGTAAAAAATAGTCGAATCTTTCAACATGAATTTGAGCACAAATCCACGTAGCCGGCCCTAATTATAGTGGGAGAAGGCTTTGTAATTTTTTTCCATCAAGAAAAAAGGGGATGATCCTCAGGTTGTAGCATCAGTGACAAGATGAAAGGCAACAAAATATACACGTAGCCAAGAGAGTCTCCTCCACCGTCACCAAAAATATTGTAGCCATTTTGCTAATGGTAATGACATACTGATTTCCACCCTCGCATAGGCTTCTGCTTGTGCACATAGCCACAGCCTTCTTTAACCACCTATCATTTCCAATGCTACAAAAGCATCTCCCTTCACCTTTCAGCCTCTATTACATGTCAAATAGGAGATTGAATTTAATGGGAAATGGGGATGAACATACTCCAGGCTGTCAGAGATTTCAGGTGTGGAATGTGCTTATGACTACAACAAGGACGCACACATTCAAGTACGTATATGAATATGAACACTGTACATCTTAATTCGTTTTTTTGACAAGTAGACAAATATGGATATTTACTGATATGCAAATTGTGCTACCATCTCATTAAAAATGCATCACGAGAGCAGATGATAGTATGAATAGTTTGTGGGAAAACTCAAATACTAGATACAACCATATGTATTTGGATATGGTTAAACATATCTAATCTGTTAATTGCATAAGTATGTAACTTACATGATAATGTTAAACAAACTTGTGAATGTATTAGCAATTATACATATTTTTTAAAATGGATATTAACGGCTAAATGTCAGAATAATATTCGGCCTACTAGAAAAGGCACATAGAGCAGCCCAGGGCATATGCTCCTGCTATGCAGGATCACGGGAAAGGAGACCACTTGGGCTATATTGTACCCAGCCTTATCTTAGTTAAAAACGGTAATATTCACAGATACAGATGTCAACATGTAGTACACGGATATCCACATCTATATCTGCTTAAAAACAAATTTAGATACCAACATCAACATGTATAGATAGACACCCGCAGCACAACGAATGTACATCCTATTGCATCTTGGTTGTCAGCAGGAGGGAGGATGAAAAATTAGAAAAATAGAATGAAATCCAGATGCTCACAATGTAGCATCCTCCTATTGTAGCATCATCCTACTAGCAGATATGCATATCATTCCAAACATCCTATAAATACCCAGTTTGCAAGGGGAAAACAACAACAAAACCCAATCACTCCAATAGTTCCACTACAATTCATAATTATTCAAATGTAATTTTTTATATGTCGTACCTATTCAAGGACAGGAACGAGTGACCCCATTTGAATTTACCAAGCAAATAATTTCCCATCTCCTCTTCACCACTGCAAAGTTAGCGTAGATTTGGTCATCGTTGCAGAAACTAAATATTGAGAATTGAATAAGCAGATCTTATAAACTTCATGCCTCACCAAACAAAAAAGGAACTGAAGGTCAGACCTATTGGTTGTTGCATAGAGTTTGTAATGCTCACATGATCTTCTTAACATTATTTGACAACTTAAATATAAAACCAATACCAAATTGCAAAAAATGTATCAGATACTAATATGGTATATTGTTGAAACAACATATAGCCAAAAAAACTAAGAGAAAAGGCTGATTACCCCGTTAGTATTCCTCCATCAAACATATCCAGGATTACCGTGACAAAAAATAAACATTCATCAGTCCCGATCACCTATTAGACCAGGATTCTCTAAAATAAAAAAACACAACCAACCCCACCATCCATGGAAGTAGTTTGTCCTAAGGAAACCAATGAGTTCTGGTGTAATCACAGGCCTAGCACATTGCCAAAAACTTGACACACCCGACCCCCATATTGAACTATCCACATGCAAACAATCTCTAGAAAGTGTTCCCAGAATCAAGATTAACCATGAAATCTCCAATCAACCCTATACTTACCCTTCAAAAAGACACAAAAGATGTTGACAATCATTGAGGTCAAAATCACACAAACAGCTTGTGATGTCAGTATGGCATGAACATCCTACTATGAATCTTGGTCAAGAATCTCCCCCTCCAAATATGTTGACCTTCAGTAGCACCTCCCCCCCCCCTCAAAATCAAATGACCATCACTGAGAAATCTTAATCTGACACCATCCGTGGTTGTAAACACAGACTCTATTGACTGCCAAGCAACCACCCATTCATTCCTGCTCTTCTCATTAAGTTGGGGGTAGGCCTCACATAAATCACATCCTAAAGCAACTGCCGAAGATCTCACAGCTCTAACAATGACCAGAAGAACAGTGTAGGAACCAACAATAGCTCGGATAACCTCAAGCAAAGGCTGCCTTGGGAAGTTGTCACTAAACATGCCCCTGGATCACCAATCACCAAGCCAAAAACAAAATGTTCCTCCCCTCTAAAAATTAATCATGAAACTTAGAGCTACGCAAATCAGCCTATTCCTGAAAAGTGAATCCCTCAAAGAAGAACCAGTTTGTAGTCCCGAACAACTATCCATTCATACACGTCATTTAGCACAACAATAACTAAGTTCCCATTAAAGGATGCGACTTCGGCCATACACTGATGGCAATGGTGCATTCAACATATGCAAAGGAAAGGACCTCAAACACCCAGCTGATGTCAAGCGATGGACATCCTCGTAGGCAACACCCTACTTGAGATTTATGTCAATCAATCTTCACATGCGTCTTTAAAAATGGGCATGAAGAACATGAGAATCGACATCAACATGGACAGATGCAGCACCAATCTTCCACAAAAGTGGTCAGGACATTCGATACCTCTTCTCAACCCTTTACACCAAGGGAAAGACCCGAGCCATTCCAAGGCAAGACATGAACAATGTCTGCAAGATCTTTTTACAACAAGTCAGTTCATCCTACATTCCAAAAGGCCTCAAAAGAAGAAATTTCACCATCAATATGTGTGAATACGTGAGCATTTAGGGTGCGACTCACCTCGAGATCACACCCCTTATTCAAAAAAAAGATGTGAGCATTAGGGTGGTGTTTGATAGCCACCACTTCGGAGGCATTTATGTATTTTGCTTTTGTTAATATTAACCTTAACCATAACCTCTTTTTACATAATGAGGCCTCCAACACAACATTCAATCCATCAAAGTAATGCATTTCACTTCCATATGGTATCAGATGAGTGGTCCTAGACCGATGACTCAGATCACTATCTCCCTACTACTTGGCCTCGTTTCTTCGCACCAATTTCCACCAACACTGCCTGACCACAGGCTCCTTTGACCCAACAGCTTCTATCCTTGTGCAGCCCTGATGCTGCCTCCAACAGCTTGATGCTACCCACCCCCGAGAACTTGTGCCATCATGGCAACCTCCAGCAGTCGCACATCGCCCTCTGCAAGCTACTATGCCTCCCTAATATTGAAGCTGCCTCAAGCGGCTCATGGCTGACTGCAAGAACCTCCAGTCTAGGCGTGCATCCCACAGCTTGATGATATAAACTGTGATTGATTTTTTATGCTAGCTTCTGTTATGACTCCGTCATAGGAGATATTCAAAAGTCTTAAATCTGCGGTAACATTTCCAACAGCCAGCATAGGTAAGATGAGGAATACATTCTATGGTCAGATTGTCAAGTTGGGCGAGACAAATTATACCAGATGTTCACAGATATTTCTGAAATCAGGCAAAGAACAGAGGATGCTTCATATTCTTCAAGAGCCAGAGCCAAAGAGACCAGTAACGATCTACATAGGATGTACAACAACATGGTATGTGCTGAGCTTCTGGTCTCTGACATTCCACAGACCGTAGATGAGGCAATACAGATACACTATGACACTGTGTACGAAATCTGAAACAATATGAATAATTCATATTTTCAGGAGATGAAAGCGAGCCATGTAATACAAACATAACATGAATTGATGCATTGCATTCAAACAAGAACTGAATACTCTGGCATAGTTGAAGGAATTAAGCGACAAGTGCAATTCTCTGAGGCCCGTCCGCACGCATGAGCTACAAGATGCAGCTTCAAAAGAACCAATGGTCATGACATTCTTAGACAGACAAAACCTCACCTATAGGGATGAAAATGGTCAGATACTGATACGAATGTAGGTATAATCACAACCTTATCAATTTTAAAATACGAATACGAATGCAGATACGAATATTGACGGATATGAAAAATGTGTACGAATATGAATATAAAACGAATACGAATCGGATACGAATAATAACAAAAATATTTAATAGATTAACTAGAATATACAAGTTTAAGATGGTTTACACATAAAATAGATATACCAAATATATTCATTTCATAATAATTAAATCAATAATGATGAATGCAATCATAAAATGTTATTACAAACAATTATAAATAAATCCATGACTATATTTATGTATGAAAATGGATATTAATATGAACATTAGCGAATGTCAAAGTGATATCCATATCCGCATCCACTTTAAAATGAATACGAATATGAATCTTAAAATATGTATAAAACAATACGGTAGTGGATCAATACGAATATATTCATATTCATTTCCATCCCTACTCACCTACCACTCAACACATGACGAAATGATGGCATGTGCCATACGATTCTTGAGGAAGCTTACAAGAGGCTCTCCATCTTGGTCTTACACAGTAGCCAGAGGAAAGAGTCATGACTACTGCTCTTTTTTTTAAAACCAAAGTAGGGGGAAACACGCATTGGTGTCCACCCCAATATATTAATTAAATAGGAAAAGTAAAACATTACAAGAGCCATGACTCAAGCAATTAATTGTAGTTGAGACACATTTTCGCAGTAAAAATGATGATCGGAAAAAAGCACACCATTACGAGCCGACCAAATAGCCCAAAGCACTGCCACCAGGGTTAGAACCTCTTTTCTTTGACGATTGCACGCCCCGCAGAGAGAATACCAAAAGAAGTCAAAATCACCGGTGCTCATCCAGGCCTGACCCACCTCACTCCAGATAAGCGAGGTCACATGGCAACGAAAAAATAGGTGCTCTGACATCTATCTGAAATCTGCTCAAATAATCTAGCACCACGATCTCGAGTCATAATGCACTTCCATCTAAAAAGCCACAGAGAAAAACCAATCCTCTCCGACATGCTCAACGACCATATGAGCTTACAGTCACGAATCATACTAGCATTAAGGGAGGGTGGAGGTCTACAGATGGCGCCATAGGCCTTCCGAACCGAGAACGGCGTATTCTTCCATCTCCAGTGATCCATGCCAGAAGAGGACCTGCCCACCTGGCCAAGCGAGTCCAAGAGGCGCAGGTCGAAAAAGGAGGATCTAAAAGTCGGCATCCAGTTACCATTGTCCCAACAATCCACGACACGCGCATCAGAATCAACGGCCAATGCAAACAAGCGAGGGAAACAGCTACAAAGGGCCCCTCCACCCGTCCAGTTGTCTCTCCAAAATCCGAAAGTGGAGCCGCTACCAACAACCGGGCTGAAAAGATCATGAAATCGAGGCATAACCTTCAGAATCTCCTTCCAGAAAGCAAACTTCTTTGGACCATGCCTCAATAGATCCGGGTTTGCCATGGAGACACCGTAAAGACATCGGATCAATTTGCAGTACGTACCCTCATCATCACCCCAGATCCTGCTCACCCACTTGAGCAAGAGAGCCTCGTTGATGTTCTCCAAGTTCCTTATCCCGAGACTGCCATCTTTCTTAGGACGAGTAATGGTCTCCCAATCAACCAGATGTATTCCATGTCCCTCCTGTCCTGATTTGCTCCATAGGAATCTGCGCATCAACCACTCCACAGTCTCCGTCTGATCCCCACTGGTAGAAGTCGAGAAGAAATGAAGAACACATGGATCATAGAAAGAACCCCCCTAATCAACACCAGTCTTCCGCCACGCGACAACAGAGCTGCCTTCCAGCCGGACAGCTTTCTTCCCAACTTCTCCACCACCGGCAACCAATCCGACATCCTAATTTTGCCATCAGTGAGGGGGGCCCAAGGTATCGAATAGGAAGAGAGCCACATGACGTGCCCAACTCCGCACAACAGGAGTTAGCTTCCTCTGTCGACATGCCAAATGGAACAACAATGGACTTGCTATGATTCAGCTCCAAACCGGACATCTCTCTAAAGATCTCAAGAGTAATAACCATGTCTCTCGCTTCCTCTTACCACCCTCAATAAACAGGATCGTGTCATCCGCATATTGAAGCAGAGGAATAATTATATCCCCACATATGTATCCATGCACAACTCCACTTGTCTGCACCCGATCAACCATACAGGACAGAACATCCGCCGCAAGAATGAAAAGTAACGGAGCAAGAGGGCATCCCTGCCTAACCCCTCTCTGCGGCTGCAAGAAGCCACCCTCCGGACGGCCATTAACCAACACCGAGAGCGATGTCGTGGTGATGCAGAGTTTCATCCAAGAGATCCAAACGTTCGGAAAACCTCTCCTACATAATGTGGACCAAAGAAACCGTCAATCCAAGGTATCATAGGCCTTGGTAAAATCCACCTTCCAAAGTAGCACATGCTTTCCATTTCGCTTCCAATCAGAAATAATCTCAGAGGCTATCACCAAACTATCTCCAATCTGCCAGCTAGGAATGAACGACGATTGAACAGGCGAGATCAAATGGTTAAGAACTCTGTTAAGTCGACCAACAAGCACCTTCGCAATAATAAGATAAATACCATTTGATAGGGCGATCGGCCTGTAATCCTTGATACGCTCCGCCGTCCCAGTTTTGGGGAGAAGGAAAATCAGAGCTTTATTCAATCATTCAAAACCCGCATTGCACCGACAAGATTCCTTCACAACCTCCATGACCTCGCCACCCACCACACTCCAGAAATCCTTATAGAAAAAAATTGGAAACTCATCCGGTCCAGGTGCACCCTCCGCATTTAGGCTCTACACTGCGAACTTAACCTCCTCCATTGTAATCGGTTTCGTCAGGCTATCTGCGTGGGCCTAAGAGAGATGATTAGCCCCCAAGCCACTCCATCGCCAGGGTCTTGACGCCGTTCGCCTAGAGAAATCATGGAAATGTTCAGCAACCGCATTACCCAAATTTCTGTCTCCTTCCACTCTGTTCCCATTAACAATCATAGATCAGAAGGAATTTGCATGCCGTCTGCCGCTGGCAATCCTGTGAAAAAAGGTCGTGTTCGCATCTCCCTCCTTTAGCCACTTGACCCACGACCTTTGTTTACACTCTTCCACCTGCCTCCTATCTTCCTCCACCACCACCTTATGGGCAGAGGCCTGTTGCCCCAACACAATCACGTCCAACTACCAATCGTCCTCCAGCCTGTCAAGCCTCTGAATCTCTAACTCTGTCATCACCCTCTTATATGTTCTAGCCTTTCTCACATCATTCTTATATTCACATAACCTTTGACGCAGATATTTTAGCTTCTCAGAGAATCTCACTACCGTTGAGCTGTAAGGAAGACCAAAAAGAGCTCGCCAAATTTCTAAAAGAGGCCTCAAGGAGCCAGGCCTGCTCAAATCTGAAAAAAACCTCTTGCTGAAGCCTCAGTGCCAGAATCCCAAACCAGAGGGGTATGGTCCGAACGGGTGTGCGACCTACACGAAACAGAAGAACACGGATATGTGTCCAAGAGCTCAAACGAGGCCAGAAAGTGATCAATGCAGGAACGGGACCCCAAGCTCTGCCAAGTATACTTCGTATCCACAACATCGAGGACCTCAAGCTCTAAATCATCAATCAAGTCAGCGAAATCTGCAGATCCCGGGTCCTGGCCACCCCGTAGGCGCGGGCGATCCGACGAGAGCAGCGAGACATTGAAGTCTCCCCCGAAAAGCCAAGCACAGTCCGGAAAAGCCGCTCTAGCTGAACGAATGTCCACCCATAACTCCTGCCGGTTAGCCGGCTGACAAGGGCCATAAACACATGACAATGCGACAAGGGACGAAGTGACAGAGCATTCCAGGAGAACCGACAGAATGCGAGAGCTCCTCAACTTCGCATGAAACTGAAACATCGTACCCTTCCAAGCCAAAATCAAACCACCAGAACTTCCCAAAGCATCGGGAGTCTGATATTCAGACAACGAGCTCATGCCAAAAGAGTTCCACATCGCCATATCACAAGAGCCGGGCTTTGTTTCCTATAAAACGATGATGTCACATTCCCACTCTTCAAATCTTGCACCTAAGATCTTTATTTTTTGGGGGTCACCTAGACCTCTGATATTCCAGGTAAGAATCTTCATCTAAGCACTTCTTCCTTCGCCCATTGTACTGATCGCACCCACAAGCGCCGTTGTGCTTTCCGTTGTGACACTGCCCGCATCTCCCCATTGGCCAATTTCTTGTTTCGTCTCTGTCTGTACCTCTTCGCAGCTCCCCTACCTTCTCCCAAAGTCGAGGGGCCTCCTTCATCCCAGATTCTCCCCCTTGTATTCCTGGTCCAACAGGCTAGACCAAAGGCGGCTCAGGCTGAGCTGGCGCTTGAGCATCCCTCTTAGTGCCGAGAAACTCCCACAACCGAGGTGTGGTGGTCAATAACCCTCGATCTGCACCCCCCCAAAGCCTCCTGTATCAGTGCCCCTTCCAACATAGAGCCCAGCGACAGTGGATCATGCACTTGAAGTTGGGTAAATCATGGTAACGCACCAACCAAGCAGAATGAGCGTAACGGTATCAGCAGCTTCGATATAGACCTAGAATCTTAGCGGAGTTGGGACCATACAAGACCCGACCCACATGGTGCCCGATCTGAGACACATAATCGGGTTAGAAGGCCCATCCAACCCGCCCAGTTGAATAGCATGAGAAGTCCATCATTTGATGCCTTAACATCGAGAATTGTCTCATCATTTAAATCTTCCGACCACCTCGGGACAGAGATTGACGTTTCTCGCACTGACTCCTCGACTTCCACCAAATCCTCGACAATCAATTCGTCGTCCTGTTGGCGTGGCTCCGCCGACAACGAATGATCTTCCGATGACACCCCCGATTGGACCACCAGCGGCGGCGGTGGCTGAAGCAAGCATACCGAAATGGGAAAGGTCGCTCGACCAACCGACAGCTTCACCTGTCTGCCCCCCAGCACGGAGCACTCACAGCACTCTAAAGCCACGATGGTAATATCCGGATCGGATCCAGGCAAGCGACCATCCGCCAAGATCCTCCTTACAAAACCGATCTCTCGACGCATGGGACGCAAGATCTCTAAAGAACGAGAGAGGAAAGGTACTCCTCTAAGCTGAACAACCCGCTCAGTGAAGTTGTCTTCCCCTCCATCTGTGAACCGCGGGTATCACCAAACCACGTCGTTTCTGCCACGCGGATTGAGCAGACGATCTTCCTGAGCCGCCGACAGACCTCGTATACAGCATTTAGATGGTCCCAACAACACGACATCACCCTAGAAGTTTCTCCCGAAGAGCAACAGGATGCCCGCCCATATAGACCTAGTAGACAGGGATGACTTTGTCCAAGATCCAACCAACAAGCGGTCGCACGATTTTTCAGTCCTTTTTCCAGCCACCACTTCCGTGTAAACAGCGACGCACCCTTGGGCATGATCTTTTCGACCGAAGCGTTCAAAATGACCTCTCCTCCTTCATATGTTGGCAGGAATGACGCCGGTGGTGTTACAGACATGCACGAAATCTTACGATGTCCCGACTTCCTACACCTAAAACAACGCAGGGACCTGTTGTACTCGGACGCAATATGCCCTGCCTCACCACATCTGTAGCACCTTCGACCCCGCCTTCGGTGAGGAATCGAGATCCAGCCTTCCTCCTCCTTGCGTAAAAATGACTCCTCTCTGTTCACCCGCCGCCAAGTGTGAATCCCTGCATCGATTCTCCGATTTG
The DNA here is from genome assembly GCA_037367405.1 of Ottelia alismoides. Lineage (NCBI taxonomy): Eukaryota > Viridiplantae > Streptophyta > Magnoliopsida > Alismatales > Hydrocharitaceae > Ottelia > Ottelia alismoides. Next base: position 411,102 of record JAZKJV010000098.1, read on the forward strand.
TTTTCTCCCTCCGCCGCCTTTCCCCCCCCTCGCTCCAATGATCTAGCCATTGTTTCCTTTGTAATTTTGCGGCCAGTGTCATGACTACTACTCTTGCTACTTCTTTTGGACGAGGATGAAGTGTGTCGCGGGAAGTTGTTGGGAAAAATATCGAAAGATGTTTATTCCATGAACCCTAAGCTCTCTTATATAGAGGAAAGACCTATGGGTAAATTACATAAGACAGACAAAAGACGTAATATTAGGAAAACAATATAAAAACATAAATATAACTCTACACTCCCCTCAAGATGGAGCATAGATGTCAATCATGCTCGGCTTGGATGCACATTTCTGAAAGGGCTTCTGAGCGATGCCTTAGTGAAAATGTCTGCAGTTTGATCCCCAGAGCTAACATGAGAGGTAGAGATAAAACCTTAGGTAGAGATAAAACCTTTCTGAATCATATCCCTTGTATAGTGGCAGTCTACTTCGATATGTTTGGTTCTCTCATGGAATGCAGGATTGTTTGCAATGAACATGGTTGCATGGTTATCGCATTGTCGTTGCATAGGAATGTGTACATCTATGTGTAAATATGCTAGAACTGTTTGGACCCACATCATTTCCAGAGTAGCTTGTGTCATAGCTCTATATTCAGACTCAGCGCTGGACTTGACAACTACAGTTTGCTTCTTACTCTTCCAGGAGACAAGAGAGTTACCTACAGCAAAACCTGAAGTGGACTTCCTATCCTTTGGACATCCTGCATAATCAACATCAGCATATGCAGAAACCATAAGTGTTGCCTCTTTCCTGAATAATAATCATGCACCTGTAGAAGACTTTAGGTACCTCAAGATCATATATATAGCATCCAGGTGTACCTGCCGAGGTTTGTCCATAAATTGACTCACTCGACTAACTGCAAATGAGATATCCGACCTGGTTATAGTAACATAAAGGAGCTTCCCAACTATTTCTCTATATCTTCTCCTGTCCACTTCCTCGGTATCATCATCATATAGCCTCATACTAGGGTCCAAACGGGTAGTAGCAGGTCGACATCCAATCATTCCCGTCTCAACCAGCATATCTGTCACATACTTCTGTTGGGTCATTACAAGACTTTGTTGACTCTTGGCAAACTCTAAGCCCAAGAAATATCGTAAGGTACCATGATCCTTGGTAACAAACTGTTGGCCCAGAAATTCCTTGGCCTTTTGTGTTCCCTGCACGTCATCACCTGCAACAAGTATGTCGTCAACATATATCATAATAGCTACCATGCCTCTAGGTGTTCGTTGTACAAACAATGAATGATCCGCATTTGATTTTTTAAACCCTTGCTTCTCAATTAAGTCCAAGAGCTTCTAAAATCATGCCCTGGGACTCTGTTTAAGGCCATATATTGCCTTATGAAGTCTACAAACCTGCGAATACTCCCCCTCAGCAACAAAATCAGGAGGTTGTTGCATGTAGACTTCTTTCTGCAGATCTCCGTACAAAAAGGCATTTTAACATCAAGTTGATAGAGAGGTCAGTCACGTACCACGGCTACAGAAAGAAGAATACGTATAGTAGAATGATGAGCCACTGGAGAGAAGGTGTCTAGGTAATCCACGCCATATGTTTGAGTAAATCCACGAGCAACCAGTCTGGCTTTGTACCGATCCAAACTCCCATCTGTATGGTGTTTAACAGAAAACACCCACTTGCAACTAACGACAGAAGCTCCCTCAGGAGCAGCAACCAAGCTCCAGGTACCACGTGACTGTAGGGCAACCATATCTTCTTCCATAGCTAGTCGCTACCGACTACTTTTCACCGTCTTCTGATGATTCCATGGAATGTCCACCGTAGACAGAGCAACTGCAAATTTCTTGAAATCACCAGTAAAGCGATCAAAGGAGACCATAGATGCTAACGAATATGAGGCACAACTACGCTTTTGCTTCCGACGCGCAATAGGTACATCCAGATCATCAATCTCCACGTTTGTCCCCTGTAAAGGACCCTGCTCAAGCATATCGCCAGATCCATCGTTAGAAACTATGTATTCAGAACGTACCTCATGCGTGCTAGATGATGAGCGGTGACCATGAGCAGAAACAGATCGACGGGTATAGTAATGTGGCAACGGTGGGATAGGGACAATGGGTGCAGAGGGAAGAGGAGGAGGTGAGGGTGGTAGTGATGGTGGTGAAGATGGTGGTGGTGGTGAAGGAGGTGGTGACGATGGTGATGGTGGTGGTGGTGGCATGTACATTTCATCATCATGGTCTGAAGAAGTCAACCTATCACCTGTAGGAGAAAAGTACATCACAGACTCGAATAAGGTGACATCAACACTAACATAATACTTCCCGCGCATTGGATCATAACATCTATACCCTTTTTGTGTCATGCAGTACCCGACAAAAACACACTTGACCGCTCGAGAAGAGAGTTTGTCAAGACCTGGAGACAACTGGTGGACAAATGCGACCAAGCCAAACATACGAGGAGTAAACGAGAACAATTCTTTCTCAGAAAATGCCAAAGAAAGGAATTTTCTCACCCAAGACCGACGAGGGCATGCGATTAATAAGATAACATGTCGTACGAACAGCAACACCCCAAAAAGAGTGTGGAACACAACTCTGAATGAGAAGGGTTCTAGTAACATCAAGCAAATGATGACGCTTCCTCTCTGCAACGCCATTTTGCTGAGAAGTATATGCACATGATGTTTGATGAATAATACCACGAGTTGAAAAATAATTGGAAAGAGTATAAGTACAGAATTCCAAAACATTATCAGTTCTCACATATTTCATAGACAAAGAAAACACATTTTGCACTTCATTAATAAAGTTCTTGATAACATTTCCAACTTCAGATTTATTCTTCAATAAAAGACCCCATGACAGACGAGAGAAATCATCGACAACAACGAGATAAAACATGTGTCATTGATGATCAAGAACACGACTAGGACCCCATATATATATGAAATAACTCAAAAATCGACTCTGACGACTAGGGAAGGCAAGCCGATGGTGCTTTTCCAACTGACATGCCTCACATTGAAAGGATGAGTGAGATGCATTTTCTGGAGCGGGAGATGACCAAAGCGCATGTGCCACATAAAAAGTAAAACAGGTCCGGCAGAATGGGAGATGCCAACGTAAGGAGTTCGAACTAAGTCGTAGAGATCTCCCTGCTCACAACCAGTGCCAATCACCTTGTCCGTAAGGATGTCTTGAAATACAAGAGATGATGGGTCAAAAATAGCTCGACAATGTAGATCCTTCATAATCTGGCTAATAGATAACAAATTCATAGAAAACTCAGGCGCATGCAACACGTTCTACAGACGTATGGATAGTGTCAAGCTAATCTCCCCCTGTCCAGTGATGGGAGAATGAGTCCCATCTGCTATAACCATAGTTCGTCCTGGAGGGACATGCATGTATGTTGTAAGTTGACCTCTGTCTCCACACAAGTGATGTGTAGCACTGGAGTCCATAATCCATTCAACAACGTTAGATCCACTACAGCTAGTAAGTGCATAAGTACTACCTGAGGTACTAGAAGATGCTGAAGCAGCGACATCTGAGTGATTTACCGAAGCCGATGGAGAAGCAGTGGGATTGTCGGGAGGTATAATTCCCCTCAATCGTGCCACAAGGTCATCAAATCTCTGATCCAAGGCAATAGCGGCCAGGGGCTCAATCTGCTCAGCTACTCGAGCTGAAGCGAGAAAGTCGTGCTTGGAATAGCATGTGTCCTATGTATGTCCAGGCCCACGACTTTAAGTACAGGGCTGACGAATACAACTACCCTTGCCACGAGGTCCACGTCCACGAAGCTGTGAAGGGCTTCCTCTACCTCGAGAGGCAGCCATCGCTGAAGAAGTCTGACTTGAAGTAGAAGATGGAACAATAATCCTATTGAGTCGTCTGAACACCTCCTCCATAGGAGGGATGGTAGCATCCGCTAGATCTGTGATTCAGCCGCCTCATATTCAGGGTCTAGCGTTGCAAGGAAGACAGCAACCATAGTAGCATTTCGATATGTCTTTTGTTGCTCGGGAGTAGATGTGAGGGGCATAAAACTGTGGAGCTTCTCAAACATCCCACTCAGGGATGTATACAAAGAATGTAGTGCCCGTTCATTCTGCTTGATGGTGAAAATATCATGTTGTAACTGAAATATCTTTGTTTCATTCCTCGCTTGGGAATAAGTTGTTGCGAGGATATCCCACATCGCTTTGGCGGTGGGCTGATGTAGCACATCGTTGGCGATCTCAATCGCCAAAGTACCAAACAACCAGACTTTGGCATACGCATCATCCGCCTGCCACGAGGCGTTAAACCCAGTCTTCTCCACCGGCTCCTCTTCGGTAAGAATATGTTTCTTACCATTAGATTTCATGAGGCTCATGAACTGCATAGCCCAGAGCTCGTAGGTGGTCCCGTCCATCTTGACCTCTGAAGGTGCATGTAGCGGGTACATCGACCTTTTGTTCTGACATATCATCGAAAAGGACCAAGGTTTAAATCTCACTCCCCCATATTTACCTACCCAAAATCATGAAAATCGTGTTTATTATCGAAATTTTATGTTTTATTTACATGTTTACCTTAAAATTTATCATTATTAAACATTTTATGTGACTTGAATTAAAAAGATAAATGCTTAAATATAAGTCTATTAGTAAAGCAATGTGTCTGCCATCCAAAAGACATGATTCAATCATCACTCCCTCATATTAACCTAATCAAAATAAACCAAAAATTATTTTTATTTACATGTGTACCTTAAATTTCATTATTAAATCTTCGGATTCTCCATTCTCTTTAAAAAAGGAATATTAATCATGAATTGCATGTTTATTTAAATTTAAAAATGCAAAACCACAAATTCCCCTGCATATGGGCATAGTATACCGCAATTCCAACCCTCAGTTAGAGTTAGCATGTAACAAGTGAAGTCTTGCTTTATCATAAACAAAGTATGTAGTTGATCTACTACAAGAAGTTGGCATGTTAGGAGCTAAGTTGTCTCAAATTCCTATGGATTTTAAGGCTCGACAATATGAGGAGGACAAGCTGGTTGATGAAGGGCAACCGCAGACTAGTGGTGAAGTTTCTCTACCTCACTGTCACTGGACCGAATATTTTCTGAATTGTAAGAAAGCTTAGCTAGTTCATGAGCAAGCCAACACAAGGCCACCGTGATGCCACAAAGATGGTACTAGGGTACATCAGGGGTGTTCACCCGTATATTATATTAGTACAAAATTAAAGATGTAGGTTCCAGGATGCCAATAGCGATATAGTGCGTGCTTCAGCATTTTTCACATAGAACAATTCACTCGGAATACATCCTCATTCCTTGCTGGCCACAAGGCTTACATGAACAAAAATGCTTACCTATCTCTTGCATAGAGAAGTAAGTAGACATACCCAAAGACCTTCAAAATATTAGTGATGTATATTTCAATAATTACAAAGAGTTAAAACTTATATAGCTTTTTGTAAGACTAACATTTCCTGTAAATGTTCATCGCTGGATCACTTCCTTTTCTACTAAGTGATTGCTTAGGGATCTTAGCGCACAATCTAGGTTATTTCTCTCTCGACTATTGATCTTAAAACCAAAAAATTATGTCTATACAAACGATGATGGCTTTTATTAAGAGTTTCCCTAGGGTTGGTCAAGTGAAAGCCACCCGAGACCATTGAGTGCTTTACCTCGTGCCATTGACATCATACGCTCTGCTGAAATAGATTTCGCGGAAAACCAACTATAATTAATCCGGGTTTCCCTTTCACCCCCAGTTTAGAAAGCTCTTAGATGTTTGTTTCCCTTGGTTTCTGGTCTTTCGCTCTATTTTATTATATACACCGAAAGAATGTTTTTTTGATAGACCTAGGACATGGGTTCTATATAAACCAATGGATTGAAATGAGCCTTTCCTACTAGCAATAACTTCCTCTTTTATTACTTCATCCTTTCCATATCCCTCTCCTTTATTCAATCTAACTCATCAAATGGCACTCAGTTATGATAATTGACAAGTCCCAAAGAAAGGGTGCTAAAAACACATGAGATAGGCATGTGCAACACTCGTTTCTTTGTATTGACCACGACTTTTGCTCTGCAAGCTTCTTGCGGGAGGATTTTTCATTCAGGGAAAGAGTTGGCGCACATTCTCTAAAAAGGGTGATGCAAGGACCAGAGAGTTCAGACCGAAACTTTTAAATACTAGTTGGAAAGCTGGAGGCAGAGACTTCTAGCCTTGTAACGTTGATGATTTCTAGCTCTTCGATGCTGGCACGGCCGAGTTGGTTGGATGCGAAGCGACAGATAAAGGTCAAAATGCATTTCTCGGCATTTTCAGAACTATAAGAAATGTTATTATGAGGCGAAGTTGTCTAGTCTTGAACATAGTTCGTCGATACAACAACCCCGTCATGCAGTTCTCAATCAATTACAGAATCCACTGTCAGATAGACTGATATCATACCAGCTCATCTTAGTCGTAACACTTCCAAGCGATCACTGCTTGTCAGCTCCCTTTGTGCCTTAGAACCAAGGAGCTAGCTTGTGAGGCTAAGCCATGTCTTCACCTTTCGGTTGATAAGACCCAGACAGATCAGATCTAGTTCGGACCTCGGCTGGAGAATAGAGTGAGGATCAGCTAGAGCTCGAAAACCTTTGGTACCTCAAGTCAACTTTCTTGTTATATCATTGTAAAGAGAAAGATTAGAGGTGCGGAGCTAATACCTACTACCTACTAGTAGGCCTACTTCTCGACCTCTTCTTATAGAATAATATTGGAATGTCGGGGAAGAGATCAAAGCAGTTATCTCAACCTCTCACATCCCACTTTTTGCTTACACAATAGCTAAGAAGGTCAAGGATTAGCTCATGGAGTTCTCAGTTGCTCCCTAGTAGGCTCAGAAGTCACTCGCTAGGGAAAGCTAGTGTGATATAATAAATAGGGGTAAGAGTGAGCATTATAAATAGCCAAAAGGAGGTCTAAGTGAGGGCACAAACATAGAGCAAGAGTAAAAGCACAAGGGCGAAGGCATGAAGAGCATATTATTCCATGAGATAGGGATTGCTTGTTGCTTTTTCTTTCCTAAAGTCAAGCTCGGTCTCTGGAAGGTAGAGACAAGGCTTAATGAGCCTAGCAAGGGATGTTTGATAAGGGAGATTCATTGTGACGCTTCCTGACACCATCCTAGCTAGTGTGTTTCATGCTCGTCCCCCACTTAGGGCTCGGCTCCACCAGCGATAGCAGGCACCCTCTCCATTCACGTACCAAATAAATTTAAAAATGATAATTCGTATAGAGCCCCTTCCCCTTGTCTTCAGTTATGATCAACTGAATCTCATCATTGCCCGTTGCGATCAATAATCAAACTACTGACTAGTGAGCTCGTCGACGAAAGAATGAGCCCACGCTCTGGTAAGAAACAAGACAAAGAAAAGGGATATTAACTAGATGAAAGCCAACATGTACTACCTGAGGGGCTCCTTTTAAAGTTCCTTGCTTGTGTAACGAGAGGGCTTAGATCAATTGCAAGGTTAAAGGTTAGACTTCATGCTTGGTTTAGATATCCCGTCAGTGACCCTCTTTCAGAAGCTTTCCTCCTAGTCCATATATTCAAGGCATGTCGAAGTATGGAGACCCTAATGCTTGACATCTGGTTTAGTGTGAAATCAAATAATTTGCTATGATGGAATCGAAGTTTGACTTCACAAAGCCTCTTCTCCTCCTTCCTGACCTCTGCCACTGCTACCCTTGTCGGGAACTTGGACCTCTAAGTAGGCTTTGTCGATCCTTGATTAGACCAAGCTAGAATGATTAGGCTTGATCAAGACCTCTCTTTGTTCACACACTTCTCCCAGCATGTAGGCCTGCATTCTCTCTTTTTAGAGCACTAAACCTAAGAAGAAAAGAAGAAAGATACAGGAAAGCTTACTACGGCAATAATTAAAGATGAAGATTAAAGCATCAAGACCGAAGACTCAATGCTCAAGAACTCATAGAATGAAATAAAGTCAAAGAAGCTAGAAAGAAAATGACTATAGAAGAAGCAAGGGATCTTTCGTAAAAACTACAAAAATGGATCATTTACTTAGTTTTTATCTTATTGGAAAAAATCATATTTTTATACATACTTAAAGTGCATGCAAGGTTAAAAAAAGGTGGAACGAGGTGTTTCCCTCAAAATTGAAGCGAAGCATAGGCTTGAGGCAGTCGAGGCATAAGACTTAGTTTATAGAGAAAAATACGCATAAAACTATAATTATATACATGTCAATATAATTATATGTTTTATGCCCAACATATAATGGTTAGCACTATAAGATATGATGAAACGATAAAGATAAGAACACCAAAAGAGAAGATAGAGCAACTTCATATCTCCTTTTACACATTTTCATCCAATCAAAGAGGAATTCATTGCCTATAAGTTTGCTAAAGAATTAAACAATATATACATGTCTTTGAAATAATGTTGTAATTAAAAGATGATTAAATAAATGTCCAAGAAATTTAATGTTATGTATCTAACATATATGGCAGCATGAGAAACAATGAATCTTATCCATTTCACTTTGCTTGATGCATTGCAAAGCTCGTTAAGTTTACGAGTATTGTTGGATTTGATATTTATAAATTCTTTCGTTAAGAGTGAAATGATAAGATTTACCGAAATAGTTGAATACAATCTACATACTATACTAAAGCTGGGTTTTTACCTTAGCTCTTGCCATGTGGCTACCCACTCCTTCATACATTCTCAATTCCTCATGCCTCTACCCTATCCTCCTTTCGAAGACAAGTTTTATTGTCCTGCAATAGCGGTGAGGGCACGTTCTGCATGTCCTCTCCCACCTGTCTGCCTTCCCATTTCTCATCGAATTACTCCTATCACATGTCTCTATCACCATCTCCCATGGCACCTCTCATCCCCTTCTCTTATTATTTCTTTCTCTCTACTCCTGTCGAAAAGAACTCAGTACCACCCATCGTGAACACTCTCCCACCTCCCGTGCACCTCCTCTGTACAGTCTCCCCCTTAAATGCCTTCCCCTCTGACAACACTAGCATCTTCCTCTCTCGCTCATCTTAAACCTCCACCTCCCATCACAACCTAACGAAGGAGGATGACAAAGATAAAGCTCAGAGTTCTGTTTTATGGGTAATCAGATAGGAGAGAGATGTGTGTTGCTCTTGATGCTTTCATATACTGTCAACCAACGACGTTGGAAAACCTATCCGCGAGAGTGACCTCGACAAGGTGGTTTGTGACGGAGGCCAAGGTCTGCGACAGCGATGAGAGAGAGAGAGAGAGAAAGGAGGTGCACAGCATGATGACGTGTCCGTTGGAGACCACCACACACTTCATCGTTGCCATGGCAGAGGTTGAGAGCTTCAAGCAATGGCGACAGGTTCCAATTCACCAGGAACATCTGAGGTGAAGCCTAGAGTGCATTAGCACACCAAAACTCCAGGTGACCGTCTATCTTCCCAGGCATAACCATGCTCCTCGTATTCCTACTCCTCCCCATGGTTTGGATCCCCACCTAGCGAAGACGGAGAACGATGAGAAGAAGGTGGTGTTCCGCCACTGTTGGATCTGAACTTGACGACCATCAATCTGTTGTAGGTCATCGCAATGGTTATAAAACACCCCCCCCCCCCTTCCGGAAATTTCTCTCTCGCACCTTCAAACAGTGTTTAATAGTAAACATGAAGTTATGGACATGAAAGACACGTCGGATTTAGGCATTCATCTTATATAATCATTATCCTAAACAAACACATATTTATAAGCTTCTCAAACTACCAAGTAAATCATAAAAATCATCAACAAAATGCTTCAAAAGAGCAAAAACGCCTCACATGACACCTCGATTGCCTCGAGGACTGTTTTTTTCAAATCATTTGCACAAGCAAAAACTGATAAAAAAATAAATTGATCGACTAATCAACATTTCACTCAACTGATTTCACCTTGAGTTGACTAATCATTTTTCCACTTGATTATCCTGGAAACACAAGAACAATGTTCTGAATTTTGTTTTTCAATCAATCCATAGTTCTTCAATTGACTATTTTAAAACCCCAGTTCAACTAAAATCTATTATGGTAAGCATGCTATCTTTCAGTTTACTATTCCAAAATACCACCCGACTAATTTTTATCACAATGTCATTTTTTGGAACTTAATCCCAAATTTCAAGCTCATTAAATTTTCCATAGATTAACTTTTTTACCAATCGACTAATCCGAATTACAGTCAACTAATTGTTCTTAGAATGAGCATTTCAATACTACTCATCGTTTACCATTAACCTTGTTAGTACTGTATTTACGATTCTTATTTTATCATTGTAACCCCTTTGGGGGTACTTATGTATTTTCTCAATTTTGAGCTCTCTAAGATTTCGTCCTATATAAGGACCCTTAGACCTCTTGAATAAGAGATGCAATTTTCTTCTCTCACTATTTCCACATGGTATCAAAACAACGGTCATAGACCAGTGTTCTAACCTAAATCCCATCATCGCCACAAGTCCTAGACCTCAGCAAAGTCCCACGCGAGGGCTTCTCCTAGTCGTCGCCGCCAACCGCGACGCTCCAACCCTCGCGAGGGCCTTCTCCGCCCCGCTGCACTCATCTACGATGGAACTGATCAAGGCAAAAACCCACGTAAGGGCTTTGCCTTGTTGTTGCCATCATCTATAGGGCATCGGGTCTCCTCCTGGAGCCCTAATCTCCTCCAATCGGACATGCAAGGACATGCAAGGTACCAGAAGCCGTGCCTCGTTGCCATCAGTGACCCTTTGAGGTAACAAGAGCCGCCCCCAGGTGCCCCTAGTGGCCATTGCGGCTACCTGGAACCCTAATTTCCTCCAGTGGAGGATACGCAAAGCCTGAAGCATTGCCTCGTTGTCGTCGGCGAGCCTTTGAGGCACCAGGAGCCATCGCCAGGTACCTACGTGGCCTCGATCGAACATCTGGAGGCCTGAAGCCTCTCATAGTCGTCGTCGGTAGGTCTTTGGATCTCTGAGGGGGGCTTTCTAGGAATCATCTTTGCCGCCAGCACCACTTTGGTCTCCACCAGAAGCCTGAAAGGCTTATTTCATCCATCTCAGGTGCCGTAGCTCTGATGTTAAGGCCTAGGACCATTGTCCAGGGTTTTAACTTGGCCGTTAGGAACCCCATCTCCCGGTCCCTGCCAGGAGCATTCTGGCCTCTTTCTACTGCTGAAGAGATCCTACAAGGTCTGAGATCATGATTTCGGTCACATATATGCTTGATCAAGACAACGAGAATTGTCTGGGTCACTTTTCTTGACCTGCGAGATCACCATGACATCTGCCGAGATCAAGCATGTATACTCGACTTCATCTGTGATGGTACAGGGCACTTCTATCAAATTAAAAGGCTATGAGAACTATATACTATGGTCTCGATCCTTCGGAGTATTCATTGGTGGTCAGTGCAAGAATTATGTTCTCACCAAGGATCCGCCCAAGGAGACGGGCAAGGACTATGATGCATGGTACGCTGACAAATGCCAGGTCATTACTTGGATGACCAACATTGTCGATCCAAATATTGCATCAAATCTTCTCTACAAGAAAACTACAGAGGCGATGTGGGAGAGTCTTGAGCACACATACTCCTAGAAGACTGCAAAATCTCACCTCTCAGATATATATGCTCGGATCTGGTCTACTACACAAGGCGATTCCAGCCTTGTTCAGTACTACAAGCTCCTCACGAGCGTGTTTGAGGAGCTCTTCATTTTTCAACATGCTTGTTGTAATAAACAGATCGGGGAATGTGCTGAATGGTAAGCTTATCGATTTATGTCTGGATTGCATCCACGATACAAGCATGTGAAGGGCTGGTTTCTGACAGTTGATGTATTACCCACCATTAAGACCATCTTTATGCAAGAATTTGATTCCCATATTGAGCGTCCTACTGCTCCATCAGCAGAGACCACTGCTCATTATGCATCATCTGGGAGCATAGGCCAACACAGCTACCAGGGAGATCGTAGACGTGATTATGTCGTGGTCGTGGACGTGAGTCTGGATGTGGTCATGATTTTGGTCGCAATCGTGGACGTGATTTTAGTCATGTTTGTGGGCATGAGTCTGGATGTGGTCGTGATTTTGGTCGCGATCGTGGATGTGATCCAACTACAGCCCGATATCTAGCGCGCATACACTGCAGACGCTGGAATAATCCATCTGAGTGTTGTTGGGCGAAGTTTGGCATACAACCGAATGCAAACAGCACTTATGAGACAGCCTCGTATGAGGCTCCATATGATACCGTTGAAGTCTCACATGATCAGTCATCTGGTGATGCAGTAACACCATTTACGGCATCTGAGTATGCTCTTCTAAGGCAACTTCTGCAGAACATTAGTGACAGTACCAATTCTGCTCCTACTGCTAGTTTGGCCACTACATCAGATATAATTTCCAGCTATGTCTCTGCATCCAGCCCTGCTTGGATTATTGATTCAGGAGTTTCTACACATCCGATGGGTAAAGTTGGTCTACTCACCTTCTCACAGTTGTCTTCCCTTGTGAAGACTGTTTGGGTTGCTAATGGGGCTCATTCTCCTGTTATTGTTGTGTTTACTGTGGAGTTTTCATCCAAACTTTACAGTCGATCCTCTTGGGTCTATTTGTTAAAAGAGCGTTCAAAGATTAATAATATTGTTAAAAATTTCTTTCATTATGTCAAGATTATTTTCTCCATTGGTGTTAGTTTTTCATTCTGATAATGCCTTAGAATCACTCAACATGATTTAACAACCTTCTTTGCTTCCCAGGATACCATTGATCAAACCTCATGTTCGTATATCTCCCAGCAAAGTGGGTAGTGGAAAGGAAACTCATATATCTACTAAACATTGCTCGTGCCCTTCTAACACAAATGAAAGTTCCTAAAACCTACTGGGACGATATTGTTCTTACTGTAGTCCACCTTATCAACAGAGTCCCCTCTTCTTCACTACATGGTTCCACCCCGTTTTCACTACTATATCCAACAGATTCACCGTTTCCTCTACCTCTAAGAATTTTTGGATGTGGGGCTTTTGTTCATAATTTTCTCACCACTGACAAATTGTCTCCTCGTGCAATAAAATGTATTTTCTTGGTTACTCATGTACTCAGAAAGGTTACAGGTATTATGACCCTACTAGGCATCGCTACTATATCGAGGCCGATGTAACCTTTTTTGAGCAAACCAGCTTCTACACTCAGTCTGTTACAGATATTCCTCCGGATTTACCTCCTCTGTCCATTGTATATAAGCGCAAGTAGGTGTCTACACTATCATATGTTCCATTACATATCCCTTTGTTGCAGGATGACACCTTCTTCAAGTGTCCCCTCCACTGCTGTCCCAGATGATCCTCAGGAGCTTCCCATCGCTCTACGTAGAACTAAGAGGCAATGTACTTTTCATCCCATGTCTCAATTTCACTTCTACTACTAGTTTATCATCCACTGACAGAAGATATGCAGATACTCTCATGACTAATTCCATTCTAAGAGACCATCATAGTGCATTGCAGGATTCAGGATGATGATAGGCTATGAATGAGGAGATGGATGCTCTCACTTCCCGAGGGACATGGGATCTTGTGCAGTGACCCAAGGGGACTAGACTCGTGGCTTGTCGATGGATCTTCACAACCAAGCAGTCGTCAGACGGGTCAATTAACAGATTGAAAGCTCGACTTGTGGCCAAATATTTTACTCAGATATATGGAGTTGATTTCTTCGAGACATTCTCTCATGTTGCACGGATGGGCTCTATTCGAATTATTCTTTCAGTGGCAACAAACAAGGCATAACATATTTTTCAGCTGGACGTTAAAAATGCATTCCTGTATGGCGATCTCGAGGAGGATGTTTACATGATGTAGCCTCCTGGTTATGAAGTTGAGGGAGAGTGTGTATCTCGACTTCGTAAGGCAATCTATGGGATGAAGCAAAGTCCAAGGGCTTCGTTCGACAGACTTACTACAGAAATCAACACTCTTGGCTTCCAGAGAACAACCTCTGACTACTGTGTTTGTCAGACGATGACCTACTGGTACTGTCATACTTATTGTTTATGTGGACGACATGGTTGTCACTGGCTCCAGATTATGTGGCTATTGACATTCCTGCAGGAACTTTGTATTGTTGTCACCACTCATATTCCATTGTATTGTGACAACAAATCTGCTACATACATTGCAACGAATCATGTGTTCCATGAGCGAACTAAACATATAGAGATCAGCTGCCATTTTGTTCGTGACACCGTACGGGTTGGCAAGATTACTACTCCACACATCCCGACAAATCTTCAGCTTGCGGATATACTCACGAAGGCTTTACTCAAGAAGTGCCTCTCATGGATAGCTTACAAGTTGGGCATGATTGATAAGTATGCTCCACCTTGAGGAGGAATGTTAGTAATGTATTTACTATTCTTAATTTATCATTGTAACCCCTTTAGGGGTACTTATGTATTTTCCCAGTTTTGAGCTCTCTAGGGTTCTATCCTATATAAGGACCCCTAAACCTCTTGAATAAGACATGCAATTTTTTTCTCTCATTATTTCCACAAATCTAACCCTTCTTTTTTAAGAAAATTAACCTAACCCTTCTTAATGATCTTAATCAACTACTAAGCCATATTAAGTGTATAAATAAAACTCATAAGTCCCTTTACATATCACTTATGATAAGAATTCATATCTACACTTCTAAGTAAAGGCGACCAACTTTTTCCATCAATTGTATGTGCAAGTTCTAAAGCTCTCAAGTGCTCTAAGGCACCATCAATTCCCATCGAGCATATCTTGCCTTATTCAAACTTCCCAAAACTCAAGTAAGCTTGTGATATTGAGTTTATATGCTAATGATGCATTTTTTATTTAAGCATTGTACTTGGACGTCATGCTTACGAGTTTCATTCTTCGTGAGAGATAAAATAAAATCTTCCTTGAGGTTTTCCCAAGTAAAGGTACATGTTGTACGTGAGGTTGTGTTATCTTCAATTTCAAGTAGCGTGAATAGAGGAAACCAACTTCTCCAAGAGAGCGAGCGTAAAATCTTAGATTGATAAGTTCATGATAATAGTTTTTTAGAAGTCGTAGCTAGGATTATGACTTTTACGTGATTTTCCCTTTAAAATATGCGAGCTCATTGTGGTTTGCTTATTTACTTCTATCTTTCTGACTTGTGAATTTTTATTGGTGGTTGTTATTTCAATTATCATTATTGCACAATTCACCGCACCTCCTATGATGAACTCACACAAAACTCCTCGACACTCGAAAGAAAAAAAGGCAAAGCCTTCTCCCAATTTAAGTAGGGTCGCCTACATGAATTCTTATCAATTCATGATGAAAGATATGACTGTTTTTACACTGGTTGTCGACTACTTAATGCAACTCTCCTCAACGGGGGTCTGAACCCTGGTCTTTTGGGTGGTAGGCACACTGCTCAACCACCACTACTCTACCTCGGCACTCAAAAGAATGGTGAGAAAACTCCTACCATGCACGAAGAATAACTTGAATAGCAAGTGCTATGTAAAAAGTCCAAAGGTGCAAGCACGCATAAGTTGAAGAATGATCATTCATTGCCAAAAACTTTAAACCATAAAGCCAGATTGATGATCGGAATGGAAATGTAAGACTCAGAAGGGTTTCTCAAAAGGATATTTTGCACAAACAACCAAGGCGCTTGAGGCAAACAATCTTATACTAAAAAATCAATAACATATAAATCATGACCTATAATTACAAGGAACTGCATACAGAACAAAAATACATGAATTAATTTGATACCAAATTATCAGCGCTGCAGATAGTGCTTCGACACAAGATAATTCACAAGGCTTTCCATAATTCACTGGGTTTGCAGCCACCAACCATGGTACTACAAAACAGCATGATATTAAAGAAGTTGTATCCCAGAAAGTGCACCAAGAATCTCATCATTTAGCTTATGACAAGGATGATAACTGCAAACATGTATGCATAAAGAACTAAAAAGACTAGGAAGTCCAGAAAAAGGTCACAACAAAACATAGCGACAGCTGCCACAAATATTCTACACCCGACTGTCCCTTAAACCCAACCACCTGACCATTGGTCACACATGATGTAATAAGCAAAATATTTAGTTCCAGGGTATGTCCAGTTGTACAACAATAAGTTTGCCACCTTTTTAAAGTATCCTCAGACAACCAAGAGTAACGATCGGAGGCGTGATACCAGGTGACAATTGGTTTTCGAAAGGAAAAAATGGCGGCTAATGTCACTGAAAATCCATTCCGTGACTCGTCAAATAGTGAAGAAAATCACTCGTCTCACAGCTGTAATGTACACAATTAACAGAAAAACTATCTATGCAATACTTTTTACAAGGAAACAAGATAATATCATAATAGAAATGCCCTTTCAGTCACCATCTAGCAAAATAATTTCATTTCCCCGATAAACAGAAATCAGAACATGGAACCAGCTTTCCCAATGTCAAAAAATACCAATATTGCAGATCTATGACTTTTTATAATAAGAACAACATCGCAAGTGTCATTCAAAAAGGAAACAACCTAGTTCACAACTTACAAAGACGTGGTGCTGAACATCGGAGCTTCACAAAAGGAACATCATTGAGGCGGGCCCATGAACAATCCACCACGGCTAACCCTTTTGTCTTTATCAAAGGCTGATCTTCCTTTGAGATACACTGCTTTCCCACAGGACTGTCAACACATTAAGTATTATAATAAAACCAAACTCAATATCTTTTAGAAGTTTAATGATGGATTAGGCCCCTACTAACTTTTTACTGTGTACAATATTCTAGCACAAGAGTTCTGTTGGAAAAATACCTTAGTGCAATGCCACTAAAACTGTTATTCACATATAGTTCCTGTACAATAAAAGAAATAGCTCTATCAAAAAAATTGAAATAAAAAGAGAGCTTTTTTTCCCTTTCAGTTAATTACAGAGGCGGGGCCATGAAAAATTTGGAGGGAATTGAGAACTATGATGAAGAATTTTGTCTATTTAATATGGTGTTTACGACTATAGTCAAATCACATGCTGATGTTGATAGAAAACTAAATGAGGAGCCTCAAAAAAAAAGAAAACTAAATGAGATTCCTCATTTTGCAGTCTCTGTGTCTTCATAGACACCATATATAACATAGTTTTTGGTGGGACAACCAAACTGCAAATTTGATAACCAAAATGTAGCATCAATTCAATTAGGCAAATGATAAAAAGGACGATGTAACTAATGAAAATAGCCACATATCCAAATGGCATCGGAGTCCCCTCACTTTCAATTGTATGAAAATTAAATGACGTATAAACTCAATGTTTATGCTACATCCAAAAAATGTTACTGCGAAATAATATGCCAATTTTCAATATGCAGCTAAAAAATATCAACTTATTTTTAAAAGCTAAATGGCGACCATTCATCATGAGTAGTGATCTAAATATCATTAATAGCTTACCATAACAAAAACCTGTCCATACATACACTATTACAAAGAGAATAATCATGACATAGATATTTCATTTAATTTAGATTGCGACATTTTCATGCATTTTTTAGACTCAAGGATCACTGAACATTCATAGTGGAAATGTGTAGTTAACTTATAATTCACTTAACCTGTACCAATAACCACTGGTCAAGATCTGCTTTATTACAATGGCATATTTAATCAAAATCATGACTATCATTCGTCTACACTATGAAATGTAGGAATCCAATATATGGAGCAATACAATTGAGCTCTTCATATTTTATACCAATTTAAAGGCTAAAACTCCAATGATTCAATTAAAAAATTTATATGTTTGGAGAAAAATAGCATATATTTGGTAAAGTAGAAAAGGTTTCATAAAGAACGTTTATATGGACACTAAGTGTCCTAGATATTCAGTATGATTTTTCAAACATTTTCTAAAATTTTAGTTATCAAAACCTTGGATTATTTTTTTATTGCATAGTATACGTAAAACAATCAAAAATTTGTCTTTCACATTTTTTCTCGTATTTGGACGGTGGGTATGTGCACGTATTTGTGGGAGGGGGTTGTGATGATGACATCACATTAAGAATTGTTCTCCAACGCAATTTACAATCTCCACATTGCACCATAAAAAATGTAATAACATGAGAAAATTGTAATAGTCAAGTCCCTTATATAATGAGGAATGCATCTCTTTTCACATTTTACACAAAGAAGTTGAACACTCGCAACAGCTGATCCTTCAATCCATGAAAGTGAATGGCCATAGACAACATAAGAACCTAAGTGGACTTCCTCCATTATAAACAAAAAAACACCAATAAGAAAGAAAGCATAATCACATATATAAGTGTGTGAAATCACATAACAAAGTCTGATGATGAAGGCCTTAACCCAAGTAGATGAACTCAGTTAAACGATTTGACACAATTTCATGTACACCATCACATCAAACAGTATCTAAGACCACCAAATAAGTTGAACCAACATACCAAAACAAGCCCTAAGCATTAAAATCTGCAGGCTACCACCATGGCTAAAATACTTGCCTTCAACAATCCAAACCTAGCAAGCTTGCGCCCGGTGCATCTCTTTGCATCGCACTGCCCAAAATCCTGACCAACATACGCCAATTTCAAGCCAAATAACCCAACTTCGCAGAAACCGCATCTGCAAACACCAACTAATTAGAAAAATCTTACCCACATCGCAAGATGAATCCTTGGAGGCCGATACAACTCCTCGTCATTCTCTTCTGAAAACACCCCACAAACAAAAATCGTAACTTTTTTTCCAATTTCATCTCAAAAAAAAAATAAATAGACACAAGTCCCAGAAAAAGGGTGATCGATCAGTACAGACCGGGAGCGGAAGGCAAAGAGACATCTTGATCTCCGCCGCTGTGATGGGAAGCAAAGATCGGAAACGCCAATTAGGTTAATATCGAAACTTTTTGTCGTGGAAAATAGCACTAGAATCAAATGGGTTTATTTGTGTGCGTACAACTGGAATTGCCTTCGATTTGCGGTGGTGCTGCTCGATGGGCCCCCGCGGCTGGGATTGCCGCGGGGTCGGCGTGACTTGCCACCATGACCCATCAGGTCGATCGATCGATCGGAGAGGAGAAGCGAGATTTTTCGGGGTTTTGGTCCTTCGGACGCGTCGCAGGTTTAAAGATGCATCTGAAGACGTTGGATGGAGATCCAACGGTTCAAAAATTAACGAACCTTGTGATCGACGGCAATAGCTCGAGGAAACTTTTTCTTAGAAAACGTCATCAATTTGATGCTATGTAAATAAATAGATATATGTCAAGAGAAGTAAGCAATGTTAGCAGGGTAAGCAACTCAGTATAAGAAAATAATTATAAGAAAATAATTATAAGAAAATAACTCACTGGCTATGTATGCTTCATTTTCATTCCTACAAATATAACATTGGAATTAGATCCCAATGCAACTCTCAGCGCATCAATCCCAATATAGTATATGTAATTAGGTTATAATACGATTCAATTCATAGTGTGTGAATTTTTTTTTCCGTGTATATATTGTTTTGTACGTTATGATGTGCCACCCATAAATCAAACCTAATAGACCAAAAATTGTATTGGGATCAATATAATTACGATCGTCTCTTGGAACTTTATATTGAATTAGTGCATTCTTTCTAAACAAGAGGCATTATCTTATGATTAACATGTTTCATTTATCTAATACAGGATAATTGAACTATCTATCCTAACATAGCCTTACACTCATGAATTAAAACCACATTCTCGTAAATACCCACCTATAAATAAGAAGCTCTTGTTAACACTCAAAAATACATAAAATATGCAAAGAATAAAATAAAAAATAAACTAGAAGAGGATACGATGTACACACATATATATACAGATCGAGCGATAAAGTTAGAACAAATAGGTATGCTAGATATATGTATGATGCTAATCTAGAGACGAAGGTAGGGATGAACATTGGGTAGGGCGGTGCCCGACCCGATAAAGGCCGGCCCAGGCCCGAGCCCGAGCAATAGTCGGGCGGGCTTGGGCTTAATTTTCGGCCCAATTCTATTATCGGGCCAGGCTCGGGCAACGATGGGCCCGAGCCCGAAGCCCGTGGGTCGGCCCGATAATAGGCCCGTTGGAGGCCCGACCCGATAAATATATTTGGTGTATAATTGTTATGTGTGTTGGAGCTTGGATTCTTGGAATAGGAATAGCTTCCTTGTCATTCATTGTTCTTCCTCCTTTTCTTTGGTTGCAAGATAAAGTTTCAAATAATATAAGCATGGAAGAAGAATAATTTTTTTCACTTGGACCTCTCCATATTTCAAGGAAATGAAGATCACAAGTACTAATTAGTTCTTAATCGGGCCGGCCCGACCCATGCCCGACCCAAGTATCATCGGGTCGGGCTTGGGCTGAGTTTTCCATATTTATTCGGGCCAAGGCCCGGCCCGCAAGCCCGCCACGTTAAACGGGCTCAGGTTGGGCTGAGGTAGGCCCGACCCGATGCTCATCCCTAGACGAAGGCTATGGGCCTCGGTCAACTCAACAAGGAAAATGATAAATAACAAAACACGCAAAAAGATACACCGATTATGCATAACATACATGTATATGATAGACACGAACAAACAAACTATCATATTTATTTTTATACAACTCAAATTGACATAATTCTTTCTGTGTTCCACAAAAATATAACAAAAATATAAAATCACAAAATACATACTTGCACATATACTAACAGGAATCAACCCCTAATTTCTAATATGCTTGCATTCAAGAAGTTTTATCTCATGAATATGAACTCCATTTTGACCATGCTCACTTTGAAGTTCATCATTTAAAATATCCTAAATCCTAAACATACTTTGGGATTGAGTCGATAATCTATTATACAACTTCAAACATCTTGTATGTTTTTACATAGTGCATAATGTACTTTTTACTTGGTCTAAATTTTATATCTCCTCTTTCATACCATGTATCCTTTAAAAATATCGAATAAAATGATAAATATAAAATGAAAATAAATATAAATATGTTCCTTATAGTATATATGTATAATTGGCATATCTTATCTATTTTCTATTTATTATCTATTTGAGGGAATTCTACCCAATGAACCCTAGAAACATTGTAAAATACCTCATCAAAATTCTAAGCATCGTTATTACCCTCATCGATCCCGTAAACTTGTTAACTCTTACCCCATAGATCTTGTCGTTAACTCCCTTCCATTTACCTATTAAATTTAATCGAATTCCGTTAAAAAGAGGTGCATATTACCCTCTTTATTTAGTAAATTTACAAAAGATGACATCCATCTTCCTCCCTCACTTTCCTTCTTGCATCCCCTTCCCCTCCACCATCAGCCATCTCCAGCACCACCACCCCTCCCCTGCACTGTCTAATCTACGCCCCCTTCCTCGTGCGATGCTCAAAGCTCTGATCATGGTGCCCCATGACTCGCTCGCAACTCTTGTAGATTCAAGATCCTCTGATCAGCCCTCCGCCCCTCCAGACCTTGCCCCCCCCCCCCCCCCCCCACCACCACTACTGTCGTGTTGCAACGTGTCCCCATCGATGTGGCCCATGTTGGACATGTGGGCCCACGGTGAGCCATTATGCAATAAATATCATTGTATATCACTCCTTGACCTGAAATGAATAATAACTAATTTGCATAATAGGTCTCCTAGTACAATTGGGGTTATGTACCATGACTATCTTAATGATAATACAATTGTTGATTCAAATGTTGAATCATAGAGGCTGGTACTTGGATGAAATCTAAAGAGTTAGATTGAGTACTCATCAAGCATCGTCAAGTGATTGTTAAGAGAGGATCTCTAATTTGAGAAGGAGATGGCAATCCTTTCTCTAAAGGTTGGTATCTGACCGATCTCTTGATGCAGGTCATTTGCATAAGAATAGAGATTCGGAAGTGTTAGATAAGTTAGGTCAAAGAGTTGACTTAACAAGATCGAGATAACCAAGACCTATGTCGTATACTGTCACGATATAAGCATGCATCCTTTGGCTGGAGACAGATGTATTACTGTATGCCTGAGTATATACATTTGGCAGACCGATAGATTGATGGCCTAATCAAGGTTTATACACCAATGCGTCGGTGTGCATACAAGGGCATATGAGTAATACGATCTCTCAAAATGACCATACAGGTTCATTATTGAACCGGATGACATGAGCTCACTCATGAGATACTGGGATCGATTTCCATGCACGGTCACCTTGCTTTGGAAGCTTGACTGAATTTGTAGGTTTGATATATGCTTTTGGAAATTATATGATCAATACATGGGTATGATATATGCTTTTGGAAAGTATATGATCGATGCCAACTCCTAATGATCAAATGAGAAACTTAATAATAAAACCTTGTAAAAGACAGTCTAAATTGATCCAAATTTTTGAGTTTATTCTAGATCTTCCAGTATACATGGCGTACTTGTATTATGAATACTAGAGGGTGATGTGATCATAAATGATTGTATAACCATCACGCTTCCATTCTGAGGGGAGTGATGATATAGGTCTGGATTTTAGTGACTCCTCTCAACAGAGAAGTGATCTAATCTTAGTTCAAATGTTGGACAGTGATCTAAATGTGATTCAGATGCAATGACAAGATTAAATTTACGGCTTGGATTTAATCAAACATCTATGGGAGGTCCACGAGATCTGGATTTGAGATATGATCTCAATAGCCAAGGCACTATACATGGAACGTAGAATATCCTTGTCCTTGTCTCCAAGTATCTGCGGAGAAAGCGTGTTATTCTTGAAAGAGTTCAAGGATAATTTCATTTGGATAATGTGTATAAGCATTGAGAGAAATTAATAGTTAAATGTGATTTAATTATCATGAATAATATGAATTTGATTCATATTATTTGGCCATATAAGGAGAGTTATCTAAGATAATTAAATGTGATTTAATTATCAAAGATGTGAATAATGAGAATGTGATTCATATGGACACATGAGAATAGAAATCAAAGGTAATTGAATATGATTTAATTATCAAGGATATGAATAGTGTGGATAGCACTATACATATTAATCATATATATTATAAATATGATTTATAATATATAAGAGAGAGCTATTTATAAATAACATTTACAATTTAAATGTTGATGTAAATTGGATTCGCATTGGACAAATAATTGAAAATGTAATTTATATTTTATCGTGGGTATGTGAATATGATTCACATTTTCCAATGGCATGGTTGCAATGTTCACAAAATAGTTATGAATTATTTATGTGAATAAATTTGCAACAAATATTGTTACAAAAGAAATTCATGAGATCCACGATCTCATGAAATAGGAGAAGAGGAGCTCCCTTCCAAGTTGGTGGGTGGACGGCCACCAAGTCCTAATTGGATTAGTGGTCGTCCACACCCCTTGTGAAAGGAGGCTTGCCTCCTTCCTATTTCTCCAAGGATGAGTGATTTAACTAAATTAGATTTTATATTGATTATTCAATATATATTATATTATATTAAATTAAATTAATTGTTGTTGTATTTTTTCAACAAAATCATGGTCATTGAAAGAAATACAAATCAATCTCATCTATTGATTTTGTGTTGTCCATGGATTGTGATCCATGGACTCCCAAAAAATTATAAAAGAAGAGGAACCCCTTGCTCTTCATTTTTACAACAATTGAATAGCATCTCCCTCTCTAATATTCGCATACCCACACCCCTCACTCTCCTTAGAATGGATGTCTACTCTAAACCCTGGAGAGGATCGTCATCTTCGTCACACCATTATGTAGTCACTTCGACCAATCATGGATCTCTGTCTCATTCGTTGCACCTCACTCATGAAGAAGATGTTAGATCTCATGAGACAAGATCAAGAGATTTTCCGCTTGGATCATCAACTTGGTGAGGAGCACACGTTTTATCAATGTGCTCGCAAGTGTCTCCTCCGTTAGATCGGACTTGAGACAGGAGGTCTGTTGCTTTAGAGACACGATCACAACCACGCTTCAAGATGTATTCCTATATCTTGTTTGTGGTTTAGATGAAACGATATGAGAAGTATTATTAGATCATGTGGTTTCATCATTTTAAAAATTTTAAAATCCCGCTGCCCCAAGCAACTAGTGCGACTACTCGCTCCCGTTTGCACATGATGCGATCTTCATGCTTTCGTGATGCGCTTAAGGTTTTTGTCCATAACCTTCAGCCCCCGTGTATGTCACCTCCTCCTCATTCTGCAAGCTCGACCTCCCCTCCGTGTGTGCCCTCCTATCCGTCATCACCTCGCCCTTCCTCCTCCTCCTCTCTGACCCCTCCTGCCTCTGCCTTCGTCTCTCTGCTGCCCACCACAACCGCCCTTCCCTCTCTGAGCACCACGTCCTCTCTAGTCTTTACTGGGGCTCCCACCATGCCCTCCCATCCGATCGCCTCCATGCTGCTGAGCAGCTCCTTCAGATCCATGCCTTCCTCGATGAGCACAACGCAACTGTGGGACTCCCCAATCACTTCCTCATTTGCTTCTCCTACTTCTACATCATCATCGTTTGAAAGCTCCACAGGGATGACTAGCATGTGGTGATGCACTTCTTCCATGCCGTGCTCATCTTGCCACAGGAGACTTCTGCTACCCTTCATCATATCAGACTCCAACGGGAACGGTTGTGTCAACGACGCATAGGATGGTTCGATCCTATCAACCCCAACGAGATGCAGGAGGAGGGCTTTGTCCTGTGAGAGTGAAGAAGGAAGGAACGGGAGTGGAAGAGGAAGGACGGGAGATAAGAAGGAAGGAAAGAGAGTGGAAGAAAACCTACCATTGGATCTATTGTGGTTTGATTAACTCAACTTAAACCCAAGCTAGTTAACCAAAGAAGTCTCAAGGTAATGACATGATTTGTGGGGTAAGATGGAGTATTTATGGGGTTGAGGGGGTAATAATGATGTTTAGAATGTTGTGAGGTAATTTACAATGTTTCTACGATTCATGGGGGTAAAAATCCCTATATTTTAAAACAAAATTCAACAAAAAAATTCCAACTACCTTATGCTTGGTATAATTATTATACATATAATATGCCATTCTTACTTCCAAGGAAAATGGAAAATATGACAAAAACTAAAACCATGTACAAAATTCTTATAAGAATGCTTTAAAACTTTTGGCTGACAAAATAAGTCACATCTAAAAAAACATTATTCATACAAAGATAGATCTCGATTTTTTAGTAACTTTTAGGTATTGACATTTTCCATTTGATTTTTTGCTATTTCTCTTTATTTTTGCAAAACTAAATAATTTTGCAGTAATAGAGTGTGTCACTATCATCCATTTCCTTCAATTGCCTGAGATAGAACGTACATGTGCTACATTGATCCAACTTCCACCTAGGTTCTATCCCTTGATTTAGATCTTCAAAACATCGATGATCTATCATTCAACATCCCTATCATCCATCTACCTTGCTTGCATCCCACTCTCGCCCAACACCTTTGTTTGCCCCCACAAACCTTCATCCAAAGTTCACCAAAGGCTCTACCTCTTCTATAACCCCCAAAACTCCACACATATTCCCTTGGGAGAGTTTGAGCTTGGTGCATGACAAGGCTTTGAGGCGATAACCTGGAGGCGGGGGGTGAGATTACAAGAGCAAGTGCAATGTCTTGAGCAGTTATCTATAGTGCGCGGTAACCCACTGTAATTAATTCCTCTACCATTCCTCTACCACAGCTCGAAGAGATGGCATAATCAAATGGCTCCATCACTCCATTCACAGGTTGTCTCCCTTTCGCTTCTTCTTTAATTTTGTAGCCTAGATCTTTTTTAATCGATTGCGCCCATCAGTTTCAGCTCTTATGTTCCTACATGTTCCAATTTGGGTGTATATTCAAATCTTCCTCACACTATGTTCACCTCCCCTCATTGGACAACTTTGTTACCGTCGACTCCCATCTCTCAATTGATACCTCACCGTGAGGTTCCTGGAGCTGTCCTCCTTTCTTCGACATCCTCGAGAGGATATATTGACCCCTAACATTCCAATTCGATCATCCTTGAGTTCTGTTGATCTCATGTAAGCCTTGTTGGACATGCGAGCCCACGACGAGCCATTATGCAATAAATGTTATTGCGAATATCATTCCTTGATCTGAAATGAAGATGAATAATTTGCATAATAGGTCCCTTAGTACAATTAGGGTTATTTACCATGGACATCTTAATGATCATACGGTTGTTGATTCAATTATTGAATCATAGAGGCTGGTGCTTAGATGAATATCAAATGAGTTAGATTGAGGACTCGTCAAGCACCGTCAAATAATTATTAAGAGATGATCTCCAGCCAGAGTAGGAGATGGCAATCCTATCTCAGTTAAGCTGATATCTGACCGACCTCTTGATGCAGGTCCTCTGCATAGGAATAGAGATCCGGAGGTGTCAGATTAGTTAGGTCAAAGAGTTGACTTAACGAGCTCGAAATAACCAAAGTCCTATATCGTATGCTGTCACGATACAGGCACACATCCTCTGACCAAAGACAGATGTGTTACTATATATTTGAGTATGTACATTTGGCAGACCAATAGGTTGATGACCTAATCAAGGTCTATACACCGGCGCGCTGGTGTGCATATAAGGGCATATGAGTAATACGATCTCTCAAAGGGATCATACAGGTTCAGTTACTGAACCGGAAGACATGAGCTCACTTATGAGATATTGGGAAGAATCAAATTCCATGCACATGGTCGTCTCGCTTTGGAAGCTTGACTGAATTTGTAGGTTTGATATATACTTTTGGAAAGTATATGATCAAGACCTAGGTATGATATATGCTTTTGGAAAGTATATGATCGATACCGACTTCCAATGATCGAATGAGAAACTTACTGATAGAATCCTAAAGTAGACAATGTAAAGTTGATCTAATACTTCGGTTTTTTATTCTGAGTCTTCCAGTATGCAGGATATACATGTATTAGGAATACCTGAGGGTGATGTGATCATAAACGATTGTATAACCATGACACTTCCATTCCTAGGGAGTGATGAAATGGCTCTGGATTTTAGTGACTCCTCTCAGTAGAGAAGTAATCTGATCTTAGTCCAAATGTTGGACATTGATCTGAATGTGATTCAGATGCAATGAGAAGATTAGATTTGCGGTCTTGATTTAATCAAGCATCTATGAGAGGCCCGCGATCTGGTTTTGAGATATGATCTCAATATCCATGTCACTATACGTGGAACAATACAATCGCCATGTCCTTATCTCCAAGTATTCGCGGAGAAAGTGCATTATCCTTGAAAGAGTTCATAGATAATTCTATTATTGATATATGTATCCGAGCAATGAGAAAATGGATAATTAAATATGATTTAATTATCATGAATAATATGAATTTGATTCATATTATAAGGAGGGTTATCTTAGATAATTAAATGTGATTTGATTATCAAAGATGTAAATAATGTGAATGTGATTCATATTATTTGAGCACAAGAGAACAAGTTATCCAATATAATTAAATGTGATTTAATTATTATGGATAAGAATAATGTGGATAATAATATCCCATTATTCATAATATATTATAAATGTGATTTATAATGTATTAAAGAGAGCTAATTATAATTTATATGTGTTGATTAATTATTATGTGTATTGGATACACATTGTGTAATTAATTGACAATGTAAATTATATGTTGTTTTGGGTTGTGAATATGATTCACAATTTTTCCATGGCAGGATTGCAATATTCTCAAATATAATTGTGAATTATTTTTGAAGAATACAATCCCAACAAATAGTTGTTGGAAATAAGTAGAGAGAAAATTAAGGAGATATGCAATCTCATGGATTTCCATGAGATTGCCCTCCCCATATGGAAGGGGTAGGCGGCACCCAATTCCCATGTGGGATTGGTAGCCGTCCACTCCCTTTTATGGGGATGGTGGATCTCCTTTGTATTTCACTCCTTATTTGATTGATTTAATTTTGGTATTAATATATATATTTGATTTATCAAATATAATTAAGCTAAATTAAATCACAAGTTGTTGGCTTTTACCAACAACAATCTTGACCATTGGATTGACATAAATCAATCTCATCCATTGATTTTATATGTCACATGGATTGAGATCCATGGATCCCAAAACCCTATAAATGGAGAGGCACCCCATTGCTCTTCTTTACACACAATGCTTGAGAAGCATCTCTCTCTCTAGATGTCAACACTCTCTCTCTCATGGCCGTCCACCATGGATGCCATGGAGAGGTTCTCCATCGCCGCGACATCGTCGTTATACTGCCCCTTCGTCTGCTCGTGGATCTCCGTCTCCTTCAGTGCGCCTCGCTCGTGAACAAGATGTCGGATCTCGTGTGTCGAGATCAGGAGATCCGCCGCTTGGATCATCAACATGGATTGTGAGAAGCACGCGGTTCATCCCTACGCTCGCAAGCGTCTCCTCCGTCAGATCGGACTTGAGACAGGAGGTCTCTTCGTTTAGAGACTCGATCGCAACCACGCTTCAAAAGGTAATCCTATTACTTGTTTGTAGTTTAGACGAAATGATCCGAGAAGTGTTCTTGGATCATGTGGTTTCGTCGTAAGAAAATTTTAAATTCCGCTGCATCGAGCAACTAGTGCGACTAGTCGCTCCTCGTCGTATTCGATACGACTCTCACACTTCTGTGATGCGATTGAGGATCTAACCATATCCTTCAAGTGGTATCAGAGCCAGGTTGATGGTTTCGAATATGATTCGCTAACCGAGGACGACTTGGGTTCGTTAAGGTCGCAAAAGTTTTTATCGCATTTGATTTCGCAGATCTGTCTAGTGTATTTTTTCGGCCCTGTTCAAATTGTTTAAACACAAAAATAGCACTTGGATTTTGTTACCCATTAATAAGGAAACCATAGGATCTAAGTTTGCGTAAATCGGATTTCATATGCTCGAGATATGGTTGTTTTAGTGAATATGTATTCACTGTTACGGGAACTGCGAATCTTGACGTAATTAAGGAGTTAATTACGGTTTAGAGATGCCTCAAAATGCGTGCAAATCACATAGATTCTGTTGTAAATCAAATTAGCAAACTATAGAAACTTACTTTGCTTAATTTGAATTTAAATTGTTTGAGATATGCTAATTTTAGTAAGTAGGGGTCACTGCTGAAATTACTTTCCTAATCGAAAACCATGTGATTGTCAATTAATGAGATTAATTGTTAATTTCAAGAAATAATTATGGAAAATATTTGAGAAATATTGGAAGATGATTATTTCCTTAATTGACTTGTCCTCAACCAATTAATTGATTAGATGTGATCTAGATCATAATTGGAAACACAATCATCAAACTCCTTGCTTGAATAGGATTGGGAATTTGTCTAGCAAATTTCCTTATAATCAAAATTATTTTGATTACTATATGACATAATTTCAGTTGAAGAACCGATGATCATCTCAAGTACAAATTAATCAATTTGGCATTATCCTTTCCCAAGGCGGATATGGTGTCTAGTAGGGATCGCTGAGGTAGCGGGTTGCAACGTATGCGGTCCGTCCCACTCACTACAAAAAAGGCGGGATTAGCGTGCACGTCTCGGCGTGCACCTGGCGTGCACATGTGCTCGCCCCGTAATGGGCGAGCACACTAAGAGCACATGTGCTCGCCCATGAGGGTCGCTGGTTTGAATTTTGCGGAGAGGCGCGGTTACCAGTATTGAGGAGCACATGTGCTCGCCCAAGTGCTCGCTCAATGTGCTCGCCCACTTGAATTTCATTGCGCGGAAAATTTTAGCGGCTGGAAATATATGGGCGAGCACCGGGCGACGGCCTGGCGAGCACTTAAGTGTGCTCGCCCAAGCCCGATAACAGAAACTGCGACCCCCTTCTTCCTCATTTCTCACGCAAACTCCTCCCAAATCCTCCCCTCCGGCGACCCGCAAGCCCTCCGCCCCGACCCCGACGCCCGTGGTTTTCGTGTTTTGAGTAGATCTACATCTACTATTCAGTATAATCTTTAATCCTTTCTTTTTTTATTTGATTTCATTATGTAGTTGTATTGTTTGGATAGATTAGGGTTTAAAATTTTTGTTAAATGTAGTGTAGTATTTTGTTAGTTTATATGTCTTTTACACATTAAGGATAATAGTAGATCACTATTGTATTGTTATTTCGAATTTGGTTGTCTAAATAATATGTAGAATTGTATGCCCTGTAGGTGTTCGATAAAATGCCTCAACGAAAATTATGTTTAAATTTTGTAAATTTTAAATGACAAAATGCTTGTATGATTAGTTTAGATTAGTTATGCTTAGAAAAGATTAGTTACTCAACTTTTATAATGCCATGGAATAATGTAGATAAAATGCCTCAACAAACATTATGTTCGAAAATGATTAGTTATGAAATTTGTGAATAACTTTAGTTACTCAACTTCAATAATGTAGATACTAGATATTATCAGTATCATTAATAACAGTTTTAAAATTTCATATCGTTTTGATATGAGATATGATATACACCATTGTTTATTTTGTGATAATTTATTATCACATTAAATTTTAGTTAATGTGACCAATTATATCACATTAACTTATACATAGGTTTATAATAAGTCCAAAATATGATTTAGTAATTATTAGAAAATCGCACAAAATTCTTCACACACAGTGTGTCCTTCCACACCGGGTGGTGTGTGGCCCTGCACAACGGGTGGCGTGTGCAACACGTTAGAGGATTTGATCACCTCTAACTGTGTTATATTTTTTTTATTTTTTCACAGCACTATTGGACTCACTTTGGGATGTTTATCCCAGACCAATGGTCGTGGTTTTTGATGTATGCAGGTTCGAATTTTTTTTGCAGGTGCCCATTACCTTTTAGTGACCCAAGCACTGTATTAGGCACTAAATAAGGATCACACTTATCCCTATCCCCATCGTTAATCAGCCAAATATACGTAAATGCCCGGCTAATATAAATGAATAAATATTTTAAGATTATTTTATAGTCTCATTTGTAGCACTTACAAATGTATGACGTAAAATGATCTTAAAGTATTACATTTATATTAGCTTTCCTTAGTTCGGAGGTCCCGGACTAAGGGGGTCCGTAAGGATTCAAATTTACTAAAAGGTGATCCGTGTCACAGTGTCTTTATTTCTTACGGAAATTCGGTTAATAACCCCTTCCTCTTCTATATACCAAATCAGTCATATTTATTATTGAAATAATCAATAATATGATTATTTTGATAATTAATTACGAATGATTTATGGGGTATACGGGAGAGGTGCAGGGTTATGCTGCCGAATTTTTGTTAAAAATAAAGATACTTGTGACAACGATCATCTTTTAGTAAATTTGAATCCTTATGGATGGGCTAAAGTGATAACATAATTAATACACTTCTCTTCTCATCTTTTATCTCAAAAATGTGATACGTTTAGATATCCTCAATATTTTAGATTTGACATTTTAGATTATTTAATTCAGGTTCATAAATATGACCAATAGAGAATAGATGTACAACCGTGTAGTAGATGGGCGTATAGCAGATGCTTTTCAAAGAGGTGTTCAGGAATTCATACAATTTGTTTACGCACAAGGTTCCCGTATTGTGGATTCAGATGGAACTATCTTGTGTCCGTGTAAGAAATGTCGTCTAATGAAGAAGAGATCAAAAGATGAAACTCAGTTACATCTGTATAGAATGGGTTTCATGGAAGGATATCATATTTGGTGGAGGAATGGTGAGAATTTCGAGAACAGAATGAATGATGTGGAAGAAGCTGACAATATTAATCCCTTTGCAGATATGGTTATGAATGTTGCGGGTCCAGAATTCAATGATACTTTGTTAGACGATGAGGAACCATATGAAGAGTCTGCAGAATTTTACGAGCTGTTGAAAAAAGCGGAGGAGCCATTATGGTTGGGTTGCAAGACATATTGAAAACTTTCTGCGGTCTCGGATCTTCTATCGATGAAGATGGAATATAATATGAACGATCGTAATTTTGATGCAATGCTGAGGATTATTAAGAAGATGTTACCAGAAGATGCGGAATTACCTGATAATTATTACAAAACCAAAAAGATGATGCGGAAGATGGGTTTAGCAGAAATTAAAATAGACTCATGCATAAATCACCATATTCTATATTACGGTGAACATCAACATTTAGACCGGTGTCCTGAATGTAATGAGCCAAGATATCAGACAGCTAGTAAGAGTGGAAAAAAAATACCGAAAAAGATTCTACGTTATTTCCCGCTGACTCCGAGATTGAAACGACTATATTATTGTAAAGAAACGGCGAAATACATGACATGGCACGCGGAACATAAAGTCGATAAATATATGGAGCATCCATCTGAATCTGATTGTTGGAAAGAATTGATGTCAGCTTTTCCTACATTTAATGATAAAAAGAGGAGTTGCGTTATAGGTTTATGTACAGATGGGTTTAATCCTCATGGAAGAAGTAAAGATTACTCTTGTTGGCCAATAATGACAACGCCATATAATCTACCTCCATGGTTATGTAATAAGCGACAGTTTATGTTTCTTTCGTTCTTAGTACCAGGACTTACACATCCGGGAAAGTACATTGATGTTTATTTACGTCCTCTTATCGATGAGTTGAAAATGTTATGGGTCGATGGAGTTAATACATATGATGCTAATAAGAGTCAAACATTTAACATGAAAGTAGCTCTACTTTGGACGATAAATGATTTCCCAGCATATGGAATGTTATCTGGATGGAGTACGCATGACGTAAAAGTTGTCCATATTGTATGGATAGTACTAAATCATTTCAGTTTCAACACGATCAGAAACCATGTTTTTTTGATTGTCACAGACGATTTCTTCCAAGTAATCATCCATATCGAAGACAAAAACATTCTTTCAAAAGAAATACAGTTGATCTTTCAGATCCTCCACCAATTAAGACAGGCGATATGATATTATCGTACTTGGAACAATTAGAAAAATCAGTTTTAGAAAATGGAGATAAAACAAAAAACCTTCCTGGTTTCGGTGACAGTCATAATTAGATTAAGAAGAGTATATTTTGGGAGTTACCATATTGGAGTAAGTTACTGATACGACACAACTTAGATGTTATGCATATAGAGAAAAATGTGTTCGATAACATCTTCTACATTGTAATGAATGTAACCGGTCGATCAAAAGATACAGTAAAGTCTCGTCGTGATTTACAACTCATATGTAATCGCCCAGAATTCCATATCAAGGAGCATGATAGTGGAAGGGTTGAAGTTCCAAAAGCAAAGTATACTTTAGATAGAAATCAAGTTAAGCTTGTTTGTGAATGGACAAGTAAATTGAAGTTTCCAGACGGATATGCATCAAATTTTTCCAATTTGGTTGATCTGAAGAAGTTTACATTTAAGGGAATGAAGAGTCATGACTGCCATGTTTTTATGGAAAGATTACTACCGTTAGTCTTCAGAGGATTATTACCAAAAAATATTATCGATACTCTTTCAGATGTAAGTAGATTATTCCAGGTGTTATGCTCGTCACGCATACACCGCATGAAGATGGAATATCTTCAAAAAAATATTCCTGTGATTATGTGTAACCTGGAGAAGATATTTCCTCCGTCATTTTTTGATTCGATGGAGCATCTAATGATTCATATTCCATGGGAAGCAAAAGTTGGTGGACCGGTAAAATATCGTTGGAAAGGTAAATAAATGTATTGGAAAGTCATTCTTTCTTTACTATTTGGTCTAAATGTTTAACATATTTTCTTATAGGTTTATGTTCTTTCTTAAAAGAAAGGTCCGAAACAAAAGTAAAGTTGAAGGATCTATAAGTTCACAATATATATATGAGGAAGTTGCAACATTCTGCGCAAGATATCTTCCAGAAGATGTAGAGACTATCCACAATAGATGCGGGAGGAATGAGACAATTTCTTCCGATGAAGAACCTTGTATCAGTATCTTTCGGCCATCCACTAATCTAATAGGCAAAGCAACTGAACGTTTCTTATCGAAACAAGAGAAGGATGCTGCAGAGTTATACGTATTAGACAATTGCGAGGAAATAACACCATATGTTTAGTAAGTATTTGAATTGCTTTATGTATATATTCATTACAAGTAATGAATATTTTTCTCTTATAAATTGTAGGGAATTTAGACAGAAAATTATGGAGGAAAATCCTATGTATTCAGATGAAGAAGTTTTGAGCACTTATAGAAATCAATTTCCAGCGTGGTTTAAAGACCGATCAAAACAGTTGGACGGTGGCGATTTCTATTCTCATATTATGAAATATTTTGGAGAAGGACATGTTTATAAGGTTCGATCGTACAACTCATGTTACAGTAATGGGTATCGTTTTTATACCTTAAATTCCGGTAAATATTTGACAACTCAAAATCATGGAGTGATGGTTCGCGGATCTTGTTATGAGGAAGATCATCTGAATTATTACGGAATTTTAAAGGAGATTATAGAAGTGGAATATAGTATACCAGGCTTGAATAAAGTAGTTCTTTTCTTGTGTGATTGGTATGAACCCAATGGAGGTGTAGTACTTGATAAAAGAAATAACATTGTCGACGTGGTGCAAAGGAAATTTATACGCAGATTTGAACCATTCGTCTTAGCATCTCAAGCGGATCAAGTATGTTATCTACCACAAATATCAAAGAAGAGAAAGGGCATTGAAACAGTAACTGTTGTGAAGATAAATTCTCGAAGTTATATCTCCAATGATTTCAGTAATCAGGAAGATGATATAGATGAAGCATTTACACCGACAAATGAAAGAATAGACTTAACGGAAGAAGTCCCAGTAATCGAATCGATTCGATTGCCTGATAATGAAGTTTTGTGTGTTGACTTACAAGATGATATGGACTCCAGTAATGATTTTTCAGAAAACTCAGAAAATGAAGAAATATCATTTAATCCCACCGAAATAAGTGATGAAGATTAGTTGTAAGTATTAGTATACAATTATAATTGAATTAACTAAAATCTTAAATAATAACTATGTAATGCATCATTATTACAGTCATGGCAGGTTTTGGACGCGGTGGGTCGCATGGATCACATAGATCCAATCGTCCTTCTTCCTCAGACACACCTTCTTCCAGTAGGCAGCCCACCCCAGATGTTGCTCCAGATTCACAGTCCGACGAGGTTCGCCGGGTGATAGCTTACTACGAGTCTCTTCGTTATCCTCCGCCACCCTTTTACGTAGGAGGCTATGGAGAGCCATCTACCTCAGCAGCCCCTACAGGATTCCCAGTCCAGGTCCCCATACCAGCCCGGACATCGATGGGTTCTGACTCTCCTTCTTCTGGACGGCCGAGCACATCCGTGCCTTTACCCACTGTAGTTGGACAGACGTCGGCGTCCCACCCTTTGTTGGAGGTTATGGCTGATGGGAGGTAAAAATTTTATAGATTTTATCTTTAAATATTTTCCAAATTTTTTTAAATTGTATGGAAGTTAATTTTTTTGGTAAATGCAGGGATTTTTTGAACAGCAACAGGGTGGCAAAGGAGATAACCAACATAATAAAGACACACTTGACTTCAATGCAATTTAGGTGGTGTCGCATCCCTGCTGCAGAGCAGGAGAGACTTTTTGACATGTTTCTGGTAAGAAATGTTTCTTAGAAGTGATACAGAATTTTTTGATCAAGTTTTTTGTATCTTATAAATTGTTATTATTTTTCAGAGTAGGTTTCGCCTTGGCACTGGTATGGGGAAGGAGGTTTATCGTAGAGCCTTCATTCGTTTGGCAGAAAAGAGAATGAGCGATATATTTTTCAAGGCAAGGAGAGACTCGCATGCGAAGACGGGATGCGAGGAGATGAATTTTGAGGAGATGAAGAGGTTCCCGCCGTCATGATGTACGGAGGATAGGTATTATATTTGTCAAATAATTTTTATTACACTTTTTAAAATAATCAATTATCATAATGTAATCCTTGCAGATGGGCCGATTTCTGTGATGCATTCGTTGCGGATGATGAGTTTGGACGAAGATCTTCGGCGGGAAAGACAATCCGCCAAAAACAAAGGATCAAGTCTACCAGTGGCTCTAAAAGCCACAATCAGATTAGAGCGGAGATGGTATTACGATTTAAAATTATTTTTTGAAGATCTACTTTAAAATAATGAAATGTTTTAATAGATCTTGAAAAAATTTTCAGGCTGCTAGGTTGGAAAGGGAACCCTCTTTTCAGGAGTGGTGGTCGAGGTCCCACATGAGTGGGAGAGAAGGAGAGTCGCAATGGTCCACTCCTGAAGCCGGACAATTGTTGGTAAGTCTGTCAATTTATTTAAAATTATTTGATATATTATAACATATTTATATATATGGTAAACTTTGTATTTCAGGATCGTTATCTGGCACTATCTGCAGATAAATGGGGTGTCGATCCAACCGGAGAGCAACCACCATTTGATAAAACGATATGGAAGCAGGTATATATGGATAAATATTATCTTACTATATTTATTTCTAATATATACTTTTATTTTAAAAATTGAAAAACTTATAAGGTGTTGGAGGAGAGGGACGTTGTGGCGAATAGGAAGCAGCCGCTTGGTGGTCTTCCTCCGTACTATGTGGAGGAACATCGTCACTCCTATTCTGCATACTCTCAGCCGTCGTATACGCAACCACATACGTCCCAATCTTCAGTTCCAATGGAGTCGCAGATGGCGATGATGGTGGAGCAGGTGACGAAGCTCCGAGAGGAGTTCACGGCGTACATGTAAGTATTCTTCTTATAGAATGAGTAATACAATTAAATTTCTATATCTACAAAATGCATTTAATAGATATATATCTTCCATATATAATATAGGTCGCAAGGGCGTGCATCTCAACCGGAAGAGATTGAATCTGATCACGAAGAGGAGGAGGAGAATGACCCTGAAGAAGAGGCACGCATGTATGCGAGGTTCAAAGAAAAGGAGAAAGAAAAAAAGAAATCAAAGCAGGGTTTAGTCTCCAAATTTTTTAGATCAAAGAAGAAGTAAATTTTTTGTGGTTTGTACCTGTATTTTCTTTTAAACTTTTAGAACATCTTTTAATTTATATGAACTTTGCTGGCGTTGACTTGTTTGTAATATTTAGATCTTATATTATATTGTTTATTTCTGAATTCATGTATATTGCGTCCTTTAAATTTTTAGTGCTAGTTATCTTAATCTGCGATATGCTATAATACATATATTCTTAGGAAGATACCTGCAGTGGTTTATTGGCAGGGTATACAGGTTCGACGGGGCGTCAAAACCCTGTCGAACCTGTATATTTTTTTCCTGGAAATCACTTTGGGCGAGCACATGTGCTCGCCCGGTGCTCCGTGTGTAATCGCCGATTATAAAGAAGGCGATCACACCGGCGAGCACATGTGTGCACGCCCTACGGGCGGGCGAGCACATAGCGTCCCATAGTGCTCGCCCACCACCCGTAGCGACTCTCAGATCAGCGAGCACGAACGTAACGAGCACATGTGCTCGCCCACTCGTCAGGCGTGCACATGGCGTGCACTAGGCGTGCACATAACGAGCGCTTATGTGCACGCCAATCCCGCCTTTTTTTGTAGTGACTTCCGTCGGTACTGACCATGACAGCGGGTAGGGTCGGGATAATGTCTGAGGGATTAAGTTGTATTTTTAATTATTAAAATACAAATTAATACGTACTTTGAGAATAATACCATATATATTCAAGCATAACAATCAAGTTTGATTGATTGAATTGGATTGATAATTAATTTAATATGATTGAATTGATTATGTCCAATTATACTCTGATATTATTAGAGTTGATAATTCCCTTGGAAGAATTAATTATATGAATATGATTCATAGAAATTAATTAAATTTGAATAATATATGGAGGATCACATAAGTGACATCCATGGTCTCCCGTCAAGGCGAAGGGTTTCATTGCCAGATATTATATGTGGGAGATGCCTGTCTGAAGTGACAGCTCCTGCATATGATCCATTTGGATCGGGCTCGTCGCTTCTCAAAAGAGTAAGGACGTATGTGCAGTGACCCCAATATCGGGTTTTCATATTATTGGGGCAATATTGGATTGCGCATAGCGAGTTGTATTCCTGTTGACGGTTGGTTCAATTAATGATGGGTCAACATCACCTTAGGGGTGGTGGGCCCGGGTGTTAAAGACTGAATTGGGAGATGCAAGTTGGACTTGCAAGGCAGAATGTGTTCTCGCTTCTTTTTATCCGAGTTGTAGGTTCTCATATTATTGGGATGCAACAAAGATAAGGAAGGAGATCCCAGATCTTGCTGAGATATGATGGTAAGCATACCTCTTACATTGAAAGTGATTAAGGGAATGAACTTTCAGTGTTGACAAGGCAAGACAACTTTGATATAAAAATTCCTAAATTAAAGTAAATTAAATATTTATATATATTTATGCAAAATTTCTTATTTCAGATAATCCTTCATTAATCCCACTCAATGTTATACTCAATGATAACCAGTAAAATATCATGGATTGGACCTTTTGATCCAGATATTATACTTGCAATTGGACACATAATGTATGTGGTTGCAATGTGCAAGTTTCCTCACAATAATGAGGAATGATGATTAAATAAGACAATAGGACTAAAACCCTAGGGTTTGTATGTCTCTATAAGTCTTGATCTCATCGAATATACTTTGGAAGTGACATGTCGATGATGATCGCAATTATCAAATAATCCTTACAAAATCAATAAAGATTTTCTGGCATGCATATGTGCTCTTGACATTTAATCATGAATGACATGGTTCTCTGCATCATGTAGAATGGTAGCTCTATAAGAGATGATGTATTCAAATTGTTTGAGTACCTACCTGAACCTATGTTTTAAGAGTTTAGATGGATGTAGATGATGAGTGTCATCATTCTACTGTCTATACTCTAGTCATTCATGAAGCTTCATAATATTCATATTGTATGAATTGGGTGAAGCATGTACAAAAGTCGAAATGCTCTTAGATTAAATTCTTTTGAATTTAAGATAAGAGGTCCTTAGTCTTAAGCAATGGTTGTTTGTAGATAAAGGGAGCGCAGTGGAAGCATGGGTTGGACCCAAGCAAGAAGTATAATCAAAGAATTGATTGTACTTCTATGACTTCCATATAACATCCAAAGAGTTGGACGAATGCCAATACTGCAATATGTTAATGTGTTGATAGTATGACTATCAAATCCATCTAGAATCCTTAGAGAAGGAATCAGATAACACATCAGAATAACCTACATATAATCATTGAAATTGACTTATTTATTTGATAAGGTAAAGTCTAATAATTGTATCCCAATCTTCTAATGATACTTGCAATTGGTTGCATATGTATTAGAATATTAGAAATTTGATCTTAAGGTTTATTGGTCATCCATGTTGAAAGTGATGCAAGTGTTGCAACAATTTCCATGAGATCAATAGACTTCATATTTTCAGTGGGAGCCCTTAGTCTTAGAGAATGTCTCTATGACCTAGATATTAGAATACACTTATTGTTTATTTCTAATTGTTGGATATTAATATGAATTTTGTAATAAATCTATCATAAAGAGTTATGATGGAGATATTTCAGATAGTAATCTAAAATCTAGTGGACTCTATTAAATTAGAAAATTAATGAATGGTTCATTAAGATTTCTAATACTGAAAATTAAACCTTTAAAGATCAATAGGAGGATAAAGATCATTTGACAATGATCTGGCATCCAGTTTTGGACATATGTCTGTTGATGAGATCAATGGACTAGTAAGACATGAAACTTTAGATTGTCTAAAGATTCAAATCTCACATACTTGTGAATATTATATTCAAAGTAAAAATGTCCAATACACCCTTCACCCTTCATTGGGAAAGGTGTAAGATGTCAAGGTATTCAAGATCTCATACATATTGATGTATGCAGATCATCTATATCATAGTAAACATTATGGATATGTGATATCTGTTAATGATTATGTATGATATGAGATTTCTTCTCTTCACCTAAGAAACCTTTGAAATGTTCAAAGATTTCACATTTTTTTGGTTTAAAAACCAAAGTTTGAAGGAAGATGAGATGAATTTGATCTAACCAAGGTAGCTTGCACCTATTAGATGAACTCAAGAAATACCTTATGGAGATATATTTATCATTCCTATCTCAATCCTCCTAATGAACCTTAACTCAATAGAGTTGTAGGGAGATACAATTGATCATGTGTAGCATGATTTAATCAATGATTAATCCTAGCATAATTATCTATTAGTTTTCAAGGTATATATTTAGTAGAGACTACATTATATACTTAATAAGGTTCCATGCATGTAAGCTGGAATC
This sequence comes from Ottelia alismoides, assembly GCA_037367405.1. Taxonomy (NCBI): domain Eukaryota; kingdom Viridiplantae; phylum Streptophyta; class Magnoliopsida; order Alismatales; family Hydrocharitaceae; genus Ottelia; species Ottelia alismoides. The sequence goes on from JAZKJV010000098.1 coordinate 451,620, forward strand.
TAGCACTAGAGAGTGCTACTTCATTAGGAAAATAAAGGAAGGTATTGGACACCTACTTTATGACCTTGAGATTCTTAAAATATCTCATCTCTGAGAATGTGATTCTTAGAGGTTGAGACTCTTGAGAATCAAGATGAAAATGAAGTGTAGGAACTCAGTTAATCTTGAGAAGATAATGAGGCTCCTGAAATTGGAAACTAAAAGGACAATTAAAGATGAAACACTAATAACTCTTCAAATGAGTTTGAGGATGGATTCCATGTGTCAGAGAAATCTGACAATGATCATATTTCATGTGATGAAATTCCTGAGGATCATAACAAGGAAAGATGGATGTTAGCAATAAAGTCTAAAGTAGACTTCATATACAAGTGTTGTATATGGACCCTCGAGGATCCACCTATATGGGTAAGACCCATTAAAGTTTAAATGGATCTTCAAGAGAAAGAGGGAACCTAATGAGAAGGTAGATACCTTCAAAGCACTGTCCGTAGCTATGAGCTACACACCGAAGAGAAGACATCGCTTGTGATGAGACTTACTCTCCAGTGACCTTGCTTTAACCCATCAGAATATTTCTAACCATAGCTACTCTCAAATAAGCTTCTTGTAGTTGGAACATTGGATTTAATGAAATCATAAATGTTATGGTTTTAGATAAAATCTTGATAAACCATATGAATCTTAGTGGGAGTGCCATTGTGTTCATCGTGCTAAATGTAGATAATATCCTAATCATTTGGAATGATCTAAGGATGATACTAGTAAGTGTTTTATAATTTGGTTGTTCCATACATTGAGATATGATCTCAAGGATACCTCTTAGATCTTAGTTTCTGAAGTCATTCATAAGCAAAGAGAAGAGGGTATTAGGATCAACACATTAGTAGTACACCTTGGTCTTATTTCATTTTCTGGAAAAATTCCAAGAAAAGCTTCCTTCCCTTAAGATATGTTACTGACCTATCTAAAGGGATAGCACCTCAAAGAGTTGAGGAAGTGAATGCTAGAACTACTTGCACTTGTGCATCAGTTATGAGAAGCTGAGTGTATGCTAAATGTGTACAAGAGCCAGATGTCTGCCATGTAATGGGAGTAGTAAACTGTTACTAATCCTACTGTGGAGATAAAATACTTGATTGCAGTAATAACAAAATCTTCATAGATGATAAGATTTTTTAGACAGTGATCTCAAAGTCTTATCTTCAAATACTTAAGACTTTATAGATAATGATCTAAAAGGTCTTAACTTTGGATACCTCTAGAGATAGTGATCTCCAGGGATAAAGGTATTCTGACAAGGATTATGGAAATACTAGTTATAACAAATTATTAAGCTATAGTGTCAAGGACTCTATAATAGCTTTAACAAGATTGAGTATTGGTTGCATGAGATGCAACATTCGCATTAGATGCGAGCACTGTTACTGGGGATATGCAGGTACCGTAAAAGGACTTGGCGTAGTCTCGCGGGAACAGAGTGACTGATCAACTTACCTAGCTATTTTTCTAAATAGCCTATGATTGTCACATGAGTGAGGGTTTTAATGATTAGCCCATTAATGTCTCTTTGGGCTAGTGGGAGATTGTTGGACATGCAAGCCCACAGCGAGCCATTATGCAAAAAATGTTATTACGAATATCATTCCCTGATCTGAAATGAAGAATGAATAATTTGCATAATAGGTCCCTTAGTACAATTAGGGTTATGTACCATGGCCATCTTAATGATCATACAGCTGTTGATTCAATTATTGAATCATAGAGGCTGGTGCTTAGATGAATATCAAATGAGTTAGATTGAGGACTCGTCAAGCACCGTCAAATGATTATTAAGAGATGATCTCCAGCCAGAGTAGGAGATGGCAATCCTATCTCAGTTAAGCTGATATCTGACCGACCTCTTGATGCAGGTCCTCTGCATAGGAATAGAGATCCGGATGTGTCAGATTAGTTAGGTCAAAGAGTTGACTTAACGAGATCGAGATAACCAAAGTCCTATATCGTATGCTGTCATGATACAGGCACACATCCTCTGACCAAAGACAGATGTGTTACTATATGTTTGAGTATGTACATTTGGCAGACCAATAGGTTGATGACCTAATCAAGGTCTATACACCGGCGCGTTGGTGTGCATATAAGGGCATATGAGTAATACGATCTCTCAAAGGGATCATACAGGTTCAGTTACTGAACCGGAAGACATGAGCTCACTTATGAGATATTGGGAAGAATCAAATTCCATGCGCATGGTCGTCTCGCTTTGGAAGCTTGACTGAATTTGTAGGTTTGATATATACTTTTGGAAAGTATATGATCAAGACCTAGTTATGATATATGCTTTTGGAAAGTATATGATCGATACCGACTTCCAATGATCGAATGAGAAACTTACTGATAGAACCCTGAAGTAGACAATGTAAAGTTGATCTAATACTTCGGGTTTATTCTGAGTCTTCCAGTATGCAGAATGTACAGGTATTAGGAATACCTGAGGGTGATGTGATCATAAACGATTGTATAACCATGACGCTTCCATTCCTAGGGAGTGATGAAACGGGTCTGGATTTTAGTGACTTCTCTCAGTAGAGAAGTAATCTGATCTTAGTCCAAATGTTGGACATTGATCTGAATGTGATTCAGATGCAATGAGAAGATTAGATATGCGGTCTTGATTTAATCAAGCATCTATGAGAGGCCCGCGATCTGGTTTTGAGATATGATCTCAATATCCATGTCACTATACGTGGAACAATACAATCGCCATGTCCTTATCTCCAAGTATTCGCGGAGAAAGTGCATTATCCTTGAAAGAGTTCATGGATAATTCTATTGTTGATATATGTATCCGAGCAATGAGAAAATGGATAATTAAATATGATTTAGTTATCATGAATAATATGAATTTGATTCATATTATAAGGAGAGATATCTTAGATAATTAAATGTGATCTGATTATCAAAGATGTAAATAATGTGAATGTGATTCATATTATTTGAGCACAAGAGAATAAGTTATCCAATATAATTAAATGTGATTTAATTATTATGGATAAGAATAATGTGATAATAATATCCCATTATTCATAATATATTATAAATGTGATTTATAATGTATTAAAGAGAGCTAATTATAATTTATATGTGTTGATTAATTATTATGTGTATTGGATACACATTGTGTAATTAATTGACAATGTAAATTATATGTTGTTTTGGGTTGTGAATATGATTCACAATTTTTCCATGGCAGGATTGCAATATTCTCAAATATAATTGTGAATTATTTTTGAAGAATAAAATCCCGACAAATAGTTGTTGGAAATAAGTAGAGAGAAAATTAAGGAGATATGCAATCTCATGGATTTCCATGAGATTGCCCTCCCCATATGGAAGGGGTGGGCGGCTCCCAATTCCCTTGTGGGATTGGTAGCCATCCACTCCCTTTTATGGGGATGGTGGATCTCCTTTGTATTTCACTCCTTATTTGATTAATTTAATTTTGGTATTAATATATATTTGATTTATCAAATATAATTAATCTAAATTAAATCACTAGTTGTTGGCTTTTACCAACAACAATCTTGACCATTGGATTGACATAAATCAATCTCATCCATTGATTTTATATGTCACATGGATCCCAAAACCCTATAAAAGGAGAGGCACCCCATTGCTCTTCTTTACTCACAATGCTTGAGAAGCATCTCTCTCTCTCTCTTTCTCTCTAGACGTCAACACTCTCTCTCCCTCTCATGGTCGTCCATCATGGATGCCATGGAGAGGTTCTCCATCGCCGCAGCATCGTCGTTATGCTGCCCGTTCATCTGCTCGTGGATCTCCGTCTCCTTCGGTGCGCCTCGCTCGTGAAGAAGACGTCGGATCTCGTGTGTCGAGATCAGGAGATCTGCTGCTTGGATCATCAACATGGATTGTGAGAAGCACGCAGTTCATCCCCGCGCTCGCAAGCGTCTCCTCCGTCGGATCGGAGTTGAGACAGGAGGTCTCTTCGTTTAGAGACTCGATCGCAACCATGCTTCAAGAGGTAATCCTATCACTTGTTTGTAGTTTAGACGAAACGATCCGAGAAGTGTTCTTGGATCATGTGGTTTCGTCGTAAGAAAATTTTAAATTCCGCTGCATCGAGCAACTAGTGCGACTAGTCGCTCCTCGTCGTATTCGATACGACTCTCACGCTTCCGTGATGCGCTTGAGGATCTAACCATATCCTTCAAGTCCTACATCGTTGACGCGCATACACACACCCAAGCTTAGATTTAAGCTTGTTGGAAGCTATGTCGTGGTCCTCTGATTCTCATGAACATCTCAACTGGGAGGGTTATGTGACCAATTATTGGGTTAACTCTAACCTATATCCTTCCCCAGCAACCAAATCCAAGTCTTCACGTTCTTCATTCTTCCACCCGATTTGTGTAAATGTGACGATGAGCAATTGTGAATCATTTCAAGTACTTGAGGTTGAGGATTAAGGTGTATCAAGGTAGGATTTTGATTCATTGAACCTCAAGTTGCAGCTAAAATCTTCCTCATTACCATGACGACGTAGACCCCTAGGGCCCTCTAAGTTTTCTTTATTCCGAGGTGAGCTCACACGGAAGAGATCCCAACTAGCCACATGATTTTTAGAATACTCGAGCAAGTGAAAACCAGTAATGAAGCACAGACTAGTCCACCGAAGCTTTTTCCCGTGCAAGAAGATCCTCCGTTGTACAACAGAGGACTGATGTAATGCGGAAGGATGCATGAGCTGCTCGATCTTCATCGAGCAGTTCACACGAAACCCGAATTTTTGTAGGTACTTACCGTGTGACCGCTTGATTAAGATCGAGCAGCTCGAGCATACTCCCTCATTACGACAATCGTCTGTTGTACAAATAGAGGATATGTTCTCTTTACCATGTACCAGTAGTCACCACCGAGTCTGGTTAGAAGAGGAGGCATAAGAGGGTGCCACACATGCTATTTGTTGAAAAATAATTTGATTTTTGCATCCACAACCTCAACCTTTTTCAAGTTCACGTTAAGAACCATGTTGTGGGTTATTAATTGCACATAGGTCCCCAGTGAGATTATTTTTTTATATTTTTATTGCATTTTAGTCCCTACAACTTTGATAATATTTATTTTAATTATTTCTTAACATTTCTATGTGATTCTAATTTCAGAGACATGTATTAAATAGCCTCTATTGTGTTATTTATTTCATAAATTTGGATATTACTAGAATTAAGGAGAATTTATTTTGTAAAGTCTGATGCCTTTTGATCCAAAATATCATTTAGGGTTGTTTTGGTATATTTAGAGTTGGTAAGAAATCACATTAGTGCATCTTCAACTAGAGAAGAATAATCTAGCACACTTTTACAAAATATTTTGTTGAGCTTATTTAAAAAATACATCATTTTTTTGTTAATTTAATTATAAGTCACAAATTTTCTTTTTATTTGGCTACATATCTTAATTTTCTAAAATGCTCTAAAATCTAAAAAACCTAAGAACACTCTTAAAAACATCTTTATAAAACTAGAAATAAGGAATATTTACATTTTATTTGGTTACATATCTTATATTTTTAGTTTATATTAAAAAATGAGCTTTTTATAAAAAAACAAAAATATTTCTAAAAGCAATTAAAAATAAAAATAATAAATTATAAATTAATTTCAAAAATATAAATTTTAAAATTAAAAGGTTAGAAAATAGTAAGAAACAAGGTATTGGTATACTTATGAAAATCTAAAAAAAGAGTACTAAAAATCATAAAATTACATAGCATTGGGATTCAATTCACTTTAGACATTCACTTGGTATCTCGATCTCAAGTCCACAAATGCTAAACAACTTTAAATCATTTGGAGTTGCCTCCTTCAGTTAACCTTAACACTTTGCTCAATTAAAAAAACATACACAATCACACTTTTTTATCTTTTATTATTTTGACCAAGGGATGTGCATTACATCGACAGATTAATTCCTTGGAATTAGAACACTTTGAAAATTTTGTAACACCTCACATGAGAGATGTGTTAGTACAATATTACTTTTTTAATGGGTATGCATGACTATTATGAAAAAGGTTTTTCCTAATAGGTGGAGGATCATAAGATAATGATTACTCCCTCTGCATTAGGACATTTGTTAACATCCTCGATGATCAAGAAGAAGAAGACGAAATCTTTCCTAATAAGTTGGACAGATCCATCAAAAAAATATTTTCATAACACTCACACAACTCACATTGCTAATCAAGCCAAAAATGTGCATGTTCAATTATAGTTCATTTGATAATAGATCCAAACACTACAAAAAACAAGTAATTTAGCACGAGTCCTCGCTATTGTCTCGTTCAGTTGAATTTCAACGTGTAGCTTCAAATGATGCATGGAGAATTGGGGGATGGCACCCTTTGAGAGCACTTGGTGAGCACATGTGCTCATCCGCATCTGCTATACATAACATTGTCGGGCCACCATTCTTTCATTCCAAACGAAATCGAACACTCAACCCCCCCCCCCCAACGATCTTTGAGTAGTGTCCCTCACCTCTGTCGACTTTCAGTTGTCTCCTCAATGCACTCCTTTTCCCATCAAGTATGTTGAGTACTCCTCTCTACTTTATTTTGATTTTAGTTGCATAATATGGCTGCATTCAATGTTTCATGATTTACAATTTTTTAGAATAGAACTTAATACCTTGGTGTTTGAATTCGTTAATTTATTGGTTGTACATCATACAATTGGATTGATGTAGATTAGATATTAGAATTGATTTTGTTAGGCTATTCTATATGCAAATCAACATGTATGCAAGGTATATGGTGAAATGCCTAAGACACAACCATTAGAAAATATAATATTGTTTGAATTCATTAACTTTTAGATTGGACATTATATGATTAGATTACCGTATATTAGATGTTTTAGAGCTGATTTTATCAAGTTATTCTATATGTAAATCAACATGTATGAAAAGTATGTGTATGATGAAAAGCCTAAGACAATACCATTAGAAAATGCAATATATTCACCTTTGTTTAAAATCCAACAATATGGTTATTATAACGGATTTGTTTAAGATGTTTAAATGTTAGTGTGTATGTGTGTTAAGCGTGTGCGCGTGTATCTTGGGAGTGTGTTAGTGTAATGTATGTTAGAGAGTGTGCATATATGGAAGACTATGTGTTACAGTGTTAGTATGTGTTATGAGTGTATTAGTGTAGTGTGTATGTGTGTTTTATATAGTTTGTCAGCATGTGTATATATTAGAGAGAGTGTGTGCGTCTATTCGGATATGTGTTGGAGCATGACCTTGTGAGAGAAACGTTATACTTCTCAATGTGTTACATTTATTTTAGATATTTATTTGTGAAGTGTCAATAAAATATCTTTTATTTTTGAAGTTATTCATAAGACACCTGAAAATTTCTACACTGAGAAGGCTATAATGAGTATAAATGTTAACATAGATTTGGACCTTACATTTTTTATTTTATAAATGACGACATAAATGTTAACATAGTTTTTGTTGGACATGCGAGCCCATGGCGAACATTATGCAATAAATGTTATTGCAAATATCATTCCCTGATCTGAAATGAAGAATAACTAATTTGCATAATAGGTCCCTTAGTACAATTAGGGTTATGTACCATGACCATCTTGATGATCATACAGCTGTTCATTCAAATATTGGATCATAGAGGCTGATGCTTGGATGAACATCTAAAGAGTTAGATTGAGGGTTCATCAAGCACCGTCAAATGATTATTAAGAGATGATCTCCAGCCTGAGTAGGAGATGGCAATCCTTTCTCGCAATGGTTGATATCTGACCGACCTCTTGATGCAGGTCCTCTGCATAGAAATAGAGATTGGGAGGTGTCAGATTAGTTAGGTCAAAGAGTTGACTTAACGAGATCGAGATAACCAAAGTCCTATGTCGTATGCTGTCATGATATAGGCATGCATCCTCTGACCAGAGACAGATGTGTTACTATATGTCTAAGTATGTACATTTGGCAGACCAATAGGTTGATGACCTAACCAAGGTCTATACACCGATGAGCTGGTGTGTATGTAGGACATATGAGTAATACGATCTCTCAAAGGGATCATACAGGTTCACTTGTGAACCGGAAGATATGAGCTCACTCATGAGGTATTGGGACTGATCAAATTCCATGCATGGTCGTCATGCTTTGGAAGCATGACAAGAATTTGAAGGTATGATATATGCTTTGAGAAAGCATATGATCAATACCAATTCCCAAATGAGCAAAATTGAGAAACTTTATGATTAAACTCTAAAGAATACATTATAAAATTGATCTATATCTTTGGGTTTCATCATAGGTCTTCCAGTATGCATGATGTACATGTGTTGGGAATACCTGAGGTGATGTGATCATAAACGATTGTATAACCATGACGCTTCCATTCCGAGGGAGTGATGAAACAGGTTTGGATTTTAGTGACTCCTCTGATAAACCTATGATCTACCCTTTTAATAGTGTCAAAATTTACGATTTCATTGCAGTCAGATAAATCCAGATCGATAAAAAATAACTGCATGGATTGATGAATCGTAGAATGAAATTAATGTGCGGTTTTATGTTCGTTTAACCTGGGCAAGCCTCAGGGTCGACTCAAGGAGGCAAAGGAACAACTCGGAATCAAGTTAGAGGGATTAGACTGCGGTTTTTCAAGTGGGATTTTTTTATTTTTTATGCAATATAAATGCCAAATGCAAAATATGAATTGGATTAAGTTAACAAGAAAATAACCGACTTAACCAAATTTTAATTTTAATGTGAAATGAATTCAAATCAGCCAAGTGATATTTTTCCTAAAAATCTAATCCAACAACGAATGTAAAATATATTTTTTGTAGTTTTTAGGTTTAAAATGCACAAATGAAAAATACAAAGTTTTTTTGGGGGAGTTTATGCAATTTTTCATGCAAATGATATGAAAAAATTATGAAAAATTTACTGGAAGACAACATGATGAAAATAAGCTAGTTTTTTTTTGGAATTTTCAGACACTTTATGATTTTTTTATGAATTTTTTACTGAAAACAGAGTGACTGTGAGTATTTAATTCCTAATAATTCCACAAAATCAAATTATCTAGAGAGCTATTTATCTCAAATAGATATTATAATCAGGAATTCAGTAGAATTGAAATTTCTCAAAAATCTTATTCGTGGATTTAATTAAAAATCAATTACAGAATTCACTCTAGAATTTATTTTATACAAAAGATAACTCCAATTTTGATGAAACTTGGATAGTAATTAAAGAGCACTTCTACACATTTTTTACATTTTTTAGAGTAAGAAATATGGCTGTGCGAAATTCAGAGCTTAAATGGATAAAATAACACTGAATTTTAAACTCTGATTTTTGATAAATAATATGATATTCACAAAAATTCAAATAAATAGTCACAAGATAAAGAATCAGATGCTCTACAAAATGCTATTTTTTATTAAAAATTGATGCACAAATACTGTCCAAATTAATGCTCAAAGCCAGGGTTCTCTTTGCAATACAGAAATTAAAGTTGAATGAACTGAAATGTGGACAGGGACTCTTTTGTAATTAAGCAAACTTAAAAGGACGAAATTGTAATTTTTGCAAAATAAAAAAAATAAAAATTGACCTTCTAACGTGGATTCCAAGAAAGGAACCCACGTTTCTCCTCATGCCCAGGGCACAACGAGCGGCGGGACGGCAAGCTGGCAACGCAAGGGGGCAGAGGTCGTGCATGAGGAGGGTGGCACTGCTCGAAGCGGGGCAGGCAAGCACGACTGGGATGCGAGGGTGCGGTGGCGTGGAGCACGAGGGGACGTGCGACACGCGACCGAGGGGTACCGCATTCGGAAGCGGGCTTCACGGGCTGAGGTGAACGGTGGCGCGGCTAGCTGCCACGCGTGGCACGGGGACGGGTCGATGACGGCGCATGCGGAATGGAAGCGGCGCCTGCTTCGAGCAGTGGTCTTGGCGGTGCTCATGGCGGACAACACTCGAACAGCAAGGTGCAGGTTGGCATGGAGGCTGATGGCGCGTCGCTCGGATCGATGTTGGCGGGAGGGCAGCGGTCCAGGAGGTGCGGGGTGCTGCTACAACGCGTGGGCCGCTGGTGCAGCGTCCACTGGTGGCGGCAAGCGACTGGTGGAGGAGGGCGGCGTCGGCCGCGGTCGTGGAGGCAAGGGGGTCGGGGCAGCTGCTTCCCCTTTTTCCTTTTTTTTTGTATTTTTTGTTGCATTTTTTGTATTTTCTTTGTAAACATGAAATATGTAGCAATGAAGAAGTGGTGTTGTGGTGGAGATGATGATGTAAAAAAATGATGGTTATGGGTTGGTGTGCGTGTGATGGTAATTGTGCTTGTGGTGGTGTTTGTGAATTGTTTTGGTGATGGACATGATAAACAAATAATGTTAGATAAAAACAATGATGAAGTGAAGATAAGAGATACTTACCAGTGAGAATCGTCGAATTTGGAGGAGCAATTCTGCACTCCGATTGTCGCTTCAAGGAGATGGTGTGTGCTCTGAAGCTCAACGAGCGCTGTGAAACTCGTGACGGTGGTGCGGACCATCGGATCTTGCCTTTGGCTCGTCGTCGCTCGATGTCGAAGAAGGAGTTGTCACCTCACGGCTTTGACGGAGCTAGAATCTCTCTTACTTGTAGAATGGCAGATGATGAAAAATGGAGGATGAGATGTGAATATAAAGAGGAGGAGGGAGTTAGAAAAGAGGTGGAGAAGATGGAGGGATGGTGGAAGAAGTGGTGAGTTGATGGCTTGGAGTGGAAGACAAGTAAGGGGAGAAGAAGTAAAAGGGGAATAAATAATAATAAAGTAATATAGTAGGCTACTAAAAATAATTAAAATAGTATTAATAAAATAATATAATAATAAATCCGAAAATAATAAAATAAATTCGAAAATAATAATAAAAATGGGGTGGCATGTGGCACCTCCAGGAGCTGCCACATGTCGCTCCTAGAAAATTCAAAAAATAAATGTAAAGAAAATTCAAAAAGAAATAACAAAAGGGATTAAATCAAAAAGTGATCAACAGAAAAGTTGCTCGTCTCGACGAGATCTACAACTTTTGTGAAGGGACAAAAATCAAAGAAAGTGATCTGTATAAAAAGTATTTTTGTGTGGTACCTTATAGATATAAAATAATGCATTTTATCTTTTGTAATTTTTAATTATTTTTAAATAAGAGAAAAATCAAAATAAAAATAGAGAAAATATAAAAAGAATATTTACAACTTAATCTTTTTTTTGGATTTTTTAATAATTAAGAAAATAAAAGAATAAAATAAAGGGCAAAAAGGTCAATATGTACAATATACAAAAGGGGACCAAAACTCAAGTTTTGCATACGAGCTCCGATTTTAATGAAATTAGTTTTTTTGAAGGCCTTTGAATGTATATTAATTTAAAAGTGAGTAGACCTAAATCGGACACTGTATGAGAGAGATATGCGTATTTTAAATATCCTGGTTTCAAACTTGGATTAGGGTTTTATTGGTCAATGTTACAAGTTAGTATTTTTTGATATTTTTCTTTTATTAGTGTTAGTAATATATACACTATGGAGTTGATTTTATTGGATTTGGAGTTAGTATAAAATATATACATATAGGTGAAATATGGTGAATATTTACAAGTGAATTGGGCTTCTTATTTTATGCAAATATGAATGCTAAAATACAGATATTATTTATGCATGCATGAATGCTAATTATGTAATATAAGTGGAAATATGCAGCTAATTACTTGGGAACAAAGCTCTATTTTCAACTTTTAGAGTGATGAATCACAGATTCATCATCCTCTCAATAGAGAAGTTACTTGATCTTAGTCCATGTATTGGACATTGGTTTGAATGAGATTCAGATGCAATGAGAAGATTAGGTCTACGACCTTGATTCAATCAAGCATCGGTGGGAGGTCCATGAGATCTGGATTTGAGATGTGATCTCAATATCTAAGTCACTATATGCGAAACAAAACAATCACCATGTCCTTATCTCCAAGTATCTGCGGAGAAAGCGCATTATTCTTGGACGGGTTCAAGAATAATTCCATAGTTGAATTATATCTAAGCATTGAGAGATTGATAATTAAATATGATTTAATTATCTTCATGCATGTGGATATTTATCCAATATAATTAAATGTGATTTAATTATTGTGGATAAGAATAATGTGGATAACAATATCCAATTATTCATAATATATTATAAATGTGATTTATATTGTATTAGAGAGGGCATATTATGATTTATATTTGTTGATTAATTATTGATGTGAATTGGATTCACATTGTGTAATTAATTGAAAATGTAAATCACATTTTATTTGGGGTTGTGAATGTGATTCACAAATCTTCAATGGCAAGATAACAGCATTCTCAAAATAATTATGAATTATTTTTGTAGAATAATTTACAACAAGAGTTGTTGTAAATATCATAGAGATTACAAAGAGATTACAAGAGATCTCAATATTGGTGGAGATCCCACCCTTCCATATTAGAAGGGTGGACGGCCACAATTTCCCTAAGGAAATTGGTGGCCGTCCACTCCATATATGGAGGGTGGATTCTCCAACCAATTAACTCCATGGTTAGTTGATTTGATTTGGGATGGAATCATATTTGATTTATCAAATATATTTAATCTAAATTAAATTATTAGTTGCTGGTTTTTTTACCAACAACAATCTTGACCATTGGATTAAACACAAATTAATCTCATCCATTAATTTGGTGTGTCCCATGGATTGTGATCCATGGACTTCCAAAACCCTATAAATAGAGAGGCACCACTTGCTCTCTAGGGTTATGAAATTGAGATACAACAAGTTCTCTTCTCTCATTCCACACGTCACCTCTTCTCTCTTCTCCATTGGTGGTCGTCCACCAAACCCTAGAGGAGAAGCTTCGTCGTCGCTTCGTCACCGCGCCGCCGCCTCGACGTTCCTCGGTTATCCATCTTCTTTGGAGTTCTTTGCTCACGAAGAAGGTGTTCGATCACATGCGACAAGATCAGGAGTACACCGTGCTTGGATCAACTTCTTGGATTGCGAGGATCGCGCGATTCATCCCTACGCTCGCAAGCATCTTCTCCAAAGATCGGACTTGAGACAGGAGGTCTCTTTTCGTAGAGACTCGATCAACCACGCTACAAGAGGTATTCCTTTATACTTGATGTGATTTTAGATGAAACGATCCGAGAATCATTCTTGTATCATGTAGTTTCATCATATGAAATTTTTTAAATTCCGTTGCATACAACAACTAGTCCGACTAGTCGTTCTTCGTCGTATTCGATACGATGCTCACACTTCCATGATGCACTTGAGGATTATCCCATATCCTTCAAGTAGTATCAGAGCCAGGTTGAAGGTTTTGGATAGGATCCGTAAACCTAGGACGACTTGGGTTCGTTAAGGTTGCGAAAGTTTTTTGTCGCATTTCATTTTCGTACATCTATTTAGTGAATAAATTAGGCCCTATTTAAAATATTTAAACACGAATTAATCATTTAGATTTTATTCATCATTAAATAAGGAAACCATAGGATCTGAGTTTACGTAATTTGGATTCCGTTTGCTCAAGATATTGCCTTTTGAATAAACATGTATTCACTGTTGCGAGAATTGTGAATCTTAAAATGACTAATGAGTTAATTATTGTTTTGATGCGCCTAGAAATGCATGAAATATCACTTAGATTCTATCATAAATCAAATTAACAATCTTTGGAAACTGATTTTGCGTAATTTGGATTTGATTTGATTGAGATATGTTAATTTTAGTAAGTATGGGTCACTGCTGAAATTACATTCTTAATCAAGAACCATGTGATTGTCAATTAGTGAAATTAATTATTAATTTCCTTAAATAATTATGGAAAATATTTGAGATATATTTAATGATGATTATTTTCTTAATTTACATGGCCTTAACCAATAAATTGATTATATTTGATCTAGATCATAATTGGAAACACAATCAACAAACAACTTGCTTGAATATGATTGGAAATTTGTCTAGCAAATTTCCTTATAATCAAAATCGTTTTGATTATTACTATATGGTATAATTTCGGTTGAAGAACCGATGATCATCTCAAGTACACATTGACCTATTTGGAATTATCCTTTCCTGAGGTGGATATGGTGTCTAGTCGGGGGACGTTGGGGTAGCAGGTCACACCAGTTGCGGTCTGTCCCACTTCCGCCGGTACTGGCCATGACAGCGGGTAGGGACTCGATAATACCGGAGAAATCAAGGTGTATTTTTCTAATTGTTAAAATTCTAATTAATATGTACTGAGATAATACCATATATATATTCAAGTAAGACCAATCAAGTTTGTTGATTGAATTGGATTAATAATTAATTTAATGAGATTGAATTAATCATATCCAATTAAAAATACTCTATTATGAATAGATATGTATTTCCCTTGGAAGAATTAATTATGTGAATATGATTCATGATAATTAATTAGAATTTGAATATGATATGGAGGATCACATAAGTGGCATCCATGGTCTCTCATCAAAGCAAAGGGTTCCATCGTCAGAAATTGTATGTAGGAGACGCCTGTCCGAAGTGACAGCTCGTGTATGCAAGCGCATCTGGATCGGGCTCTTTGCTTCTCGAAAGAGTAAGGCCATATGCGTAGTGACCCCAATATCGGATCCTCGTATTATTGGGGTGATATTGGATTGCGCATATCGAGTACTAATCTTATTGACGGTTGGTTCAATTAACGACGAATCTACATCACCTTAGGGGTGGTGGGCCCAGGTGTTAAAGATCGAATTGGGAATGCAGGTTGGACTTGCAAGGTGGAATATGTTCCCGCTTCTTTTTTATCGAAGTTACAGGTTCTCATATTATTGGGATGTAACAAAGATAAGGAAGGAGATCCCAGATCTTGCTGAGATATAATGGTAAGTATATCTCTTACATTGAAAGTGATTAAGGGAATGAACTTTCAATGTTGACAAGGCAAGACAACTTTGATATAAAAATTCCTAAATCAAAGTAAAATATGTATATATAGTATATACACTTATGCAAATTTCTTTTTTTGAGATAATCATTTATTAAACCCACTCAATGTTATACTCAATAATAACCAGTAAATTATCATAGATTGGATCCATGATCAAGATATTATACTTGCAGTTGGACACATAATGTATGTGATTGCAATGTGCAAGTCTTCCTCATAATAATGAGGAGTGACAATTAAATAGACAATATGATTACAACCCTAGGGTTTGTATGTCTCTATAGTCTTGATCTTTCATCGAATGTACTTTGGAAGTGACATGTCAATGATGATAGTAGTTGTCAAATAATCCTTATAAAATTCTAAGAAGATGTCCTAGCATACATATGTGCTCTCGACATTTAATCATGAATGATGTGGTTCTCTGCATCATGCAGAATGGTAGCTCTATAAGAGACGATGTATTCAAAATTATTTGAGTACCTACCTGAACCAATATTTTTTTAAGAGCTTAGATGGATGTAGATACGATGAGTGTCATCATTCTACTATCTATACTCTAGTCATTTATGAAGATTCAAAATATTCATATTGTATGAAGTGAATGAAGCATGTACAAATGTTGAAATGCTCTTATATTGAAATCTTTTGAATTCGGCATAAGAGATCCTTTGTCTAAAGCAATGATTTTTTTATAGATAAAGGGAGCGCAGTGGAAGCATGGGTTGGACCCAAGTGAGAAGGAAAGTCAAAGAGTTGACTGTACTTCCGTGACTTCCATATGACATCCAAATTTTTGGATGAATGCCAATACTGCAATAAGTCGATAAACTGATAGTGTGACTATCTTGTCTATCTAGGATCCTTAGAGAAGGATCCAGATGGTGCATCAGAATAATCTACATCTACATATAATCATTGAAATTGACTTTTTTATTTGATAAGATCAAAGTCTAATAATTGTATCTCAATCTTTTAATGACACTTGCAATTGGTTACTTATATTTTAGAAGACTAGAAAATGTGATCCTAAGGTTCAATAGTCATCCACATGGATGTTATTGCAATTGTTGCAACAACCTCTATTGGATAAATAGACTTCCTAATTTCAGTGGGAGAGCTCTTAGTCTTAGAGAATGTCTCTATGACCTAGATATTAGAATACACTCATTGTTTATTTCTAAATGTTGGGAATAACATGAATTCTGGAATATTAGACCTATCATAAAGAGTTATGATGGAAATATTTCAGATAGTAATCTAAAATCTAGCAGACTCTACTAAATTAGAAAATTAATGAATGGTTCATCAACATTTCTAATAATGAAATTAAACCTTAAAAGATCAATAGGAGAATGAAGATCATTTGACAATGATCCAACATCAAGCCTTGGACATTTGTCTGTTAATGTGATCAATAGACTAATAAGAGATGAAACTTTAGATTGTCTAAAGGTTCAAATCTTACGTACTTGTGAATATTGTATTCAAAAGTAAAAAATATCCAATACACCCTTCCTTGGAATGGTGTAAGATGTCATGGTATTCAAGATCTCATACATATTGATGTATGTGAATCATCTATATCAGAATAAACATTGTAGATATGTGATATCTATTGATGATTATTTGTGATATGAGATTTCTTCTCTTCACTTAGAAATCTTTGAAATGTTCATAGATTTCACAATTTTGGTTTAGAACCAAAGTTTGAAGGAAGATTAAATGAATTTGATCTAATCTAGGTAGTCAATACCTATTAGATGAATTCATAGAATAACTTATAGAGATATGAATATCATTTCTATCTCGCTCCTCCTAATAAACCTAAACTCAATAAGAGTTGTAGGGAGATATAATTGGATCATGTGTGACATGATATGATCAATGATGAATATTAGCAAAATTATCTATTAGTTTCTAATGTGTGTGTATATATATATATGTATGTAGTAGAGACTACAATATATACCCTTAATAAGGTTCCAAGCAAGTAAGCTGGAATTTAGCACTTGAGAGTGCTACTTCATTAAGAAAATAAAGGATGGTATTGGATACCTACTTTATGACCTTGAGATTCTTAAAAGATCTCATCTATGAGAATGTGATTCTTAGAGGATGAGACTCTTGAGAATCAAGATGAAAATAAAGTAAAGGAACTCATTGAATCTTGAGATGATAATGAAGTTCCTGAAGTTGTTAACTAAAAGGACAATTAAAGATGAAACACTAATACTTCTTCAAATAAGTTTGAGGATGTATTCTATGTGTCAGTTAAGTCTGAAAATGATCGGACTTCATGTGACGAATCTCCTGAGGATCATGACATGGAAAGATGGATGTTAGCAATAAAAGTCTAATGTAGACTTCTTATACAAGTGTTGTATATGGACCCTCGAGGATCCACCTATATGGGTAAGGCCCATTAAGGTGTAAATGGATCTTCAGGAGAAAGAGGGAACCTGATGAGAAGGTAGAGACCTTCAAAGCACGGTTCGTAGCCATGAGTTACATACCGAAGAGAAGACATCGCTTGTGATGAGACTTGCTCTTCAATGACCATGCTTAAATCCATCAGAATATAGCTAACCCTAGCTACACAACTTGACTATAGCATTTTCAAGATGTGAGTCAAGATTGTATTCCTCTATGAATACCTCTTTGAGGATATTCATGTGAAGTAGCCCCATGGCTTCATGGATGAGGAAAGCAAGGTGTGCAAGCTGAGGAATTCCATCGATGGACTCAAATAAGCTTCTTATAGTTGGAACATAAGATTTAGTGAAATTATAAATGTTATGTTTTGAGATAGAATCTTGATGAACCATGTGAAGCTTAGTGGGAGTGCCATTGTGTTCATCGTGCTAAATGTAGATAATATCCTAATCATTTAGAATAATATAAGGATGATAATAAGTGTTTTATAGATTGACTATTCCATATCTTGAGATATGATCTCAAAGATACCTCTTAGATCTTAGTTCTAAAGTTGTTCAGAAGCAAAGAGAAGAGGATAGTGGGACTGTCACATTAATAGTACACCTTGGTCATGTTCCATTCTTGGAAAACCCCAAGGAAGGCTTCCTTTCCTTAAGATATGGTACTAACCTATCTAAAGGGATAGCACCTCAAAGAGTTGAGGATGTGAATGCTAAAACTACTAGCCCTTGTGCATCAATTCTGAGAAGCTGGGTGTATGCTAGATGTGTACAAAAGCCAGATGTCTACCATGCAGTGGGAGTAGTAAATTGTTACTAATCCTACTATGGTGATAAAACACTTGATTGCGGTAATAACAATATCTTCATATAGGAGAAGATTTTTGAGATAGTGAACTCAAAGTCTTATCTTCAAGAAATGAAGACTTTATAGATTGTGATTTAAAAGGTCTTAACTGCAGATACCTTAGGAGATAGAGATCTTCAGGAATAAGGGTATTCTGATAAGGATAATGGGAAAACTGGTTATGATAATTATTAAGCTGTAGTGTCAAGGACACTATAACTGACAAAATTGAGTATTGGTTGCATATATGCAACCTTCGCATTGGATGCGGGCACTGTTACCTTGGGATATGCAAGTGTCGTAAAAGGACTTGACATAGTCTCTTGGGAACAGAGTGACTGATCAGCTTACCTAGCTATTTTTTTAAATAGCCTATGATTATCACATGAGTGCGAGTTTAAATGATTAGCCCATTGATGGCGCTTTGGGCTAGTGGGAGATTGTTAGACATGCGAGCCCACGGCGAGCCATTATGCAATAAATGTTATTGCAAATATCATTCCCCGATCTGAAATGAAGAATAACTAATTTGCATAATTGGTCCCTTAGTACAATTAAGGTTATGTACCATGGCCATCTTCATGATCATACATCTGTTGATTCAAATATTGAATCACAGAGGATGATGCTTGGATGAACATCTAAAGAGTTAGATTGATGACTCATCAAGTACCGTCAAATGATTATTAAGAGATGATCTCCAGCCTGAGTAGGAGATGGCAATCCTTTCTCACATATGTTGATATCTGACCGACCTCTTGATGCAGGTCCTCTGCATAGAAATAAAGATTCGGAGGTGGCAGATTAGTTAGGTCAAAGAGTTGACTTAACGAGATCGAGATAACCAAAGTCCTATGTTGTATGCTGTCATGATATAGGCATGCATCCTCTGACCAGAGACATATGTGTTACTATATGTCTAAGTATGTATATTTGGCATACCAATAGGCTGATGACCTAACCAAGGTCTATACACCGACGAACTGGTGTGCATGTAAGGACATATGAGTAATACGATCTCTCAAATGGATCATACATGTTCACTTGTGAACCGAAAGACATGAGCTCACTCATGAGGTATTGAGACTGATCAAATTCCATGCATGGTCGTCATGCTTTAGAAGCATGACAAGAATTTAAAGGTTTGATATATACTTTGAGAAAGCATATGATCAATACCAATTCCCAAATTACCAAGATTGAGAAACTTGATGATTAAACCCTAAAGAAGATAATATAAAATTGATCTATATCTTTGGGTTTCATCATAGGTCTTCCAGTATGCAGGATGTACAGGTGTTGGGAATACTTGAGGGTGATGTGATCATAAAAGATTGTATAACCATGACGCTTCCATTCCGAGGGAGTGATGAAACAGGTTTGGATTTTAGTGATTCCTCTCAATAGAGAAGTTACCTAATCTTAGTCCATGTATTGGACATTAGTCTGAATGAGATTCAGATGCAATGAGAAGATTAGGTCTATGGCCTTAATTCAATCAAGCATCTGTGGGAGGTCCATGAGATATGGATTTGAGATGTGATCTCATATCCAAGTCACTATACGTAGAACAATACAATCGCCATGTCCTTATCTCCAAGTATCTGCGGAGAAAGTGCATTATTCTTGAAATGGTTCAAGAATAATTCCATAGTTGAATTATATCTAAGCATTGAGAGATAGATAACTAAATATGATTTAATTATCTTGATGCATGTGAATATTTATCCAATATAATTAAAGTGATTTAATTATTGTGGATAAGAATAATATGGATAACAATATCCAATTATTTATAATGTATTATAAATGTGATTTATAATGTATTAGAGAGAGCTTATTATGATTTATATTTGTTGATTAATTATTGATGTGAATTGGATTCACATTGTGTAATTAATCACATTTTATTTTGGGTTGTGAATGTGATTCACAAATCTTCAATGGCAAGATAGCAGTATTCTCAAAATAATTATGAATTATTTTTGTAGAATAATTTACAACAAGAATTGTTGTAAATATCATGGAGATTACAAAGAGATTACAAGAGATCTCAAGATTGGTGGAGATCCCACCCTTCCATATTAGAAGGGTGGATGGCCGCAATTTTCCTAAGGAAATTGGTGGCCATCCACTCCATATATGGAGGGTGGATTCTCCCACAAATTAACTCCATGGTTGGTTGATTTGATTTGGAATTGAATCATATTTGATTTATCAAATATATTTAATCTAAATTAAATTATTAGTTGTTGGTTTTTTACCAACAACAATCTTGACCATTGGATTAAACACAAATCAATCTCATCCATTGATTTGGTGTGTCCCATGGATTGTGATCCATGGACTCCCAAAATCCTATAAATAGAGAGGCACCCCTTGCTCTCTAGGGTTATGCAATTGAGATACAACAAGTTCTCTTCTCTCATTCCACACGTCACCTCTTCTCTCTTCTCCATTGGTGGTCGTCCACCAAACCCTAGTGGAGAAGCTTCATCGTCGCTTCGCCACTGCGCCGCTGATGAGGGTAAAAAAAATCGAGTTTCGCGGCATTCACTTTTTAAAAGAAGAAGAAGAGAGTGAAAGTTTCGGTTGTAGCGGAAAGCCGCGAAACGGAAAGTGTGTTTCGACCTTTAGACCTATCAAACAAATTTACGGTTTTCTGTCGGAAAACCGTTCACTAATATTTAACCAGGCAAGTGTTCCTGGGTCGAACTCAAGGAGGCAGAATATATTCCTTAATTTTTCTTCTCGTGATTTTATTTTAATTCTTCTCTAAGTCAGAATGCCCTTTTTTAGTGGTTTTTATTTTTGTAATTTTTATTTGATTTTATTCTTTTCAAATTTTTATTTATTTTCAAAAAGGGATATTTTTCAAAAGATTTATTTATTATATAATAGGTGAATAGAGTATAGATGGTACTATATAGGATAGGTGATCGAGGTTCGAGCCGCGTACTCGAACTACACAAGAAAACGAAACAAAACGAGGCGGTTTTCGAGAAAATCAAAACACGTCAAAAACTCGTCGAAAAGCCGCGAAAACTTTATACTATGTAGTTAGGGTAGTTGTGTAACTACCCTCCAAGAATCGTCGAAATCCGAGGTCAAATGGACAAGATACAGCCCCTACAGCCCAGGGGCATAAGCGTAAGAAAAACTAATTAAAATGTCTTCAAATAGGTCCACAAGGACTGTTCTGGAAGAAAACTAAACAAAGTATTACATTTAGGTCCCTGCGGAGGGACCTAATTGTAATTAATGGAAACTTGGGTGGCTGGTTGTAATTCTTGAAATTAGGCTGGCTTCATAATGCAATTTCTCCACCGGTTCGTTATCAACGGCTGAGGTTAGAATGTCCAGGCGCGATCCGAAGGCTCTCGCGATGCCACGTGTCGCGATTCTGTGCTCCAGGTGTTCTTGGGCGGTTGGAGCTCCTGGCGGACTCGCCTTCTTCTCCGATTTTTCCCGGCTGTCCTCCGGCGATTCAAACGCTCCGGCGGGGCCAGAGGGGTGGCCCTTCCACCCCTCGAGCTCGCCCGCGGTGGGGATAGCGATGGCGGCGCTCCGAGCGCCGGCGGTGGCTCGAAGAAGATGGCGGCTTCAGCACTTGAGAGTTGTTGCAGGTCTGGATGCTCCTCTTCGAAACAAATTTAGATGATGATCAGAGCTTGTTGTGGTTGAAGCAAGGCCTTGCGAGGATCCTGGACCTACAATGAAGATATGCTTGTGCTCGATTCGTGATGAATCGGCCGAGATGTTAAGATATAAAGCCTCAAAGTTTAAGAAAAATTCATATGTCTCCAGCCAAACAACCAGAATGCGATGAAGGAGGTGATTTGAAATCGATTTGACGGCGATTTGGAAACTATTTGAAAGGGCTTTTGATTTAGCGTGAAAGATTGGTAATTAGACTATCTGAAAGCGCGATTAGCCACGCTAATTGTGGCTCGACTATCGAGAAAGAAATTTACGAAAATGGATGAAGAGGTCTATGAAATTCCGGGTGTATGACCTGGAAAAGAATGCTCGACGGTCGACCTTCGCCGGAGCTTCACGCTGCGATGGCGGCGATGCAAGGCGGAGCAGCACCTTGGAACTCTTCTCCGACGATCCTCCTTCATCGCGAGTCCTTCCCGTGGCGCTGTCACCGCTCGAGTGGGTTGGAATTAGGTGGGGAAGTTAGGGAGTCGGGACACCCTGGAGCTGGGAAGCTGAAGGTTGAAGAAGTTGTTGTTAATGGCCGACCTTGGGGGCTTTAAATAGGGGGTTTAGCTTGGGCTCCAAGGTTAGATCAAGGGTTGGCGAGCTTGGTGGTTGTTAGAAGATGGGAACGGAGGTTCGAGATGGGTCGGAGAGGTTGCGGGCTGAGCGGGAAAAAGAGGAGAAGTTGGCCGGTTGGCGCAACTTCTTCTTGAAGAAGAAGGCTCCAGGTGCTGACACGTGTCAGCACCTGGTTCGCCCAGACCCTTTAAATACTTATAAATTAAATAGAAAATAGATAATTACATTATTTAAAGTAAGTGTAAATACAAGAAAGTTGAATAATTTTATTTTCTAAATTATGGCATAATTACTTTTAATAAATAATAAATATTATTTAAAATATAAATATTTTATTAATAAATATGTATTTATAAATAGGTTTTGAATTTTTAATTTAATAAATAATTAAGTAAAAATTAATTTTATATTTTCTTAATTATTAGGGCATTAAATAAGACTTGTACGAATTTTTATGGATTTTTATGAATTAATTTACATATTTTAATAAATAGAGGAAGTGGCTATATAGGTCAATTATACCTATATTTTGGGGTATTTGATTTTATAAAAATAATAAATAGTCTCCAAAAATTATGAAATAATTTATGGTGAATCTATAAGATCGTGAAATAATTTAAAAATTATAAAATTAAGAAAATAATAAATAAGGTGTGTTACATAAAATAAATAGCCCAGAAACCCCTTTGTCTTTCGGTCCCAAAACCGACTTTTTGCAAACGGACTCCGAATTTAGTGAAACCACCTTTATTAATTAGATAATATTATTTTATGAACTTTAAAGGTGAGTGGAGTGAAATTGGAGTTCGTATGAGGAAGTTATGATGTTCGGAAGTTGAGATTATGACAATTTGTAAGCTGAGTTTCTTGGCATATTTACAAGGTATTATTTTTAACTTATTTTTATATTTTCATTTACATTTTAATGAATAATTAGGAGAAAGATTTGATGAAAAATAAGTTAAGATGAAATAATTAAAATTCTTTGAAGTTTTGTATTTATTTTATAAATAGTGAAGAGTGTGTATTCATGTGATAAATTATTTTTATTGGGTTTTCTTTCCTTATCTCCCCCTACTTATTGGTTTGTCGACCAATTCATGCTGACTTGGTCTCGGGGGTTAGGCTATAAATATATCTTACAGTTATATTTATAGTTTAAGTCATATTACATATATATACATATATTCCATATGCCTTTATCTTTCTTTTTCTGGTTCTTTATTTATTTACATGAATTTAGTGGTTAAAAGTGAATATTTACACATGAATGGGGTTTTGTTAAAGTATGAGAATTAGTGAGTTTTTACATGTATTTGTTAAGGGTTTTAAGACAAAATGCGACAGAAAAGTTAATGAATCATGGATTCATCAACCCCCTATACTTAAACTTTGCTAGTCCCTTAGCAAACACTTATTTTGAAAAAGTAAGTGAAAAAGAAAGAAAGTTAGAATGAATTTGTTTTCCTAAACCAATTCATGAGAACAGACAAAGGACAGAGCTCGATCGGGCCTGAAACAAGCATTTTGTCGGAACCTTAACTAGGATTAGGATTTCATCCTCAACAGTCTTCAAGTTCCATAATCCTTACTCAAGATCATTTCATCGGCTAGTTCAGACTCATTTATTCATATCGCAAACTCTATCATCCTTGAAATCAACTTGTACAGTGTGTGAATTGATTTAGCTCTTCCTGCTTAGAGAACCGAAGAAACCGTCAATCCCGGCTATACACTCCTATGGCTTCCTCATCCCGCTACTCTTTCCTCGGGGAGGGAGGTATTCCCTTCTGAGTTCAGTTCTGCTATGTCCACAATCGAATATAGGGAGAAGTTAGAAGAATGAGAAAAGAAGTGGAGTGTGACCAGTGTAGACGCATCTCCTTGTGAAGCCCAACCGGTGTAGCTGAGTCTCCACTAAGATGTGCAGGCATATTTGGTGGAAGCTTTGACCAGTTTGGTCTTATTTAGTGGCTTCTGCTTTGACTTGACTTTGTAATTTGCTTGCACTGCATTCATCTTTTGTGCCTCGACGGTTATAGAATCTTTTTAATCCATCCATTTTTTGAGGTCTTAGAAAAATTGTGTCAGCAGATCCTTCCCTCATCCGAAGCAACTATCGCAACCCCAATCTCTCCCGTCTTTAGACGTCAATGCCGCAAAGATAAGGATAGGAATGCACTACCAAGGTGTACTGTCCTTCGGAACTCCATGCGATTGAGCTAAGTGCAGAGTGCATGTGTTCAAGGTTGATTCAATGGTGAAGAGTTGTACGGATGACTCCAAATGGTCTACTTAAGCTCAGATGACTTGATTTCCCGAATATGGTCTTACGGAACCCAAAGATTTTAAGTCACCAGACCTGAAGAGTTTAAATTCCAGTTCCTAATCAGGCTCCTTACAATGAGAGTTAAAGGCCGTAATCAAGCTCCATCCTTCAGACTAGACTCAGTCCTTAGTTCCGGAAATCAAACTTATTCTGAAAAATGCGAATGCAAATGCAACCATGTTTTTGTGAAGTCTATTTTCTGGATTTTACTCATTTTTTATGAATTTTTAAGGATTTTGTAATTTTTACAAATTTTAGGACTTTGTATTTTTTAATGGATTTTATGATTTTTATAAACAGGGTTTTATTTACAAATTTTACAAGATAAATTTTATTTAAGTTAAGTGTCTACTATATTTTACAAATTTTATCTACAAAGTATTTTACAAGGGTTGAATGGCTTTTATACAAATTTTAATAAATAGGATTTTAAATAAGTATTATACAGATTTTAAGTACAAATTTTAATTACAAATTTTAATTACAAGTTTTAAGCATATTTTACTTATTTACCAAGATTTTATAAATAAGAGAGTGGATTTTCAATTAACCCGTACCCACTTTTTATGGATTTTATAGGTATAGAAAATACATAAAAGTACGAGTTATGGCCGAAAGTATATATACAATATATACGCACCCCCCTATACTTAGCTTGAGCTATGTCCTCATAGCGTCAAAAGAGAAAAGGCGGGCATAACTCGTGCTAAGTAAAAGTGGGTGAAAAAGAGATATCGATGTCAAGTCAGTCAACCCCCCCTATACTTATGATGAGGTCATCGTAAGTATTATGAGAGAGCAAAAACGGGATGACTGAATGAAAAGGATAAATAACGAAGAATTCAAAAGGAAAGAATACGAAATCATCGAAATCACTCGGTCCCCCTATACTTAGGATAAGGCATCCTAAGTATAGAAAAGAATGTAGCCAAAAATTGGGGATCAGTGATTCGTGAAAAAGAATGGCTATACAAAAGAATTAGTAAAAAAATAAAACGTAAATCAGCGGGCAATCAGTCCCCCCTATACTTAGGATCTGGTATCCTAAGCATAGAAGACGAGCAAAAACAGGGACAATTGTGGTCTATGAAGAATATACAAGTGTTGTGAATCTCCCGAATGGCTCAAAAGGATTTGTACAGGAAGGGGTAAAAGAATGATTATGATTCCTGTACAAAATAGATCGCTTCAGTACGGGCCAGATGATCAGTAGTCTCTACGAAGTGCTTCAGCATCTGCCCGTTAACCACGAACGGTTCTCTGATTACTCAACCAGGATCATACTGAATTTTCTGCTTCTCGTGTGTATACTGATCGCTAGCTGTAACAGTAGAGCCTTTTCTGTAAGTGATCTCTGTACATGGCATAGCTCTCTTTTCTGAAATACGCGTCGCTGGAGTCGGACTACAGAAGGTGTCTATATGTGTCAGCATTACACCATCCGACTCTCTACGCTGAATGGACTGTATGATCTGTGCAATGTATTCGATGGACTCTTGTGCTGTAATATGTGTTCTTTCAATCTGCGACACAGAGATATCTACTGCAGGTGACTGCTCATCTGAATCTGATATGAAATCTGTCTCTATATATGAACAATCATCTGAAAAACTAGGTACCAAGTGATCTACCCTATCCTCGTGTAGGATATCGTGGGTATCAAAATAAACACTCTCAAGATCAGGAGACTGTATCTCATCTATGTTCTGACAATCTTCCGCAAGACTAGTGTCCTCTGAAGTGAATGACAATACTGATCTAGGACTGCTACATTCTCTCTCCATCTCAATGTGCTCTAAAGTCGGACTACAGAAGATGTTCAAGACATCATCCGACTCCTCAGAATGATCAGAAGAGAATAGGTCAACTAGATAGAATTCTGATTCATCTGAGATGGAGGAATTGTGTATAGTCTCTGAATCTGAAAGATCTGCATTAATGTCCTTAAAAGTCTGATCCCTTTGCTCATCATCATCCAGACTAAAATATAAAGTCCCATCAGAAGAGTTACCTCCTAAAGTCTCGGACCCGTCTTTTGTCAAACAATCTTGGGTCTCTACCTGGTATCTTTCGAGGTCGTCAAGGCGAACCTCATCCATGTAATCGCAGGAGGCTAAAGAACTCAGAAAATCTGAAGATGCATCACTGGAAGTGTTTGATTCTCTCGCCATCTCTATATGTACCTTTTCGCCCTCGGCGCGAAAAGATACCTTCCCTGTATCATAATCGAAGAGAGACTTTGCGGTCTCTAGAAAAGGCCTCCCGAGAATGATCGGGGTAAGGTGTAACTGTGCAGGGCAATTCATCTCTAGGACCGTAAAGTCAACGGGAAATTGCAGACCCTGCATGGTTACGATAACGTTCCTAAGTATACCCTTAGGTCTCTTTACAGATCTATCAGCAAACTGAAGGATCGCACGGGACTTGTAAAGAGGACCTAACTCGAGCTTCTCGAGTAAGGAAGCGGGTATCAGATTGATCGAGGAACCGTTATCTAATAGAGTGCGATCGAATTCGGCTTTTGCGATCTCACATCTGACATAATGTGCACCTGAGTCTTTCTTCTTCTTTGGAAGCTTATTCTGTATCGCACAAGATGTAGCCTTAGTCAATACATGCTTTTCTGTTCGGGATCTCTTTTTCCTACGCGTGGTGCATCTGTTTTTCAATTGATTCTTAAGCGTAGGAAATTGATCTAAGGCATCATGGAGCGGGATCTTCAGAAAGATATGATCTTTGAGCAACTTTTCAATCTGTGGAGATTCGGGATTATTTTTGGTCTTTTTCTTTCCTTTTCCAAACAAAGCATCGGGAAAAGGAATAAAGTCAGGATTCAGAAAATCAGAACTTATATTCAAATCATTGGAATCATCTTGTACATCGAGAGTCTCAGAAT
Organism: Ottelia alismoides; assembly: GCA_037367405.1. NCBI lineage: Eukaryota > Viridiplantae > Streptophyta > Magnoliopsida > Alismatales > Hydrocharitaceae > Ottelia > Ottelia alismoides. The sequence goes on from JAZKJV010000098.1 coordinate 479,488, forward strand.
TATTTACAAAACTCTCTAAAACAGGGGAAGAAATATTTTTGTCTGGGGATTCTGCCTGATCTGGCGTGATATCATCTTCTGAGTCGCCAGTATCCATATCTGAACTGTTGGCATTGCTCCCGTCTCTTGATTCTACGTCCTCATCCTCTTGCGGTTTCTCCTCCTCGGCATTTGGATCATGCTCGTGCTCCTCTGGTTCCCTCTCCTCTCCAGTAGGTGTTTGCGGTGATCTACCGCTCCTGAGACGAATAAAGTTAGACAAAAATTCAGGAAACGAGATCTTACCTGTAGTATCTACCTGATCTGGATGCCTCCTCTTGTTGTTCGGATTCATCTGAGGCTGGGCTGGAAGAGTGGTCTTCGGCACGGTTAACTCGTCCAGACGACGGTTAACCTGCTCCATCTCTGTCTTGTGTGCGATCTGGAGCGTACTGAGCATGTCCATAATCTGGTTGAGCGCCTGGGCCTGTGAAGACATCTCTGGTTCGGTGTGGTGGCCCTGGCTTGCTCCTCTCTCCTGCTTTGGCGTAAAGTGCTGAGAGGTGGACGGCTGGAAGTAGCGCTGTGGTGTAGAGGAAGATTGTTGCGGCTGCTGAAAAGAATAGTTTGGTGAAAACTGAGCAGGGTGCTGATAAGTAGGCTGCGGTCTCTGATGGTAGACGTTCGGATGAGACTGCGGCGGCGTGAAATTCTGGCGGTGCTGGAATTGTGGATATCCATGCTGCGGATGACCGTACGACTGCTGCTGCTGATGATTCGGTATACTCGGCTGCTGAACTGGAGTATACCAAATCCCATTTATCTCAAAAGTGGCTTACGGCTCCACCTCCATCTCTGTAGCGCTGATGACCTGGTCGGTATTGGCATGAGACTGATCTTCATGCCAATCAATCTGCGGAATCTCGGGCTCGCTCTGAACATATTGTATCTGACGGGTGGGTGGAGCGGGTGCGATCCTCCGTGCTGGCTGTGAAGAAGTCTGACTCTGCTGGTACTGAAGTTGAAGATCAGAGACCTTCTTCGAAAGATCACTCAACTGCTGAGGTAGAGATGAGAGTTTCTCCAACTCTCGCAGCGGCTGTAGGTCTTGGACCTGCTTGTGAATCACGTCCACCAACGTTAATTTCTCACTAATGAAGCCCATGTTGGTGTTGGATTCAGAGTCTGATATATTCGCCACCTTGTGATGCTCTCGGTGATGTGGTGGCTGCAGGGCTTTCTGATATGCCCGAGTAGAGTCTACAACTCTCGAGTTCTCGGCCATCCCTTCGAAGATAGCCCAGACTGACTCGGCATCCTTGTTCAAGTAACTGCCGCCACATGCGGCACTAACTAGCCCCTGAATTTCCGGCTGGAGTCCTCCGAAAAAATTCTGTACTAGCACCTTCATTGGTATCTCATGATGCGGGCATCTCTCCGTCAGGTCCTTGAATCGATCCCATGCCTCATGGAATGATTCGTTCGGCAATTGCGTAAAATTGGAGATCTGACTCCTCATCATGTTCGTCCTTCCTAGAGGAAAATACTTGCGCAGGAAGGTGGACTTCAGGTCGTCCCAAGTGGAGATTTCTCTCCCTAGATGGCTTAGCCAATAAAGGGCCTTATCGGCTAAGGCAAAAGGAAAAGCCTTTAGGCGCACGGCTTCCTGTGTCACTCCTGGATAGCAGGCCGTTCCGCAGATCATCTCAAACTGCTGTAAAAACGTGAACGGCTCCTCTGCGGCATTCCCATAGTACTTGGGAAGCAAAGAGATGAAGGACGGTCGGAGTTCGTATGGCCCTTGATTCGGCGGTAGCCGAATCCAATGATGGAGCGTTCGAGCGCCCGGGTCATACTCGTCCCGTAAAGTAGCGGGAACCGCAGGCGGTAACTGGTTCCCGGCCCCTGCTCTGAGTGCGGCTAATTCAGCCTGCAGCTCAGTCTGAACTCTAAACTGTTCTCGAATCTGTAGATTCATCTGCTGAAGTGTGTCGAGAATACCTGTCGTGACATCTCCGTTCGGATCTGCTCTTCCCTCCGGATGATCCTCAGCTGCTGGCCTCTCATCTGCTGCCGGTGCTTTCCCACGAGCCATCTGATCGTCTGTAAAATGGAAACTCTCGTAAGAACTCATCGAGAAATACTCAGGAGATTTGGATTCTGTATTGAGGCGAAGGTCTGCCTTAATGATCTGGCCAGGAGGCGAGGGAGTCTGGGTCTGACTCGCCTCGAGATCGGATGGGACCAGCTCGGGAAGAGGGTCATCCCGAGCCTGTGAAGACATACGCTCGACGGTGGACGGTCGAAAGCTCACAGAGTCTGAGCCAAAAAGCCGTCGAGACGTCATCTTCGATGTCAAGAGAAGATTGGGAGAGCACGTGTACGATTCAACTGAAGAAGGAATGCGAAAGCCGCGGAAAACTCACGCCCCGCAAACAAACACAAGGCAAACCCCGTTTTCACCAACTCAACCCTGATGAAGACCATAAGAGTTCGGTCTTTTTATCTTTTTAGTTTTAGGGTTGTGATTATCAATCGTTGCGGTTACGCGGGCTGAGCGAGCCAATAGGAGTCCGATAGTTTCTTCAAGACACTGGCCCGAATCCTTACGCGAGACCACTCGCACTCAGCCAGTATGGGAGTAAGTACGGACCATTTCCGGCTACCCGTGTTACTTGAGGACGGAGCCTTGCGCAGTGTCCTCTAAACCTCCCACTCTGCTAAGTAAACCCGGACCGTTTCCGGCTACCCGAGCTTACCTACTGAGGAACAACGATCAGGTGTATGGACCCAGTAGTATCCCGCAAGAAATACGGGGTTTTGTCTCTATCCTTAAGTGTCGGCTCTCAACTCGCGCACTCTGAGAATTGTGCGGGGGTTACTCTCCCCAAATCAATTGAATCGATTTTACAGATTTTGATCAGATATTTTTAGCAGTCCCAATTTTTAATTTTGCAATTTTTATGGATTTTCAAACAACGTCTATTTTTTTGTCTTTTTGTTAAAACCCTAGAGAAAGCACCTAGGTTGCAAGTCCTAAAACTAGCTACGAGGCACAAGCAGATAGAGCGAAAAACCTAAGCAAGCATCTAGAAAACCGCGGAAAACCGATAAGCGATGAAAAAGCCGCGGTGGGTGCCCTGATTCACCAGATACACGGTATCTGATGAATCAAGCCCCTAAAAAAATGAAAGTTTTATTAAGATAAGTACAACTCTCTCCCTTTCTCTCTCAAATAAAAGGATACTAAATCTCTGCTCCTCTGCAGTCGACTCGTGAAGAAGAAGCCGACCTCTGCCCTTTCAACTGACTCGGCTTCCGAAGAAACCGGTTGATCCTGCAGGCCCTGCAAAGATGATTAGCACAGAAGAATATTGAGAAAGCCGAGAAAGCCGTAAAGAAACTAAAAAGAAAATTCAGAAAACAACGCACGACAAAGCCGTACGAAAAACCGTACGAAAAACAAAACAAAGAGAAGAAAAAGAATAAGATCACGAAAAACGAAAAATCAAGGGAATCTAACGCCTCCCCGGCAACGGCGCCATTTTGATGAGGGTAAAAAGAATCGAGTTTCGTGGCCTTCACTTTTTAAAAGAGGAAGAGAGTGAAGGTGTCAGTTGTAGCGGAAAGCCGCAAAACGGAAAAAGTGTTTCGACCTTTAGACCTATCAAACAAATTTACGGTTTTCTGTCAAAAAACTGTTCACTAATATTTAACCAGGCAAGTGTTCCTGGGTCGAACTCAAGGAGGCAGAATATATTCCTTAATTTTTCTTCTCGTGATTTTATTTTAATTCTTCTCTAAGTCAGAATGCCCTTTTTTTAGTGGTTTTTATTTTTGTAATTTTTATTTGATTTTATTCTTTTCAAATTTTTATTTAATTTTCAAAAAGGGATATTTTTCAAAAGATTTATTTATTATATAATAGGTGAATAGAGTATAGATGGTACTATATAGGATAGGTGATCGAGGTTCGAGCCGCGTACTCGAACTACACAAGAAAACGAAACAAAACGAGGCGGTTTTCGAGAAAATCAAAACACGTCAAAAACTCGTCGAAAAGTCGCGAAAACTTTATACTATGTAGTTAGGGTAGTTGTGTAACTACCCTCCAAGAATCGTCGAAATCCGAGGTCAAATTGACAAGATACAACCCCTACAGCCCAGGGTAATTAAGATGTCTTCAAATAGGTCCACAAGGACTGTTCTGGAAGAAAACTAAACAAAGTATTACATTTAGGTCCCTGCGGAGGGACCTAATTGTAATTAATGGAAACTTGGGCGGCGGGTTGTACTTCTTGAAATTAGGCTGGGTTCATAATGCAATTTCTCCACCGATTCGTTATCAACGGCTGAGGTTAGAATGTCCAGGCGCGATCCGAAGGCTCTCGCGATGCCACGTGTCGCGATTCTGTGCTCCAGGTGTTCTTGGGCGGTTGGAGCTCCTGGCGGACTCGCCTTCTTCTCCGATTTTTCCCGGCTGTCCTCCGGCGATTCAAACGCTCCGGCGGGGCCAGAGGGGTGGCTCTTCCACCCCTCGAGCTCGCCCGCGGTGGAGATAGCAATGGCGGCGCTCCGAGCGGCGGTGGTGGCTCGAAGAAGATGGCGGCTTCAGCACTTGAGAGTTGTTGCAGGTCTGGATGCTCCTCTTCGAAACAAATTTAGATGATGATCAGAGCTTGTTGTGGTTGAAGCAAGGCCTTGCGAGGATCCTGGACCTACAATGAAGATATGCTTGTGCTCGATTCGTGATGAATCGGCCGAGATGTTAAGATATAAAGCCTCAAAGTTTAAGAAAAATTCATATGTCTCCAGCCAAACAACCAGAATGCGATGAAGGAGGTGATTTGAAATCGATTTGACGGCGATTTGGAAACTATTCGAAAGGGCTTTTGATTTAGCGTGAAAGATTGGTAATTAGACTATCTGAAAGCGCGATTAGCCACGCTAATCGTGGCTCGACTATCGAGAAAGAAATTTACGAAAATGGATGAAGAGGTCTATGAAATTCCGGGTGTATGACCTGGAAAAGAATGCTCGACGGTCGACCTTCGCCGGAGCTTCACGCTGCGATGGCGGCGATGCAAGGCGGAGCAGCACCTTGGAACTCTTCTCCGACGATCCTCCTTCACCGCGAGTCCTTCCCGTGGCGCTGTCACCGCTCGAGTGGGTTGGAATTAGGTGGGGAAGTTAGGGAGTCGGGACACCCTGGAGCTGGGAAGCTGAAGGTTGAAGAAGTTGTTGTTAATGGCCGACCTTGGGGGCTTTAAATAGGGGGTTTAGCTTGGGCTCCAAGGTTAGATCAAGGGTTGGCGAGCTTGGTGGTTGTTAGAAGAAGGGAACGGAGGGTCGAGATGGGTCGGAGAGGTTGCGGGCTGAGCGGGAAAAAGAGGAGAAGTTGGCCGGTTGGCGCAACTTCTTCTTGAAGAAGAAGGCTCCAGGTGCTGACACGTGTCAGCACCTGGTTCGCCTAGACCCTTTAAATACTTATAAATTAAATAGAAAATAGATAATTACATTATTTAAAGTAGGTGTAAATACAAGAAAGTTAAATAATTTTATTTTCTAAATTATGGTATAATTACTTTTAATAAATAATAAATATTATTTAAAATATAAATATTTTATTAATAAATATGTATTTATAAATAGGTTTTGAATTTTTAATTTAATAAATAATTAAGTAAAAATTAATTTTATATTTTCTTAATTATTAGGGCATTAAATAAGACTTGTACGAATTTTTATGGATTTTTATGAATTAATTTACATATTTTAATAAATAGAGGAAGTGGCTATATAGGTCAATTATACCTATATTTTGGGGTATTTGATTTTATAAAAATAATAAATAGTCTCCAAAAATTATGAAATAATTGATGGTGAATCTATAAGATCATGAAATAATTTAAAAATTATAAAATTAAGAAAATAATAAATAAGGTGTGTTACATAAAATAAATAGCCCAGAAACCCCTTTGTCTTTCGGTCCCAAAATCGACTTTTTGCAAACGGACTCCGAATTTAGTGAAACCACCTTTATTAATTAGATAATATTATTTTATGAACTTTAAAGGTGAGTGGAGTGAAATTGGAGTTCGTATGAGGAAGTTATGATGTTCGGAAGTTGAGATTATTACAATTTGTAAGCTGAGTTTCTTGGCATATTTACAAGGTATTATTTTTAACTTATTTTTATATTTTCATTTACATTTTAATGAATAATTAGGAGAAAGATTTGATGAAAAATAAGTTAAGATGAAATAATTAAAATTCTTTGAAGTTTTGTATTTATTTTATAAATAGTGAAGAGTGTGTATTCATGTGATAAATTATTTTTATTGGGTTTTCTTTCCTTATCTCCCCCTACTTATTGGTTTGTCGACCAATCCATGCTGACTTGGTCTCGGGGGTTAGGCTATAAATATATCTTACAGTTATATTTATAGTTTAAGTCATATTACATATATATACATATATTCCATATGCCTTTATCTTTCTTTTTCTGGTTCTTTATTTATTTACATGAATTTAGTGGTTAAAAGTGAATATTTACACATGAATGGGGTTTTGTTAAAGTATGAGAATTAGTGAGTTTTTACATGTATTTGTTAAGGGTTTTAAGACAAAATGCGACAGAAAAGTTAATGAATCATGGATTCATCAGACGCCGCCTCGGCGTTCCTCGGTTCTCCATCTTCTTTAGAGTGCTTCGCTCACGAAGAAGGTGTTCGATCTCATGCGACGAGATCAGGAGTTCACCGTGCTTGGATCAACTTCTTGGATTGCGAGGATCACGCGACTCATCCCCGTGCTCGCAAGCGTCTTCTCCGAAGATCGGACTTGAGACAGGAGGTCTCTTTTCGTAGAGACTCGATCAACCATGCTACAAGAGGTATTCCTTTATACTTGTTGTGATTTTAGATGAAACGATCCGAGAATCACTCTTGGATCATGTGGTTTCATCACATGAAAGTTTTTTAAATTCCGCTGCATACAACAACTAGTCCGACTAGTCGTTCTTCATCGTATTCGATACGATGCTCACGCTTCCGTGATGCGCTTGAGGATTATCCCATATCCTTCAGTTTTGACTTTTCATTTGTATTACTATCATGTGATCGTGAGGATGCTCATATATTATCATATTTATTCATATTTTGGATATAATAGGAGAAAGCTCCCAATATGGTGAGAAACAATTTATTTTATAATAAAAATTTTTATAACGTTAGTTTATTAAGATTTCTATAAATACTAGTGCTTTGTAATTGAATGCAGGCTTACAGACAAAATGTATACTCATGTTGCAGACAACCAATTTCTATGTCAGTAGGTATGCTCGGTTAAATATTGTTCTACTTTTATCCATGTATATTCTAGTTTCAAACTCTGAATTAAAATTTATTGTGAAGTGATTAGACACATGTTAGGATCCATATAAAATATGATATGATCTAATTTGAAGAGTTGTTTACGATAAGATGACCAAGTACATGCTTTTATTTGTGAGTATATGATAAGTACTTGCCTTTCAAACATTCAAACTCTTTGGATATGCATTAATTACTATTAACTTTGTATTTATAAAGAAAATAAGATGGAGAGGAGGAGGAAAAGGAGAAGGACATAGTGTATCATCAATAATGATGAGATAGTTGATCTATAAGAGAAAAGGAAGAAGTGAAATGGTAAGTGTATTCATAGCTATATTATCTCTTTAAGATGTATTGAAATAAAAAAGTGTTGGAAGCATTAGATATATAGATATACGTGTGTTCATGCTCTATCCCATCTCACACCAACAGATATTGCAAATGAGGAGGTTGCCTTGGAAGGATTAGAATCCCTATCATATGTATGCATATTTCAACAGCGCTCTTCATTTCCAATTTCTTCGGAACTATGGGGGTTCAATCCATGCATATGAACATGATCGTGAGTATGAATGTGATCGTGAGGATGCAGAAGGCCGACCCCTACATCATCAACTATGATCAATTGAATTTTATAATCTTTCTTTGATACATGCATACTCAATTTTCAAATAATTAGTTTAATTTTATTGTGAGTTGATTAGGTATAAGGTCTGATCTATATAAAACATGTCAGAAATAAGATAAGTAGGATGAACTTCACTAAGCACACGAGGTTGGTGCATATGATGATTTTTGTTATAATATCATCATTCACACTCTGTCTTCATGTATTTACTTTCATGATTTTGCAAGATGGTTTATTAAATACATGCATGGTCATAGGTGTTATTCTTTTTATTATTGAAAAGCATGTCCACTTCCAATTTCTTCAAATTGCAGGGATTCATGTCCTTGCAGATGAACGTGATCGTGAGGATGTAGAATGCCAACCCCTATCATTAGGTATGCTTAGTTAAATTTTGTAATCTTTCTTTGATACATGCATATTTATGTTTCAAATTCTTAATTTAATTGTATTATGAGTCGACTAGGTACAAGGTCTGATCTATATAAAATACGATAGAAAGAAGATAAGGAGGATGCACTTCACTAAGAAGATGAGGTTAGTGCATGTGATGATTTCTACTATTGTATCATCATTCATACTCTGTCTTCGTGTATTTACTTTTATGATTGCAAGATGATTTCTTAAGTATATACATTTTCATAGGTGTTATTCTTTTTATTGTTGAAAAGCATGTTCACTTTTAATTTCTTCGAAATTGCAGGGGATTCGGGTCAATGCAGAGGAACATGATAGTGAGTATAAATGTGATTGTGGGGATGTAAAAGGCCAACCCGTGTATTATTAGGTGTTCTTAGTTAAATTTTGTAATATTGTTTTCATACATTCATACTCAAGTTTCAAATTCTTAATTTAATTTTATTGTGATTAATCTAGGTACATGTCCGATTTATATAAAACATGATAGGAAGAAGATAAGGACGATGTACTTCACTAAGCAGACAAGGTTAGTGGATGTGTTATTTACTTCATCTCCTTATATAACGTACACTTACTTTCAAGGTATACATGCGGATTGAAATAAAAGGATTAAGTTGTTAATTAAATTTGTTTTTGGATGTGTAAGTTCTCACCAAGATTTTTGCATTAACTAAATGTTAATGGTTGTTCGATGGTATAGGCAAGGATGCACGTGTTGTATATGCATGCTTATATATGTGTGATTGTTTTCACGTGTGAAAGTGTGTGTCCGTGCATGCACACGTGTGATTGAATATGTGTTTGCATGAATGAATGCATGTGTGGATATACACAAGAGAGAGTATGCATTTGTGTGTGACATATGTGTTTATTTGTGGTTTATGAAAGTGTATAAATATATGAATATGTGTGTGCATGAGATAAAGTATGTATATGAGTGTATGCAGGGGCGGAACCAGGAATTTTATCAAGGGGGGACAACTAAACAAAATAAAGGATGGAGAGAGATAAAGTGAGCAAAGCCAATTTTTTATCAAAATATGCAAGCATGGGATTCGAACCCTAATTTGTTAGTTGGAGAACATAACACTTTGCCAATAAGACATTCAACATTTAGTGATACTACTCGACATTATCTGCTCTATATTTAACATTTTAGCAGGGGTCATATCAAAATTTAATAACAATATATAAGAGAAATGTAACAATTAAGGAGGGGCCATGGCCCTAAACTATATGCTAGTTCCGCCCCTGAGTGTATGTGAATGTATGTGTGTGAAGTGAATGGTGTATGTGATGTATGTGTGTGAAGTGAATGGTGTATGTGATGTATGTGTTTGAATTTGAGTGAATATATGTATGCGTGTAAGTATTGTTGTGTAAGTTTGTATCTATGTGAATGTGTTGCATTATGTGCTATAATGTGTATGTGGATTGCATTGTATGTATGAGAGAAAGAGAGAGCGTGTGTATTATGTGTCTACTTGTCTTGGGTTCATGTGTGTGTTTCTATGTTCATGTGTGTATGCTAGTGTGTGTTTGTGTATGTGTTACATTGTATTAGTATGTTACATTGTGAAAGAGAGTGTGGGTGTGTTATGTGTACGTTTGTCTTAGGTTCTTGTGTGTTTGAGTGTTGTTACAAGTATGCTAGTGTGTTTGAGTGCATGAGCGCAGTGTTTGTGTGTTAATATGGTGTTTGTGTCTGTATTATTGTACTTGTGCACGCTACTATGGGAATGTATGTTAGTGTGTATGTTTATGCATCATAGAATGTGTGCATGCGTGTGTGTTATACATTAGAGAGAAAGAGTGTGTGCACACAATGAGGATAATATTATAAGAGAAGAAGAACAGTAAAATAGAAGGATGTGGTCTCCAACTTGGCATTTAATATGTTTGCACATGATACATATTTGATAATAAATTTATGATGGGTGGTACATGTTCGACATGACTCTGAAATCCTATAGAGCTAGTATTTTTTTCCCTTGTTCTCCAGAGTTGGTGATCACAAGTCCTAGCTAAGACAAGGCATGGAGAGAACTTGGCTAGGACTTGGCTAGCCCATGAACTCGCACATTCTAGTTGGCAAGCACTTGGAGAGCACTTGACATTGTCAATAAAAGGCTAGCATTCAGAGTTAAAACGAGCGCAACTTTGACCAACACATGTACTCAACAGGTGGCTTGGTGAGCGCTTGGAGAGAACAATTGTGCTCATCAAATTTTCTTTTTATTGTAGTGAAAATATTTATTTGTTTCTAAATGAACAAACCTAAAATTTGGATATTTAGTTTGAGACCTTAAGAAATCGAAAGTAAAAATAACATATGTTCATTCAATAAAATTTGAGTTCCATAATATATATAACTATATATTTATACACATGTAGAAAGTTTTATGGTTAAGTTTAGAATTGAAATTTGATATTTGTATGGCAAAGTAAACAATGGAAAAAATCTTATTTTCAACTTTGATTTCGTCGTAGGTAGGATGGATTCTGTAGTATTAGGAAACGAACTATCACCAACGTGTCATTAATATTTCACCCAAGACGACCAGAAACGAGGAGATGCACATGAATTCTGATTCTTTTGAAATGAAGATTTTCAATGTGTTATCAACAAATAAGATATAAATACACCTTTTAAAATGCATAAATAAGTTGAAATAACAAATAACACACCTTGCAAGCTCAAAATTCATAATATACCAATATAATAATAAGAATACTTACCACATATATAGGTCGAAGAGAAATTCACCACTCATTAAAAGTCAAAAGTAAGATTAAATTGAACATAACTATATTATCAAAAATTGCAAAATTGAAAACATATATTGAACACATGAACACTATGTAGGGGCAATATGAGTGATAGAGGGTCTGAATCGATCATATTTCCCTTCAAAATTGTAGGAAGTTGATGATATATCGCTGACACTCGAGAAAAAGACATCATCCCTTCTTTCGATATTGCCAGATTGGCAATAGCGGTATATCTCAATCAAATCATTACAAACTACCATCAAATCAAACACAAACTTGAATGTACTTTGCCAAACCTATATTGAATTGAACTCGAATTCGAATTTTTGAACTGCCTTATCGGATCGAACTCAACATATCTTAATTTGTTGCAGTTTAAATCACCTAGCGTCCCTATATAACTTAAGCTCCATGAAAAATGTGGATGACATTTCCTAACAAACTATACATGTTAGGAAAAGTCATGTATTTTGTGGATATTTGTTATGGAAGTACCAATGAATCATGCATGCTTTTATTTTATTTTCTTCCAATCAATGCCAAATACATAGAACAGTAATACAAGTTTTATAGGTGAAGGCAATGACTCTGTAAACCTTTACAAATGAGATATCAACAACTATGTCATTTGTTGCAACTTCAACTAAAAATAGATAATTTCATAGTAGTGAATTTTCATTGTTATATACTAAAGATCAAATGATGCAACAAGGCTTCCAATTGATATAAGTGTATTTTGTTGTGGGTGTATCGAATACCATATATGGCTTCTTTTATCTCCTTTACGAACGAATAAATCATCAACCAGAATCATTAATTAGATTTGAAAATGTATGCACATTGACCCTTGATATTTGGAATTTTTACGACAAGAACCCTGAGAACTTTGTAAATTACCTTTTCAACCATGTATTCTTTGTAATTATCACTTAAAACCCGCAAACTTACTAAGTGTTATGCCACGACCCTTTCAGGAGTTAATCATGTAGTCTGTTAGGGTTCCGTAGTGTAAGAGTTAGCAAATTTGCAGGTTTAGGTGATAATTACGAAGAATAAAGAGTCGAGAAGGTAATTAACAAAAAAATCAGGATTTCTGATGCAGAAATACACTTATATTCTGGTGGAAATTATAATAAATTTCCTAAAATTTATGTACTTGTACATGATCCTCAACTATTGGTCTAATATATGTATATGGGCTTCAATTACATTGCTGCATGATTGCATACATATATAAAGCCATGGTTAATGGATAACCTACCGATGGTGGTTGGTTTCATTAAAGTCCAACAAGAAATAATTGGTCTTGTTTGGTTGACTTATTCTCTAACTGCATTGATAATAAAAGTTTGATCAGGATAAGATCATCCAATGATGAACCTGATTATTCAATAAGTTAAAAACTTTTGACATATTTATGACCTTTGTAAAACTTATTACCACAAAATGGATCTTTAGCAAATGCAAAATTATCACAGCTACCGAGTAGATCCATAGCAAAGAGTAGTGTTTTTGAAATATATATCATGTGATGTAAAATTACATATATCAATGAAATGTATGGTAAAATTGTCTTTGATTCTTGTATTTCCCAACGAAAATGATAATGGATGTTATGTTGCGAGCATCGATTCATGCATTTGTTCATGGTTAGTTTTCTAAGAAACAGTCAAAACCCATTCATCTAAAGAAGACTGACATCAAAGTTCACAGAAAAACAAGTATGTTTGACGATTTTACAACATAGAGAAGGTGATTATAATTAAGTGTTAAATGAGTATGTTCTCTGTGAGTATATAAGAGCATAATCTTGTCCTTTTTCTACATCTTTTTTTATTTTTTTCGAAATGAACGCTGGACGGATTTACTTAGAATAATAAGTGGAATATGTGATTCAAATTATGTGTAAAACATGCATTCCTAGTATTTCCATCTGGAGGGGGTCAATTTCAGCAATTCTGAGACTGTTAAAATTTGACAGTGTTGGTGGAAGGGATACAAGTCTCGAATTAAGTTCAACTTTGAATGACACCATTGTAATATGTGATGATCTAAAGTCTCAGAGGTTTCATTAGAAAAATGGAGAAGAAAGTGTGGGAGTGTAATGACCCCGAATCCGGGTAGCCATCGGAAGCATTAAATAATGCCATGTCGGTGTTACTCGCAAATATCAATTCCACAGTTGACGGTCACAACTAAGATTATAAAAGATGTAACTTTTATCACATCTATCAGAGTCACAAGACTACAGTGTATTACATTTAATTAGCAACAAGAAAACTTGTACTATCATAATACAACTTCAAGTCTCTGCTTTTCCACTTAACCAGTCTTTCACACCTTACTCCTCAGGCGTACCTGTGGGAGGGCAAAACTATAAGCGACAAAATGCTCGTAAGCAAAATAGCTTAGTATGGCATGGACAACTACATAACTGACAAATAACTTGATATAAATTTAAACGAAGGTTGACAAATGTAATATAACATATCAGAGTTCTATTTACTTGTTTACATGTGTACCTTCATAAGACAGAATGAATGATGGACAGATAACCTTATACCATTGAAATAAAAACAACAGCAATAATTATATCCATGGACTAACTAGAGTTCTATGTGTTTTTAACATGTATGCCTTTAAATTATCATCATTAGGTAGATATTGCCCCCATATTTATATACAAGGTACATTTTGCTTACCATTGACAAAAGTGGTCATTCATTGCATATCATTTACATAACAAAACATGATGACAACAATGTTGAGTCAGTGGTGGACTTTCCACTATGTTCTATTAAACCTGAGATCCTCGAAAGGTATTGTCCTTTATGTCAGATATGTCCCTTAGGACCCGACAAATAGACTCTAGAGGTGGCTCCTGTCGTGGCATAGCACTTAGCTCCATGTGTCGTTGCAGTGCTATTATTTATTCAGATTTCATTATTTGAATCATGAACATAATTGACGACAATTAATCAAGAGGATTCATGACATAGACATAAGTAAAAATGATAATTTTATATCACACATACCCTTGTTTATTTAATATTGTACATTAATACCCTCAGGTCCATTTTAATGATCTCTATAACAGTTTCACTTTTTTGTATATATGTATAGATGGTGAGGTAGAATTTCTTTATCAATAATATGATTTAATTATATACGTATATCAGAATTTCATTGCACCAATAGGATGTTAATCACGGATCAAGAATGCTAATCAAGGTCGATGTTTAACTGACCACATCTATTTGAAATTATACAATTGCATAACCATAATTATTCTGACATAATAAAAAATCTTGCCTATTTAATATAACCAACGAATTAAATAAACCGCGTGCATGATTAACAAATAAAATAGAAAAATGGAGCTATTCAAAAAGGATAATCATACCTTATTTGAGCATTTTTCCAATCTCTATGTATATCCTTCTCTCTTTTCTTTGTCTTGCACTCTCTCTCTCTCTTCCTCGCATGCTCTCTCTTTCTTTCCTTCTCTCTCTTGCTTTGACACTCTCCATCTTTCTCTTGATTTAGTGTGTCCCTTACCGAAACACGACCCTCCCTATTTATAGTTACAGAGAGGGAGGCGTTGTGCACTCCATGCAGGATACACGATGCCCTTACGTGTTCTGCATGCATGTTTTGTCTCATGCATATGGACACGACATCCTTCCCGTGCAACCATTTTTTCATGCAACAAGTGTGTCCCATCCATTCTTACTATATATATTATTTCATTCTAGTTTTAGGTCATTGCAATTGTCCTTGCTAAAAAAATCATCCCAAATTTTACGAGTTAAAAGACTTACCAAAAAGTTCAGGGTATTTGGCTCACATCTCTTCTTCAATCTCCTAGGTGGCTTCCTCATACTTGTGATGCTTCCATAGGACTTTGACCAGGGAGGTTGTACGTCATCTCAACTAATTTTCCTTACGATCATTGATCATAATTGGTATGTCTTCATAAGATAAGTCCGCAGCAGTTCAGGAATATCATATTCAATAACATGCGATGGATCCTGTATATACTTCCTTACTATTAAAACATGAAAGATGTCATGTAAATCCTTGAACTGAATAAGAAGGTCAACCTGATAAGCAACTTCATCAATCTTCTTGGTGATACAGAAAGGACCAATATATCGAGGGTTTAACTTTCCTCTCTTCCCAAAGCAAACCACTCATCGCATAAGTGATACTTTGATAAAGACTTGATCTCCTACTTCAAATATAAGATCATGCATTTGATGATCAACGTAGCTTTTCTGTATGTTTTGTGCTGCTAGCAACCTCTTCTTGATAATCTCAAATTTTTTTGCAGTTTCTAGTACGATCTCCGGTCCAAATATAAAAATCTTTCACCCACGTCATCCCAACACAAGGAAGATCGGCATATTCTGCCATATAATGCTTCATACGGTGCCATCCTAATACTGACATGGAAACTATTATTATTGGAAAATTCAACTAATGATAGATGAAAATTCTAATTTTCAGCAAAGTCCAGTGCACAAGACCTGTGCACATCTTCTAGTGTTTGAATATTTTTTTTCTAATTGTCCATCTATCTATGGATGGAAAGACATACTGAACTTTAAGTTCGTGCCCAGAGCATCATTCAACTTTTCCAGAATCTTGATGTGAAACGAGCAAACCTGATTAGAGACAATGGATACAGGTATGTGATGAATCCACATTTCATCATCTTTATTCTATCATTTTCGCCTCAAAAACCCTAGCAAATGCCTGTAAATACCCTTAATTACATCATCTTAGCATTCATGCATGTGCATCCAAATAGTGTATAAATTACTGTAATTAAAGCCAAAATTATAGAATAAATAAAAAAAGAAAAAGAATAAGATATTGTAAATATTTTATGACCCGAAACCCTGATACCTAGGCATCTTGATGAATAGGTCGATCAGGAATAAAGTAGGGGGAGATAAGGGCCAAATACAATGTTTTGCATCCATTCTTTATTCATTTTGGGACCTATTTTTTATTTCACTTTTTATACATCAAATAAAGAAACTTTGTACATGAAAGTTGTAGATAATTTTATAAAGAAAAATACAAAATTGATTTCACTGAAAAATCATGTACAGATAAAAAATTATGGTCTGAATAAAATTCCAGAATCCCAACTTCCCAGACTCGTACCTCACAAATGAAAACTCCAAATGCAACAAACTCATCTTTAATTGTATGTAGAATAAAATAAGCTATTTAATGGTTGTGGTTTTGTATTTGGCAGAGCTACAGTTTGAAAGTTGAGTTTTGGACCTACATTGTATACTTGTACAGATTAAAATATTCAATTTATTATTTATTCATTATGTTTGTATTTTTATATTTTTATAATTTTATAAATATTAATTATAATATATTTGTATATTAAAATCAGAATAAAAACATAAAATAAATACAAAATAAAATACCTGTAGATATATAATACATAGGTATAAGAACTATACACATACCTGTATATTTAAGACTTTTATTTTATTTAATAAACAAAACACATCAGAAAAATAAAACAAAAATATATTTATGTGTATAAAAGTATTTTACAAATATATAAAATAATAAATTAAAATCACAAAATAAAAATAAAAGAATAAAATATATAGATATTATACCTATAAAGGGTACAAAAGTAAACTTGTAAAAATATACTTCCTAAAAAATAATTAAAAATCATTATAAAATACTTTATAAAATTACAAACATTTTTTATTTTATAACCTAATAATAATAATATTATTTACTATTTTTAAAGTTATTTTTAAATCTTTTTTAGAACCTTTTTCCTGGTAGGTCCACGTGGACCAACCAGAAGGCAGTCACAGTTGACCTCGGTCAACTGTTTGCCCTAGGTTCTGTAGCTTCTGCCAGCCTCGTTTTTGACCTGCTTTTGCGGATTTATCGAGGCCTAACCTTTCATTCTTTGGTGTTGCATCCTTCTGCAACATCGCTCCTTGACCATCCAGCATACACGCCCATGTGCATCCTTGGGCCATGGATCAAAG
This sequence comes from Ottelia alismoides, assembly GCA_037367405.1. Classification (NCBI taxonomy): domain Eukaryota; kingdom Viridiplantae; phylum Streptophyta; class Magnoliopsida; order Alismatales; family Hydrocharitaceae; genus Ottelia; species Ottelia alismoides. The sequence goes on from JAZKJV010000098.1 coordinate 496,707, forward strand.
ATTCCCTCAATATGCCTCGTCCTTTGGAGCACCCCAGTCACTGAGTCAAACACCTTATAACCAAACCTCCGATCTACTTTTGAATTTGAACCCCATTCTTTGGTCCTTCATCCCCAATTCAATCCGCCTTGGCTCCCTGGAGGTGACAGCTCCAGCTTGTCGTCTTCAGGGAGGTGGAGCGACGAGATCTTGGGCGGTCCATCTCACCTCCGGCCACGTGCTGTCGAGGTATTTTCAACCTCGGGTACCCCCCTTGAGGTGTTTAGTTCTTTTAGTTTTCGCTCCCTTTTCATTCATTGTACTCCCAGCTACTCGTAGGCATCTTAATCATCGAGTTCATCCATCAATTTGCTCAATCGATTCCCCTCGTCGGAGCAAGCTCCGACGAGCATCCACATCGTCGTTCACCCCTTTTTTGAGAGCCACTGGAGGTCGAGGTATTTTACCCTCAACCTCCTTAACACTTCTTGCAGGTCTTTGGAGCGTGAAGATCACCTGGTGGCATTTTTGAGCTCGCCGGAGGTACCTGGGCTCTCTCTTCTTCTCCAACGTCGCGGAGGAGCCCAGGAGGTCGCCAGCCCGTTTTGAAGCCCCAGCCTTGAAGAAGACGACCGCATGAGTATTTTGGGCCCCTCACAAGCTTCAGTCCACGCCGGTGGGAGGCGCTATCACCGAAGGAAGGTTGCCACGGCGGACCTTCTTCCATGTTCGTCCACCACCTGCCTCTGTCGTCCGATCAAAGGCCTCCGCCCAAGCGAGCAGCAGTCGTAGGATCGTTCGTCCCTCAGCCGTTGATTGATGTCCGCTTGATCTAATCCAGGCCGTCCACATGCGAACCGTCATCGGGCCATGCGGGCGTGACACGTGTCTAAGTGAGAGCAGAGCCGCCATTCGCGCCCGCGCTCGCGTGGGTAATTTGCATTATATCCCCCGTACTTTTTGTAATATTTATTTAGTCCATAAACTTTCCTATGGTGTTAGAATTTTTGTAATTTTTGCATGTTGCCGCCAAACCTTTAGTGATATTACGTTCCAGTCCACGCCACGTCACCTCACGTGACCAGTACACGTGAGGTGCGGGCTTTTTGTGAGGAACCCCTTCAGGGTTTATGTATTTAACTTCAGTCCAGGGATTTTTGAATTAAGTGTATAAGTTTTGGAAATATTGCAACTTAGCCCCCGAGGTTTTTGATATTACAGATAGGTCCCTCCTAGGCGCGTGCCAGTAACGCGCCCTGGTGGGTTATTTACAGGGAAACCCTCCTGGGTTTGGAAATTTGTAATTGGTCCAAGAACTTTGTTTATTAGTGTTATATTTTGTTGGAAAATTGCAACTGTGCCCCTGGATGTTTGCTCATTTGCACTTATACCCCTGTCAGGCCATATATTTTTACTTGCTTTCTCTATTTATTTCATGCATTTCTAAAAGCCCAAAAATTCCACAAAAATCATCTTAAGATACTGTTAACTTGCACTTTCACGCCATATTTTTGCATTACATTTTTGTTGCATTTAATATTGATTAAAAATAAAAAATATGCATTTCAGCTACTGTCTATCTTAGAAGATACCAAAAAATATTAAAATACCTTAAAAAATTCCAAAAAAATTACCTACTGCTATTTTATTGTATTCTAGTGTTATTCCAAAAATCATTAAAAATTTCAAAACCAAAACCTTACAAATTAGAAAATACCCAAAAACTTCCGAAAAATCTAAAAAATTATAGAGAAATAAAAAAAATACAAACTCAGGTTCTTTAGATTCCCTATTTTATTATCTTTATTTCAAAATTAATTTGGAAAATTTTGACACTGTTTGCTATTTTTCATTCCCATTTTACTTTCGGCCAAAATATTAATTCATTGTTTTCTTTATTTTGCCTTTTTAAAAATACCAAAAAGATTCTAAAAAATACCCAAAATCACAAAAACAGTAAAAAAATCATAAAAAGACCAAAAAGATTTTATTTCCTAATTTTGACTATTTCCCCCCATTTTTATAAATAGCCTATTCCAATATTGAAAAAAATAAAAAAATAAAAAAATAAAAAAAACAGTAAATCAAAAATCAAAATACAAAATTAAAAATTAAAATTAAAAAAAAATAAAATTAAAAACCCACAAAAATATTTGCATTGCATAGTGTAGACAATACATCACATTCACACACACACACACACACTTGTTAATCTATCCTTCCTTGCTCCATGTGTTCAAACTCTCTACATACTTGCATCTATACATCTTTTATGCAGAGTTAAAAATAAATTTGACTCCACATTGTTTGTCATTGTTTGATATTTGATTGTGGGTTCATTGTTGATTTTAGTTGAAATTCATTGAGGGTCGCCACAGCGACGGTTGTCTCCGCTTTATGTGAGACACTATTTAGACCTCGTGAATTTTGGCTAAATCAGTATGCCATGTAACTTTACTATCTCATGAACATACAACTTATCCAAACTCTCAATAGACTGACCAAACTATATGGATAAGAAGTGTGCTAATTTAGTCGGGCGATCGACGATTACCCAGATCGAATCATATTTAGCACCCTTCACGGGAGGTAAACCCACTACAAGGTCCATAGTAGTATGCTCCCATTTTCATTCTGGATTGTCATTGCAGCTTCCTAGCTGGCTTCTGATGTTTGATCTTCACCTGCTGACATACGAGACATCTAGAGACGCATTTTAAAATTTCCCTCTTTATATTTGTCAATCAAGAATTCCTTTGAAAGCCTTTATACATTTTTGTACTCACGTGTTGAATGGAGTACATGGAGTTATGTACCTCTTCCAAAATTTCTTTCTTGACTTCTATATTATTAGGAACTTATAATCTATTCCAAAATCTCAATCCTCCATCAATTGTGACCGGTAGCTCACTATTAAGCTTCTTTGATAATTCAATCATCTGTGGTTGTTCGGGATCAATCTTTTGTGCTGACAGTACTTTCTTCATCAATGTAAAGTCAATTTGTAATCATACGAATATGCCATATTTCATATTTATAAAAGGCTTCAACTGAATAAATCATCAAAAAACTTCCATTGTAACATCAAATTAACAAAAGCTTTACCACCCATTTTCTATTGAGCGCATCAGCCACCACATTATTTTTTTCCCGAATAATACTCTAGGAAAAATCATAATCTTCTAATAATTCTAGCCATTATTGTTGTCTCATGTTCAAGTCCTTTTACATGAACAAGTGCTTGATATTCTAGTGATCAATGAACACCTGAACTTTCTCTCCATAAGGAAATGTCTCCAAAGCTTTAAAGTGAAAATGACTACAGCAAGCTCCGAATCATGAGTAGGATAATTACTCTCATGAATTTTCAATTGTCAGGATGCATGAGTTACGACCTTGTCATGTTGCATTAATACAGTATCGAGTTTAATCATTATGCATCAGTATGTATTCTAAATCCTCCATTCCCTGATGGAAGTGTCAAAATCGAAGCTGAAGTCAACATACCCTCAACTTTTTGGAAACACTCCTCACGAAGTGGACTCCATATAAACTTAGTTTTCTTCCTCATTAATTTGGTTAGAGGTAGGGCTATCTTTGATAAGTTATGAATGCAACGTTTATAATATACGACTAATCCCAAGAAACTATGCACCTTTGTGACTGTTTTTGGTTGATTCCATTTCAGAATAGCTTCAACCTTTGATGGGTCAATAACTATGTTATCCTTAAATCTGACATACCCAAGGAATATCTCCTTATCAAGCCAAAATTCACATTTTGAGAATTTAGCATAAAGTTGATGATGTCTCAGAGTCTTTAATACTAACCTCAAGCATTCCTAATGTTGTTTTTTGTTTTCAGAATAGATAAGGATGTCATAGATAAAAACTATGATAAACGTATCAAGAAAGTCACAAAACATTCAAGGAATATTTACACATATAATCTTGAGTAGTTTGTAATTACGCCCAGAACCCTCGATAATCATGAATTACACAAGAAACCTTGAATAATCACTTCATTTCATATCCATAACCCTTCGTTAATTTAATCCTTTAACTCAAACAACCATTGAGTTAATCTAACACATCTTCAATCCAATGACTATGACATAAACTAAAAAATAACGACCCCACCCCTCCTTCCTCCTTCAACCTCCTCCTCCTTCCTCCACCCAAACGTCCTCTCCCTTCGCCCACATCCCATCCCTGTCTGCCCACACCTCCTCCGCCATCGACCACCTCCCCTCTCCATCAACCCCCTCCTCTATCCCCTCCTCCATACCCTTCGCCCCATAACCCACCTATTCCACCGCATCCCTCCACATAAGGAAGTCACATGCCATTGGGAAGATGTCTTCACGATGAAGTTGTGATGCAAGTTCTGGTCCTGCACTCTCTCGTACATCACCAATTGCAACTTCACTCACATGATCGAGGAACCCTGAAAGCCGTCATCAAAATGGCAGGAGATCATGACGGCACAAGCTGAGGGGTCCGAGCCCCGTGAGGAGCATCATATACCCATCCTCAACTCGTCTGCGATGAGTGAGGACAGCAAAAGGTCTTATCAAGCAGGTATTGCAAGAAGTTATATAGTGAAGAGGGATGTCGATATGGAGATATGTGCACTTTTTTGCACGATGAGTAATAAAAGGCACGTGAGAGGGTGACACGCTTAGCTAAGGGCTAACACTCAGAGGCAGAACTATGGGAATGATGTTGCTGAAGTTCATCCTTTCTTACGGAAAGGATCATTTCATGGGAGGGAACCAAACCCTCATGAGAGTGGAGCTCTTCGGAGCAGTACCAAGTATAGACCTACCAACAGCTTCAAATAGAACCAACATTGAACCTCACGTGCCTTGCGGATTCATGGCCATCTCTGTTGGAACCTCATTGATCGGATCTCTGCCTCTGCATTTTGAGCAGCGAGCCTCCTCATTGGATCGTGCTTCTATCAAGACATGGTAGAGGAGGGATTAGAGCTTCATCAACCTTGGTCGTGCATCAGATCCAACATTTTGCAACTGAGCATGGATCATAGACCATCAATGCCTTCAACTTTACCAAATGCAGCAGGACGAGAGGATTATGTATCTATGGAAGCCTCCCTGACTTGCAAGTCCGCCACACTTTGTCAACCTTTGCCACGATCGAGCTCCTCCACCATGCTTTTAGAAACAACAAGAAAAAGATCATGACATACAAGCATCATCAAATTTGGGTAGTGCTCATCATCCCCACCATTGAAAGAGAACATGCCAACCACCACCATATGCAAGAACTTCTCATTCTCTCACATCTCCTGGACACATTGTAATGACACCCTCTAATTATTAATTGTAAATTGCATGGCATCATTTGTAAATAATGTAAATTTAAAGGGTAAAGTATGTAAATATGTGACGGACTCCATCATAGTTAACATAAAAAAAGATGGAACTTGACACGGGGCTATTTTATGTAAGGGTTAAGCAATATTCATGTAAAAACCCCGAATACTGAACATACATGGACTAAAATGCAAATCTTGACTGAGTCTGGGCTAAATTACAAAATTTCTAATTGTCCAGTGACCAAAAAATTGAGGAATTCATTGCGTAGTGCTTGTTGAGATCTTTCCAACGAGTCCAAGAACGTGAAAATCTGAGTTCGGGAGCTCGAGTTACGGCTATTTTTGCGAGAGGGGGTCCAGGCTGTATTCGGATCCGGACCTGGATCCGAATCCGAGTCTCAACCCATGTAACACATCCCCTCTCATCCAAAACGCCCAAAACCCTTCTCCCCTTCGATCAGACTTCTTCCTCCTCCCTCTTCCTCGTTGGAGCACCACTGGGGCGCCTCAGATGGACGACCAAGACCATCTTCGTGTAGAGGAAGTACAAGGCATCCACATATGTGGTTTTGCATCATCATCAGGGCATCGATCGTGCCGTTCTTCGTAGGTGAAGATTCTGAGGTGCTGAAAAAAATTTGAGGTACGACAACCTCTATCTTGCTGCGAGTTTCCACATGATTTTTGATCACCTATACCATTCCCATTTCAATCGTAGTTACAACTTTTTGGTGTGATAATGGTTGGATGTCGATGGAAAGGCCTTTCCTAAACTTGAGTTGCAATTGTTGTAACCCATACAGTCTGACCTTAATTTAAGTCTATAAACAGACCTAAGTCTTGGTCTTGATCAGTGGATATGCTCACAAGACACCCATGGTATTGTGGGTTTGAATGTCACAGCAGTTGTGCTGTGGGAAGTTGTTTTAAGTTGAGCGATCCATGCTCCAATGGATTGAATGGATCAATGCCATGGTTCATCGCAGATTTAGTGAATCTATAGTGGTTGGACTTATCGAGTAATAAACTACTAGGTGCGCTCATATGCAATTATTTTAACAGTCTCAGCAGTTTATCCATTCTGGAACTCTCAGGCAATCCATTGGAAATCAGATTTTCTCTGGATTAGAATCCTCCTTTCCAATTATAATCACATGGTATGGGGTGTTGCAAAGTGGGACCTCCATTTTCAGGATGGATCAAAAGCTAAGTGGACTTCATTACCTCAACATGTCCCAGTCGGCCATCTCTGGGATCCTACCGACATGGTTATGGGATCTCCCCAATATTATGTTCATGGAGCCCTGTCGAAATATATTAAACAGCTCCATTCCATTAAAGCTTCTAGATTTGCCAATTTTTTTCACTTGAACTGTCTAATAATCATATTGAGGGTTCATTGCCGCAGTTTAGGAATGCTTATATATGGTTCTTGTCGTTGTCTAACAATTTATTGTCAGGGAGGATCCCCATTTCTTATTGCGAGCTCATGAGTTTACATGTTCTAGATCTCTCCATGGGCCACTTGTCTGGGAGGATACATCAATGCTTACATAAGATGATGAACTTATCAATCTTGAACTTGGCAAGCAATAACCTGGAAGATAGTATCGATTCAACTCTTCTTTTCAGCTTCAAATTGTTGCCGTAATGAGCTGAATAACTCTACTTTATGTTGAGATATTGGAAACATCCTTGTATTTAATATGTTTAAATCTATTTAGAAAATCTTGTATTTACATTGTGTTGAGATAATGAAAACATCAATTTATCATTACTGGCGATGAGAAGCATATTCACTCTTAGACAAACCAGATACGACATCTCTGCATGATTAAATGCCACTTAGCCAGTTCTATGCAAGATCTTCATGTGCATGGTACTCAAATCATCTCTTATTCTCTGAATGTTGGCCACCTACAACATATTTAAATCAACAGGAAATAGAAGATGCTGAATTGATTAAAAACACTATAAAATATGATTTGAGTAAGCCTATGGCAGGATGGCCACTATAAATAAACAACCTTACATGAATCTTATTGAGTATACAGGTGGTGATTATCATCTTAGTGAATGGTTATTTCACAGTGTTCGGGTAGTGGAGTAGTTGCCTCCAAGGGAGGAGCATGCACCATTGGGGCCCCGGGTAGAAGCCTAGATGATCGCAATCCCAACTGCTATTATAGTTGCAATGGTTGGGGGACATGTTGCTTGGCACACCGAGGTGCTAATCTGACGGTGTTAGCCTTGACACTTGCGTGCTTTAGCCCAGTGCTCGAGCTGGGTCAAGTATTCATGGTTGGTGGTCTAGTGTTTCGCTTGTTCGCTTAGAGTTAACACTCGTGTACTGGTTAGTGTAGGCCACATTAGTTAGTATTCCGAGTGGGAGTGCTAAGAGGGGAGTTCCGAGAATAAGTTGGTTTAATGAAGTTGGGAAGATATGTAATTCTCATGTGCATAAGGAGGATTGGGTTAGTCGCTATGATTCGTGGGTTGGAATCTAAATTGTGAATCAGGATTACAATTGTGAAGTGGTGCTAAGCGGACGTGTTGGGAACTTAGTTAGGATACATTGTACTCCACCACATGCCTACGGAGGCACCACAAACCTAAGGTATTCTTTTTGCCTTAGAGTCATATTGTGAGGTCTCATCCAGACCAAGACCACAGACTATCCGCGAAGTTTGGTTACTCATATCTATATCCAGATCAAATAATAATAATTAAAATGTACATCCGTGTGCGACCAATTAACTAGTTGTTTTTTTGCATACATTTAAATTATATCTTGCTTGTTGTTTTATAGTTATTTATATCGTATTGGGCAACTTTGCTCATAACGTACCTACGTGTGGATCTGCAGGTTCGCAGCCATGACTAATTGGAGGCATCATTTTTCGTGTAACTTCATCCTTTTTGTGGTACAGTATTGGTAGTTCATTTTACTATTTCATGTACTTGTAGCTTCTACTTTTTTGGAGACATGGCATGCAATATATATTTTGTGGACATGGAAATGGACAACGGAATGCAATGGAATTGGTGAATGGAAATACACATGGTTATGAACAGGTTGTAAGCTATGCAAGCAAAAAATTTAAATTCCTATGCATGTTGCTATTTCTCCTGCTTTTGTGAATGTCAAATATTCGAATGTGGAATGTATATGCGTGGATTGGTTTGCCGAGTACCCGGATCCTAGAGGGGGACGGGCATCACAATTCGGGGTTTTGGATGTAATTCATGATTATCGAGGGTTTCTGAGGTAATTATGAAACTACTCTGGATTATGGGTGTAAATATCCAACATTCAACTCATGAGGTCCATGAAGGTTGTAGGTGCATTGGTCAATCTGAATGGCATTGCTCAAAACTTGTAATGCTCATATCTTGATCGAAAGGCAGTCTTTGGTGCATCTTTTACCTTTATTCTTAGGTGAATGATAGCATGATCTTAAGTCAATCTTTGAGAAGGCATCAATCCTCTGTAATTGCTTGAATAGGTCATCTATTCGAGGTAAAGGGTATTTAGTCTTGATGGTAATCTGGTTCAAAGCTCTATAGTCCATACGGATCCTAAGAGTACCATCCTTTATCTTGACAAAGAGCACATGAGCGCCCCAAGGAGAAACACCGGGTTGAATAAAGCCTTTCTCTAAAAGTTCATCTAGTTGCTTTTTATGTTCTGCTAATTCCACTGAAGCTATACGATATGTGGTTTAAAGATAGGAAATGACCTTAGAATAACTTCAATACCGAAGTCAATTTATTTAGAAGGAGATAAAACAAGAAGGTCTTCTTGAAATACATCAGTGTAGTCATGAACTACTGGCACATCATGTATAGAAATTTATGGAGCATATGCCTTCACCATACTAGCAGGAAAACCCGTGAAATCCTTTGACATCATCTGGTACACCTTCAATAAGGAGACAAGTATTTGCTTGATAGGCTTCTTCGAGCCTCTAATCAAAATCTCTAGTTCGTCGGGTCTACAGAGTATGACTTTCTTTTTCCTACTGAAAACATGTAAATGTTACTCAAAGGACAAAATCTATTCCCAAAATGACATCATAATCAATCATTTCAAGAAGGACTATATTTGTAACTAACTGTATCTTCAATCTCAACGATTACATATGAAAGAAGGATACAGTCATGCCAATTTCACCAATCGGTGAAGAAACAATCAACGTGAATGACATTTATGTAGGTTGTAATTTAAGCAGTCTAGCAAATCCACTGGATATAAATGAATGTGAAGCTCATGGATCATGAAGAAATGTAGCCAGAAAACCAAAGATAGAAGTGTACCTTCTACCACTTGGTTAGGGTCCCCTAATTGCTTAGTAAAGTATACTCGTCCCATGATTTTCTTCTACTGTTCCAGTTCATTCATTCTATTACCAATGTCTTTCATATGTGGACAATTACGGATGAAGTGACCCTTCCGGCCATATTTCAAACATGCTCCGGTAACCAAGTAACATTTATCTATATGTCTTCTAGTACAATGAGGACAAATATGAAAAGACAGTCTATAAATAGGCTTGACCATGTCCTCGTCCCTGTCATAGTATGTGGTCTTCATTTTCTTTTTAAGGCTTTGAAAATTATCCCCAGAACTCCCATTTGCCTTGCCTTGCCTGTTTGGCTAATTTTGAGTCAGGTTATGTTCCTCAATCAATTGTTGCAGTTGCATTCACTTCCTTAGTAAGTGTCTCCGACATGCTTCCTAATACTTTTGGTCGCGTGCCTATTGTCATCCCCATTGTGTACTTCTTTGCTCTCTCCCATTCTATTTCACAAATTCCCTTTCCATACTTTTTCATATGATAGAATTGAGCAGTATAGGCTTCCATACTCAATTCCTTTTACTGTAACTCAATAAACTTCTTCCTCTTCTTACCCAAGCCCGCTGATGAATCCACATTTCATCATCTTTATTCTATCATTTTGGCCTCAAAAATCCTTGCAAATGCTTGAAAATACCATTAAATACAGCATCTTAGCATTCATGCACGTGCATGTAATTAGTGTATAAAATACTGTAATTAAAGCAAAAATTATAGAATAAATAAAAGAAAAGAAAAAGAATAAAATATTGTAAATATTTTATGACCCGAAACCCTGAGACCTAGGCATCTGGATGAATAGGTCGACTAGGAATAAAGTAGGGGGAGATAAGGATCAAATACAATAAACATTCCTTTATTTCTTATTCATTTTAGGACCTTTTTTTGGTTCTAATTTTTATACATCAAATAAAGGAACTTTTGTACATGAAAGTTGTAGATAATTAAATATAGAAAAATACAAAATTGATTTTATTGAAAAATAATGTACAGATAAAAAGTTATGGTATGAATAAAAATCCAGAATCCCAACTTCCCAGACCAGTATCTCACAAATGAAAACTCCAAATGCAGCAAACTCACCTTTAATTGTATATAGTTAAAAATAAGCTATTTAATGGTGGTGGTTTCGCATTTGGCGGAGCTACGGTTTGAAAGTTGAGTTTTGGACCCATATTGTATACTTGTACATATTAAAATAATCATTTTATTATTTATTCATTATTTTTATATTTTTATATATTTATAATTTTGTAAATATTATTTATAATATATTTGTACATTAAAATCAGAATAAAAACATAAAAGAAATACAAAATAAAATACATATATATAAAACACATAGGTATAGTACCTATAATTATGCCTATATAACACATACTTGTATTTTATTAAATATACAAAACACATCAGAAAAATAACATAAAAATATATTTATGTGTATAAAAGTATTTTACAAATATATAAATTACTAAATAAAAATAAATAAATTAAAATCACAAAATACAAATAAATTAATAAAATATATAGGTATATGTACCTACAAAGGGCATAAAAGGAAACTTGTATTTTTATACATCATAAAAATAATTAAAAATCACCATAAAATACTTTATAAAATAATAAACATTTTTATTTAATAACCAAAATTTAATTCGTCCATTTTCTATTTTTAATTGAATTAACAAAATCATTTTCCAGGGTTTTTCCTGGTTGGTCCACGTGGACCAACAAGGTGCAAACCCTAGTTGACCCCGGTCAACTAGGCGTCCTTGCCCCTGTAGCATGTGTCAGAGCCTCGTTTGACCCCGCTTTTACGGATTTTTCGAGGACGTTTCTTTCATCCTTTCGAGTTGATTCTTTTTGCAAACTTGGTCCTCTGTCATCCCTCTCACTCGCCCTATGATTATCTTGGGCCGAGGACCAATGATTGCATCGATCTTCCTTGGTCTATGGTGCGCCAGAACCATAGAATCAAACACATAAAACGTACCCCCGACCTTCCTTTGAAATTTTGAATGTCTCCCTCCATAGGATTAGCTCCCCTTTCGATCCTTGAACCTCCAGTAAGGTGACAGCTTCGTGTTGAGGTCTTCAGAAGGGTCGAGCGACGCCTGAGGCGCTTCCATCACCTCCCCCAACTCCGACGGTTGAGGTAACCTTCCCTCCGATGATACACCGTTGAGGCTGCCCTATTCCCCTTTTATTTCTCTTGTATTTTGTTCTCCATAGCTTTAGGATCAAAAGCCCTCAAGAAATTTTCGCTTCCATCGATCAAATCAACCAATCTGACCCCCTCGCTGGAGTGCTCCTCCGACCGAGCTCCTCTACTTTGCTTCACGCCACCGCATCCACTCAGAGGGGTCCAGGCAACTTGCCCTGGACCCTCTCACTTGTTTTTGCAGGTACTTGGACCATCACGCACGCTTGGGGGTCATTTTGACTCTCGCCGGAGACGCAAGAAGCTTCCCAGCTCCGCCGACGTCCCCGACGAGCCTCGGCCACCGCCGAGGTGTTTTGGACCTCCCCGCGCATAGAGGAAGCTCCCAGGAGGGTGCAACCCTATTTTGAAGCTTAGAAGCCACCGGAGCACGGAGATCTAGCCTGGGGAAGTTCGCCTCGTCGGCGTTCTTCCCCGTTCTTCCTCCGCATCTCCCAGCCGTTGGATCGGGCCACCGCTCCAGGTTGCACAACCTTCGTCTGATCTCCTCGCGCCTCGACCGTCAGATCATTCGAGGAGGATCTAATCTCAGCCGCACAATGCGAAGGGGTACGTACCGTTGGATAGCCGCTACGTGTATTAGTGAAGATGCCCCCGCCGTCGGATCGCGCGTGAGGGGTATTTTGCAAACTTTACCCCCTGCATTTTTGTATTTTTATTTAGTCCTTAAACAATTCTCTGTAGTTCAAAAAGTTTTGTAAAAATTATAACTAGGCCCCCAAACTTTCAGTATTTGCAAGTAGGTCCTGGCCACGTCACCTCACGTGACCAGTACACGTGAGGTGAGGGCATTTTGCACAGGACCCCTCTAGGGTTTATGTATTTAACTTTAGTCCGGGATTTTTTTATTAAGTGTAAAAGTTTTGGAAAAATTGCAACTCATCCCTCGGGTAGTTTTGATATTATAGACATGTCCCTCCCAAGCGCGTGCCAGTCACACACCCTAGTGGGTATTTTACAGTCAGACCCTTGTGGCTTTGGGATTTTGTAATTAGTCCATGAAATGCAATATTCAGTTAAATATTTTGTGTGAAAATTGCGATCTAGCCCATGGATGTTTGTGTATTTGCACTTGTACCCCTGCTAGGCTACATATTTTTGTTTGCTTTCTAGATTTATTTCATGCATTTCTAAAAGCCTAAAAAACCCCAAAAATCATTTTAAGCTCCTGTCAACTTGCACTTTCACACCATATTTTTGCATTGCATTTTTGTTGCATTTTAATGTTTATTAAAAATCAAAAATATGCATTTTTAGTACTATCTATAATAGAATATACCAAAAAAATATTAAAACACCTTGAAAAATTCCAAAAAAATTACCCAAGGTTTATTTTATTGTGTTCTAGTGTCAGTCCAAAAATCACTAAAAATTTCAAAACAAAAACCTTAAAATGAGAAAAGACCAAAAACTTTTTGATACTGTTTGATATTTTTCCTTCCCATTTTAGTTTCGGTCAGTAATTAATTCACTGTTTTCTTGTATTTTCACTTTTAAAAAATACCAAAAATATTATGAAAAATCCTTAAAAATCACAAAAATAGTAAAAAATTATAAAAAGACCAAAAAGACTTTATTTCCTAATTTTTGACTATTTTTCCCTATTTTTGTAAATAGCCTATCACCTCTTTCCTTATATTGTATATATATTCCAATATTGAAAATGAAAATAAAAAAATATATAAAATACAAAAAGAAAATATAAAATCAGAAAATTCAAAATCAAAATACAAAATTAAAAATTAAATAAAAAAATTAAAAATTAAAATCTACAAAAACATTTGCATTGAATAGTGTAGACAATACAATCACATTCACACACACACACACACTTGTTGATCTATCCTGCCTTACTCCCTGTGTTCGAACTCTCTACATACTTGCACCTATACATCTTTTATGTAGAGTTAAAATAAATTTGACTCCACATTTGTTTGTCATTGCTTGATATTGGATTGTGGGTTCATTGTTGATTAAATCTGGATTTTTAGCAGTCACCGCAGCGACCTCTGTGTTCCCGACTTGTGTGGATCACAAGACCGTTAGAAACCCGGGTTTATCACCCGCATAGGGATAAAGTGAACCGTGAAATGCTACATGAATTCTTTCTAGGGAACAATTTGTTCATATGGGAAATAAACTACCTTACAGGTTTCCCACCAGTCTTTTGTTTTGTCTCGCAACCAGTACATAGCAAAGATCACCTTCTTTTCGTCTAGACAATTTGAAGCGATGAAGGCCAATTTCCTTGATTCGATGTTCTGCTTTCCTAAGATCCACTTATCCATTATAAAGAGGTGGATCAAGCCAAAAGAACTTCCTCAGGGTGACTCCTTCTCCCTTCTTCTGCTCATATATCTTGAGAGTCACTCCTTACCTCACGTGTTAATTCACTTTCCATCTCAGCATGTTCTTGTTCTTCACGGAGCCACTATCTCGTATCAATCATAAATTGTATTTGCTGATATTGGGGATTCTCTAGCTTACCACTAGTAGGCATAATCTCATGTCTAGGCGTCATCTGGAAATCATGAGATAAATCTAGATTCAGTGATTGATGTATAATTCATCAACAAAGTCAGAGATTCCTAAGTGTTCCTATATGAACTTCGATTATGATACCACCTGTAACGACCTCGGATCCGAGTGGCCAGCGGAAGCATTAAAATAATACTATGTCGGGTTTGAGATGTTACTTGCAAATATCAATTCCACAGTTCACAGGCACAACTAAGGCCATAAAAAATTACCTTTTATTAATCTATCAGAGTCACAAGACTATAGTATATTGCATTTAATTAGAAACAAGAAAATTTGTATATATTACCATAGATAATATGACTTCAAGTCTCTGGTTTTCCTCTTAACCAGTCTTTCGCACCATACTCGTCAGGTGTATCTATGGCAGAGCAAACCGCGGGAGCGACAAATGCTCGTAAGCAAAATAACTTAGTATGGCATGGACAATTACAGACCTGACAAATAACTTGATATACATTTAAAATAAGGTTGACAAATTCCATATAACTTATAAGAGTTTCATTTGCTTTTTACATGTGCACCTTCATAAGTAAAAATGAATAATAAACAAATAACATTATACCATTGAAATAAAAACAACATCAATAATTATATCCATAGACTAATTAGAGTTGCAAGTGTTTTTAACATGTATGCCTTTGTATTATCACCATCCGATCAATATTGCCCCCATATTCATATAAGATACATTTTACTTGCCACAGACACAAGTGGTCATCATTGCAGTCATTTACTAAATAGAACATGATGTCAACAATGTTGAGTTAACGATGGACTTTCTACTAGATTCTCTTGACCCCGACACCCTCGGAGGGTGTTGTCCTTTAGGCCAGATATGTCCCTTAGGACCTGACAAATGGATTCTAGAGGTGGCTCCCATCGTGGTCTAAATCTTAGTCCTTGTGTTGTTGTAGTGTCATTATTTATTCAAATTTCATTATTTAATCATTAAAACAATAATTAATTGATAGGATTCATGACATAGATATAAGTAAAAATGACAATCTTATATCATACACACCCTTGCTTATTTAATATTATACAATAATACCCTTGTTGGACATGCGAGCCCATGGTGAGCCATTATGCAACAAATGTTATTGCGAATATCATTCTCTGATCTGAAATGAAGAATAAATAATCCGCATAATAGGTCCCTTAGTACAATTTGGGTTATGTACCATGGCCATCTTGATGATCATACAGCTGTTGATTCAATTATTGAATCATAGAGGCTGGTGCTTGGATGAATATCTAAAGAGTTAGATTGAGGACTCATCAAGCACCGTCAAATGATTGTTAAGAGATGATCTCCAGCCTGAGTAGGAGATGGCAATCCTTTCTCATTTATGCTGATATCTAACCGACCTCTTGATGCAGGTCCTCTGCATAGGAATAGAGATTCGGAGGTGTTAGATAAGTTAGGTCAAAGAGTTGATTTAACGAGATCGAGATAACCAAAGTCCTATGTCGTATGCTATCATGATATAGGCACACATCCTCTGATCAGAGATAGATGTGTTACTATATGTCTGGGTATGTACATTTGGCAGACCAATAGGTTGATGACCTAACCAAGGTCTATACACCGGCGCGCTGGTGTACATATAAGGGCATATGAGTAATACGATCTCTCAAAGGGATCATACAGGTTCATTACTGAACCAGAAGACATGAGCTCACCCATGAGTTGTTGGGAAGATCAAATTCCGTGCACGGTCATCTCGCTTTGGAAGCTTGACTAAATTTGTAGGTTTGATATATACTTTTGGAAAGTATATGATCAACACCTGGGTATGACATATGCTTTTGGAAAGTATATGATCGATACCAACTCCCAATGATCGAATGAGAAACTTAATGATAAATCCCTGAAGCAGACAATGTAAAATTGATCTTATACTTCGGGATTATTCTGGATCTTCCAGTATACAGGATGTACAGGTATTGGGAATACCTGAGGGTGATGTGATCATAAACGGTTGTATAACCATGACGCTTCCATTCCTTGGGAGTGATGAAACGGGTCTGGATTTTAGTGACTCCTCTTAGTAGAGAAGTTATCTAATCTTAGTCCAAATATTGGACATTGATCTGAATGTGATTCAGATGCAATGAGAAGATTAGATTTACGGTCTTGATTTAATCAAGCATCTATGGGAGGCCCGAGATCTGGATTTGAGATGTGATCTCAATATCCAAGTCACTATACGTGGAACAATACAATCGCCCTGTCCTTATCTCCAAGTATTCGCGGAGAAAGCGCATTATCCTTGAAAGAATTCGGGATAATTTCATTGTTGATATAAGTATCCGAGCATTGAGAAAATAGATAATTAAATGTGATTTAATTATCATGATTAATATAAATTGATTCATATTATAAAGAGAGTTATCTTAGATATAAATGTGATTTGATTATCAAAGATGTAAATAATGTGAATGTGATTCATATTATTTGGGCACATGAGAATAGAGATCTAAGATGATTAAATGTGATTTAATTATCATGGATATTGAATAATGTGGATAGCACTATCCATATTAATCACATATATTATAAATGTGATTTATAATATATAAGAGAGAGCTATTTGTAATTTACATTTGTTAATTAAATGTTAATGTGAATTGGATTCACATTGGACATTAAATTGAAAATGTAATTTACATTTTATTTTGGGTTGTGAATGTGATTCACAATTTTCCAAGGGTAAGATTGTAATATTCACAAAATATTTATGAATTATTTTTGTTGAATAATTTACAACAAGTGTTGTTGTAAATCTTGGAGATTTCCATGGAATAATGTAATCTCATTAGATATCATGAGATTACATGAGATTGCCACCAAATCCCATATTATGGAAGGAGGCAATCTTCATTCCATAGTCTCCAAACTTGATTGATTTAATTTGGATTAAATCATATTGATTTATCAATATATATTTAATCTAAATTAAATTAATTGTTGTTGATTTTTTACCAACAAAATCTTGATTATTAAAATAAACACAAATCAATGTGAGCCATTGGATTTGTGTTGCCCATGGATTGAGATCCATGGATCCCAAAATATTGTAAAAGGAGAGGCACCCCTTTGCTCTTCTTTACACAATGAGAACATAAGTCTCTCTCTCTCTCTCTCTACACGTCTGCCCTCTTTCTTCTTCTCTCATGGCCGTCCACCATGGATGCCCTAGAGAAGTTCTCTATCGTCGCAGCATCGTCGTTATGTTGCCCGATCATTTGCTCGTGGATCTCTGTCTCCTTCGGTACGTCTCACTCGTGAAGAAGATGTTGGATCTCATGTGTCGAGATCAGAAGATCCGCCGCTTGGATCATCAACATGGATTGCGAGAAGCATGCGATTCATCCCCGCGCTCGCAAGCGTCTCCTCCGTCGGATCGGACTTGAGACAGGAGGTCTCTTCGTTTAGAGACTCGATCGTAGCCACACTTCAAGAGGTAATCCTATTACTTGTTTGTAGTTTATACGAAATGATTCGACAAGTGTTCTTAGATCATATGGTTTTGTCGCATGATTTTTTTTAACTTACGCTGCATAGAACAACTAGTCTAACTAGTCGTTCTTCGTCGTATTCGATACGATGCTCATGCTACCATGATGCGCTTAAGGATTATCTCATATCCTTCAAGTGGTATCAGAGCCTTAGGTCGGAGGTTTCGGATACGATCCATAAACCTAGGACGGCTTGGGTTCGTTAAGGTTTGCGAAAGTTTTATCGCATTTCATTTTCGCATCTCTATTTAGTGATTATTTTCATCCCTGTTTAAATTGTTTAAAAATGAAAATAAAAAACTTGGATTTTGTTCCTCATTAGATAAGGAAACCATAGGATCTGAATTTACGTAATTTGGATTTCGTTTGCTCGAAATATGGTTGTTTTAATGAACATGTATTCAGTGTTGCGGGAACTACGAATCTTAACGTGATTAATGAGTTTATTAATGTTTTGATCCGCCTAGAAATGCGTGAAATATTACTTAGATTCTGTTTTAAATCAAATTAGCAATCTTTGAAAACTGATTTTGTCTAATTTGGATTTAAATTGATTGAGATATGTTAATTTTAGTAAGTACGGGTCACTGCTGAAATTACATTCCTAATCAAGAACCATGTGATTGTCAATTAGTAAAATTAATTGTTAATTTCATGAAATAATTGTGGAAAATATTTGAAATATTTAATGATGATTATTTCTTTAATTGACTTGGTCTCAACAAATAAATTGATTAGATATGATCTAGATCATAATTGGAAACACAATCAACAAACAACTTGCTTGAATAGGATTGGGAATTTGTCTCACAAATTTCCTTATAATCAAAAAATATTTTGATTATTACTATATGGTATAATTTCAGTTGAAGAATAGATGATCATCTCAAGTACATATTAATTTATTTGGCATTATCCTTTCCTGAGGTGGATATGGTGTCTAGTCGAAAAGCATTGGGGTAGCGGGTCGCACCGGTTGCGGTCCGTCCCACTTTCATCAGTACTAGCCATGACAACGGGTAGGGACTCGATAATGCCGGAGAAATCAAGGTGTATTTTTCTAATTATTTAAATTTGAATTAATATGTACTCTGAGATGATACCATATATATTCAAGTAAAACCAATCAAGTTTGTTGATTGAATTGGATTGATAATTGATATAATGATATTGAATTAATTATATCCAAGTAAAACACTCTATTATGAATAGATGTGTATTTCCCTTGGAAGAATTAATTATATGAATATAATTCATTATAATTAATTAAAATTTGAATATGAGGTGGAGTATCACATAAGTGACATCCATGATCTCTCGTCAAGGCGAAGGGTTCTATCGCCATATATTGTATGTGGGAGATGCCTGTCCGAAGTAACAGCTCCTGCATACAATCCATTTGGATCGGTCTCTTCGCTTCTCGAAAGAGTAAAGACGTATGTGTAGTGACCTCAATTGAGTCCTCATATTATTGGGGCGACATTGGATTGCGCATAGCGAGTTGTATTCCTGTTGACGGTTGGGTCAATTAATGACGGGTCAACATCACCTTAGGGTGGTGGGCCCGGGTGTTAAAGACCGAATTGGGAGATGCAAGTTGGACTTGCAAGGCAGAATGTCTTCCCGCTTCTTTTTATCAGAGTTACAGGTTCTCATATTATTGGGATGTAACAAAGATAAGGAAGGAGATCCAGATCTTGCTTGAGATATAATGGTAAGTATATCTCTTACATTGAAAATGATTAAGGGAACGAACTTTCATTGTTGACAAGGCAAGAAAACTTTGATATAAAAACTCTTAAATCAAAGTAAAATATGTGTATATATATAAATATATGCACTTATGCAAATTTCTTATTTCAAATAATCCTTAATTAAACCCACTCAATGTTATACTCAATAATAACCAGTAAAATATCATGGATTGGATCCATGATAAAGATATTGTACTTGCAGTTGAACACATAATGTATGTGGTTGCAATGTGCAAATTTCCTCATAATAATGAGGAATGACAATTATAATAGACGATAGGACTTCAACCCTAGGGTTTGTATGTCTCTATAGTCCTGATATCTCATCGAATGTACTTTGGAAGTAACAAGTCGATGATGATCATAATTGTCAAATAATCCTTATAAAATTCTAAGAAGATGTTCTAGCATACATATGTGCTCTCGACATTTAATCATGAATAACATGGTTCTCTGCATCATGCAGAATGGTGGCTCTATAAGAGATGGTGTATTCAAATTGTTGAGTACCTACCTAAACCAATGTTTTAAGAGTTTAGATGGATGTAGATACGATGAATGTCATCATTCTACTGTCTATACTCTGATCATTCATATTATTCATACTGTATGAATTGGATGAAACATGTAAAAATATTGAAATGCTTTTATATTGAAATTTTTTGATTTCAACTTAAGAGATCCTTTGTCTTGAGCAATGATTGCTTATAGATAAAGGGAGCGCAGTGGAAGCATGGGTTCGACCCAAGTAAGAAGGAAAGTCAAAGAGTTGACTGTACTTCTGGGACTTCCATATGACATTCAAATAGTTGGATGAATGCAAATACTGCAATAAGCTGATGTATTGATAGTGTGATTATCTTGTCTATCTAGGAGAGAAGGATCCAGATGGTGCATGAGAACAATCTACATCTACATATAATCATTGAGATTGATTTTCTTATTTGATAAGATCAAAGTCTAATAATTGTATCTCACTCTTCTAATAACACTTGCAATTGGTTGCATATGTATTAGAAGACTATAAAATTTGATTTTAAGGTTTAATAGTCATCCACATGGATATTGATGCAATTGTTGCAACAATATCTATTGGATAGATGGACTTGTTATTTTCAGTGGGAGAGCCCTTAGTCTTAAAGAAAGTCTCTTTAATCTAGATATTAGAATACACTCATTGTTTATTTATAAATGTTGAAATAAACATAAATTTTGTAATAGACCTATCTAAAGAGTTATGGTGGAGATATTTCAGATAGTAATCTAAAATCTTATGGACTCTACTAAATTAGAAAATTAATGAAAGGTTCATTAACATTTCTAATACTGAAATTAAAACTTAAAAGATCAATAGGAGAATGAAGATCATTTGATAATGATCTGGCATCAAGCCTTGGACATTTGTCCGTTGATGTGATCAATATACTAGTGAGAGACGAAACTTTAGATTGTCTAAAGGTTCAAATCTTACATACTCGTGAATATTGTAATCAAAAGTAAAAATGTCCAATACACCATTCCTTGGAATGGTGTAAGATATCAAGGTATTCAAAATTTCATACATATCGATGTATGTGAATCATCTATATCAGAATAAACATTATGGATATGTGATATCTATTGATGATTATTTGATATATGAGATTTCTTTCCTTCACCTTAGAAAGCTTTGAAATGTTCAAAGATTTCACAATTTTGATTTTGAACCAAAGTATGAAGGAAGATGAAATGAATTTGATCTACCCTAGGTAGCTTGTACCTATTAGATGAAGGTCTTCAATTCCGATTATATAGCATCTTGCTTGAATTGGCGCTTGACCATATGGATAGAATACCTTATAGAGATATGAATGTTATTTTTATCTCACTCCTCCTTATAAACCTAAACTCAATAAGAGTTGTAGGGAGATACAATTGGATCATGTGTGACATGATATGATCAATGATGAATATTAGCATAATTATCTATTAGTTTCCATATATATGTAGTAGAGACTACAATATATATCCTTAATAAGGTTCCATGCAAGTAATCTGGAATCTGACGCTGGAGAGTGCTACTTCATTAGGAAAATAAAGGATGGTATTGGATATCTACTTTATGACCTTGAGATTCTTAAAAGATCTCATCTTTGAGAATATGATTCTTATAGTTAGACTCTCTTGAGAATCAATATGAAAATGAAGAAAAGGAACTCATTTAATCTTGAGATGATAATGAGGCTCCCGAAACCGGAAACTAAAAAGACAATTAAAGATGAAACACTAATACCTCTTCAAATAAGTTTGAAGATGGATTCCATGTGTCAATTGAATCTGACAATGATCTAACTTCATATGATGAAGCTTCTAAAGATCATGACATGGAAAGATGGATGTTAGCAATAAAGTCTAAAGTAGACTTCATATAAAAGTATTGTATATATAGATCCTCGAGGATCCACCTATATGGGTGATGAATCCACGTTTCATCATCTTTATTCTATCATTTTGGCCTTAAAAACCCTAGTAAATGCGTGTAAATAGACTTAATATAGGCATTTTAGCATTCATGCATGTGTGTAAATATTGTATAAAATGCTGTAATTAAAGCCAAAATTATAGAATAAATAAAGAAAAGAAAAAGAATAAAATATTGTAAATATTTTATGACCTAAAACCCCCGAGACCTAGGCATCTTGAGGAATAGGTCGACAAGGAATAAAGTAGGGGGAGATAAGGACCAAATACATATATTTATTTAATTCATTCTTTATTCATTTTGGGACCTAATTTTGGTTCCACTTTTTATACATCAAATAAAGAAACTTTGTACATGAAAGTTGTAGATAATTTAATGAAGAAAAATACAAAATTGATTTCACAGAAAAATAATGTACAGATAGAAAGTTATGGTCTGAATAAAAATCCAGAATCCCAATTTCCCAGACCCGTATCTCACAACTAACCACCCCAAATGTAGCAAACTCACCTTTAATTGTGTATAGCATAAAATAATCTAATTAATGGTGGTGGTTTCGCATTTGGCGGAGCTATGGTTTGAAAGTTGAATTTTGGACCCCTATTGTATACCTGTACTGCATAAAATATTCAATTTATTCTTTATTCATTATTTTTATATTTTTATAATGTTGTAAATATTCCTTATAATCATTATGTACACTAAAATTAGAATAAAAACCTAAATAAAACTTAAAATAAAAATAAACACATATAGGTTATACAGGTATCATACCTATATGTATACCTATACTTTTTATATTCAAATTTTATTAAATATACAAAATAAACCAGAAAATGAAGTAAAAATATATTTATGTATATAAAAGTATCTTATAATTTTATAAAATACTAAATAAAAATAATAGCATTAAAATACATAGAATAAAAATGAAATGCTAAAATGTATAGGTATTATACCTATAAAGGGGTAAAAAGTGAACTTGTAAAAATAAGCCTCATAAAAATAAATAAAATACATAATAAAACACTTCATAAATTAATAAACAATTTTTATTTTTTAACCAAATTGAAATTCATCTATTTACTATTTTATTTCGATTTTTGAAAATGTTTTTTGAGGATTTTTCCTGGTTGGTCCACGTGGACCAACCAGGTTGGTCTGACAGTTGACCTAGGTCAACTATCTGACCTTCTCCTCCAGCCTTGTCAGAGATGTTTTGTCTCTTCTTCTCGCCGTGTCCTAGGCTCCACCTTGCACCAATCCACTAAGATGCCTTCTGCATTTTTGCTCCTCGATCAATGGTGATTCACGCCCTAGTGAAATCTGGGGCCGAAGACCACTGATCGAGGCGTTCTCGCCCTCGTCTTCCACGCCCGTCGTCAACACTACAAAAAGAACCCCCCGACTTCAATTTGAATCTAATCCTTCTTCCGCCACTTTCAATCGCAAATCCCTACTTCTTCGTGCTCCTCGTGACAGGGGAGTCGAATCGACCCGGGGTTCGAGCGGATTGGTGTAGAATCGAAGCGATTCAATCCCTCGCCGGAGCTCCGCCGCTCCTCGCAGCTGTCATCTCTGGTGAGCCTCTCCCACTTCTTTTTCCTTTTTCTTGTAGATGTAGAGTAGATTAGGCTAGGGCAGTAGCAGTTTTGCTTGCCGATTTTCCATTCGCCGAGAATCCTCGATCGAAGCCACGGCGGAGCTGAGCTCTGCCCGATGTTTCCGGCCACTCCAGTTGTCCATCGCCGTCCAAATCACCTCATTCCTTCTCCCCTTCGCTCTGTCGCTTTGCTCCACCCATCATCTCACCTCGATCTCGCCCAGATCGAGTCGCCGGGGCTCCCCTCTCCGCCGCTCGCCAGAGCTTTTCGCCCGCATCACCAACCGCCTCATTTAACCCATCAGACCTCGCCATTTTGCCTGTCTGGTTTTTGCGCACTTACCCTGCAGGTCTGAGCCCCAGAGAAGGCTCCATCGACCTTCATCGACTCCAGACGCCTCCGCCCAGGTCGCCTTCCTCGTCCGGCCATTCCACGCCCCCTCCGCCTCGCCGGAGGCTATCAGCTGACGCGGAAGGGCCCCAGGATCCTTTTGCCCTTGATCCGGGGGCCGGAGCAGCCGTGTGTCGGCCGCAATCGTCGCTCGACGCTCGCCGGGGAGGTGTTCTTCGTGAACCTCCCCCTGCCGTTGAATTAGAGGTCTCCTCCAGACGCCATCCACGCCGTCTGATCATCAAGCGCCTCCAGCCGTCCGATCGATCCTTAATGATCTAATCTCAGCCGTCCGCGACGAAGGGGTATGCACCGTCAGATGCGCGCCACGTGGATAAGTGGGACGCCATCGGCCGCACGATAGAGCCCGTGGGTATTTTGCATCTCTCACCCACGACCTTTTGTATTTACTTTTTAGTCTAAAAACCTTCGTTTGAAGTTTAAAAAGTTTTTGTAATATTTGCACTTAGGCCCTCACAGTTTCACTATTTGCACTTTAGTCCATGCCACGTCACCTCACGTGATGGGGCGCGTGACTTGTGGGTATTTTGCACGTTAGGTCCAGAACTTTTAGTTATTTGCAACTACATCCCTGTGCGTAGTTAATTAAATATCTTTTTGGAGAAATTGCATGTATGCCCTGCCGGTTTTTAATATTTGCAATTATGCCCCTGTGAATGGTGTTTTACGTGTTCTGCGCATGTCTTTTTGGTGAAAATTGTACCTAAGCCCCTGGATGTTTTTATAATTACATTTATACCCCTGCCAGGCTTGGGATTTTTGTGTGCTTAGCTTAATTATTTCATGCCTCATTTAATTGCTAAAATGTCTCAAAAAAATAGGCTTAAGCTCCTGTCAACTTGTGCTTCCATGCTATCAATTTAGTTTTTGATTTTATTTTATTTTTGTATTTATTAAAAATCAAAAACATGCTTTTTATTCACTGTCTAGCTTAGAAAATACCAAAAAAATATCAAAAGGTCTTAAAAAATTCCAAAAATATTTTCTGTTGTGTATTTTGACCTGCTTTAATTTCAACCCAAAATTCACTAAAAATCTCAAAAGAAAAACCTTAAAAATTTAAAAACACTCAAGAACTTCAAAAAATCTATAAAATTGTAGAAAACTCCAAAAATAGTAAACTCAGTTCCTGTTTTCTCTATATTTTGTTCTCTTTATTTGAAAATTAGTGTGAAAAATTTTGGTTGCTATTTGCTAATTTTAAATTCCATTTTCCTCACAGCCAGCACATTTTCCACTGTTTTCCCTTATTTCAGTATTTAAAAATACCAAAAACACCTAGAAAAAATCCTCAAAAATCACAAAAACAGTAAAAAATCCTAAAAATATCAAAAACGTTTAATTTATGAATTTTTGGTTATTTTTGTGCATTTTTATAAATAGTTTATCTTGTCTTTTATTCCATTGTTTTTATATTCCAACATTGAAAAAGAAATAAAAAATATAAAATATAAAATATAAAAATCAGAAAATTAAAAATCAAAATATAAAATTAAAAATTAAAAAAATAATAATATAAAAAAATAATAAAAAAATAAAAATTAAAAACCGACAAAAAGAAAATAGATTGGCTAAGGGATTTATTAGACCTAGGGTTTGGATTTTTATTTACACTCTGCATTGTTGTTTCCTGTGTTCGACCCCTACTTACTTGCCATTATACATTGTTAGTAGGGTATAATAAATTTTAATCCTTGCTCTTATTGCTTCATTGATTGTGTGGGTTAATTGTTGAAGATCGAGGAGGCTTGAGTAGTCGCATTAGCGACAGTTATTCTGACTTGTCAGACCACTATTTAGCGGCTCTCGTTTGCTAGCTTTTCAAATGGCGCCGTTGCCGGGGAGCATCGGCTTGTAGAGTACCTTTTGGGTCTTTTTAGTTACTTAGCCATTTTTGATCACTTGTCTATTGTGTATCATTTGTTTTGAACTGTCTGACATCTCTTTTGTTTCTTGCGAGGGACCACCGACCAAGGAGGATCGCCTAGGGGATCCTGCGCAGCCTTGGGAGGAGGAGCCAACTATTCTACCCTAGCCGGCAGGAGAGAGCAGGAGAACTAGAGAGAGATAGTTGCTTTTATTTTTGTGAGAGAGAGTATTTGTTTAATTTGTAATAATACAGGACTTGGACACTTGAAAACTTCGGGCCTAATTTCCGGGTGTTTGTTCACCCGGGGGCTCACCGCGGCTTTCTCGTGTTTTACCGACTGTCATTTTCCGATTTTGTTTTCTTTTTTCATTTCTTTTGTGGATTGAGCTCTTAGATTTAGGTCCTGCTTGATTCGATTAGCCTAGGTCCAAACACCCTAATAACTCTTGCATGCTCCTATAGTTCGTATTTGGACTTAGATTAATTAAGTAGTTGATCATTGGCTCTCGATCCGCGCGCCGCGAGCTCATTCCACACAAGCGCTTTCTCCTAACTCAAATGTGTTGAGCAGAGGAGGAGTGAGCCTAGACCGGACACTAGGATTGGGAGTTAGCGGTTAACTCGTGGTTCTTCATGCTAGCAGTTGCCTATCTTAGGATGATTTCCACATTGCATATCGGCATATAGATTAGGTTTATAAATTTCTGCTTTGCATCCCGCATGGAGAGAGCTGGGATTCATTGTAAGTCTTCTCACTTTGCATTCATCATTTAGGCACAAAGGTGAGATTTCCATCTTGGTGCCGACTTGCATTGGCTTTTCCCGACTCTTTTCTCCCTCTGATTTTTGGACAAGTAGGATAAAGAAAATACAAAATCGTTAGGCGCTTGTTTGAATCTACTCAAAAGAAGCGATAACACAAAAAAAAATTAAAAAAGGGACTGCTAAGAAAACTTTGACCTAAATAAAATTGGTAATTGGACTCATTGATTGGGGAGAGTAACACCCTCACTTATTTTCAGGTTGCATGGGAAGGTCTCCTTCCAAGTGAGGTGAGCGTTTCGTAAGGATTAGAGCCAAAAACCCAACTTGTGGCTGCCTTGTGTATCGCCTGGATTTTCAAAGTATTGGCGCTACTATCGTACGTAGTCGAGTAGGGCTTGGTAGCCATTGGTGACTCGCTATTGTGTGAGCATCGACCTTACCCGAAGTATCAAGCATAGGCCACGCCTTCACGGGGTGTCTGTCTCACCGACTGCGTCCGAGTAGGATCTTGCACGCTCACGGGTGATTCCGTTGCGAGCGAGGTCCGAAGTATCGGTTTCGCCTATTGGCTTCCTCCCTCTATTTCTTTGGCTGAGTAGGGATCCAGGAAGGGTTACAAGGACCTTAAAAGCGCAAGTTACAAGTTACACATGAGGAGGACAAGTACGGGAATACTTTTCCAGCAGTACTCTCGCTCCTATAGGCGTAGCGCTCTAAGGACTCGTTGAAAGATAAATTCCTGAAATCAAGATAAAAATTACAAAGATAAAAGCCGAACCTTCATTGCTTCATGTGTTGAGTTGGTGAACTCCCTTGTCTTGTGTTTGGTTGCTAGTCGCATTTAGGTCAAAGATCAAAAATATCGCGCCCTTGCGCAAATTTTGTCCTCCCTCTAGTTGACCCTTGCTCATTGTGAGCCTTCTACTATTTTGCATTCCATTTGTTTCTCGTTGACCCCCGTATCTTTCATCCACATCGATCTCCCTCTTGATCTTCAAGATGGAGACGAATGGACAGTTTAGTCGAGGCTCTATCGACACCCACATCAGTTCCATTCGCCCGCCCTCTCCAATAATTCAGGGCGATTCCCGAGAACCCGGTTCAAATCCTATGAACCGATCTCCAGACTCCCTGTCTTCGTCAATAAACCGGGACCACTCTCGTCCCGAACTCTGTCCGTTTTGGATGGCCATTGATTTTACTCCTTACACATCGCCATCCTTAACGAAGTTTTGTGTTGACCTTGACACAGACCGCATCTCTCTATCTGGTGCTGCAATTCAGACTGATCGGGGCATTCTACCATGTGCAGACTTAGAACCCGAGCCAACCAACCAAGCAGAGTTAGAGATGGCAGGAGGAAGGGGAAAAGGACCACAGCCCCAGCAGGAGCCTGAAGCCAACGCAGGGGAAGGGAATACACTACGAAGGGCGAGGTCAACAGTCAACTGATGGCTTCCATTCAAGCCATTCAGCAGTAGTTGACTAATCAGGCCCTGGCCTAGACAGTCTTCCAGGACATGCTGAACGATCTGAGGAGGAGGGCCGATGCGAGAGACGGCCGACGAGAGGATGATCCGAACTACGATCCCAATTTCCATGAAGTCAGAGATGAGTTTTCAGTGGGACCCGACTTTGAAGCAGCAGACGAAGAGCCACCGCAGCCCAAGCCCACACTCAAGGAGACATATAACCCAGGAGCAGGGCGCATCACCGAGTGGATTCAAATTCCACGTATGCACGCCCACTTCGAGCTGAAGCTGCAGTTTCTGTCATTGCTTCCCACTTTCCATGGGAACACCACTGAAGAACCATACATTTTTCTCAAGAAGTTTGGCCGCATCTGTTCCACTGCTCACTACCCAGGAGTCCCCCTAGATGTGGTCAAGATGACCGTGTTCCCTTTCAGCCTTCAAGACAAGGCCCTTTACTGGGTCGACCATCTCGGGAAGGTCGTTACCACCTGGGAGGAATTGAAATCTGCTTTCCTTCATAAATTATATCCACTTGGGAGATTAAACCAGATGCGTGCCCGGATATCCAGTTTCTGCCAGCAGCCCCACGAGACGATCCATGAAGCGTGGGAGAGATTCAAAGATCTCTAGGAAAAGTGCCCCCACCACGAAATACCAAAGACCAGTCTCGTGCAGCACTTCTTTGGGGGGCTATCATTCAAGAGCCAAAAGCTCGTGGATGCAGCTTGCGGCGGTTCACATTTTAACAAATATGAGGACGTAGTATGGAACGTTTTCGAAGAAATGGCTGAGGGAGAAGCAACCCAATCCTCGTCTAGAATTTACATGAAGCCACCAACCGCCATCAGCAAGCCAGTTAACATGGCTTCTCACACTGAGGACAAAGATGAGAGCTCCAACCTGAGCATCATTGGGAGCCACTTGTCCAAAGTAGATATCATCGAGAAGAGGTCGCAGGACCTCGAAAAGCTGGCAATCATAGAAAAGAGGACCCAAGGTCTGGAGAAGCTCGACCAGATCTACCTGCAGCTGGAGCAGCTCGTCCGAGCATTGAATGCAAACATGTGCAACGCTGTGTCTACCTCTGCAGAGCCGAACGCTGAGAAGAAGGAGCCTACAATGCAGCAAAACCCTCAGCCGACTCCACCGCAGTCCCAGCCTGTCCAGCACGTGTACTACGTGCAGGTTCCGGAGCAGCCACCGCAGCCTCAGACACAGATGGTTGTATACCAACCAGAGCACCAGCCCGCATACTCCGAGCAGTTCTCTCCACCCTCGCCACTGATCCAGGAGATCAATGGCGTCTGGAACAATGAAGCGCAGCTGACCCGTCCTCAGGGACACTCTCAGGGTCAGAACATGGGCAACAGGCCCTTCCAACAGCAACAGCAGGGTGGGAGACCCTTCCAGCAGCCTTACCAGTACCAGCCTCCCTCACACGGGAACACTTGGAGGCAGAATTACCAACATGGTCCTCAGCAATCCGGATATCGGGGACAGGGATACCACCAATAGCCAACTGCTCAACACAATCAGCACAACTCGCAGTACCCCTCCAACCCTCCTCCTCAATAATTTGCACAAGGATACCAGTCACAATCTCAACCGCCATATCAACATTCTAGACCCCAGCAGGGGGAATCTTCTGAGATCGTGCCGGTCAATCCGGCCCTGGCTTGTTTGGAGCAATTAATGAAGAACATGGCTGAGATGAACCAGAAGATCGACGACCTGACAGCATCAAAAACTGTCATACCAGCCCAGGTCGAAGCTAACCCTAACAATTTCCGACGCAAGGAGCAGGTAGCCGGAAGTGTCCAACCCGAATCAGGTGAAATTAATTGTTTTTTATCTAATGCTGTTACTCTCAGGAGCGGTATGACACTCCAGCCATCGGCGACGACGAAGGGAAAGCACATTGCATCTGACGGGGAATCGTCGGTCTAGCCAACACCAGGGCCAGCCAACATTTTGGGAGCAGCACCAGCATCCAGAAAACCACAAAAAAATGAAGAAAACAGAAAAACACAAAAAGATAGCAGCAACCTCGGTGGAGAACAACCAGCATTGGAGACGCCTGCACCTGCCTTACAGCCAGTTCCTGACAGGAGGAGCACAGCACCTGCAGTGAGTCCAACGTCAGCACCTGAAGCCGAGCCTGTCATTTTTGGTCCGCTGATTGTAGATGAGTCCATTCCTTTTTGTCATCTACCTGTAAACAACAATACAGACACTATTTTGAATGATATTGGTGAAGAGTTTGTAAATATTCCTTTTCCTGAAGCAATGAAAAAACACAAAAAATGAAAAATTTGAAAAGTGCTTTGTCTGACCCTGCTATCATAGAAATCATTCAAAATTTGGTGTTAAATATGCCATTGATGAAAGCTCTTGAGTACATGCCAACCGTGAAGAAAGGACTTAAAGAGGCATGTACAACCAAGTGCAGGCCAACCCCCCACAATTCCAGAAGCAAAGGTGGCAAGTCCGAAAAGCACATCCTTATCATGGCCACAGTTAACGCCATCAGCAACCTCCCGGATAAAAAGCCAGATATGGGAGCACCTCTTGTACGTTGCCAGATGTTTGATCAGGAATTCGAGCGAACACTTCTCGACAGTGGATCATCTGTCAATTTGATGCCAGCCTCACTACTCACGGAGTTCAAGTTAGGACCGCTCAAGCCTACAAAGATGATTCTGCAGTTTGCAGACAAGTCAGTCAAGCGGCCTAGGGGCATGTTGGAGGACGTGATCGTCACGGTTCAGGGAAAGTCATTCCCGGCCGATTTTGTGGTCTTAGATATGGACGTCCCAGCTCCGTTGCTCCTTACCCCGATCATACTCGGAAGGCCATTTCTGTGGACATCAAACGCAGTGGTGAATTATGGGACGGGAGAAATCACTTTTGGAGCTGGTAATGAAATTATGCGAGTTGAAACCCTGTCAGAAGGAACACCAACCGAGCAAACATCTACTTCATGTGCAAGAGTGATCGAGTACACTGACGACTGCGACTTCCTAGCAGAAATTCAAGATACCAACCTATTCCTGGATGACAATGAGATCCATGGACTCCTCTGTCCCGAGGAGGAAGTGGAGACCGCAGTCGAATTCCCCTGTATCAATCAGGATGAGGAACTTGCTGATGTACTACAAAATACTACCGTAGGGGTGATGTGCCTTCAGAACCAAGAGCCGAGGTTGGAAGCATTTCCTGATGAAGATGACATCATTGAGGAATTCTGTCAGGATCTGAGAGACGAAACAGAGCAGATTATGGTGGACACTGAACAGTTGAAAGAATCACCACCTACACTGATAGCTGAGGTCACCACTGAAGCAGCTCAGACCCCGCCTGAGCTAAAACCCTTGCCCTCCAATATGAAGTATGCCTTCCTTGCGGTAGAACCGAACATGTACCCGGTCATCATCAATGCACATCTGACCGAAGATCAAGAATCTCGTCTGACGGAGGTTCTTGAACGCAACCGCAAGGCAATAGGCTGGCGAACGTCCGATCTCCATGGGATCAATCCGTCACTCTGCTCGCACCGCATCTTTCTGGAAGACGACTGTAGACCCTCTCGTGAATTGCAAAGAAGATTAAATCCGAATCTGCGGGAGGTGGTTATGAAAGAAATCCAGAAATGGTGTGATGCGGGATTCATTTATCCCATCTCCGACAGCAAATGGGTGAGCCCTCTGCATGTTGTGCCCAAGAAATCGGGGATCACCATTGTGAAAAATGACAAAGGAGATGAGATCGCAACCAGAGTACCGACTTCTTGGCGAGTGTCCGTAGACTACAGAAGACTCAATCTCGCTACCAAGAAGGATCATTTTCCGCTAGCCTTCATCGACCAGATCTTGGAGAGATTGGCCGCAAAGGAATATTTCTGTTTCTTGGACGGATACTCTGGGTATAATCAAGTTGCTATTGCTCCTGAAGACCAAGAGAAGACCACGTTCACCTGTCCTTTCGGCACATATGCCTTCAGATGGATGCCGTTCGGGCTTTGCAATGCTCCGGCCACATTTCAAAGGTGTATGCTTGCAGTTTTTGCCGATATGGTGGGCAGCTTTCTCGAGGTCTTTATGGACGATTTTTCGATCTACGGGGATTCATTTGATCAATGTCTGGACTATCTAGATCGGGTCTTACGGAGGTGCTGCGAAGTAAATCTTGTGCTCTCCTGGGAGAAGAGCAATTTCATGGTGACCGAAGGAATTGTGTTGGGACACGTTGTTTCGAAACGTGGCATGGAAGTTGACCCAGCCAAGGTGGATGTAATTTCAAAACTTGAGCCACCTACGAATATCAAGCAAGTCCGGTCATTCTTAGGCCATGTCGGTTTTTACCGACGATTCATCAAAGACTTCAGCAAACTGGCCAGACCGTTGACTGAACTGCTCGGCAAGGACAATGAGTTCATTGTAGACGACCGTGTGCTCCTTGCCTTTAATCAGTTGAAAGAGCTCATCACACAGGCCCCTATCCTACAGCCACCGATTTGGACTCAGCCCTTCGAGATTATGACCGACACGTCAGACTATGCCATCGGAGCTGTACTGGGACAGAGAAAAGACAATGTACCATTTGCGATTCACTACGCTAGCCGAACGCTCGATGAAGCTCAGAGGAACTACACTGTTACTGAAAAGGAGCTGCTAGCGGTAGTCTTTGCTTTGGAAAAGTTCAGATCTTACCTCCTTGGGTCCAAAGTAATCATTTACACGGATCATTCGGCCATTCGGTATTTACAGCAGAAGAAGGACGCCAAACCACGTCTCATCCGGTGGATCCTTCTCCTCCAGGAGTTTGACTTGGGAATTAGAGATAAACCTAGGGTAAAGAATGTAGTGGCCGATCATCTGTCAAGACTTCCTGAACCAGAGTCTCCTGAGCTGAACCTGCAGCCTATCACAGAGACCTTTCCAGATGAGTCGATTCTGTCTGTCGCCTCACTTCCTTGGTATGCGGACATTGTGAATTATCTAGTTGCCCAGAAAATCCCACAGGACTGGCCTAAGTTGAAAATAGACAGATTTTTGTCTAAAATCCATTTCTACCAGTGGGAAGACCCTTATCTGTTTCGTGAGGGAGCAGATTGCATCTGGAGAAGGTGCATTCCTCAGGAGGAAGTTCCAAGTGTCCTCGCTTTATGTCATGATCAAGATTCTGGAGGACATCATTCAGGCAAACGGACGGCAGCAAAAGTTCTTCAAAGTGGCCTCTGGTGGCCTTCATTATTCAAAGATGCAGATGAGTATGTCAAATGTTGCACTGACTGTCAGAAGATGGGTGGAACCATAGGAATGAGAGATATGATGCCTCTGAAGTACATTCAGATCTCAGATGTCTTTGACGCATGGGGCATCGACTTTATGGGCCCGTTTCCTAACAGTCAGGGTTATGAGTATATTCTGCTTGCTGTCAATTATGTCAGTCGATGGGTGGAAGTTATTCCCGTCCGAGCCGCCGACAGTAGGACTGCCTGTCGATTCCTGAGAGATCACATCATAGCACGGTTCAGAATTCCCAAGATTCTCATATCTGATGGGGGTAGCCATTTCATAAATAGAGAGGTGAAGAAGCTGACCCAAGAATTCTGCATTGAGCATCGAGTTGCTTCACCTTACCACCCACAGTCCAATGGCTTAGCTGAATGTTCAAACAGGGAGATCAAGACAATCTTACAGAAGCTTGTGCGTCCTGATCGCAAGAATTGGTCTCAGCTGCTTGATTCCGTTCTTTGGGCTTATAGAACAGCGTACAAGTCACCCTTGGGAATGTCTCCCTACCGCCTTGTGTATGGCAAGCCATGTCATCTGCCTGTAGAACTGATTCACAAATCTTTATGGGCTATTAATATCTGTAATTTGGACTCCAAGCAAGCAGGACAGAACAGAAAACTAGATCTGAATAGATTACTGGAATTCAGAGATTATGCATATGACAATAGCCTGATGTACAAGGAGAAGGTCAAAACATGGCATGACAAGCACATCCGCCACAAGTCCTTTGATCCAGGTCAGAAGGTATGGTTGTTCGATGCGAAATTAAAGATCTTTCCAGGCAAATTGAAGAGCAAATGGACTGGGCCGTTTTTGGTTAGGCAGGTGCGTGACAACGGAAGTGTATTGATATCCAATCTGTCGGCTGACGCACAGCCTTTTGTAGTCAATGGACAGCTTCTGAAGCCATACCTTGAACATGACACATTCATGGTCGTCGTTGACTCAATTCAAGTAATCTATGAGGATGAGCTGAATATCTCGAAAGAGGCAGAGGAAGGCAAAGCACATCAAAACATTTTTGAATGATTTCCCTTTTCGTCTTCTCTTCTTTTTCTTCTTTTCTTCTTTTCAATTTCTTTTATCCACTGAATTAATGCCATCCCTTTCATCACTGCTACACTTAGAATGTACTTTATCCTAAGTATAGGGGGGATGCGCATCCCGAGTTGTTCATATCCAATTTCATCTCTTTTCTTCTTTTCTTCTTTTCTTCTTTTCCTATTCTATCTTCTTTTTGTATCTGAAAGGTGCCATCCCTTGTAGACAGTTTTCCATACTTAGGACATACTTTGTCCTAAGTATAGGGGGGTTGGCACCCCGAGTTGTTCTATTCTTTTCGATCTTCTCCATTGTCTCCTTTTCTTGTCTATACTTAGGGATATTTTACCCTAAGTATAGGGGGAGACAATCTGAGTATGATCTGTTCATTCCCACCCTTGACCCTCCCTGCTTTGTGTACAGTCTGCTATACTTAGGATTAGTTGATCCTAAGTATAGGGGGGACGGTCAACTTCTCATTCGTTCATTTGTTCCTTTATTTATTTACTCTTTAGACTTGTCTATACTTAGTCCGAGTTATGTCTTCTCTTTTCTCTCCGATCTATGAGGACATAGCTCAAGCTAAGTATAGGGGGGTCGTATATACTGTGTATATACTTTAGCCATAACTCGTACTTGTGTATTTTCTTAATAATATGGCTAATAATTCATCAAAATTCATTAAAATTCCTTAATAAAAAGATGTTTTATTCCTCAAATTCTTTTTGTATTTACTGATTAATAAATCAGGTGAAAATGTTTTTTGCAAAATATTTGAAGAATAGTTTGAAAATCTTTGTGAACATTTATTGAAAACTATTTTGAAAATATTTTGTTACATGTTTTCAACCTTTGTAAAAATGTGTGTTTTGTAAAACTTCTTTTCTTTGTGTGAAATAAAATGTTTGAAAAATGATTTGCAAATGGTTTGAAAAATGGTTGCAAAAATGATTTGAAAAACCTATATATACTGTTTTGAAAACCTTTTGCAAAATGATTTTCAAATGTGTGTACATGTTTGCAAAAATGTTTGTAAAAACTATTTTGGACTATAGTTTTCAAAAATTGTGTGTAAAATTGTTTTCAAATAAGTTTGAGGAATACTAACATCACACCAGAATCCACTATATGTATATATGTATAAAATTGACCACTTACCTGTAAATTCTTAAAATCCACTTCTTGTATATATGAAGAAGCACTCCCGTGTACATATTTTTAACCTAGTTTTCAGCCAAAACTTTTTCTTTTCAAAAATCCCAAAAACATTTGCAAAATTAAAAATCCAAAAACATTTGAAAAATCTTTTTGAAAAAGACAAAAAAATGCATATGCATCATCATCATCTTTTCAAAAATCCATAAAAAGTTCAAAAATTTTGATAATTGCATCACAAAAATATTTTCTGCATTGCATTGCATAGCATGAGCATTTTTCAGATTGAGTTTGATAGTTGAACAAGTCTAAGTAAAATCCGGAGATTGGAGCTTGATTGGACCTTAAAATCTACCTAATAACAGGAACCTTATAGGAACTGGATTTGAGGTACTTCAGGTCTAGTTGACTTAATTCTTTGAGGATCACAGGACTTAGTTCAATGGATTCTTGACTGCCTAAGTAGAGTATTTCAGAGCACACGTACGACTCTTGTTGATAATGACCTAACTTGGACACATGCACCTTTCACATGGCTCAACTCAGTTGGAGTGGTGAGGGGATTGGATTTGCCGGTATGAGACGCACACAAGTGGAAACACTTGTCCTCCTCTAGGGAGGGAAGTGCACCCCAACCCGTCCAGTGATTAGGAAGTCTAAAGACAGGAGACTGTGGGTTGCGATAAAGCTTCAAAAGAGGGATAGTCTACTGGCTCAAGAGGACAAACTCCTTATGTAAATGCTGTTGTGAATAGTATTTCAAAAAAAAGAAAAAAAAAGAAAAAAAAAGTTCAGGCATGTACAAAAATAAAAAAAAAAAAGCATGCAAAGTATGTGAATATGTTGTATAGAAAATAAGCAAGCTTGAGCATCAAAGTCATATTATGTGAGCCTGCAGCCGGATGACTTGACTACACTGGTCTTGCATCCTAGGATAGGTAGCTACACTGGCTACCGTCCATTATTCTCTTCACCCCCTCCTCTTGAGCTGGTTGCCACTTGAACTTAGAAGGGAATACCCCGCTCCTCGAGGATGGAGTTGTTGGATTGGGGAATCATTGGGTTGTCATACTGGAGAAGTCAGTCTCTTTGTCATTCTAGTTGGGGAGAGCCACCATCACTTACACTGTACAAGTCAGATTCATAGTCGTAAGGGTTTGCGTATGAATTGAAGTATTTCTGACCTGGCTATTGAGGAGACTTGAGCAGGGTTTTGGGATTCTCAGGGACTGTTGGATTTCAAATTCGGTTCTCACTAAGGTTCCGCCCGCACTAAAATTCCAAAGGTCTGACTTAAGCTCCAAACTTTGATTTTGTGAAGATAAGTTTGATAATTAAATTTAGTCCATCTTTCTTCTTTTTCTTTTCTTTATTTTTCTTTTTCTGCACTTATTGCATAAGTGTTTGCTAGGGACTAGCAAAGGCAAGTATAGGAGGATGATGAATCCACGTTTCATCATCTTTATTCTATCATTTTGGCCTTAAAAACCCTAGTAAATGTGTGTAAATAGGCTTAATATAGGCATTTTAGCATTCATGCATATGTGTGTAAATATTGTATAAAATGATGTAATTAAAGCCAAAATTATAGAATAAATAAAGAAAAGAAAAAGAATAAAATATTATAAATATTTTATGACCCAAAACCCCCGAGACCTAGGCATCTTGAGGAATAGGTCGACAAGGAATAAAGTAGGGGGAGATAAAGGCCAAATACATATATTTATTTAATTCATTCTGTATTCATTTTGGGACCTAATTTTGGTTCCACTTTTTATACATCAAATAAAGAAACTTTGTACATGAAAGTTGTAGATAATTTAATGAAGAAAAATACAAAATTGATTTCACAGAAAAATAATGTACAGATAGAAAGTTATGGTCTGAATAAAAATCCAGAATCCCAATTTCCCAGACCCGTATCTCACAACTAACAACACCAAATGTAGCAAACTCACCTTTAATTGTGTATAGCATAAAATAATATAATTAATGGTGGTTGTTTCGCATTTGGCGGAGCTACAGTTTGAAAGTTGAATTTTGGACCCCTATTGTATACCTGTACTGCATAAAATATTCAATTTATTCTTTATTCATTATTTTTATATTTTTATAATGTTGTAAATATTCCTTATAATCATTATGTACACTAAAATTAGAATAAAAACCTAAATAAAACTTAAAATAAAAATAAACACATATAGGTTATACATGCATCATACCTATATGTATACATATACTTTTTATATTCATATTTTATTAAATATACAAAATAAACCAGAAAAATGAAGTAAAAATATATTTATGTATATAAAAGTATCTTATAATTTTATAAAATACTAAATAAAAATAATAGCATTAAAATACATATAATAAAAATGAA
Source organism: Ottelia alismoides (assembly GCA_037367405.1). Taxonomy (NCBI): domain Eukaryota; kingdom Viridiplantae; phylum Streptophyta; class Magnoliopsida; order Alismatales; family Hydrocharitaceae; genus Ottelia; species Ottelia alismoides. The sequence continues at coordinate 534,884 of JAZKJV010000098.1, forward strand.
ATGCTAAAATGTATAGGTATTATACCTATAAAGGGGTAAAAAGTGAACTTGTAAAAATAAGCCTCATAAAAATAAATAAAATTCATAATAAAACACTTCATAAATTAATAAACAATTTTTTTTATTTTTTAACCAAAATGAAATTCATCTATTTACTATTTTATTTCGATTTTTGAAAATGTTTTTTGAGGATTTTTCCTGGTTGGTCCACGTGGACCAACCAGGTTGGTCTGACAGTTGACCTAGGTCAACTATCTGACCTTCTCCTCCAGCCTTGTCAGAGACGTTTTGTCTCTTCTTCTCGCTGTGTCCTAGGCTCCACCTTGCACCAATCCACTAAGATGCCTTCTGCATTTTTGCTCCTCGATCAATGGTGATTCACGCCCTAGTGAAATCTGGGGCTGAAGACCACTAATCGAGGCGTTCTCACCCTCGTCTTCCACGCCCGTCGTCAACACTACAAAAAGAACCCCCCGACTTCAATTTGAATCTAATCATTCTTCCGCCACTTTCAATCGCAAACCCCTACTTCTTCGTGCTCCTCGTCACAGGGGGAGTCGAATCGACCCGGGGTTCGAGCGGATTGGTGTAGAATCGAAGCGATTCAATCCCTCGCCGGAGCTCCGCCTCTCCTCGCAGCTGTCGTCTCTGGTGAGCCTCTCCCTCTTCTTTTTCCTTTTTCTTGTAGCTGTAGAGTAGATTAGGCTAGGGCAGTAGCAGTTTTGCTTGCCGATTTTCCATTCGCCGAGAATCCTCGATCGAAGCCACGGCGGAGCTGAGCTCCGCCCGACGTTTCCGGCCACTCCAGTTGTCCATCGCCGTCCAAATCACCTCATTCCTTCTCCCCTTCGCTCTGTCGCTTCGCTCCACCCATCATCTCGCCTCGATCTCGCCCAGATCGAGTCGCCGGGGCTCCCCTCTCCGCCGCTCGCCGGAGCTTTTCGCCCGCATCACCAACCGCCTCATTTAACCCATCAGACCTCGCCATTTTGCCTGTCTGGTTTTTGCGCACTTACCCTGCAGGTCTGAGCCCCAGAGAAGGCTCCATCGACCTTCATCGACTCCAGACGCCTCCGCCCAGGTCGCCTTCCTCGTCCGGCCATTCCACGCCCCCTCCGCCTCGCCGGAGGCTATCAGCTGACGCGGAAGGGCCCCAGGATCCTTTTGCCCTTGATCCGGGGGCCGGAGCGGCCATGTGTCGGCCGCAATCGTCGCTCGACGCTCGCCGGGGAGGTGTTCTTCGTGAACCTCCCCCTACCGTTGGATCAGAGGTCTCCTCCAGACGCCATCCACGTCGTCCGATCATCAAGCGCCTCCAGCCGTCCGATCCTTAATGATCTAATCTCAGCCGTCCGCGACGAAGGGGTATGCACCGTCAGATGCGCGCCACGTGGATAAGTGGGACGCCATCGGCCGCACGATAGAGCCCGTGGGTATTTTGTATCTCTCACCCACGACCTTTTGTATTTACTTTTAGTCTAGAAACCTTTGTTTGAAGTTTAAAAAGTTTTGTAATATTTGCACTTAGGCCCTCACAGTTTCACTATTTGCACTTTAGTCCATGCCACATCACCTCACGTGACAGGGGCACGTGACTTGTGGGTATTTTGCATGTTAGGCCCAGAACTTTTAGTTATTTGCAACTACATCCCTGTGCGTAGTTAATTAAATATCTTTTTGGAGAAATTGCATGTATGCCCTGCCGATTTTTAATATTTGCAATTATGCCCCTGTGAATGGTGTTTCACGTGTTCTGCGCATGTCTTTTTGGTGAAAATTGCACCTAAGCCCCTGGATGTTTTTATAATTACATTTATACCCCTGCCAGGCTTAGGATTTTTGTGTGCTTAGCTTAATTATTTCACACCTCATTTAATTGCTAAAATGTCTCAAAAAATAAGCTTAAGCTCCTGTCGACTTGTGCTTCCACGCTATCAATTTAGTTTTTGATTTTATTTTATTTTTGTATTTATTAAAAATCAAAAACATGCTTTTTATTCACTGTCTGGCTTAGAAAATACCAAAAAATATCAAAAGGTCTTAAAAAATTCCAAAAATATTTTCTGTTGTGTGTTTTGACCTGCTTTAATTTCAACTTAAAATTCACTTTAAATCTCAAAAGAAAAACCTTAAAAATTTAAAAACACTCAAGAACTTCAAAAAAATCTATAAAATTGTAGAAAACTCCAAAAATAGTAAACTCAGTTCCTGTTTTCTCTATATTTTGTTCTCTTTATTTGAAAATTAGTGTGAAAAATTTTGGTTGCTGTTTGCTAATTTTAAATTCCATTTTCCTCACAGCCAGCACATTTTCCACTTTTTCCCCTTATTTCAGTATTTAAAAATACCAAAAACACCTAGAAAAAATCCCCAAAAATCACAAAAACAGTAAAAAATCCTAAAAATATCAAAAACATTTAATTTCTGAATTTTTGGTTATTTTTGTGCATTTTTATAAATAGTTTATCTTGTCTTTTATTCCATTGTTTTTATATTCCAACATTGAAAAAGAAATAAAAAAATATAAAATATAAAATATAAAAATCAGAAAATTAAAAATCAAAATACAAAATTAAAAATTAAAAAAAATAATAATAATATAAAAAATAAAAAAAATAAAAATAAAAAACCCACAAAAAGAAACTAGATTGGCTAAGGGATTTATTAGACCTAGGGTTTGGATTTTTATTTACACTCTGCACCGTTGTTTCCTATGTTCGACCCCTACTTACTTGCCATTATACATTGTTAGTAGGGTATAATAAATTTTAATCCTTGTTCTTGATTGCTTCATTGATTGTGTGGGTTAATTGTTGAAGATCGAGGAGGCTTGAGTAGTCGCATCAGCGACAGTTAGTCTGACTTGTCAGACCACTATTTAGTGGCTCTCGTTTGCTCGCTTTTCAATGGGTAAGACCCATTAAGGTTTAAATGGATCTTCAAGAGAAAGAGGAAACCTGATGAAAAGGTAGAGACCTTCAAAGTACGGTTCGTGGCCATGAGCTGCACACCGAAGAGAAGACATCGCTTGCAATGAGACTTGCTCTCCAGTGACCTTGCTTTAACCTATCAGAATATTGCTAAACATAGCTACACTCAAATAAGCTTCTTGTAGTTGGAATATTGGATTTGATGAAATCATAAATGTTATGGTTTCAGATAAAATCTTGATAAACCATATGAAGATTAGTGGGAGTGCCATTGTGTTCATCGAGCTAAATGTAGATATCCTAATCATTTGGAATGATCTAAGGATGATAATAATAAGTGTTTTATAATCTGATTGTTCCATACCTCGAGATGTGATCTCAAGGATACCTCCTAGATCTTAGTTCTGAAGTTGTTCAGAAGCAAAGAAAAGAGGGTATTGGGACCGTAACATTAATGGTATACCTTGGACATTTTCATGGAAAATTCCAAGAAAGGATTCTTTCCCTCAAGATATGGTAATGGCCTATCTAAAGGAATAGCACCTCAAAGAGTTGAGGATGTGAATACTAAAACTGCTTGCCCTTTTGCATCAGTTTCGAGAATCCGAGTGTATGCTAGATGTGTACAAAAGCCAGATGTCTGCCATGCAGTGGGAGTAGTAAACGGTTGCTGATCCTACTATGGTGATTAAACACTTGATTGCAGTAATAACAATATCTTCAAAATATGATGAAACTTAGAGATAGTAATCTCAAAGTCTTATCTTTAAAAGTTTAAGACCTTGTAGATAGTGATCTGTAAGGGTCTTAACTGTTGATACCTTAAGAGATAGAGATCTCTAGGAATAAGGTATTCTGATATGGATTATGGTCATACTGGTTATAATAATTATCGAGCTATAGTGCCAAGGCCACTATAACAAAATTGAGTATTGGTTTCATAAGATGCAACATTCGCATTGGCTGCGAGCACTGTTACTAGGGGATATGCAAGTGTCGTAAAAGGACTTGGCGTAGTCTCTGGGAACAGAGTGACTGATCAGCTTACCTAGCAATTTTTTAAATAGCCTATGATTGTCACATGAGTGTGGGTTTAAATGATTAGCCCATTAACGACTCTTTGGGCTAGTGGGAAATTGTTGGACATGCGAGCCCACGGCGAGCTATTATGCAATAAATGTTATTGTGAATATCATTCCCTGATCTGAAATGAAGAATAAACAATTTTCATAATATGTTCCTTAGTACAATTAGGGTTATATACCATGGCCATCTTGATGATCATACAGTTGTTGATTCAATTATTGAATCATAGAGGCTGGTGCTTGGATGAATATCTAAAGAGTTAGATTGAGGACTCATCAAGCACCGTCAAATGATTGTTAAGAGATGATCTCCAGCCTGAGTAGGAGATGGAAATCCTTTCTCATTTAGGATGATATCTAACCGACCTCTTGATGCAGGTCCTCTACATAGGAATAGAGATTCGGAGGTGTTAGATTAGTTGGGTCAAAGAGTTGATTTAACGAGATCGAGATAACCAAAGTCCTATGTCGTATGTTGTCATGATATAGGCACGCATCTTCTAACCAGAGACAGATGTGTTACTATATGTCTGAGTATGTACATTAGGCAGACCAATAGGTTGATGACCTAACCAAGGTCTATACACCGGCGTGCTGGTGTGCATATAAGGGTATATGAGTAATACGATCTCTCAAAGGGATCATATAGGTTCATTACTGAACAAGAAGACATGAGCTCACTCATGAGATGTTTTGAAGATCAAATTCCGTGCACGGTCGTCTCGCTTTGGAAGCTTGACTGAATTTGTAGATTTGATATATACTTTTGGAAAGTATATAATCAACACCTGGGTATGATATATGCTTTTGGAAAGTATAAGATCGATACCAACTCCCAATGATTGAATGAGAAACTTAATGATAAATCCCTGAAGCAGATAGTGTAAAATTGATCTTATACTTCGGGATTATTCTAGGTCTTCTAGTATGCAGGATGTACAAGTATTGAAAATACCTGAGGGTGATGTGATCATAAATGGTTGTATAACCATGATGCTTCCATTCCTAAGGAGTGATGAAATGGGTTTGGATTTTAGTGACTCCTCTCAGTAGAGAAGTAATCCAATCTTAGTCCAAATGTTGCACATTGATCTGAATATGATTCAGATGCAATGAGAAGATTAGATTTACGGTCTTGATTTAATCATGCATCTATGGGAGGCTCTAGATCTAGATTTGAGATGTGATCTCAATATCCAAGTCACTATACGTGGAACAATACAATAGCCATGTCCTTATCTCCAAGTATTCGCAGAGGAAGCGCATTATCCTTGAAAGAGTTCGGGATAATTTCATTATTTATATAAGTATCCGAGCATTGAGAAAATGGATAATTAAATGTGATTTATTTATCATGATTAATATGAATTCAATTCATATTATAAAGAGAGCTATCTTAGATAATTAAATGTGATTTGATTATCAAATATGTAAATAATGTGAATGTGATTCATATTATTTGGGCACATGAGAATAGAGATTCAAGATGATTAAATATGATTTAATTATCATGGATATTGAATAATATGGATAGCACTATCCATATTAATCACATATATTATAAATGTGATTTATAATATATAAGAGAGAGCTATTTGTAATTTACATTTGTTAATTAAATGTTAAAGTGAATTGGATTCACAGTGGATATTAAATTGAAAATGTAATTTACATTTTATTTTGGGTTGTGAATGTGATTCACAAATTTCCAATGGTAAGATTGCAATATTCATAGAATATTTATGAATTATTTTTATTGAATAATTTACAAAAAGTATTGTTGTAAATCTTGGATATTTCCATGGAATAATGTAATCTCATGAGATATCATGAGATTGCCACCAAATCCCATATTATGGAAGGAGGCAATCTTCATTCCATAATTTCCATGCTTGATTGATTTAATTAGGGATTAAATCATATTGATTTATCAATATATATTTAATCTAAATTAAATTAATTATTGTTGGTTTTTACCTACAAAATCTTGACCATTAAAAGAAACACAAATCAATGTGAGCCATTGGATTTATGTTGCCCATGGATTGAGATCCATGGATCCCAAAATATTATAAAAGGAGAGGTACCCCTTTGCTCTTCTATACACAATGAGAACATAAGTCTCTCTCTCTCTCTCTCTCTTTTTCTCTCTACACGTCAGTCCTCTCTCTTCTTCTCTCATGGTCGTCCACCATGGATGCCCTAGAGAAGTTCTCTATCACCGCAGCGTCGTCGTTATGATGCCCGATCGTTTGCTCGTGGATCTCCGTCTCCTTCGGTACGTCTCGCTCGTGAAGAAGACGTTGGATCTCGTGTGTCAAGATCAGGAGATCCGCCGCTTGGATCTTCAACATGGATTACGAGAAGCACGCGATTCATCCCCGCACTTGCAAGCGTCTCCTCTGTCGGATCGGACTTGAGACAGGAGGTCTCTTCGTTTAGAGACTCGATCGCAACCGCGCTTCAAGAGGTAATCCTATTACTTGTTTGTGGTTTAGATGAAACGATTCGAGAAGTGTTCTTGGATCATGTGGTTTCGTCGTATGAAAAAAAATGAATTTCCGCTGCATAGAACAACTAGTCTGACTAGTCGTTCTTCGTCGTATTCGATACGATACTCACGCTTTCGTGATGAGCTTGAGGATTATCCCATATCCTTCAACCCTCATGCCCATTTTAATGATCTTTACAATAGTTTCACTTATTTGTATATATGTATAGATGGTAGGCCAGAATTTCTTTATCAATAACATGATTTAATTATATACATATATCAGAATTTCATTGCACCAACATGATGTTAATTACATATCAAGAATGCCCTTCAAGGTCGATGTCTAACATACCACGTCTATATGAAATTATGCAATTACGTAAGCATAATGTTTCTGACATAATAAAATATCTTGCCTTTTTAATATAACTGACAAATTAAATAAATCACATTCATGGTTAACAAATGAAATGGGAAATGTAGGTATTCAAAAGGATAACCATATCTAATTTGAGCCTTTTCTCAATATATATATATATATATATATATCCTTCTCTCTATTGCACTCTCTCTTTCATTCTCGCACTCTCTTTCTCTTTCTTTCCCTCACATCGCCTTCTCTCGTGCCATCTCATTTTTTTATCAAGGGTTTACGGTATATACCCGCGACTGATCCAAATCCTTATTTTTCTAATATCACTCGTGAAACCGCAATCAATCTCTTGGAAATGGAAAAGAAGAAGAGGGTAAAAAGGAAAGAGAACATGAACCCTTTTCCTATAGTTATTATCGAATGAGACTAATAAGTCAAGAAGAGAATCAATCTGGAGATGTTAGATATTAGACTTGAAAGTGGTGTTGAAAACGTTCTCAGAAAGGGGATACTTTCCCCCTACTTTCATTCTTACTTAGCATGGAAGGATATTTAGTAGTAGTGTGCTTTCTCTTTTCTGAAGTTAGTCTTCCTGATAACTAGCTTCTCTCTCTCTCTATCCTCCGGCACTCTCCCTCTTTCCCTTGATTTAGTATGCCCCTTGCCTAAACACAACCCTCCATATTTATAGTTACAGAGAGCGAGACATGATGTGTTCCATGCAGAGCACACGATGCCCTTATGTGTTCTGTTGCTGCATACATGCTTTGTCTCATGCATATGGACACACCATCCTTCCTGTGTAGTCATTTTATTCTCTTTTCATGCAACAAGTGTGTCCTACACATTCTTTAAATATTATTTTATTCTTGTTTTAGGTCATTGCAGGGAGCATGTAAGCCATATTCTCTCAGGGAGCATACTCCTTTTTCCCTAATTAATACTTATTTTTTAAAAAGTGATCCCAACAAGTATGTGATGTAGCTATGGATGAAAACAATTTGATGCAGATACGGATATAGATGTTATCATATCCTTATCTTTTTTAATTAAGAATACAGATGTGGATACATAAATTGGTTAATACAAAAATTATGTTATCGTATCCTCAAAAATGGATACATACATAAAATGAATACAAATAATAACAATAATATTCTACAAATTAACTTAAGTATGCATCTATTGAGGGAAAAACAGTGAAGCATCTATCTTGAATAATATAATGATCTTCTTTCCATAAGCGACTTCATCACAATATAATTGTAGGAAGATGGAAGGGAATTCAACAAGATTATGACCTTATCCTCCTCCTAGTAAAGACATTCTCATTTCGTGTTTTTCTCCTCAAGTGTGAACATGTTTGTCGGAATTTTGTTGGATTCATTGAAGTTTGTGTCTAGCTTTGTCCAGTTAATTGTCTTTAGATCATAGAATTTCTTCTTTAATAATAGAAATTTTATCAAAGATTTGTATTTGTTTCATTCCTCGAGCTTCTTTCAAACCTTAGCCAAATCATCCGAGCCAATGACTTCACATAAAGTGTTGTCCGTCAAGAACAATTGCATTTTATATATAATTTCTGAGATCCCTCGTCTCTTTCTCTGCCATCTTCTGTGGCTTTTTCTCTATCGTTTGGAGAGTTTCATAAGTCCCTCTCGTGCAAGTAAAAAAAGAGAAGTCTTCACGAAAGAGTGTGATTTTTATACCATTAAATCCAGCTGAAAAGCAGAAGGAGCACCGCACTACAGGTACAGAGGCCAGTTTCAGTATCCTATAGTCAGTCCGCCTTAAGCAAAAACAAGAAAAAGCGGTCCAGTCCCCAATAGCTATTCATACTCCGTGCACTTTTACCCGATAAACTTTACTAACTGCCCGGTTAGCCCTCTATTCTACATAATTATCCCGGATTCTCTATAAGCTTGGTGACTCTTACGTCATAACCCATGTGGTTAACTCTCATCCATTGATTTAGTCGTGAACATAGATGGCATCTATCAAAAATATGACAAATATACCCTTCTTCTTTATTCAAATTGCACACCAAGGCCATCCCTACCCAGCTAGCCACCACCTCCTCCTCTCCTCCTTCTCGGCAGGCCTCCTCCCTTCTCCCGGTCACACTTCACCTCGATCACCACCTCCTCCTGCACTCCTCCTAGCTCCTTCCTGACCTCCTCCTCCCCAATCCCCTTCCCCCTCCCTCCTTCCCCTTGGTCGTGGATGAATGGAGCTACTAGCACTGAAACTCCGCTCAACTCCGCTCAACTCCGGCGACCGCTGCAGCATTTGTTGCTCACCTCCCTAGGTCGATGGAAGCTCGAACTCCCCTCTCTCCCCTACACCATGATCAAGGCCTTCTCCTGAGGCTGATAACCCAATTGGTTCACGCTCTCATTCTTGATTGGATCTTGCTCTGACCCATCTCGTGGAAACGGGTTGCATTGTTGTGCCATGGAATCAGGTATTATCTCCCATGTGTTGTTGCCAACAATTTGATCACTATGCATGTCGGATGGGGTGAGCTGTGTTACGCATCCAAGGTGTTCGACAAAAGTCTCCATCTTGCTGATGTCGTGTCATGGACGACCGTGGCCAGCGGGTACTCAAACATCGCTGACTTTGGAGTCGCTCATTGGTACGTAGTTCGATCTAGCGAGTGATGCAATATCTACTCTTTTCTCCTTGATCCATCAGAACCTCGAGCTCCCCTCCCTCCCCCCACACCATGTCGTGAAGCTACAACGCAGAAGGCCCCAGGTTGGGTTGCCCAGAAGGGAGAGGAAGGAGGAGGGGGCAGAACGAAGGAGAGAGGGGGAATACAATCCACCATTGGATTTTATTGCAGTTCTGATTAATTCAAGATTAACTCAGGTAATTTAACTTAAGACGAGCCAAATTAACGGCATGATTACAGGAGTTCTGTAATAATTATGTAGAATAATACATTGTTAAGTGAGTAATTTGCAAAGTTTACTACGTTTGTGGTGTAAAAACCCCTGGTGCATTTAAAAATCCCCAGTTGCCTTCCAAGCGGCCAAGTAGGCTTTGGAATCCCAACGAATCCATACCATATATCCTGTTGCTTAGGACGAAAACAAGCTTTGCTCAACTTGTCCAAACTCCCTCACCCTAATCCACCAACTGATGACATCACCCTTTTCTTTACGAGGAGCTCATAAAGCTTCTTAGGGTTCGTTTGGTTGTAGGGTTGGGCCGGGTTGGGTTGGCCCAACCTGGGGCATCCCTCCTTCCAAACATCCCAATCCTCCTCACAGTTTACTATTTACAGGGGTACCCCAACCCAACCCTGCCCAACCCTGCAACCAAACGAACCCCTTAGTCTCCACAGATCAACATCAAGTACTAAATGTGCACCACAAGGTCCCTGTCTTAATTAGGATCCTCTGATACATGTAATTAGGTGGGTAACTTCCAGTATACGTCAACGTCAGATTGCTTACATTTGCATGAAAAAATGTAAGCCCTCCTCACATGCATGCACCCACATATGCACTACACCTGTAAAGTTGCCATGTTTTTATGCATATAATACTTCCATCTATGACTGAAAGAGACATCTTCTAATGCTATCTACTGTTCAACTAACTGTTCTATATGCCCCCAATGATTGGCTCAGCCCAAGGATTTTTTTTCTTCCTTTTTACCCCTCGCCAAGATCTGAAACCCTAATGCGTGAAACATCTGTCATCTAAAGATACTGATGAAATTGCTACTGTCCATGAGGTTCAAGAACAGTGTTGATCAGTTCGTTCAGTATCAATACTGATCGAACATGATTTGAGTTGTGTAATTTACACAAACCCGAACCCTCCGCTGAGTTTAGCTAGGGTTCGGTTGATTCTGGTGTGAATAAGAAGCGACATATTTTCACACGAAATGCCTCTAACATAAGTTTGAATTTCCCATTTGCATGCATGTGTTGATTTGACTGGAATTTCTCCATTGGTGGGTCCGATAAGGAGTGATTTTACTGCGGGATACGCTGCACAGAAAGCTGCCTCAGCTAAAGTTGCTAAGCACGAGAAGGCTTGTATTGACAATCAACATGTATTCATTTCTTTTGGTTTTGACACCTTCAGATTCTTGGCTACTGAAGCAGTAGGGCTTCTCAAAAGGGTCCAAAGAATTATGCATAGTAATGTTAAGGTTCCTAGATCTATAGATGTTGTATTTCGAAGAATTGGATTTGTCATCCAAAAAAGATCGGCGGTGCAGCTTGTTGCCCGTCTCCCATAAATCTCTTTGTAATAGCTTTGTATTAATTGATAACTCAAATCTAATGTTCGCAGGTATCCCGAATTAGTGAATGAATTGTCTGGTAATTTCATTTCCCACAATAATTGAAATGTAGAAATGAAGTTAGGAGAGCAAACTATAAAGAGTGACTCTGTTTTCCTCTCTAAGTAATTACTATTTTACTATCAATAAATTTTTTATTACTTACTAAATTATGTTAACTCTCGGCACAATCTGACTTGAAAAACAAGCGTGTTTTTGCCTCACACCATTTTTCAAAACGGAACTTTGGTCAAAGCCATATGTGTATAAGTTGGCAACAATTTAATTAAAAAGTTTGTGTAACTTCTATGTCCACGTCACTTTAGGATAAGACTAAGTTTAAGCTTGAAAGCTATTGATTCGGATACTGTGCAATGGACCAGATTGATACGTAACATCATACGTACGATGTCCCAAATATCTTGATCTTGTACTCGTATTAACTCTACTTAATTATGCACATAAAAATGCTCTTCGATCTCCGTATAGATGCAATAGATGCCTTGACACAAACGTAATCTTTAAGGGTAATTCAACTTTTAATAAATATGGCCATTTAATTTCTAGGTCAAAGACACGGATAGCTAGCCAATTTTAATATATATGTAGACCACATGCATCGAGGGGCCTTCGCTATTCAACGAAACCCTGCCTTGGAAAATCCCAAAATGATCATAATTAAATTCGAGGAATTTGATTTATGATATGATCACAATCAGATCTGAATCATCTTAGGAATCATCTTGGATATCGTCGAGCCGCGACATATACGGCTTACAAGACGAATTCGAAGATTACCGGGTCGAACTAGCTAGCTAAGGACCGATCGACCGCATCCTCTACTGCCTTGATAGATATTTTTTTGGATGATTTTAATATTTAAAGACCTTATAAAATGATGGAATTTGATCAAGGAGGATAAGCTCGGAAATATTTATGTTTCCTACGCATTAAAATATAGTCAAATTGGCCAACTAGATGTTGCAGTTCATCGATCCCAACATATTCCATTTGAAGAACTCTTGTTTCTGTGCAATATGATGATCATTGAATCGGAAAATTCCCTAACACTGGTATGGTATATATGCTCATGATAATCATACGAGCAAACGAAGAACACAGGAATTTATGTGATTCCGAAGATCCAAAGAAAGAAAGGCGAAAATTTCATCGCGGCGAACACGAACACAGCAGTCGAAAAATCCATAGAAGTTGAGGATCTACACAAAGATTACATCAAAATCTCATTCGAGATCTACCCAACATAATCAAGCTAACATTAATTAAGCAAACACAACACTAATCGCACGGTGATATACAGCAAGTTCACCTCCTGATCGGGGAGCCAGAATTGGAGGAGCAATCGTCCACCACCTCGCTCCTGTGGAAGCTCCGGTGACACCCGCACGCCGCGCACCGCAGCGCGGCCACCGTGCCCTCCTCACCGTCCGCCATGAACTCCCTGCACCCGTCCACCGCGTACCGCCCGATGCCCGCCGCGTGGTTCTTCATGCACTCCCCGTAGTAGCGCGCCTCCTCCGCCTTCTCCTTCTTCGCACGCACCGCCTTCTCGCCGTCCCGCCGAGGCCCCATGGTCAGCGCCAGGATCAGCTTCTGATCGTCACCTCGGAAGCAGGAATCCCGATGGGATTTTATACATGAGAGGAGGGAGAGCCATGTGGGGCTCTTGCTCAAACCTTAATGGTTGGGTGGATGATTAAATTGGGGTTAATTATAATCTACAGAATCCTTACAGATGCTGTTGGCATGATTCCACTGTGGGGGATTGATCCAAACGACCGTGGGTAGGTGGTTGTGAGATCACGGGCTAATGGTTTAGGGTTCATGCAGTCATGTGGCCCTGGGCTGCTACTGTTCACCTAATTATCCTGACTACTGTGCTTAGTTTTTCCTCCTGTCTTCTAGGGCTTCTGTCCAACTGCCTCCTCCTCCTCCTCCTTGCCCTAATTCCTTGTGATGATGTGTGGATGGTAACGAAAACGATCCGGTTCGGCATGCGGTTCGGCGAATGACGAACCCTGTTACCGATCGAGTCACCTTTCTCGATCGATTATTCGTTGTAAAATTAACTTTTACGTCGTGATTCGCAATCGGATAGAACTTGAGGATCTCTCCCTGTCAACAGTTTGCTTGGTATCTTAATCTTGATCTTAACTACGTGGGGTCCGAATGAAAGCATTGACCTTGCATTTGATAGATTAGATGCGATGTGGGTGCCACCGAGAAGGAAATATGGGTTCCTCTTTTCCCATTACAGCCGACAGTGGTTGAGCTACCGATCTGCCACTGCACCCTTTAGTTTAGTGGCTGGGGGCGGATTGTCTGCTGAAGGTATCTGTCGGATGGGGAATGGAGGCCCTCTCATAGGAGATCGGGATAGTCGATTCCCTATCAGAGACGTTCATTCCCCATCCGACGGATCCCTTTGCGCTACAACAGATCTTACAGCAAACGATCCTCTTTGAGTTGTGACTTGTGAGATACCTTTCGGAGCAACGTGGGTGAAAAATACACCGCATTTATATAGAAAAATACAACACCTCAGTGTGAAACATGAAGGTATTTTCGCTTATGGAGGGAATTAATTTCGATTTCGAAATGGAAAAAAATGTGCTAAATAATTAAAGACACGTTTTTTGTGAGAGTTTGGATCGAAGAATTGACATCACTAGTTCGGGTGCAAAGAGTTCCCTGCGGCTGAGTTTATTCACTTAAATATTAAATTGTTATTGGATTATTTCTACAATATTAAAAATTTAAAAAATAGTGCAATTTTACAACTATTTTTCACATATTTTAGAGCACCAAATATAATAAAAGATTCAAAATATATTTGAACCCCATTTTACAAAAGAAATACACTACATAAAAAAATCTCAACATTTTTTTAAAAAAAGCACGCAAAGCAAACCTTCAGTTTTTTTCTTAGTTCTCGATAATAATCTATCAATTTAAAGAATAAACAGACCCGTAATAAAATTACAACGCTTAAAATCTTTTGCACGAAATTAGCAATCTTTTCGAAAAAAAATATGCGTAATGTCTAGTTTTCTCGTCTGTAGATCGCCTCCTTTGTACTCGACAATCACTTCCTCAACGAGAATAAAACTAAGAAGAATTCAACTATATTTCAGCAGAAATCGTTTTGCAGTCGACACTAAATTCCAAATTAAATAATTTTACCAATATATGTTTGTTCATGGTGTTTGTGGATTTTTTTTGAAAGTTTTCTGTATATTGATATGCAAGAAGTAAAGTTACAGTAGGAAGGCCTAGGCCTTGGTTTCAAGAACGGGAAATTGGAGGGGGGGGGGGGGGGGGGGGAACGGGGCTCCAAGGAGAACAAAATCTCGGACCCGCGGTTATCTTTCAAGTATAATGGTATCAGTCACAATTTTGTTCACAATGGCTGCAGTGGAGAAGAACCTACCGATAGCCCATCGCCCATTCCTTTCACTCCAAATCTCCCAGATCGTCGTGGTGAGAGCAATTCCAATGCGTTGTCAGGTCTCGGAGGAGTTTAAGCACTTAATCCATTCCAAGATCTCGGCAAGGTTGCAAGACGCACTCGTCGTCATCCCAAAATTGGAGCAAGTCTTGGACGGTTGGACCATACTTCAAAGGCGAAGAGACAGTCAAAGAAGATGTGGCTCAGAGATTCCATGGCGTTGTTGCAAAGGTAGCAAGAGGTATGAGCAGAGATCCCAAGTCTTGCTAGCCAATCCATAGTGGGGAGGCGACCAAGGTTGCCATACCTTATTGACCCAAGGCACTGGGTTGGGCGGACAATGTCAACAGCTGACGAAAAGGAGTGGCGACTCCCGGCTGGGAGCCACACAAAAGGTGGGCGAGATCCACCGATCGCGTCCCGAAGAAGAGGGCGATAGGAGAGGATAAGCTTCCACAAAGGAGATGCCGAGGCTGGCGGTTCCACATCAAAGAGGGGAGGAAGAGTGCAAGTATTCGGTATTCATAAAGGTAGCCCATAAGGAGGAGCCATCGCTCAGGATTCTCCACAACCAAGAGATCATCATGGCAGATCTAATGGTAGTCACAGAACGCAATCCCATACCCCCTCACCCTTTGGAGGAAAATAGTGTCCCAAGTGATGGCATGGAGCCCATAGTTCCAGAGGAAATCCGCACAAAGTAGTCAACCTTACGAGCGGTGCATGACGGGATGATCATGCCAGCAGCCCAGAAGAGAACAATGCCATCAACGACAGTCTTCAATAGTTGTAAACGGTCGACCATAGATAGGGCCTTTGCTTTCCAACCACACAGTAAGGCCCTGACCCTGTCCTCCAGAAGTCGCGTCGTAAAGCCCCGATCGTAGGAGGAAGCAAGGGGCATCCCTAAGTAGGATGTTGGTAGGGAGTGTCCGAGCAATCCAAGGTGAAGATACGTCCCAAAATCAACCTTAGATCGTTTTGGGCAGAAAAGCTTGCTCTTTCGATCATTCATTGCAAGCCCAGACATACCAAGTAAGTCATTCAAGATATCTTTGACCGTTAAAAGGGAGATGGTTGTAGCCTTGCAGAAGAAGAGCAGGTCATCAGCATATATGAGGTGAGTTGGGGCGGACAAGCGACCACACCTAAGTGGCTTGAGTGCACCATTAGCAACATAGGACTTCACCAAGCTAGAGAGGGCCTCCATCCCCACCATGAAAAGGAGCGGGCTTAAAGGGTCACCTTGGCGCAAACCCCTTGAGCCATGAAAAAAACCACGAGGGGAGCCATTAACCATGACAGAAAAGTTGGCCGTGGAGATGCAGTTGTTAATCCATGAAATCCATCATGCCCCGAACCCCATGCCCTCCAGGAATTTCATGATAAAAGCATGCTCAATTGTGTCAAAAGCCTTAGAAAGGACGACCTTAAGGCAAGCCCGATTGGAGGACTTCCTGTCGAAGCCCGTCGTGAGTTCTTGAGCAAGTCTCAAAGCTGTCGCCATGGTGCGGCCTTTAATGAAGGCAGTTTGATTGGGAGAAATAATCTGAGGCAGCATAGTCGCTAATCGAGATGCTAAAAGATTGGCGAAAATCTTTTTGTAAAATCCCATATTTTTCCAAAAATCTGGAGTATTTTTGACATCCAAAAAATTCAAATAATCATGCCTTTTCGTAGATTTCGTTGAGATCTTTCCAAAGAGCCCAAGAACATCCAATTCTGACATTCCTAGCACAAGATATCAATGTTTTATGTTGGATGATCGAGATACATATATGGATCCAAACCGGATCCGAAACTTGATCCATTTACACCTCTCCTTCTATAAATATGCTATGATAGGTTGCCCTCTCCAAAGCCCTAGCTACCACCATCCTCCCCTCTCATTGGAGCACCACCATCTTAGTCAGTGTAGTCATCGAAGGATCGCCGTCGACGTCGGAGAAGGAGCTCTGATCGAAGATCCACGACCACCATCATGTAGGAAAGCTTGAGGTCACCTTCGTACACGCATTCGCTCTACAATCGAGCAACGAAAATATCGTTCCGCGTGAGAGGAGATCCCGAGGGAACATCCTCAGAGGTAACGATGTCATACTTTCCTCTTGCTGTTGGTTCATACGACTTTTGTACCCATATGCTTGAACGTGTTCAGAGCCTTAGTTATTCTTATGAGGTGCTTCATATACTAGTAATGATAAATACCTTTCTCTTGTTGTTGGTTTCCACATATTTTTATCTGCATATAATCGAACATGCATTAGAGCCTTAGTCACTCGTATGATGAGATTCATTAATAGCAACGATAGTTTATTTCCTCTATGTGCTTTCACATGATTTTATACATCTCATTCAGTTCGTTTCGCTTGAATATTAATACGAGAATGATTCACAGTTTTTGAGTTATTCTCAAATTTATCCCGATGAAGAAGTCTCTGTTTGCTGTCGACCTTTTAGATCCTTAAAGTATTTGATATTGGCATATGAATCAGTCCGGACTTTGACGTAATCATCACATGTGACCATTAAATCATGAACACAAATACACACTCCACAAAGTTCTCACGTTGAATAAGATTGATCATACAATCAACATTATTGTCATTGGACAAGCAAGATATCCACTGAAACGGAAGATTTTATATAAATTAGGTTGCATGTGATTATCATTAATATTATCTTGCATGAATGATGTTGGAATATAACTCCCAATTAATTACATAATTAACAAATCTAAGGGAGACGTTACTTTAATTGGAGAAGGTGTATCGTGCTTTTTGTTTTCTAACATAAGTCATAATAGCACATTCTCATATAGTATATTGTGACATGAGATTTAAAGTAATTATTCCCCTTACCCGGATGGTAAGATATAGTGCAGTCATAATCCTTCAACAGCTCCATCCATCGTCTTTGCCTCATATTCAACTCTCGCTGGTCAAAAATATATTTGAGACTCTTGTGATCTGTAAAAATCTCAAACGTGACCCCATATAAATAGTGACGCCATATCTTTAACGCGAAGACTATATCTGCCAACTCCAAGTCATGAGTAGGGTAGTTCCGTTCATGGTTCATCAGTTGTCATGATGCATATGCTACGACATGACCACGTTGCATCAACAGTGCTCCTAAACCCTCCTTTGATGCATCGGTATACACTGTAAAGTCTAAAGGGCGTGAAGGAAGGGTGAGAATCGGAGAACTGGTCAGTCTTTCTTTCAACGTACGAAAGCTCAGATCGCACTTATCGCTCCAAATGAAAGGGACATCTTTCTGTATCAGACGAGTAAGTGGTAGAGCTAGCTGCGAGAAGCCCCTAACAAAACGTCTGTAGTAGCCGGCGAGGCCTAAGAAGCTGCGTATCTCGGTAACTGTCTTGGGCTGCTCCCAGGACATGACTGCCTCTCTCTTGCCTGGATCAACTGCCACACCTGCTCCTGAAATTACATGATCGAGGAAAGCTACTTCGGTAAGCCAAAATTCACACTTGCTGTATTTTGCATACAACTTGTGTTCTCTGAGTGTCTCAAGAATAGTATGAAGATGTTGTTCATACTCATGCTCATCACGTGAGTAGATCAAGATATCATCAATGAACACTACCACAAAACAATCTAAGTATGGACGGAAAATTCCGTTCATCATGTCCATGAACGCGGCAGGTGCATTCGTGAGTCCAAACGGCATAACCACAAACTTATAGTGGTTGTATCTGCTGCGAAAAGCAGATTTAAGCACATACGTGTCCTTAATTCTCAATTGATGATAACCCGATCGTAGGTCAATCTTTGAGAATACCGCTGCACCTTGCAACTGATCGAAAAGATCATCTATTCGTAGAAGTGGGTAACGGGTTCTTTACCATCCTCTTATTCAATTGCATGTAATCGATGCACCCATCCTTCTTCTTTACGAAGAGGACCGGTGCTCCCCAAGGTGATGTACTGGGATGTATAAATCCCTTTTCCAATAACTCCTGCAGTTGTACTTTGAGCTCCCTGAGTTCGGCTGGTGCCATTCTGTATGGAGGAATGGAGATCGGTTGCGTGTCGGGTATCAAAGTAATCTCGAACTCGATCTCCCTCTTTGGCGGTAGTCCAGGTAATTCCTCTGGGAATACATCAGGAAAATCTCGTACAATTTTAACGTCTTCAATCATACGATCTTCGACGGGTAACTCCATAACATGAGCGAGGAAACCTATGCAGCCCTGATCGAGCATGTGTTGGGCCTTCAATGTCGATACATACAAGACCTTACTATCTGAGGTACGTCCTTCAAACTGAAAGATAGGTATACCTGGGAGACGGAACACTATCGTCTTCTCAAAACAATCAAGGCATGCATGATATTGCTCGAGCCAATCCATACCTAAAATGACATCAAAATCTTCTAACTGAATGAGTAAAAGATATGCGGGCAATATGTGTCCGCCGGTCTGCACTGCTACATTCTCCGCTCCTTGTCGCACTATGAATAATTGGCCCCCTGGGCTCTTGATGTAGTAAGGAGATGGAACACAGACTGGCTCTCTATCTAACTTGGGCACTAATCGATGTGCTAGAAAAGAGTGCGTAGCTCCCGAATCAAATAAAGCATGTAAAGATATACCATGCACTGAAATCATACCTCGCACTACAGCTCTTGAGGCGCGGGCCTGCTCCTGTGTGATTGCATTCAATTGTCCCTACGGGTGTGATGGGGCATTAGAACCTACAGCACTAAAGGTTGGTCGTGGTAGAGGACGTTGAAAGCCTCGACCTCCATGACGAGAAGCTGATCTATGTAATTGTGCGCGTGAGAAAGTTGATCGTACACTTGGTTAATGACTGCCTGAGATGTCGACAAGTAAGGGACACTTGGCCTTTTGTTGGCAGTGGAAACACCTACGATCTCCTAGCTGAGAAATAGAGCCTCCCGAGACAAGGCTAGTACCTCCTATCTTGCGACTCTGTGAGCGTGCCGAAGAGCAGAAGGAAGTAGTACTGTGACCTGCCAAGCCCTGCCCCAAAGTAGGTGTAGGGGCAAATCTGCTAATGGTAGGAGTGGTAGACACTAGGTGGAAACGACGCTCTCTACGAGCTCTGTAGAAATCTCGGCGAGTAGATCTCCTGGGCTGAGGTGGTTAGAAATGTGATGGACTCCCCTGAAGCTGACTCTGAGTTGCCTCCATCTTGATAGCTTTAGCAGCTGCAGATAGCTGGTGTTGCACATCGTCACGCAGTCCCCGGATAAACTTCTGTAAATTCTCCTCAGGAAAAGTAGTGGTCGCTGGTGAGTGGCGGGAGAGTTCAGTGTAACGAAAGAGGTATTCTTGCGCCGTCATTGACCCCTGCTTCAGCTCCGCAAACAACCTCCTCTGATCCTCAACCCAGTGATCAGGATAGAACTGACTACGGAACTCGTCAAGAAAAATTTCCCATGTTATGGGATCCTCCAGATGTTCCTTGGTGGCGAACCACCAACGCTCAGCATAGACTACTAGTGAAAACTCCACAAATGTAAGCCAAGACTCTTCAGGAGCATGAATCATCCTCAACACTTTAGATACGTGATCCAGCCATAGCTCAGCCTCATCTGGCGTGCCGGTACCAAAGAATTGTGGCATCTTAGATCTCTGATATGCTGTGTAGGTCGTCTGATGTTTTTGCAGCGTCTCTAGGTCATCTGATCCTTCCGGGCCCAAAGACACCGAAGGGTGAACACTTCCCTCCTCCTCATGAGAAGGCTGGTACGAGGAATCATCCTGCTGAAGAAGCCTTTGCTCCAATACCTCCTAACATTGTTGTATACCCTGTACGGCCTGGACTAGTAAGGCCAACTGTTGTGCAATATCAGGGTCAACACGAGGCGGCATGATTCCCTGCGAGAATCATTATATTAGAAATTATCTCCATGGTTATAGAGACAATGGATACTTTAAACAGTACTTGAATTATCCTCCTTAACTAATAACAAGGTCAGAAGACTCTGTCGCTATATTTATATTTCAAATATTGTTAATAGTTCTAATATGTAAAAGAAAGAATGGAGTATCGGGTTTTGATCCCATATGTGACGCCCCGCCCCTTCGGCTACCGAAACCGACAGGACGGGAGCGTCGGACCTACGGTCCAAATACGCCCATGATCTATGATACTTAGCAAACCATCTTATGCACATTAGATTAACATTTGAAATATAAATAACAACAGGAGAATAATGTGAAATGAAAAGTAAAATGCACCGTCCATTCTCATTGATAACCATAATCATCAAGTCCATGTCCATAAAATGAGATATATCATATAACTATGATTTTGTAGAAGCAGCTCTCCAAATTTTCCACTACAATGTCTCTCAAATAGAACGTAAAATAATGCAGAAATAAATAAGTTACTCTAAGTAGGACGCATTCTGCCTGATGCGAGTATGGCGAAGAAAAGTCTGATCTTCTCAAAAGTCGCTACTGTTGCGGTTGCTGCTCTATACCTGTTGGGTTCACACAAGGATAACGTTATGAGCAATTGCCCATCAACGCGATAAACACTATGATAACTAATATAGGGGTAAGCAAGAAGGTATACTCAACTTTATCAAATGGTACATGCATGAATTGTAACACCAAGTTATTCTGATTCACATTGGATCACATAATAATTTACTTTTATTTATTTATATAATAATCATTTAAGTACCACCACCATAATCTTGATATTTCTACAAGTTGAATGGAGTCCACAATGGTATACAATTTCCGACACCCGATCAATAATCATTTCTCGTATTATTTTAGCACATGCAAGTACGCGACTCACAGGCCTCCGCTACGCGGGAACTTGATATTCATCTTGAGTAAACCCTCAAGAACTGTGTTCAACTACAACATGAAAAAGATCATAATCTCAATTTTTCCAACTTCAAACCACATCCCGGAACACCTCTCACAATATTGTTACTCAAAATAGAATTTGATGCGGCCACACCCAATTCTACTCCGAGGCCTAATATTGTCTATAAGTGTGAAATCAAGAACGCCAACCGTGTCACCTGCCAACTCCGTCGAGCGACTCCGGATGCAACCGGGCTGCTAGGTGCAACGCGTCACCCAACTCGTCCGTTGGGGTCGCGACCTTCATGGCATCTATCCGAGCCCAAGGGTGCATGCCCAATCCCTTGTGGCTCCTTACTCCATCTACCTCATCATCTTGGACTCCGATCAATGGACAATACTCACCACAAGTCCAAACAATGCTAGCAATCTGATGCAATTTGAATTAATTAGGCCGATGATTGTTGTATATTTATTGCGGCTCATTTCTAATTTCACCAAAAAAACCAGTGTACTAACATTTTCCATGATGTCCCCCCTTTTTTTCACACTAATTTGAAGCATCCTTTAAAAGGGCCATTTTGAAATATATGTGCATATATACATACATATATATGTGTGAGTGTGTGTGTGTGAACGGTGGGAGTTAACTTGAAAGTAGCCGCTTATTATCTGACTAATCAGGTATTTTGCAAGTAAAAAATGGATATATATATATATATTACTACTTCTATTTTTAGTCAAGAATAAGATCCGAAGCAACTCGATTGTTTGATAAACATTGATGACCACCTCTTTAACTAATGGTGGTATATAAATCATTGGTCAAGGTGTACCAACAGTAACAAATTTCATAATCTTAATCAATAGTTATATGCTCTATACAATATTATGTTATTGGCTAATACCCTTTTACAGAAATCTACGTACCTATAGTTGATAAATATGTCAACAAAACACAGGAAATAACCAACCCTACAATATAGCAAACAAATGCGTATGGGATAATAATTTTTTTCGAATAACAAACTAAAAACCTGAGAATACCAATTAGCAAGGTTTGTTAGGAATTTATAGTAACATCCTTGGTATAAACTGGACACAAGGAGAGTCAATTAGGTCTGCTTTATTTTCCCATACTTATGGGTACAATAATTACTTTAAATCTCATGTCACAATATACTATATGAGAATGTGCTATTATGATTTATGTTAGAAAACAAAAAGCACGATACACCTTCTCCAATTAAAGTAACGTCTCCCTTAGATTTGTTAATTATGTAATTAATTGGGAGTTATATTCCAACATCATTCATGCAAGATAATATTAATGATAATCACATGCAACCTAATTTATATAAAATCTTCCGTTTCAGTTGATATCTTACTTGTCCAACGACAATAATGTTGATTGTATGATCAATCTTATTCAACGTGAGAACTTTGTGGAGTGTGTATTTGTGTTCCTGATTTGATGGTCACATGTGATGATTACGTCAAAGACCGAACAGATTCATATGCCAATATCAAATACTTTAAGGATCTAAAAAGTCGACAGCAAACAGAGACTTCTTCATTGGGATAAATTTGGGAATAATTCAAAAACTGTGAATTATTCTCGGATTAATATTCAAGTGCAACGAACTGGATGAGATGTATAAGATCATGTGAAAGCACACAGAGGAAATAAACTATCGTTGCTATTAATAAGTCTCATCATACAAGTGACTAAGGCTCTAATGCATGTTCGATTATATGCGGACAAAAATATGTGAAAACCAACAACAAGAGAAAGGTATTTATCGTTACTAGTATATGAAGCACCTCGTAAGAATAACTAAGGCTCTAAACACGTTCAAGCATATGGGTACAAAAGTCTTATGAACCAACAGCAAGAGGAAGGTATAACATCGTTACCTCCGAGGATGTTCCCTCGAGAACTCCTCTCATGCGGAACGATATTTTCGTCGCTCGATTGCAGAGCGAATGCGTGTACGAAGGTGATCTCGAGCTTTCCTACGTGATGGCGGCCGCAGATCTTCGATCGGAGCTCCTTCTCCGACGTCGACGGCGGCCCTCTGATGACTACACTGACTAAGATGGTGGTGCTCCAATGAGAGGGGAGGATGGTGGTGGCTAGGGCTTTAGAGAGGGCAACCTATCATAGCATATTTATAGAAGGAGAGGTGTAAATGGATCAAGTTTCGGATCCGGTTTGGATCCATATATGGATCTCGATCATCCAACATAAAACATTGATATCTTGGGCTAGGAATGTCAGAATTGGATGTTCTTGGGCTCTTTGAAAAGATCTCGACGAAATCTACGAAAATGCATGATTATTTGATTTTTTGGAAGTCAAAAATACTCCAGATTTTTGGAAAAAGATAATACGGGGTTTTACATCATAAAAATCTTAAAGGAAGTCTCATCCTCGAGACGTAGGATTTAACGTATAAATTTTGAATATGATGTAGATTCGGGCATAAAAAATCTTAAAGAGAACGAAACCCATAAAAATCTTAAAGAGGGTTGAAATAGGGTTTCGTGATCATACCTTCAAAAAGATAGGGGTATTTCTGTCGCATATCTGCCTCAAGCTCCCATGTGGCCTCCTCAACATTCTGACTTTGCCACAATACCTTGACCAAAGGGATGTCCTTCCGTCGCAACCTCTTGATTGCCCGGTCTAAAATCTGCACGGGTGCCTCAAGAAAGGATAAATTCGGTTCAACCGCGAGATTCTCATAGCTAATCACATGTTGAGGGTTTCGAATATACTTCCGGAGGTTTGATACATGGAATACATCATGCACGCCTTCCAAGTGAGGGGGGAGTGCTACTCGGTATGCTACCTTCCCAATACGGGACAAAATCTCAAAAGGGCCAACGAACCTCGGTGTCAGCTTGCCCTTCATACCAAATCTTTGAATACCCTTCACCGGAGATACTCTCAAGAAGACAATCTTTGACTTCAAACTCGAGATCATGACGCCTCTGATCAGCATGGTCTTCTGACGGCTCTGTGCAGTCAATAATTTCTTCCTAGTCGTTTCCACGGCTCTTGTTATGTCCTCGATTATCTGAGTGGAATAAATACCCTTGTCACCCACTTCCTGCCAACACAAGGGAGTAGTGCATCTTCGCCCATACAATGCCTCGAAAGGTACCATGCCAATATTAGCATGGTAGCTGTTGTTATAAGTGAACTCCACTAAAGGAAGATGATCCTTCCAATATCCTTTCCACTCAATGGCACATGCTCTGAGTAGATCCTCAAGAGTCTGAATTGTCCTCTCTGATTGTCCATCCGTCTGCGGATGATATGCTGAACTAAGACACTGTTCAGTTTTTAGGGCCTTCATGAATTCTCCCCAATAATGTGACGTGAAACGAGAGTCCCTATCAGATACAACCTCCTTGGGAATCCCATACAAGCAAATAACATGTTGAATATATAGTTTGACCAGATCCATCGGAGTGCATGTCATGTTCACGGGAATAAAATGTGCAGACTTAGTCAACCGGTCCACAATAACCCAAATAGCATCATATCCACCTACTGTACGAGGTAAGGATGTCACGAAGTTCATAGAGATACTCTCACATTTCCACAACGGAATAGGAAGTGATTGTAACAAGCCAGGAGGACGCTTGTGCTCTGCCTTCACCAATTGGCACGTAAGGCAACGACTAACATGTTCTGCAACATCTCTTCATCCCCTCCCACCAGAAGTGTTGATGGAGGTCTCTATACATCTTGGTGCTTCTTGGATGGATAGATAATCTAGAATAGTGAGCCTCATCTAGGATGTCCCTCCTTAACTCACCACAAGGCCTTAAATGTCGGTTTCGGTCACCATTTCGGTGACGACAAAAATAGAATTTTGATGGAACTTCGGTCAAATTTCGATCAAAATTTCGATCATTTCGGTTATTTTTTGTACTAGGACCCCCATATTTCGGTCATTTCAGTCATTTCGGTCGAATTTCTATTTCGATTGGATATCGATATTCGACAGAAATTTGACCGAATTTCGCTGAAATTTGAGGCCATGACTCACCATCATCAAGGACACAGACACGGTCCCCCTTCCATAAGATGGACTCACAGACTCTGAATCCATCAAACTCCTCCTTCATGCATCGATGGAATAAGTCTTGTAATTTCTGATCTATTTGTTGACCATGCACAATCCTATCCCATAGTCCACTATACTTGGAAGGTACAGTTACAGCATCTGTAGTACTATCAAATGGGTGCCACTCACTGAGGGTCGTGAGTATATCCCAAGTCTGTAGCCATGTTGCGGTACCTTCGGTATGTGTTCTCCTACTCAAAGCATCCGCCACTACATTCCCCTTACCCGGATGGTAAGAGATAGTGCAGTCATAATACTTCAACAGCTCCATCCATCGTCTTTGCCTCATATTTAACTCTCCCTGGTCAAATATATATTTGTGACTCTTGTGATCTGTAAAAATCTCAAACGTGACACCAGATAAATAGTGACACCATATCTTCAACGCGAAGACTATAGCTGCCAATTCCAAGTCATGAGTTGGGTAGTTCCGTTCATGATTCTTCAGTTGTCGTGATGCATATGCTACGACATGACCACGTTGCATCAACACTGCTCCTAAACCCTCCTTTGATGCATCGGTATATACCGTAAAGTCTAAGGGGCCTGAAGGAAGGGTGAGAATCGGAGCAGTGGTCAGTCTTTCTTTCAACGTACAAAAGCTCAGCTTGCACTTGTCGCTCCAAATGAAAGGGATATCTATCTGTGTCAGACGAATAAGTGGTAGAGCTAGCTGCGAGAAGCCCCTAACAAAACGTCTGCAGTAGCCGGCGAGGCCTAAGAAGCTGCGTATCTCGGTACCTGTCTTAGGCTGCTCCCAGGACATGACTGCCTCTATCTTGACTGGATCAACTGCCACACCTGCTCCTGATATTACATGATCGAGGAAAGCTACTTCGGTAAGCCAAAATTCACACTTGTTGTATTTTGCATACAACTTGTGTTCTCTGAGTGTCTCAAGAATAGTATGAAGATGCTACTCATACTCATGCTCATCACGTGAGTAGATCAAGACATCATCAATGAACACTACCACAAAACGATCTAAGTATGAACGGAAAATTCTGTTCATCATGTCCATGAACGTGGCAGGTGCGTTTGTGAGTCCAAACGGCATAACCACAAACTCATAGCGGTCGTATCTGGTGCGAAAAGCAGATTTAAGCACATTTGTGTCCTTAATTCTCAATTGATGATAACCCAATCGTAGGTCAATCTTCGAGAATACCGCTGCACCATGCAACTGATCGAAAAGATCATCTATTCGTGGAAGTGGTTAACGGTTCTTTACTGCCCTCTTACTCATTTGCATGTAATCGATGCACGAGCGCATAGACCCATCCTTCTTCTTTACGAAGAGGACCGGTGCTCCCCAAGGTGATGTACCAGGACGTATAAATCCCTTTTCCAATAACTCCTGCAGTTGTACTTTGAGCTCCCTGAGTTCGGCTGGTGCCATTATGTATGGAGGAATGGAGATCGGTTGCGTGTCGGGTATCAAAGTAATCTCAAACTCGATCTCCCTCTCTGGCGGTAGTCCAGGTAATTCCTCTGGGAATACATCAGGAAAATCTCGTACAATTTTGATGTCTTCAATCATACAAGCTTCGATGGATAACTCCATAACATGGGCGAGAAAACCTATGCAGCCCTGATCGAGCATGTGTTGGGCCTTCAATGCCGATACATACAAGTCCTCACCATCTGAGGTACGTCCATCAAACTGAAAGGTAGGTATGCCTGGGAGACGGAACACTATCGTCTTCTCGAATTAATCAAGGCATGTGTGATATTGCTCGATCCAATCCATACCTAAAATGACATCAAAATCTTCTAACTAAATGAGTAAAAGATATGCGAGCAATATGTGCCCGCGGATCTGCACTGCTACATTCTCCACTGCTTGTCGCACTATGAATAATTGGCCCCCTAGGCCCTTGATGTAGTAAGGAGATGGAATACAGACTGGCTCTTTATCTAAGTTGGACACTAATCGATGTGCTAGAAAAGAGTGTGTAGCTCTCGAATCAAATAAACCATGTAAGGATATACCATGCACTGAAATCATACCTCGCACTACAGCTCCTGAGGCGCGGGCCTGCTCCTGTGTGATTTGCATTCAATTGTCCCTACGGGTGTGATGGGGCATTAGAACCCGCAGCACTGAAGGTTGGTCATGGTGGAGGACGTTGAAAGCCTCGACCTCCATGACGAGAAGCTGATCTATGTGACTGTGCAGGTGAGAAAGTTGGTCGTACACTTGGTTGATGACTGCCTGAGCTGCCGAAAAGTAAGGGACACTTGGCCTTGAAATGGCCCGGTTATTGGCAGTGGAAACACCTACGATCTCCTGGCTGAGAAAAGGAGCCTCCCGAGACAAGGCTAGCACCTCCTGTCTTGCGACTCTGCGAGCATGCCGAAGAGCGGAAGGAAGTAGTACCGCGACATGCCAAGCCCTGCCCTAAAGTAGGTGTATGGGAAAATCTGCTAATGGTAGGAGTGGTAGCCACTGGGTGGATACGACGCTCTCTACGAGCTCTGTAGAAACCTCGACGAGCAGATCTCCCGAGCTGAGGTGGTTGGAAATGTGATGGACTCCCCTGAAGCCGACTCTGAGTTGCCTCCATCTTGGTAGATTTAGCAGCTACCTCCTTGATGGAAGTGAAATCCAATGCAGATAGCTGGTGTTGCACATCGTCACACAGTCCCCGGATAAACTTCTATAAATTCTCCTCAAGAAAAGCAGTAGTCGTTGGTGAGTGGCGGGAGAGTTCAGTGTAACAAGTGAGGTATTCTTGGGTCGTCATTGACCCCTGCTTCAGCTCCACGGACAACCTCCTTTGATCCTCAACCCAGTGATCAGGATAGAACTGACTATGGAACTCGTCAAGAAAAATTTTCCACGTTATGGGATCCTCCAGATGTTCCTTGGTAATGAACCACCAACGCTCAGCATAGCCTGCTAGTGAAAACTCCACAAATGTAAGCCAAGACTCTTCAGGAGCATGAATCATCCTCAACACTTTAGATACGTGATCCATCCATAGCTCAGCCTCATCTGGCGTGTCGGTGCCAACGAATTGTGGCACCTTAGATCTCTGATATGTTGCGTAGGTCGTCTGATGTTTTAAATAAATAATAAAATAGTTTACTAAAAGTAAAATAAAAAGATCAAAATTCTAAAATAAATTACGTAAAGTTACCGAGTCCCCGGCAACGACACCAAAATAAAAATGTGATTTTCAGTGCGTTAAAAGTGTGTTTTTATGCATCGGTGTATGCACACACGAAAACCCAAAGATTCAGAAATATTTTATTCAACTACAAGCCATCATATATTAAAACATGTATAGAACAAGTAGAAGATTGATCCATATGGGCTCAGTCATTTTATACGATTATTTATTCTATTTACAAAGACATTTTCGATTTTATTGATTCAACTCGAATTCTAATTTTATTTTAAATTTTGTTTTTTGTACTTTAAAATGTGTCGAAACCTTGTCACTATGTTATGTACATTATAAGGATGAAACATACATTTTTCTAAGAAAATTTCAGATATTTTTGCTATTTTTTATGATTTTTTGGAATTATTCAGGGTATTTATGTAATTTTCTAAGAAACATGCGAGCTTGAATGAAAATAAACAAAAAAAATTAAGAACTTGATTAGAATTAATTAAAAATGATTGGATAGAAGAGGAATTTATTAATTAAAAATGCTTAATGGGTAAATTGCAGAAAAGAAATGAAATTTAAGAAAATAATAAAATGGTCCTTGAATGACTAAAATATAATTAAGAACGAATTAAATAAAATATATGCAAATGCTATGGAATAAAATATGTGGCATTTAAAAAAATGTAGAGAATAAAAAATGTTTAGTAAAATTACATTTAGGTCTAAAAAGATAAAAAAATTGAATAAAAAGAAATTTTTGAAGGGGTCCCTGGACCCCTTCTTCTTCTTCCTTGAGCGGTGACGGGGGTGTGGGCGCGACGGCGAGGAGGCACGTTAAGTCCATGCGGCATGTAGCAGTGGTGGCTATAGAGAAAGAAGTGGATGATGGAGACGGAGGGTGCATGCGTGACATCGAGAGGAGCGACCGTGGCCCATGAGGAGGAGTGTGGAAGCTCCCCCGACGACGTGTTCTTCCCTCTGTGGCTTCCTCCTCTTCCCTTTTATAGAGGTCGAGGGAGCGGATGAGGCATCGGTTGGTTTGGATGTGAAGGGATGCGAGTGACGACCGTTGATGCGGAGGAGGAGACTGAAGAGGCAAGCGGTGCGAGGATGAAGAGGGGAGTGGGCGCATGTGCGTGAGATGAGGAAGAAGGGGTTGTCGTCAACACCCCTGGGTGATGATGTTAGAACATGATGAATCCATATTTCATCATCTTTATTCTATCATTTTAGCCTCAAAAACCCTAGCAAATGCGTGTACATACCCTTAATTAGAACATTTTAGCATTCATGCATGTGTATGTAATTAGTGTATAAAATATTGTAATTAAAGCCAAAATTATAGAATAAATATAAGAAAAGAAAAAGAATAGAATATTGTAAATATTTTATGACCCAAAACCTCGAGACCTATGCATCTTGATGAATAGGTCGATAAGGAATAAAGTAGGGGGAGATAAGGGCCAAATACAGTGAACATTCTATTCATTCTTTATTCATTTTGGGACCTATTTTTGGTTCCACTTTTTATACCTCAAATAAAGTATCTTTGTACATGAAAGTTGTAGATAATTTAATAAAAAAAATACAAAATTGATTTCATTCAAAAATAATGTACAGATAAAAAGTTATGGTCTGAATAAAAATCCAGAATCCCAACTTCCCAGACCTGTATCTCACAAATGAAAACTCCAAATGCATCAAACTCACCTTTAATTGTATATAGTGTAAAATAAGCTATTTAATGGTGATGGTTTCGCATTTGGCGGAGCTACGGTTTGAAAGTTGAGTTTTGGACCCCCATTGTATAATTGCACAGATTAAAATATTCAATTTACTCTTTATCCAATATTTTTATAATTTTATATTTTTATAATTATGTAAATATTATTTATAATTTATATGTACATTAAAATTAGAATAAAAACCTCAAGAAAAATCAAAATAAAAATACCTATATCTAATACATAGGTATCATACCTATATGCATACCTGTCTAAACTATACTTGTATTTTATTAAATATACAAAACACATCAGAAAAATAAAATAAAAATATTTTTAAGTATATAAAAATATTCTACAAATTTATAAATAATAAACAAAAATAAATAAATTAAAATCACAAAATAAAAAAATAAATTAATTAAATATATAGGTATATGTACCTACAAAGGCCTAAAAAGGGAACTCATAAAATTATACCTCATAAAAATAATTAAAATTCACAATAAAATAATTTATAAAATTACAAACACTTTTATTTAATAACCTAAAAATAATAGAATCATTATATATTTTTAATCAAATTTACAAAACAATTCCCATGGATTTTTCCTGGTTGGTCCACGTGGACCAACCAGATGACGGCCCCAGTTGACCTCGGTCAACTGGTCGTCCTCCCCCATGTGCCAGTGTCAGACGTTGGTTTGACCTCGTTTTTGACGATTTTCCTAGGACGCCTCCTTCACCAAATCATGCTAAGTCCTTGACGACTTTTGTTGCTCGTCTATCCATGAATCACGCCCAAGGATTTTTTCGGGAATTGGATCAACACGACGCCCATTGCACCTTGGCCTTTGGAGCGCCAGAGCCACATAGTCAAACACCTTATATGCCTCCCCCGATTTTCCTTTGAATTTTTGAACCCCTCACTCCATAGGTTTAGCTCCCCTTTTGCACCGTGAACCTCCAGGAAGGTGACAGCTTCTTGTTGAGGCCTTCAGGTGGGTCGAGCGTCGCCTGAGGTGGCTCCGCAACCTCCCCCTTCGCCGGCGGTCGAGGTACCCCCTTCCCTCTGGCTCCGGCCATTGAGGCAGCCCCTTTCCCTTATTTTTCTTTTGCATTTTGTTCCCCGTACCCTTAGGATTAAAAGCCCCAAAGAATCGTCTGTTTCCATCGATCAAACCACCCTCCATTTCCACCCCGCCGGAGCGCTCCTCCGGCCGAGCTCCGCCACTCGTCGTTCCGCCACCATTTCGCTACCGTGGGACCCAGGCACTTTGCCCTGGATCCTCTCACCCGTTTTTGCAGGTACTTGGACTTCAACGCCCGCCTGGGGGGTCATTTTGACCCTCGCCGGAGGCCACGAGGCTCCACCAGCTCCGCTCGTGCCTCCAGCGAACCTCGACCGTCTCCGAGGTATTTTGGACCCACCAGCGCATAGAGGACGCTCCCAGGAGGCTGCAGCCCCATTTTGAAGCTCAAAAGCCACCAGAGCTCGGAGATCAGCCTCGGGGAAGTTCGCCTCGCCGGCGTTCTTCTCCGTTCTTCCTCCGCGTCTCCTCACCGTCGGATCAGGCCGCCGCTCCAGGTTGCACAGCCACCGTCCGATCTCCTCGTGCATCGACCGTCAGATCACATCCGAGGATCGTTTAATCGCCGCCGTCCGAGCCGAAGCGTCATCGTGCAACGAGAGCTCGCCACGTGGCAAGTGGGTAGCTCTCAACCGTTGGATCATGCGCGAGGGGTATTTTGCAATCTTTACCCCACGCATTTTTGTATTTAATAGTTAGTCCATAAACTTTCATAGGTAGTATAAAATGTTTTGTAATATTTATAACCAGACCCCTGAACTTTAGATATTTGCACTTTGGTCCTGGCCACGTCACCTCACGTAACCAGTACACGTGAGGTGAAGGGCATTTTGCAAGGACACCCCTACGGGTTTGGATATTTAGCTTTAGTCATGGAATTTTTGTATTATGTGTAAAAGTTCTGGAAAATTTGCATCTCAGTCCTCAGATTTTTTTGAAATTATATCTAGGTCCTTCCCAAGCGCGTGCCTGCCACGTGCCCTGGTGGGTATTTTGCAGGTGTACCCTCCCGGGTTTGGGTATTTGTAATTGGTCTAGGAACTTTGTTTATTAGTTGTAAATTTTTGTGAAAATTGCACTTTAGCCCTTGTACTTCTAGATATTTGCATTTATGCCCCTGTCAGTTGTGTGATTTTTATTGGATGTTTGTATTTATTTAGAGCATCATCTTAACTCGAAAACCCCCAAAAACATAACCTAGGTTCCTGTTTACTTGTTCATTCACGCCATAATTTTGCATCTCATTTTTGTTTCATTTTAATATTTATTAAAAATAAAAAACATGCATTTTTATCACTGTTTACATTAGAAAATACCAAAAAATATCAAAAACCCTTGAAAAATTCTAAAAATTTTACCTAAGGTCTATTTTAGTGTATTTTAGTGTCAATCCAAACATTATTAAAAATTTCAAAACAAAAACCTTAAAAATTAGAAAATACCTAAAAACTTCCAAAAAAATCTAAAAAATTCTAGAAAATTCAAAAAAATAAACTCAGGTCATGAAGTTGCCCTATTTTATTATCTTTATTTTAAAATTAATTTGGGAAAATTTTGTCACTGTTTGCTATTTTTCATTCCCATTTTAATCTCGGCCGGCATTGTTATTCACTGTCTTCTTTTATTTGGACTTTTAAAAATACCAAAACATCTAGAAAAATCCCCAAAAATCATAAAAATAGTAGAAAATTATAAAAAGATCAAAAACATTTTATTTCCTAATTTTTGAGCATTTTTCCTTATTTTTATAAATAGCTTATCACCTCTTTTCTTACAATATTTATATATTCTATTTATAAAATATATATATAATATAAAAATAAAATATAAAATCAAAAATCAAAAATCAAAATACAAAATTAAAAATTAAAAAAAATTAAAAAATTAAAAACCACAAAAACATTTACATTTTTGTAGACACACAATCACATCACTCATTTTGCATTTTGCCGATCTATCCTGTCTTGCTCCCTGTGTTCGACCTCTACATACTTACACCTATACACCTTGTTTGTAGAGTAAAAATAAATTTGACTCCACATTTATTCTTCATTGCTTGATTTGTTATTGCGGGTTCATTGTTGATTAAATCCGGATTTTTAGCGGTCACGGCAGTGACCTCTGCGTTCCCGCCTTGTGTGGAATACACGACCATTGGAAATTTGGGTTTATCAGAACCCTAAATAACTTATTATTATTATTTGCAAATAGAGAGGGGTGTCCTCCTTGGGCCTCCTTGTAAAAAAATCCGAAAAAATATAAAAAAAGAAAATTATTAGATAGGTCAACATGAGCTTGAAGCCCATGTTCAAAAATAAAAATGCGATTAATTTTTCCCTTTTTGATATATTTTATGAAAAATGTGATGCACTCTTTATATGAATTTTAATGCAATGAACATGAAATTTATGAAATAGAAATTATGTATTAAATCAAAGAAAATGTAACTGATTACATATGATTTTTGCTAAATAAAAAATTATAAAAATGATAAATCATTGATTAATTAATATGGTCCACAATATTATAGAGAAAATAAATTGTGAATAGGATCCACAACTTTAATATAATGTGAATTGGATTCTCATTGAGCAATTAAATGTAAATATGCAAATAATTTGGTGATATTTTGCTAATAAATATAAGAATAAAGATGTAATGTAACGAGATTACGTTAAAGGAGATTGGAGAGAGAAAATCTCTCTCCAAATCTCATAGTTGATGTCCCATCGTTCCCCCTCCAAATGAGGATGGAGACTATCTCATTTCCTCATTTTGGACGGAGTTCTCTCCTTTCCTCTTTACTCAAGAGAAAGAATTTTACTTTAAGATTAAATTTCAGAGCATGGATTAATAATTGATTTATTAATCCTAAATTTTATTGGAGTATAAGTAAGATCTTTCGATATCAACCATTGATTATTAATTAGGAGCACATCTCCACCATCCATTATGCTATAAATGAGAGGCTAAGCCCTAACTCTTTCATCAATGCAATTTTTGCAAATCTCTCTCTCCCTCTATCTCACACACACATACATACACCACACACTTCTACTCTCTCTCCCCCCCAAACACTAGTGGTCGTCTCCTTGCCTTAGGTTTGTGGATTCATGATCGTCGCCGTGCTTCCCTCTTGTTGCCGGACCGACTGCTCGTGGATCTTCGTATTCTTCAATGCCCCGTGCTCTCGAAGAAGATGGTAGATTTCACACGATGAAATTAGGAGATCCTCTGTTTGAATCGTCATTTTGGATTGTGAGAAGCACACATCTCATCCATATGCCCACAAGTGCTCTCTATATTAGATTGAACTTGAGACATGAGGTCTTTTTTCTTAGAAATTCATAGATCACAATTATGCATCTACAGTTAACACTATTATTCATGAGATCACGATGAAATAACATGGGAATTGTTCTCGTGCCATATGGTTTCATCATTTTTTTAATTTCGTCGCACGACTTAGATCGGATACGATTCGATCTCCATGTTTTCATGATGCGTGAGGTGTAATCCCTCGTCTTCAAACACAACTACCTCTCCATTCGTCCTTATCACTCAAAACTATATTACACTAATTGAACACGTTTGAAGAATAAAATCCTTTATTCATCTTAATTCATCATATTTTATTCATCAGTTGAATGACACAAATGGATGATTAATTAATTGGCAAACAACATTTATCCATCATTGTTATTCTACTGAAGTGAGTGATCACAAGTCGGTACATACTACAGATAGAAACACAATAGTTATGTTATAAATATTTAGTTTATCTTATTATAACTTATCTTGAGATACAACCAATTTATTCTGAGACATAAGATGGCATCCTACATTTAAACATGTTTAGGTGAATGATAAGAAACAAGGCAAGATTAAGAAAAGATAAGGTTTATCGCTCATTCTTGTTCATTTGACATGGAATATAAAAGATAGGATTTTTATCATTTATGCCCCTCTGAGATATTGCAATTTCAGTTATAACCTTATCTTTTTGGTAATATCAGTTGTGCCCCTCACCTCTTCTCATTCTATCACTTGTGCCCCTCGAGTTAGTTTCCGTCCATCCATAATACAAACGGACGCTAACTTTAAGGACACAAGTAGAATTAATTGAAAAGATGGACTGAAATGTCCAACTTTTCTTGTTCTTCCTCCCCCATCCTCTTCATCCCCCTTCTCTTTCTTCTCCCAGCCACCTACTCCTCCAGCGGCTCCTCCCGACCGCCCTCAGCCCATCCCTCCGTCCCAAGCTCCTCCCCGGCCTTCGCACCTCCGCCCCGGCTCCTCCATGGTCGCCACCGCCATCCTCCCCCCTAGCTGCACCCACAGCAGCCGACCGCCACCCTTTTCCATCAGGAGCGCCCTCCATCCTGCTCCCCGCTTCCATCACTGCCGCCTGCACGCCACGTCGCAGCCGCACACCTCCCACGGCCCCCGCCGCCCCCGCCCCAGCCCGCACCTCCTCCCGCAGCACCTCGCCCTGCCCCCACTCCAGCCCGCACCTCCTCCCGCAGCACCTCCCCCTGCCCCCGCCGCCCCGCCCCTGCCCGCACCTCCTCACGCAGCACCTCCCCCGGCCCCCGCAGCCCCCGCCTCAACCCGCACCTCCTCCCGCAGCACCTCCCCCGACCCCCGCCGCCCCCGCCCGCACCTCCTCTCACTGCACCCCCCTGCCCCCGCCGCCCCCGCCCCAGCCCCGCACCTCCTCCCCAGCTCGCACCTCCTCCCCGGCCCACACCTCCTCCCAGCCTCGCACCTCCTCCCCAACCCGCCCCCTCCTACCTGACCCGGTCCCCTCCAGCCTCGAGCTCTCCCTCGAGCTCATCCTCCACCCCACTTCCCCGGCCCAACCTCTCCTCTGATTTTATTCTGACAACAATACCCTTCTTAACCATACCATGGTTTGAATAAATCATGGTTATTTTATTTTTTTTGACGGTCAATCTGACGGAAAGGCACAAGTGATAGTAGAGAAAGAAGTGAGGGGCACAACTGATATTACCAAAAAGACAGGATTTAAACTGAAATTACGATATCTCAAAGGGACACAAATCATAAAAACCCTAAAAGATAACTACAATACATAACCATCAGATAATATAAGAACTTATCTTGTTTGTTTGATTTCATGCATCCAATCATGATATCCGAGGGTCGGATGCCTATATATACATGCCCTTAGAAAAGATCTCAAAGGAAAAAGGAGAGCATGCCCTTGGGATCAACGGGCAACATCCTTCGGATCAAATCCAACGGCCGATCCTCCGAGGGATCCAAACCCTAATCCCGACCTCTCACCACCGTCCCACGCCCTCGCTCATACTCTCTCCCTTGCCCTTCCCGGCTGCCGCCCCGTTCGCAGCAGCCGAAGACTCGCCGGAGAACGCTCGCCTCCCTCTCGATCGACCGGTATCCGATTGGTGGACATCTTATAGAGGTCTGATTACGAGTCTGAACGAATTTAACACGCGATACGATGGTTTCTTGATCTGTTGTTATGCGTTGCTATTGTTGCGTCTTATGGATTTACATTCGATCGGGATTGCCGCGTTTCATCATTTTCCTTTGTTACTGATTTCCCGGGGTTATCCGCTTTAAGGGGCTCTACTGGGAAGATGAAACCTGTCAAGGCGTTGGCTTTATTTTTTTTCTGGTGGCGTTGTTCTACTGACGGACTGTTGACGGGGATGCGTGTAATTTCGATCTGGAATCGAGGGTTTCCTGTATACATCGAATCTAGTAATATACGTTAGTTCTGATTGGTTTGCAAAATATTGATTATTGGATTGTGGTTTTGCATGGAAAGCTGCTCGTGAGTCCTAGATATAGATCTGTATTGGATAGCCGTTATGGAATGTATGAACGAAAACTTCTGTTGGATCTTGACATGGTGGTCGGTTGGATGACCCGACAGGGGGGAGTGTCGAGGGGAATCCATTGAGTGTAATATTATTGTTAATGTCATGTCAAATCCTTGTACAACCATTGATTGGAAAACGGTTTCTTTTTCTCAAGTTTACGGGGCTTACTGCCTTCTTTCAAAAAAAGCCTAAGGAAAATAGATATAATGGTAGCTATGCATTTATCAGATTTGGAAAAACTAGTGAACTCATTTTGGGAATGAGGGTGTTGCCATCTATCCTTAAAGTTGTGCTCTCATTTGGAATGGATTTTTAAAAATCTAATTGTATACATTAATGAAGTTCTGTTTTTTTAACTATGGAGTGATAGTAGAAGGTTAATCTCCCTCTTAGAAACAGAGTACCTGTATATTTTAAGCACTCATATCTAGGCCATAAAACGATTAAATGTTTTGACATTGAAAATACTGTTCTGCTCAGAAAAGATTATGTTTTGAGCTTGACTTTGTGTCGTGATCATCTGTTATCGTGGTCTATCGATGCCACTCCAAACTCAGTACTTGTAACCATGTTACGAAAATGCTAGCATTGAGGTGGTCAAGGTGTACGCCTTGAGATGAGGTGGGGCATTTTTGTCTTGAGGCAGTCACCTCAATGGTTTTGGCGAGGCATGCGCCTCGGAAGGTTGAGGTGATCCTGAGGCGGTGAGGTGAGACATGTGCCTTAGATGCAGAATTTTTTCACAGTTTTTTCTTCTTCCACTTAAAATATTGCAATTACCTTCTTCCCATTTTTTTGTTTTAAAGAAGGTTATATGATTTGCCAATTGAGGATTTAGCCGAATACATCAAAAAGGTTGTTTGATATGCCCAAATTGAAGATATAAATGCATGATTTAGTTTTTATAGAAGTTTTATTT
The DNA here is from genome assembly GCA_037367405.1 of Ottelia alismoides. Taxonomy (NCBI): domain Eukaryota; kingdom Viridiplantae; phylum Streptophyta; class Magnoliopsida; order Alismatales; family Hydrocharitaceae; genus Ottelia; species Ottelia alismoides. Next base: position 573,225 of record JAZKJV010000098.1, read on the forward strand.
CTAGCTTTTAATAAACATGTGTTAAGAAATGCATTAATTGCATTTTTAGCAAAATTTAGCTGGACAATGATGGGGAAAGATTTATCTTGGATGGTATTTTGATGGAAACTAGAGGTGATAAAGAAAATTGCAGCATAACAAACACTCAGCTTTATTTACATTATGCATGTGTCTTTTTGTTCAAAAACTTTGAAAAAATTTCCAATTGAACTAACAAACGAAGCCCGTTTGTAAAAAAAAATCAGTGTGAATCTCAAGCTATTAGCTTCTTGCAAGTATTGAATATGAAATGAAAGATGATAATGGGTGATCTCATTGTTTAAAAATAGAATTTAGGAATTCCCACTTAGCCTCGTCATTGATCATGCAAAGATATTTTAAAGAAGTTGAGAAAAGTGGTCGATATTTTCACACAAGAGAGTTTAACAGTCATAATAATATCTTAAGCACAATGTAACCAACCCTTTATTCCTCTTTGACATTGAAGAAATGCAGAGTATTGGTAATTACTTCAAATGTATGAAGATTTGTGTATCACATATATTTCTTAATATTGTACAATATTTTTGATAAGTTGCATGATTTTTTGGAAGAAAATTGAGGTTTACGCCTTGCCTCAATTCGAGCGAAACCATTTCGTTCCGCCTTTCCTCTTTTAAAAACCGTGGTTGTAGCACTCAGTTTAGGGAAGTTTATTTTAATTTGGGAAACGAGTAGATACTTTTGTTTTCATCTCTGTTTGGCATTGCGTCATATCATAGTTAGGTTTAGGGTTATAGCTACGTTTTAAATGGGTAAATAGGTCTGTCTCAGATTATTTACGAATACTAGTCAATCGGCATACTTTAAAAAAGGATCGGTCTGTGCAGGTCTTGAGCGTTACTTTATAAATGTTTATTTTTTTTTCACTGTCTAAAATTTGATTGTTAAAGACTTAAAGTTTCTGTATTCTCTTAATCATGCCTCCTATTGATCCATTTGCTCTTCTTATAGGCATGGCAGGAATGGCAGCTGAAGGATCTCAATTTGATGCAAAACAATTTGATTCAAAGATGAATGACATGTCAGCAGTGTATATTTGTGTTTGGTTATCTATTTAGTAGTGCTGTGTTGACAATTTTCCTTGTTTTCCTTTGTCAACATCTGCCTTTTCATAGTCTTGCTGCTGAAGGACAAGACTTCTTCACATCTTATGATGAGGTTTATGAAAGTTTCGATGCAATGGGTTTGCTCGAGAACCTTCTTCGTGGAATATATGCTTACGGTAATATGGTCAGATCATCTTTTGCATTCTTTATTGTATAATTTTCTAAAATGATTTTTGAGGAAGCTTAGGAGTGGCATTGTTATTTTACCAGGTTTTGAGAAGCCTTCTGCAATTCAGCAGAGAGGAATTGTTCCTTTCTGCAAAGGACTTGATGTCATCCAGCAGGCACAATCCGGTACAGGGAAGACCGCCACCTTTTGTTCTGGAGTCTTGCAACAGCTTGATTATAGTTTGGTCGAGTGCCAGGCTCTCGTTCTTGCCCCTACTCGAGAACTTGCCCAGCAGATCGAGAAAGTTATGCGTGCCCTTGGTGATTATCTTGGTGTGAAAGTGCATGCATGTGTTGGTGGTACCAGTGTTCGAGAAGATCAGCGAATTCTTTCAAGTGGAGTCCATGTTGTTGTTGGAACACCTGGCCGTGTATTTGACATGTTACGCAGGCAATCTCTTCGCCCAGATTATATCAAAATGTTTGTCTTGGACGAGGCTGATGAAATGCTTTCCCGAGGATTCAAGGATCAGGTATCTAGGACCTTGCCTGGGTGGGCCTAAAGCTTTTTTTTTTTTTACTTTCATGATTATCTTTTTAAATGCCAAATTCGTGTTTTTCGCTCAGTTGGATTTTGGGTTTTAACGATTAAAAATTCTAGCTGATTTTTTTTGTTTTTAGTTAAATATCTTCCTTATATTCAGAAGCTGAAACATCATGATAACTCATATGAGAACTGCAGTCTTTGTATCGCTGGCAAGTGTTCTCACAAAATATCTGTTAAGGTTCTTGGCTACTGTTTGTTTTGGTTCTTTTAAAGGAGAGGTAGGTAAAAGCAATTTGGTGTGAGTAAGGTGCCTCGAGATGGTTGAGGTGAGCCTCATGTCTCATGAAGAATATTATAAACACATGCTGTTTCTTAGTCATTCTTTAGTTATACAACACTTGAATTGGAAGTTTAGGAATTTAGAAGTAAATATTCTTTTTCTAACTAAAAAAAGTGAATAAAGGAGTAAATATTCTATTTTCAAAAGAGATTTTTACACCATGACCCCATATAAACATTTTAATTACAACATAACTCATGGCATCTACATATTTACCCCACGACCCCTGTAATCTACTACGTCTTACACCACGATTCCATCCATCAATTTAACTCTTGAGTCAATAAAACACAAGAAAATCAATTGTCCATTACCCCCTCCCTTCTCCTTTCCGCTTTCTTCGTCTTCATATCTCTTCCAGGTTTTCATGCAATCCAAACCTTACTGACTTCGGTCACTGGGCCCTTGCTGACATGACAGGTTCATTGCGACCTTTATGATCGTGTCTGCATTGAGTGGGAGGCTGCCAAGCACCTCCTTACGGACAAGTTTTTCATGCATGTTCATGCAGCTCCTTTGTTGTAAAAAAATCTAGCTGCACAGCAGCTTCCCCCACCAAAGTTTTCCTTTCTCTGCTTTTCTTCCACAAAAAACGCACAAGAACACCATCACCCACACACAAAAGGGGTTGAGATTGCTTCTTTCTTATAATAGACTATACCAAACTCGTTAATTTCCTCAAATCCAGAGAGACCCTCTGCCTCAGTAAAAAAACCATCGAAGATCCTTGAGAAGCTGAGTCGATTGATTTCATAAAACAAGAGTTCCATTATAAATGACCCCTGTACTTACAACCCTTATCATATTTCACGATCCGGAGCTCGGAAACCTGCCATAATTGGAGGAAAGCTGCTGCCTTTGGTGGGAATCAGTGGTGGCTGACCTGAAAAGGTGTCGACTTTGGGATGGGAAGTAGACCTTTCACAGCAAATCTTGGATATATGTTTTTTGCTTTGGGAGCAAAGTTAAACCAATAAATCAATCTGGAAACCACTAGTCAGTTCTGTCAGTTACAGCTGGCATACACCACCTGTAACAGTTGTGATCTTATTGAAGGTGGTTTTTACCATCATGAGTGGTACATACTTGACTCAACATGTTTTCTCTGATGTTTTTACGTTCTTGAAGGTCATCATCCTGAGAACCACTTACAAGGATCTGTCTGGAATCCAGGTTTTCGTACATTTGGTTTGCATGCCTTTTAGGATCATCATATGTTACTGAAATATTATCTGTCTTCTTAGACGATGACAGTGTGAGCTATACCATAAAAAGTTGACAATTCAATATGTAGCTTTAGGAGAAAACCAGAGGGACCTTGAAGACAGATTTGCACCGTTCTCTTTTTGGTTTGTCTGAGTCATCTTATTTCAAATGCTCTGGTGTGAATGGGCTTATGATAAATTGATTTATATGGTAGTAGCACCAGTCCCACTAGATGCTTTTGGTGTATCTTTGTGAAAGTAATTGCTGGTCGGGTCCGGTCGTTGTCAGATCTTTTAGAGGCCACACCATAAATGTCAAGTATGCCCTGTTCGGAGCACTAATATATCTCTTCCGGAGTTGGGGGCCTTGGCAGACAATGATTTGCAGAGTGCTGCCTTTAAATTCTGTCTTCTCCGTATGAATATTTATCTAAATGGCATTTCCGCACAAGCCTCATTTATAATTGTACATATTAAAATCTGACAAACACTGACCTGCTTGATTAAACAATCTTAAGCCATCAAGGCACTGTCAAAAGAATGTTTGACCCTTTTGATGATGGTTAAAAAGCGGTTCAATAGCAACTTTCTAAATGTTGCTTTACTACGAGACTGGCTGAATGGTAATTATGTTTTTTCCTCGCATTATGTAGTACTAGTAAAATTATGAAATAATATGGCCAGTGCGGGGATAATTTGCTAACTTATTTTATATGATATCAGGTGCATGGTTAGAGTACGAAACTTAATAGATGGTGCATGATTCTAGAAGTTTTTCTGATAATCATGAATATGGATTAATGGAATTTTTAGCTCATTGATTATTTACTTGTTAATTTGGTTTATCTTTTTACAGTCTAATTTTTGCATTGCTGTATCTCTTGGTCTTTTGATTAGAGTTTGTTTGCGATTATGTCTATGCCTATAAATGCATGACTTGTTTATGTTGAATCAGTATATGCTGGTTGGATATGCTAACCTTATAAGAGCTTTTTTCTTTACTTGCAGATCTATGATATTTTCCAACTTCTTCCTTCAAAGATCCAAGTTGGTGTTTTCTCAGCCACAATGCCCCCAGAAGCCTTGGAAATTACCAGAAAGTTTATGAACAAACCTGTCAGGATCCTGGTGAAAAGAGACGAGCTCACTCTTGAGGGTATCAAACAGTTTTATGTCAATGTCGAGAAAGAAGACTGGAAGCTTGAGACTCTTTGTGACCTCTACGAGACATTAGCAATCACCCAAAGCGTCATATTTGTTAACACCCGTCGTAAGGTGGACTGGCTTACCGACAAGATGAGGAGCCGCGATCATACAGTATCTGCAACCCATGGTGATATGGACCAGAATACCAGAGACATCATCATGCGTGAGTTCCGATCTGGATCTTCTCGAGTTCTGATCACTACCGATCTTCTTGCCAGAGGAATCGATGTCCAGCAGGTTTCTCTTGTGATAAACTATGATCTGCCAACCCAACCTGAAAACTATCTCCATCGTATTGGACGAAGCGGTCGGTTTGGTAGGAAGGGTGTTGCTATCAACTTTATCACCCGTGACGACGAAAGGATGCTTTTTGACATCCAGAAATTCTACAACGTTGTCATCGAGGAGCTTCCAAACAATGTTGCAGATCTCCTCTGAGCAAAATCAGAAATCGAGATGCGCCATGCCTGCAGATACTCTCAAAATGTTTTGCATTTCCTATTTTTATTTATTTTATCTCATTTTTTGTGGGTGTAGCATCTCTTACATTTCCTATTTAGCATTTTCTCGTATTATTCCTACTTATCCTTTGCGTTGTGGTCCTTCATTGATTTTGTTTGTTGTTGGGTGAAATAGATACTGGCACTGCTTAGTTTGACCTCAGCATTTCCTTGAGCAAATCCCCATACATTGCGTTCCAAACTTTTTTTTGATTGGTGGTTCCATTATACTATACTAACAGTAAATTCCCTGGATTTAACACTTGGTGAAAAAAAGCCGTATACTTGAGATATTCTGGACATATGGATGCCTTTAATACAAGCATCATCTAATCTTACATGTGTATGTAAATTTGTATAGTTTCAAAATAAGCATCATCTAATCTTCCAAAATATACAGGCATGTGTCGAATATGAATCATATGATAGCCAATGAGGCTTTATGTAGCTGCTTGTGTGAATGGGTTGTTGAAAAACAGAGAGATTGAGTATTGTGCTTCTGCAAGTTCCCATTGGATTATGGCTATGATAACATGGATACATGTCTTGCTTCACAGAAGTTTTAATCACATCGCATCACATATACAAGGTAAATATAACAAAAGTAAATTATGCTTGGAAAATTAAAAGCATTTTGAGTGTTGGTAATATTGACTTCAATGGTCAAGATTGTTAGTTCTAAATCTCCACAATAATGGAGAAAAATTAGAGGAAAATGATAATCAATATCAAGAAACAAAGATGTGATTTCTCAAGAAATAAAAATCAAATTGGCGTTATGATTTGAGGGTCAATGAGATGGAGGAATATCCTATATATCTTCATGGATACGGAGAAAAGAAGGCCATCTTATGGAAGCTCACAAATTGCGATCTTCCCTTTTCTCAATGTTTTTCTTCCCTTGATTATGTCTGGATCAATGTATACTAGTCTTTCAAATAAGTTTCTCCTCTCGAACAATCCCTTATATAGGTCCCAAATTGAATGGGGGGTTAAATACTCAGATGAAGCAACATGTAAATATACATGCATACATTTATATATAAGAACATATATACATACATAAATACGTATCATGGTGAAAAGTGACAGGTAAACAACGACATCAAGGAAAATATTTTAATAAATTGTTAACAGTTATTATAGCAAACTTACATATCATGGTTAATATTCATTTAACTAAAATTTTGTTTGTCACTAAAGAGATGTGAATATTGAACATGTAACTAGCTAGGATTATGGCATATGAGTCATAATGAAAGATTAATCATTCATTTTATATTATAAAGCATAATATGTCAAAGTATTGCAATAGAACTAAGCGAATTTCCTTTTTCTTTCAAAAATTTCATTTACATAATTATTAATCGTACTTTGGACATTAAGTACGATAGAAGAAAATACAACTACATTTTTGTTGCAACGAGTATCTAAAAGTACTTTCCCTCCACTACTATATGTTTAGTTACCATAGATCATATTCGATGTGATCTACACGCTTCTGTGATGCGCTAAGGTCTAGACCCTAGCCTTCAGATTGATCAAGGTTGATTGACCATGATGAACAAGATGATCGATCAAGGGTGATAGATCGTAGGTGTCAGGGTAATCAATCATAAGTCCAAACATCAATTTTGTGACAATGATGATCCTGTCTTAAGTTTGCTTGCTAATCAAGAATATAAAAAAATTATAAAATTGCCTTTCACCATAAAATAAAAACCATGTAATATGTCATATCGACATTCGAAGTCTTCAAAACTTGAGCTCTTGGAATCAAGTCTTTCTTTGATACTTTCATTAATCTGATCTAATCCTTGAGCCTTCAAGCCGAATCTTTATAATCACTTTTAAGCTTTGAGTCGACTTTTATCTTTTCTACACTTTTCAATAAAGAGCTTCTACGAGCTTTTACCGAAAAAGTTAATCAAGTTACAAAACAAATATACGACTAAGTCATTATAACAATCTAAGCCACTAACAACAACATGCCACATGGTTGCCTCCTAGTGGTTGCTGCTTATGACATGGAAGAACACTAACACATACTTATGATTGATCTTTTATCAATTTTGTGTCTTTTCCAAGAAAAGTGAATTAAAATATGAAACATTTTGTGATCGATAGGAAGTTGATATATAGATTAATGATCCAATGATCCTTGCAACCACATTTTTTTGTCTTGAATTTATGAATTTTGTAAGTAGTTCCCTCCTTAAATATTGGAATATCGGTTATGCCCTTCCCTTTTTTGTAATGTTAATTATGCCCATTACTTCTTACACCATTATCATTTGTATCCTTGTGTTAGATCGACCATAAATGAATTGAACTTAACCATGGTTTATTCAAACCACGCTTCCATTGAGAGGGACATAAGCATAATCGTCCTCCTCCTACGCCAAGCCCTCTGTCCCGACCTTCTCCTCCTCCTCCGCCGCCCAACCCTCCGCCCTAACCTCCTCCTCCACTACTTGACCTTCCTCTTCCTCCACCAAGCCCTCCGCCCGGCCCTCCTCCTCCTCCTTGAGCTTCAAGGACTGTAAACTACTCCTTCAGTCATACCTCAAATTGAACCCAATCTCCTGCATATGAGAACCCAAATACCATATTGAAGGCGCAATTAACCCATCACTTTCCTCTTTTAATCAGATATGAAAACCCATATGAACCCAACCCTTTCCATATTGAAGCCACTGACAACCACGATCTCGACAACTTCCAACGATAACCTCCTCGCTCAGACGCAATCCACGATGAGACATCATTGTGCTACTGCTCCAATCTTCATCATCAATAAAACAACTTGGCCCCTTAACACATCCTCGTTGTGCATCGATCAGAGGCGATAATCAAGAGTCAAGTTTAAGCTCATCCACCACATCAGCGACAACAACCTCCATGTATATTCCTCTATCCCTATTTCGTCCTCCATCTCATTTTTGTTCTTTTCTCCTACCTTCATTTCCTTTTTCTTCTTTCTTTTCATCATTTACTTTGCTCTTGTCAAATCATTCCTATGTTCTTCTTCCGATTCTAATTTGACTACGACCACCTCATCTCCTTGAACCCATCACCTTCACCTCCACCTCGTGCAACCTTCCGTCAACATCTACTTCGCCTCACCATATTTAGAGCTCCGCCTCATCTTCTTCTTAGAGCTTTCATGCCTACAACCAAGATTCGCAAGCTTGAGACAATCAATCACTTGCAGGAACAACAGCGGTAGCCGGGGCATCATCGGATCCAGGTACACGAGCAGATCTATCGATTTGCCTTGCACCTGAAGCTCGATAAGAAGGAGCTCCCTCGATTGATAAAGAGACTCAATAAGCAAAAGTGACCATCGGACCTAGGCACACGAGCAGACCCTTTGTTGGGGAGGGGCGGAAGAGGATGAGCTGGAGGGGGGTGGGGAGCAGAGGCGTGGTTGGATGAGGAGAGGTTGGAGGGGGGAGGATGAGGGAGGAAGAGTGGAATAAAGAAAAAAGAAAAGTAGAAGAGAAAGATAATTCTACCTCAATTTTCATTTAATTACCATTATGTCCTTAAAGTTAACGCTCATTTACATTGTGGATGGACGACAATTAACACGAAGGGGACATATGGTCATTGTAGTCAGGGGAACAACTGATATTGCAAAAAAGAGAGCGGCATAACTGATGTTGCAATATCTAAGGAGGGCACAGCTGATAAACTCCCATGAATTTAACATGCAGATCTTCTTCAATAAATTCTCGAACACCAAAAACATCTAAGCGAATGTAGTTTCTTCCCGACTGTTCCTATCGAAACACATCGGTTCCAATTAAGCTTAAATTTCTCATGTAACATATAACTTTATATTTTTAACATTGTCTAAATTCGGATTTTGAAATGAACACCCTAAGGGTCTATTTGGTTACTGGGTTAGCCTGTGTTGGGTTGGGTTGGGGTATCCTCCCGTGAATAATAGTTGTTTGGAGGGTTGGGATGGATGGAATGATAATTATGATGTCATGTGACATTGATTATGTGTTATGTTAACTTTTTTAGTGATTATAATATGTTTTTATGTTAATAAGTGTATTTGAACAAGGTTAAAAACCATTATACCAAAGAAATTATAGGGCCAATACAAGTATTCCCAACCCAGGAATGCAGGGTTGAAGATAGGGATATGCCAGGGTACCCCGGAGTACCCTGGCAACCAAAGATGCCCTAATTTGTCCATCAACATGTTATTCGGTCTACGTGATTTATTATCAAAACAGTAGTCAAGCACATAAATATTTATATCCATGCAACGATGATTCATATTGTATCAAAGATTTAATATTGTTCACGCACAATGCAAAATTGAGCGCAAAGTAGGGACATATGGGTCATTGACTTTTGCCTTGAGCATCTCAATGAACCATTGAAGCTTGAAGCCTCTTCCCACGCCTCAGAGAATTGATTTGATGCCTCGGAGAATTGATTTGATGGTGTATTTTGGATGGAAGAGAGTTGTAGATATTCAAAATATCTTGTGCTTACACACCCCATATAAGTAGAAGGCAATTGGTTATCATAATTATTTTTTACTTTTTATTTCTATTTTTACATCCTCATAAATTCTTACTCTAAAGTTCGATAGTCATTTGAAATTTGAGTTTCATTCCTCTTGATTAGATGAAAATTAATTATCTATCTACATTAAATCATATGATTGGTTGTTTTATTCAAAATTAATCACTAAATTATGATTTGTAACTATAAATTAAGTGGTGATTGATTGCACAAATTTGACTCATCAATTTTAATAAACAAAAATCACTCAACTTGTATCAATTTCCACTAATAAATCAATTGATTTGGAAAATTAATTCTTCGTAGACGTCCCGTGGTCAACTCCGTCATTTTTTTTGTTAATTGAGTTCGAGTTGCTTAGCCCTGTTTGGTTGGAGAATAGGCCCTGGAATAAGGGGCCAATTCTCCTCCTGACACGGTTCCCAGTGGTATGACTATCTCCCATTATTCCATCTTATTTCACTCTTATTCCTACCTTTATCCCACCTTACCTACCCTTATTTCACTTTATTCTCTTTATTCTTATATTTCCAGCCGAACAGAGAATATACCCTTATTCTCCTTATTCCCCATCCTTATTCCTGCTTATTCCCGAACCGAATGCACCCTAAGTATCTACTTAGATCATTATCTATTTAGGTCATTATTTTTTCCCGTTAATAATGGCAGTTACATGTTCTAAGCAACCGTTTCCTTCTATCTACTTTATAGACGTGACTTTACATCTCGGGTAGTCCTTTCCACTATTAGAAGAATCCATTTCATGCTATTTATAGTAACTTGGGCGTAGACCAAAGCTGTTATCTAGGAAGACTAAATCAACAAGTTGTTGTGCTTAGGTCCAACTAGACAAGCCGTCAACAATTCAAAATACTTAAACTCAAGTTATTAAGGAAACATGCACTTTTCAAACCACTATTGAACTTTGTGAATATTATATTTAGTACTATGTTATGTTTGAGATGTTACCGTAATGTTATTGTGTAGTAAATACATAAATACAATATTAACTTTATTATTTTGTTAATGGTGGAAACACGTTTTTAGATTGTGAAGATCGAGTTGAAATGATGACATAAACTCCTTCTCAAAACACGATATATCAATTAATCATTAAAAACAATTTAATTTCGAGAAGTTGAAACCTAGTGCATGGAATTGCATGTTTGATACTAGTAAAAAAATGCATGTCTGATACATCAAATCAACCAATTAGGAATAAATTTAAAAAAAATGTATTTTTGGTGCCATTCTTGATGTATTTTTTGTTGTCCTTAAAATACAATGTAAAGAATGATGAATCCTGTATTGTTTGCATACATTTTTCATAACTTAATCTATGCAATGTACTTTTACCTTCTTTTAGACGTGAGCTAGAGTTTTTGTAATAAAAGTACGTAAAACGACTACTTATATGATGTTTAAAAATCTATATTTATATATTATAATATTCTAATCCTATTTTCATAATTTAGACAAATCCGACAAAATCGTATGCAGCTTAGTAAACACGTATACATGATTACTTAATTTTGAAAACAAAAGTACTTAAAATAACTACATTCTATCCCATATTCTTTATTCATTCTTCTCCAGTCGAATAAATAATAAGATGTAGCTACCTTTTCTTTGGACCTCGTCCCTCAAAACTCTATTCCACTAATCAAACACATTCGAAGAATAAAATCCCTTATTCATCCTTATTGCTTATATCTCATTCATCCGTCAAACAATGCAAAACGGATGATGTGATAACTAACAAGACGGGATACTGGATCATGTGCGACAGTGGACATGCAACATCTATCCACCATTCTTATCCTAGTGAAGCGAGGGGCTACAAGTTGATATGTATTATAGACGAAAATAATATTTACGTCGTTACGTCATGCATGTTATGTTGTGATAACTTATCTTGAGATAAAATCATTTTATTTCGAGAAATAAAATGAATCATACATTTAAACAGATAAATGGGGGTTATATGCTTGAATGAAATCATATTGTGATAAGCTAATCTTATGAAAATTTATCATCAATGTTTGAATCTAGCATACTAACATAGCATGATGGCATTTGAGGATACATGCCCTTATGAGAAAAGATCTCAAAGGAAAAAAAGTGGGGCATGCCCTTGGAATCAACGGGCCACATTCCCTCGGATCAAATCCAACGGCTGATCCTCCGAGGGAGCGAAACCCTAAATCGACCTCTCTCCACCGGCCACGCCCTCACTCTCGCACTCTCTCCCTTGCCCTTCCCGGCTGCCGCCTCGCCCGCAGCCGCCGGAGACTCGCCGGAAAGCGTTCGCCTCCCTCTCGATCGACCGGTATCCGATTTGCGGACATCTTCTAGAGGTTTGATTACGAGTCTGATCGAATTCAACACGCGATGCTGATGGTCTTTTGATCTGATGACATGTGTTTCTCTTTTTGAAACTTTTGGCTTTGGATTCGATCGGGATTGGCGTGGGTGTCGATCGGTGGTTCGATCTGACGACGGTTTTGATCCTTTTTTCTTTGTTTTCTGATTTTATGGGGTTTTCTGCTTTAAGGAGAATTGGGAATATGAAACCTGTCAAGGCGTTGCCTTTAATTTTTTTGGTAGCTTTGTTCTGCTAACGGATTGTTGATGGGGATGCGTGTAAGTTCGATTTGGTTGTGAGGGTTTCCTGTATTCATCACATCTAATAATATATGTAAGTTTTGATTGCTATGCTGAATTTTGCTTATTGGATTGAGATTCTGCGTGGAAAGCTGCCTGTTAGTCCTAGATAAAGCTATGTCTTTGATAATCGATATGGAACGTTGAATGAAAACATATGTTGGATCGTCTTTTTAGCATGGTGGTCGGTCGGATGACCAGACAATGCTGAAGTGTCGAGAGGAATCCATTGACTGTGGTATTCATGATAGTGTCATGTTAAATCCTTGTACAACCGTTGACAGAAAAATGGTTATTTTTTTCTCATGTTTATGGGTTTTACTGTCTTTTACGCCGTCATGGTTTTCATTCCTTAAGGAAACTGCATATATTGGTAACTATGCATACATCCATTTTGGAAAACTAATGAAGCATTTCGTGAACGAGAGTGTTGCCATCTATCCTTATAAACTGTGTTTTCTTTTAGAATACAATTTAAATAATTAAACATATCCATAAATGAAAGAATGCATTTTCTCCCAATGGGGTGATGTAGTAGATGGTTTATGTCCATTTGAGACACAGAGTGCATGTATATTTTAGGCAGTCACATCCCGGCCATTAGATGATTAACTATTTTTTGCATTGAAAATACTGTTCTGCTTAGAAAAGAATTATGTTTTGTGCTTGAATTTATGTGCGGTGATCATCTGTTATTGCATCCTATTGTTTTCTCCCCAAAACTTCGTAGTTGTAACCATAGTATGAAATGCTTGCCTTGAGGTGGTCAAGGCACACACCTCGATGCAAGGTGGGGATTTTTAACCTTGAGGCGATCACCTCAGATGGTTTTGATGAGGCACACACCTCGGAAGTTTGAGGTGATCCTGAGGTTGTGAGGAGCGGCGCACGCCTCAGATGCATATATTTTACACTTTTGTCTCTTTCACTTAAAACATCGCTATTATCCTATTCCCTTTTCAGTTATATATTTAAGAGAAGGTTATATGATTTATCAATCGGGGATACTGCTGAATTGAGTGAAAAGATTGCTTGATGAGCTCAAATTGAAGATATAAATGCATGCGCTAGATTTTTTTATTGAAGTAATTTTCAAATTTTTAGTGTCTAATAAACATGTAATAATAAACACATTAGTTTTTGCTAGACAACTGTTGGAAAGAAGGTATCTTGGATGATATTTTGATGGAAGAGGATAAAGAAAATTATATTGTTACAAAAAATCGGTGTTATTCACACTACACAAATGTGTCTTTTTGATAAAAAAATGTTGCAAGAATTTCCAATTGAACGAACAAATGAAGGCTATTTGTAAAAATATATTTCAATTTTAAGTTATTAGCTTCTTGCAAGTTTTAAATATGGATTTTTACCTCACAAACCTTCTGGTGGCGTTGTTCTACTGACGGATTGTTGGCGGGGATGCGTGTAATTTCGATCTGGAATCGAGGGTTTCCTGTATACATCGAATCTAGTAATAAACACAAGTTCTGATTGGTTTGCAAAATTTTGATTATTGGATTGTGGTTTTGCGTGGAAAGCTGCTCGTGAGTCCTAGATATAGATCTGTATTGGATAGCTGTTATGGAATGTATGAACGAAAACTTCTGTTGGATCTTCTAATGTTGACACGGTCGTCGGTTTGATGACCCGACAAGGGGGAAGTGTCGAGGAGAATCAATTGAGTGTAATATTATTGGTAATGTCGTGTAAAATCCTTGTACAACCGTTGATTGGAAAACGGGTTCTTTTTTCAAGTTTATGGAGTTTACTCGAAAAACTTAAGGAAAAACTAGTGAAAGCATTTTGGGTATGAGGTTGTTGCCATCTATCCGTAAAGTTTTGCTCTCATTTGGAATGGAATTTTAAAAATCTAAATGTATAAATTAATGAAGGACTGTTTTTTTAACTATGGAGTGATAGTAGATGGTTAATCTCCATCTGAGAAACATAGTGCTTGTATATTTTAAGCACTCACATGTAGGCCATAAAACATTATATGTTTTGGCATTGAAAATACTGTTCTGCTCAGAGTAGAATTATGTTTTGGACTTGACTTCATGTGTCATGATCATCTTTTATCGTGGCCTGTCTATGTCACTCCAAACTCAGTAGGTGTAACCATGTTATGAAAATGCTAGCCTCGAGGTAGTCGAGGTGTACGCCTCGAGACGAGGTGGGACCTTTTAGTTTCGAGGCAGTCACATCAATGGTTTTAATGAGGCATGCGCCTCGGAAGGTTGAGGTGATCATGGGACGGTGAGGCGAGACATGCGCCTTAGATGCATAATTTTTTTTCACAGTTTTTTCGTCTTCCACTTAAAATTGCCTTTTTCCCTTTTTATTTTTTGTTTCAAAGAAGGTTATGTGATTTGCCAATTAAGGATTTAGCCGAATACAACAAAAAGGTTGCTTGATATGCTCAAATTGAATATATAATGCATGATTTAGTTTTCTATAGAAGTTGTTACTCTTAGCTTTTAATAAACATGTAATAACAAATGCATTAGTTGCATTTTTTAGTACGATTTAGCTGGACGATGATGGGGAAACAGATATCTTGGACGGTATTTTGATGGGAACTAGAGGTGATAAAGAAAATTGCAGCATAACAAACAATCAGTTTTATTTACATTCTGCATGTGTCTTTTTATTCAAAAAACTTTGTAAGAATTTCCAAATTAAACTAACAAATGAAGTCTGTTTGTAAAAAACAGTGTGAATTTCAAGCCATTAGCTTCTGCATGTGCAAAAAACTTTGTAAGAATTTCCAAATTAAACTAACAAATGAAGTCTGTTTGTAAAAAACAGTGTGAATTTCAAGCCATTAGCTTCTTGCAAGTATCGAATATGAAATGAAAGATGATAATGGGAGTTCTCATTGTTTGAAAATAGAATTTAGGAATTCCCACTCAGCCTTGTCAGTGATCATTCAAAGGCACTTTAAAGAAGTTGAGAAAAGCGGTGGATATTTTCACTCAAGAGAGTAACCGTCATAAAAATATCTTAAGCACAATGTAACCAACCCTTTATTCCTCTTTGACATTGAAGAAATACACTGAATATTGGTTAATTACTTCAAATGTATGAAGATTTGTGTGTAACATATTTTTCCTAATATTATACAATATTTTTGCTAAGTTGCATGTTTTTTTGGAAGAAAATTGAGGCTTACGCCTTGCCTCAATTCCTGTGAAACCATTTCGTTCCCCCTTTCATCTTTAAAAAACCATGGTTGTAACACTCAGTTTAGGGAAGTCTATTTTAATTTGGGAAACAAGTAGATATTTTGTTTTTATCTCTGTTTGTCACTGCATCATATCATAGTTAGGTTGAGGGTTATAACTATGTTTTAAATGGGTAAATAGTTATGTATCAAATTATTTACGAATACTAGTCAATCAGCATACTTTAAAAAAGGATCAGTCTGTGCAGGTCTTGAGTGTTACTTTATAAATGCTTGTTTTATTTCACTGTCTAAAATAAATTTGATTGTTAAACTTTCTGTATTCTCTTAATCATACCTCGTACCGATACAGTTACTCTTCTTATAGGCATGGCAGGAATGGCAGCTGAAGGATCCCAATTTGATGCAAAACAATTTGATTCAAAGATGAATGACATGTCAGCAGTGCATATTTGTGTTTGGTTATCTATTTAGTAGTAGTGTGTTGACAATTTTCCTTGTTTGCCATTGTCAACATCTGCCTTTTCATAGACTTGCTGCTGAAGGACAAGACTTCTTCACATCTTATGATGAGGTTTATGAAAGTTTCGATGCAATGGGTTTGCTGGAGAACCTTCTTCGGGGAATATATGCTTACGGTAAGATGGTCAGATCATCTTTTGCATTCTTTATTGTATATCTTAAATGATTCTTGAGAAGCTTAGGAGTGGTATTGTTGCCAGGTTTTGAGAAGCCTTCTGCAATTCAGCAGAGAGGAATTGTTCCTTTCTGCAAAGGACTTGATGTCATCCAGCAGGCACGATCTGGTACAGGGAAGACCGCCATCTTTTGTTCTGGAGTCCTGCAACAGCTTGATTATAGTTTAGTTGAGTGCCAGGCTCTTGTTCTTGCCCCTACTCGAGAACTTGCCCAGCAGATCGAGAAAGTTATGCGTGCCCTTGGTGATTATCTTGGCGTGAAAGTGCATGCCTGTGTTGGTGGTACCAGTGTTCGAGAAGATCAGCGAATTCTTTCAAGTGGAGTCCATGTTGTCGTTGGAATACCTCGCCGTGTATTTGACATGTTACGCAGGCAATCCCTTCGCCCAGATTATATCAAAATGTTTGTCTTGGATGAGGCTGATGAAATGCTTTCCCGGGGTTTCAAGGATCAGGTATCTAAGACTTTGCCTTGGTGGGTCTAAAGCCTTATTTTTTTTTCATGATTATCTTTTTAGATGCCAAATTCATGTTTTCCACTCGGTTGGATTTCGGATTTTAACGATTAAAATTATAGCTGAACTTTTTTGTTTTTGATCAAATATCTTCCTTACATTCAGAAGCTGAAACATCATGATATAACTCATATGAGATAACTGCAGTCTATGTATTGCTGGCAAGTGTTCTCACGAAATATTTGTTAAGCTTCTTTGTTACTGTTTGGTATGGTATGGTTCTTACTTCTTTTATAGGAGAGGTGTGTCAAAGCAATTAGGTGTGAGTAGGGTGCCTCAAGACGGTTGAGGCGAGCCTCAATTCTCATGACGAATATATAAACACGTGCTGTTTCTTAGTCATTCTTTTGTTATACAACACTTGAATCGGAAGTGTAAGAATATACAAGTAAATATTTCTTTTTTGACTCAAAAATTAAATTCTTTTTGAAAGGAGTAAATATTCTATTTTCAAAAGAGATTTTTACACCACAACCCCATATAAAGTTTTTAATTACAACATAACTCATGGTATCTTCATATTTACCCCATGACCCCTGTAATTTTCTACATCTTATACCACGATTCTTGCCATCAATTAACTCTGGAGTCAGTCAATAAGCCACAGGAAAATCAATGGTTCATTACCCCCTTCTCCTTTCCCCTATCTACCTCTTCATATCCCTTCCAGGTTTTCAAGCAATCCAAACCTTACTGACTTCCTGTCACTAGGCCCTTGCTGATGTGACAGGTTCGCTGCGACCTCTACGATCGTGTCTGCATTGAGTGGGAGGCCGCCATGCACCTCCTTAGGGATGAGTTTTTCACGTGTGTTCATGCAGCTCCTTTATTGTAAAAAATCTAGCGGCGCAGCAGCTTCCCCCACCAAAATTTCCCTTTCTCAGCTTTTCTTCCCCAAAAACACGCACAAGAACCCCATAATCCATACACAAAGGGGTTGAAATTGCTCCTTTCTTGTAAGAAACTATACCAAACTCGCTAATTTCCTCAAATTCACTGAGGCTCTCAGCCTCATTCAAAAAACAATCAAAGATACTCAAGAAGCCGAATCGATTGATTATAAATGACCCCCGTACTTACAACCCTATCAGGTTTCACGATCCGGATCTCAGAAACCTGCCATAATTGGATGAAAGCTGCTGTCTTTGATGGGAATCGGTGGTGGGTGACCTGAAAAGGTGTCGACTTTGGGATGGGAAGAAGACCTTTCTTGGCAAATCTTGGATATACGTGTTTTGCTTTGGGAGCAAAGTTAAACCAATAAATCCATCTGGAAAGTACTAGTCAGTTCTGTCAGTTACAGTTGGCATACACCATTTGTAACAGTTGTGAATCTTGTGATCTTATTGAAGGTGGTTTTTACCTTCATGAGTGGTACATACTTTGACTCTCAACATATTTTCTCTGACGTTTTTACCTTCTTGAAGGTCATCTTCCTGATAACCACTTATGAGGATCTGTCTGGAATCCAGGTTTTCGTACATTTGGTTTGCCTGCCTTTTAGGATCATCATATGTTACTGAAATGTTATCTGTCTTCTTAGACGATGGCAGTGAGCTATATCATAAAAAAAGTCGACAAATCAATATGTAGCTTTAGGGAAAAACCAGAGGGACCTTGAACATAGATTTGCACCATTCTCTTTTTGGTTTGTCTGAGTCATCTTATTTCAAGTGCTCTGGTGTGAATTGGCTTACGATGAATTGATTTATGTGGGAGTTGCACCAGTCCCATTAGATACATTTTGGTGTATCTTTGTGAAAGTAGTTGCTGGTCGGGTCTGGTGGTGGTCAGATCTTTTAGAGGCCACACCATAAATGTCAATTATGCTCTGTTTGGAGCACTAATATATATCTCTTCTGGAGTTGGGGGCCTTGGCAGACATTGATTTGCAGAGTGCTTCCTTTAAATTCATCTTCTCCGTATGAATATTTATTTCAATGGCATTTCGGCACAAGTCTCATTTATAACTGTACATATTAAAACCTGGCCACACTGACCTGATTGATTAAACAATCTTAAGCCATCAAGGCATTGTCAAAAGAATGTTTACCCTTTTGATGATGGTTAAAAAGCAGTTCATTAGCAACTTTGTAAATGTTGCTTTACTGCAAAACTGGCTGAATGGTAATTATGTTTTTTTCGCGCATTATGTAGTATTCTTGTAAAATTATGAAATAATAGGGGCAGTGCGGGGATAATTTGCTAACTTATTTTACATGACATCAGGTGCATGATTAGAGTACAAAACTTAATAGATGATGCATGATTCTAGAAGTTTTTCTGATAATTATGAATATGGATTGAATGTTATTTTTAGCTTATTGATTATTTACATGTTAAATTGGTTTATCTTTTTACAATCTAATGTTTGCATTGCTGTATCTCTTGGTCTTTTGATTAGAGTTGGTTTGTGATCATGTCTATGCCTATAAATGCATGTCTTGTTTATGTTGAATCAGTACATGCTGGTTGTATACGCTAACCTTACCAGGGTTTTTTTCTTTACTTGTAGATCTATGATATTTTCCAACTTCTTCCTTCAAAGATCCAAGTTGGTGTTTTCTCAGCCACAATGCCCCCAGAAGCGTTGGAAATTACCAGAAAGTTTATGAACAAACCTGTCAGGATTCTGGTGAAAAGAGACGAGCTCACTCTTGAGGGTATCAAACAGTTTTATGTCAATGTCGAGAAAGAAGACTGGAAGCTTGCGAATCTTTGTGACCTCTACGAGACATTAGCAATCACCCAAAGCATCATATTTGTTAACACCCACCATAAGGTGGACTGGCTTACCGACAAGATGAGCCGCGATCTTACAGTATCTGCAATCCATGGTGATATGGACCAGAATACTAGAGACATCATCATGCGTGAGTTCCGATCTGGATCTTCTCGAGTTCTGATCACTACTGATCTTCTTGCCAGAGGAATCGATATCCAGCAGGTTTCTCTTGTGATAAACTATGATCTGCCAACCCAACCTGTAAACTATCTCCATCGTATTGGACGAAGCGGTCGGTTTGGTAGGAAGGGCGTTGCTATCAACTTCATCACACGTGACGATGAAAGGATGCTTTTTGACATCCAGAAATTCTACAACGTTGTCATCGAGGAGCTTCCAAACAATGTTGCAGACCTCCTCTGAGAATCACAAATCGAGATGGTCCATGCCTGCAGATACTCTCAAAATGTTTTGCATTTCCTCTTTTTATTTATTTTATCTCATTTTTTGTGGGTGTAGTATCTCTTACATTTCCTATTTAGCATTTCTCTCCTATTATTCCTACCTGTCCTTTGCCTTGTTGTGCTTCATTGATTTTGTTTGTTGTTGGGTGAAATAGATACTGGCACTGCTTAGTTTGACCTTAGCATTTCCTTGAGTAAATCCCCATCCATTGCTTTCCAATATTTTTGTTGATTGGTGGTTCCATTATACTGTACTAACAGTTAATTCCCTGGATTTAACACTTAAAAAAAGCCGTATACTTGAGATATTCTGGACATATGGATGCCTTTAATACATGCATGTGTATGTAAATTTGTATAGTTTCAAAACTAGCATCATCCAATCTTCCAAAATATACAGGCATGTGTCGAATATGATAAACATTGGCTTTACGTAGCTGCTTGTGTGAATGGGTTGTTGGAAAACAGAGAGTTTGAGTATTGTGCTTCTGCAAGTTCCCATTGGATTGTGGCTATGATAACATAGATACATGTCTTGCTTCACAGAAGGTTTAGTTACATGGCATCAAATATAGAAGTTCAATATAAAAAATGTATATTATGCTTGGAAAATTAAAAGCATTTTGAGTGTTGGTAATATTGACTTTAATGGTCAAGATTGTTAGTTCCAAATCTCCACAATAATGGAGAAATATTAGAGGAAAATGATAATCAAATTCAAGAAATAAAGATGTGATTTCTCAAGAAATTAAAATCAGATTGGCACTATGATTTGGGGGGTGAATGGGATGGAGGAATATCCTATATATCTTCATGGATAAGGAGAAAAGAAGGTCATCTTATGGAAGCTTCCAAATTGCGATCTTCCCTTTTCTCCATGTATTTCTTCCCTTGATTATGTCTGGATCAATATTTACTGGTCCTTCAAATAAGTGTCTCCTTTCGAACAATCTGTTATATAGGTCCCAAATTGAATGGTGGGTTAAATATTCAGATGAAGTAATATATACATATACATGCATGCATACATACATATATACGAACATGTATACATATATAGATACATATCAAGGTGAAAAGTGACGGCTAAACAACAACGGCAAGGAAAATATTTTAACAAATTGTTAACAATTATTATAGCAAATTTACATCTCATGGTTAATATTCATTTAATTAAAATTTTGTTTGTCACTAAAGAGATGTGAATATTGAACATGTAACTAGTTAGGATTATGGCATATGAGTCATAATGAAAGATTAATCATTCAAATTTTATTATAAATCATAATATGTCAAAGTATTGCAATAGAACGAAGCGAATTTCCTTTTTCTTTCAAAAATTTCATTTACATAATTTATTAATCATACTATGGTCGCTAAGTACGATAGAAGAAAATACAATTACATTTTTGTTGCAACGAGTATCTAAAAGTACTTTCCCTCCACAGCTAGTACATCTAGTTACCATAGATCATATTTGATGCGATCTACACGCTTCCGTTATGCATTAAGGCCTAGACCCTACCCTTCAGATTGATCAGGGTTGATTGACCATGATGAAAAAGATGGTCGATCAAGGGAGATAGATCATAGGTGTCAGGGTGATCAATCATAAGTCCAAACATCAATTTTGTAAAAATGATGATCCTGTCTTAAGTTTGCTTGCTGATCAATAATATGAAAAAGCTATAAGATTGCCTTTCAACATAAAATAAAAACTATTTAATATGTTACATCGACATTCGAAGTCTTCAAAACTTGAGCTCTTGGAATCAAGACTTTCTTTGATTCTTTCATTAATATAATCTAATCCTTGAGCCTCCAAGCCGAGTCTTTATAATCACTTTTAAGCTTTAAATCGACTTCTAGCTTTTCTACACTTTTCAATAAAGAGCTTCTACGAGCTTTTACCGAAAAAGTTAATCAAGTTACAAAACAAATATACAACTAAGACATTATAAAAATCTAAGCCACTAACAACACATGCCACCTGGTTGCCTCCTAGTGGTTGCTGCTTATGACATGGAAGAACACTAACACATACTTACGATTGATCTTTTATCGAATTTTGTGTGTCTTTCCAAGAAAAGTGAATTAAAATATGAAACATTTTGTGATCGATAGAAAGTTGATATATAGATTAATGATTCAATGATCCTTGCAACCACATCTTTTGTCTTGAATTTATGAATTTTATAAGTTGTTCCCTCCTTAAATATTGGAATATTGGTTATGCCCTTCCCTTTTTTGTAATGTTAGTTATGCCCATTACTTCTTACACCGTTATCATTTGCATCCTTGTGTTAGCTTGACCATCAATGAATTGAACTTAACCATGGTTTATTCAAACAACGCTCCCATTGAGAGGGACATGAGCATAATTGTCCTCCTCCTACGCTAAGCCCTCTGTCCCGACCTTCTCCTCCTCCTCTGCCCAAACCTCTACCCCGACCTCCTCATCCACTACTTGAACTTCCTCTTCCTCCACCAAGCCCTCTGCCCGACCCTCCTCCTCCTCCTCGAGCTTCAAGGACTGCAAACTACTCCTTCATTCACACCTCGAATTGAACCAAATCTCCTGCATATGGAAACCCAAATACCATATTGAAGGCCCAATTAACCCATCACTTTCCTCTTTTGATCAGATATGAAAACCCATATGAACCCAACCCTTTCCAGATTGAAGCCACTGGCAACCGCGATCTCGACAACTTCCAACGATGACCTCCTCGCTCAGGCGCAATGCACGATGAGACATCATTGTGCTTCTACTCCAATCTTCATCATCGATAAAACAACTTGGCCCCTTGACATATCCTCGTTGTGCATCGATCCGAGGCAATAATCATGAGTCAAGTTTAAGCTCATCCACCATATCAGCGACAACAACCTCCATGTATATTCCTCTGTCCCTATTTTGTCCTCCATTTCATTTTTATTCTTTTCTTCTTCTTCATTTCCTCTTCTTCTTTCTGTTCATCATTTACTTTGCTCTCGCCAAATCATTCCTATGTTCTTCTTCCGATTCTAATACAACTACGACCACCTCATCTCCTTGAACCCATCACCTTTACCTCCACCTCGTGCAACCGTCTGTCAGCATCTACTTTGCCTCACCATATTTAGAGCTCCACCTCATCTTCGTCTTAGAGCTTTCATGCCTACGATCAAGATTCACAAGCTTGAGACAACCAATCACTTGCAGGAACAATAGCGGTAGCCGGGGCATCATCAGATCCAGGTACACGAGCAGATCTATCGATTTGCCTTGCACCTGAAGCTCGATAAGAAGGAGCTCCCTCGATTGATAAAGAGACTCAATAAGCAAAAGTGACCATCGGACCTAGGCACACGAGCAGACCCTTTGTTGGGGAGGGGCGGAAGAGGATGAGCTGGAGGGGGGAGCAGAGGTGTGGTTGGATGAGGAGAGGTTGGAGGAGGGAGGATGAGGGAGGAAGAGTGGAATAAAGAAAAAGAAAAGTAGAAAAGAAAGATAATTCTACCTCAATTTTCATTTAATTACCATTATGTCCTTAAAGTTAACGCTCATTTATATTGTGGATGGACGACAATTAACATGAAGGGGACATATGGTCACTGTAGTCAGGGGCACAACTGATATTGCAAAAAAGAGAGCGACATAACTGATGTTGCAATATCTAAGGAGGGCACAGCTGATAAACTCCCATGAATTTAACATGCAGATCTTCTTTAATAAATTCTCGAACACCAAAAACATCTAAGCGAATGTAGTTTTCTTTAATAAATTCTCGAACACCAAAAACATCTAAGCGAATGTAGTTTCTTCCCGACTGTTCCTATCGAAACACATCGGTTCCAATTAAGCTTAAATTTCCCATGTAACATATAACTTTATATTTTTAACATTATCTAGTTTCGGATTTTGAAATGAACACCCTAAGGGCCTATTTGGTTACTGGGTTAGCCCGGGTTGGGTTGGGGTATCCTCATGTGAATAATAGTTGTTTGGAGGGTTGGGATGGATGGAATGATAATTATGATGTCATGTGCCATTGATTATGTGTTATATTAACTTTTTTAGTGATTATAATATATTTTTTATGTTAATAATTAGTTAAACAAAGTTAAAAACCATTATACCAAAGAAATTATAGGGCCAATACAAGTATTCCCAACCTGAGAATGCATGGTTGGAGATAGGGATATGCCAGGGTACCCTGGCAACCAAACAAGCCCTAATTTGTCCATCGACATATTATTCGGTCTACGTGATTTATTATCAAAACATCAGTCAAGCACATAAATATTTATATCCATGCAAACGACGATTCATATTGTATCAAAGATTTAATATTGTTCAAGCACAATGCAAAATTGAGTGAGCGCAAGAGTAGGGACATATGGGTCACTGACTTTTGCCTTGAGCATCTCAATGAACCATTGAAGCTTGAAGCCTCTTCCCACGCCTCAGAGTCTTGATTGATGGTGTATTTTGGATGGAAGAGATTTGCATATATTCAAAATATTTTGTGCATACACACCCCCATATAAGTAGAAGGAAATTGGTTATCATAATTATTTTTTACTTTTTATTTCTATTTTGACATCATTGTAAATTCTTACTCTAAAAGATCGATAGTCGTTTGAAATTTGAATTTTATTCCTCTTGATTAGATGAAAATTAATAATCTATCTACATTAAATCATATGATTGGTTGTTTTGCATTATAAATCAATCACTAAATTATGATTTGTGATAATAAATTAAGTGGTGATTGATTTGCACAAATTTGACTCATCAATTTTAATAAAAAAAATCACTCGACTTGTATCAGTTTCCACTAATAAATCAATTGATTTGGAAATTAATTCTACGTAGATGTCCCGTGGCCAACTCCGTCGTTTTTTTGTTAATTGAGTTCGAGTTGCTTAAGTAATAACAGATACCATTTAGAAATGTTACTCTCTTAGGTAGCGTTCGGCTACGGGGTTAAACTCCCCTATGGGGAGTTTATCCCTCTTAACCCAGATCACCATCTCTCTCCGTGGGCCCTACTTTATTCCTTTTTTAAAAATTAAATAAATCAATTTTACATCATCAATACTATCAAAAAATAATATATTAGACCATTATATCATATAAAAATTATAAACTACTCTACTTCTACTCACTTTTTCAAACTTCAATACAATCATATCACAATAACTACTCACTTTTTCAAACTTCAATACAATCATATCACCTCAAATCCACCTCTAACCCACCCCCAGTTTAACCATCTATCCAAATATCAAAATCTAAAAACGGGTTACCCTCTACCAGTTTAATCCGCCTTAACCCGTCAACCAAACACACCCTTAGTATCTACTTAGATCAATATCTATTTAGGTCATTATTTTTTCCCGTTAATAGTGATAGTTACATGTTTTAAACAACAGTTTCCTTCTATCTACTTCATAGATGTGACTTTACATCTCGGGCAGTCCTTTCCACTTTTAGAAGAATCGTTTCATGCCATTTATAGCAACTTGGGCGTAGACCATAGCTGTTACCTAGGAAGACTAAATCAACAAGTCGTTGTGCTTAAGTCCAACTAAACACGCTGTCAACAATTCAAAATGCTTAAACTCAAGTTATTAACGAAAACATGTACTTTTCAAACCACTATTGAACTTTGTGAATATTATATTTAGTACTATGTTTGAGATGTTACCGTAATGTTATTCCGTAGTAAATACATAAACACGATATTTAACTTTATTATTTTGTTAATGGTGGGAACACGTTTTTAGATTGTGAAGATCGAGTTGAAATGATGACATAAACCCCTTTTCTCAAAACATGATATATCAATTCATTATTAAAAACAATTTAATTTCGAGAAGTTGAAACCTAGTGCATGGAATTGCATGTCGGATACATCAAGTCAACTAATTAGGAATAATTTTTCAAAAATCACAGTACTTCACGGTTGGGAAAATTCTCAAAATAGAATAGAGAAGGATTTCTTTACTCGTGGCGACACTTACATATATGTGGGACAAAGTCGGTCATTTTTTGATCTCGGATTATGTCAACATAAGGGATGCAATAATAATACAAGTAGTCATTTTTTAGTCTAGTTTAGTTATTTTGATATTGTCATTTGCTTACTTTACAATTATACAACATGTTGGAGATAAGTATTAAATTCTCATGAACAAAACATATATCAATAGACGGAACAATCGATGATCAAATTACTGTGATACTTTGGTTTGTAATGGACGCGAGATGGTGCCATTTTTGATGTATTTTTTGGTGTCCTTAAAATACAATGTGAAGAATGATGAATCCTGTATTGTTTGCATACATTTTTCATAACTTAATCTATGCAATGTACTTTTACCTTCTTTTAGACGTGAGCTAGAGTTTTTGTAATAAAAGTACGTAAAACGACTATTTATGATGGTTAAAAATTTATATTTATATATTATAATATTCTAATCCTATTGTCATAATTTAGACAAATCCGACAAAATCGTATGCAGCTTAGTAAACAAGTATACATGATTACTTAATTTTGAATAGAAAAGTACTTAAAATGACTACATTCTATCCCAAATTCTTTATTCATTCTTCTCCAGTCGAATAAATAATAAGATGTATCTATCTTTTTATTGGACCTCATCCCTCAAAACTCTATTCCACTAATCGAACACATTCGAAGAATAAAATCCCTTATTCATCCTTATTGGCCATCTTTCATTCATCCGTCAAACGATGCAAAATGGATGATGTGATAACTAACAAGACGAGATACTCGATCATGTGTGACAGTGGACATGCAACATCTATCCACCATTCTTATCCTATTGAAGCGAGGGGCTACAAGTTGATATGTATTATAGACGAAAAATAATATTTACGTCGTTACGTCATACATGTTATGTTGTGATAACTTATCTTGAGATAAAATCATTTTATTTCGAGAAATAAAATGAATCATACATTTAAACAGATAAATGGGGGTTATATGCTTCAATGAAATAATATTGTGATAAGCTAATCTTATGAAAATTTATCATCAATGTTTGAATCTAGCATACTAACATAGCATGATGGCATTTGAGGATACATACCCTTATGAAAAAAGATCTCAAAGGAAAAAAAGTGGGGCATGCCCTTGGAATCAACGGGCCACATTCCCTCGGATCAAATCCAACGGCTGATCCTCCGAGGGAGCGAAACCCTAAATCGACCTCTCTCCACCGGCCACGCCCTCACTCTCGCACTCTCTCCCTTGCCCTTCCCGGCTGCCGCCCCGCCCGCAGCCGCCGGAGACTCGCCGGAGAGCGTTCGCCTCCCTCTCGATCGACCGGTATTCGATTTGTGGACATCTTCTAGAGGTTTGATTACGAGTCTGATCGAATTTAACACGCGATGCTGATGGTCTTTTGATCTGATGACATGTGTTTCTCTTTTTGAGACTTTTGGCTTTGGATTCGATCGGGATTGGCGTGAGGGACGATCCGTGGTTCGATCTGATGACGGTTTTGATCCTTTTTTCTTTGTTTTCTGATTTTATGGGGTTTTCTGCTTTAAGGAGAATTGGGAATATGAAACCTGTCAAGGCGTTGCCTTTAATTTTCTTGGTGGCTTTGTTCTGCTCACGGATTGTTGACGGGGATGTGTGTAAGTTCGATTTGGTAGTGGGGGTTTCATGTATTCATCACATCTAATAATATATGTAAGTTTTGATTGCTATGCTGAATTTTGCTTATTGGATTGAGATTCTGCGTGGAAAGCTGCCTGTTAGTCCTAGATAAAGCTATGTCTTTGATAATCGATATGGAACGTTGAATGAAAACATATGTTGGATCGTCTTTTTAGCATGGTGGTCGGTCCGATGACCAGACAATGCTGAAGTGTCGAGAGGAATCCATTGAGTGTGGTATTCATGATAGTGTCATGTTAAATCCTTGTACAACCGTTGACAGGAAAATGGTTATTTTTTCTCATGTTTATGGGTTTTACTGTCTTTTACGCCGTCATGGTTTTCATTCCTTAAGGAAACTGCATATATTGGTAACTATGCATACATCCATTTTGGAAAACTAATGAAGCATTTCGGGAACGAGAGTGTTGCCATCTATCCTTATAAACTGTGTTTTCTTTTAGAATACAATTTAAATAATTAAACATATCCATAAATGAAAGAATGCATTTTCTCCCAATGGGGTGATGTAGTTGATGGTTTATGTCCATTTGAGAAACAGAGTACATGTATATTTTAGGCAGTCACTTCCCGGCCATTAGATGATTAACTGTTTTTTGCATTGAAAATACTGTTCTGCTTAGAAAAGAATTATGTTTTGTGCTTGAATTTATGTGCAGTGATCATCTGTTATTGCATCCTATTGTTTTCTCCCCAAAACTTCGTAGTTGTAACCATAGTATGAAATGCTTGCCTTGAGGTGGTCAAGACACACACCTCGATGCAAGGTGGGGATTTTTAACCTTGAGGCGGTCACCTCAGATGGTTTTGATGAGGCACACACCTCGGAAGTCTGAGGTGATCCTGAGGTTGTGAGGAGCGGCGCACGCCTCAGATGCATATATTTTACACTTTTGTCTCTTTCACTTAAAACATCGCTATTATCCTATTCCCTTTTCATTTATATATTTAAAAGAAGATTATATGATTTATCAATCGGGGATACTGCTGAATTGAGTGAAAAGATTGCTTGATGTGCTCAAATTGAAGATATAAATGCATGCGCTTGATTTTTTTATTGAAGTAATTTTCAAAATTTTAGTGTCTAATAAACATGTAATAATAAACACATTAGTTTTTTCTAGACAACGGTTGGAAAGAAGGTATCTTGGATGATATTTTGATGGAAGGGGATAAAGAAAATTATATTGTAACAAAAAATCGGTGTTATTCACACTACACAAATGTGTCTTTTTGATAAAAAAATGTTGCAAGAATTTCCAATTGAACGAACAAATGAAGGCTATTTGTAAAAATATATTTCAATTTTAAGTTATCAGCTTCTTGCAAGTTTTAAATATGGTTTTTTACCTCACAAACCTTATAAACTTTGTCAGTTACCTTACCGACCTTTGAAACAACCTAATTCCCCCCTCGACTCTGTAAATTTGCTCCGTCTTACCCCACAGACCCTACCTTCAACTTTAACTTTATTGAAGTAAATTACTTGAGTTAAACTTGAGTTAATGTAACCAAAGAAAATCGGATGGTGGATCTTCAATCTCCCACTCTCTTTCCTTCTCGTACCTCCTTTTTCATCCTCTTCTTCTACCAAATCAAATAGAGCCCTCGCGGTGAACCAACCTCAGCCACGTGAACTCTCAGCAACCCAACTTTCTCATCCTCCTCCTCCTTCCCGTCCGCACAGGACTCGGCCATTTTGAGTTGCTCTGTGCTCGTGATCGTAGCAAGATCCCCATTTAAGTCCGCATACTTCACCAGCATCGCCTTTGAGCATGGGAACTGCTTGCGCACGATCTCCCTCAATACCCCAACCCTACAATTCATAGGCATCTGTGTGATCCTTGTGTCAAGATCAAGGCCTTAAATGTCAGATTTGGGTCTTGTTTCGGTAAGCCCGGAAAGGGCAATTCGATGGAATTTCGGTGAAATGGCCGGATAATGGGGAAATTACTTGAAAATACATTTTTTAAGAAATAAATATTTTTAATATTTTATAACTCAATAAATGAGATAGAAATATAGTTTGTTCTAATGGTAAGATACTAATATGATATGTAACATTAAATTTCCATCCAATCGTCCCAACAGTAAAAAAAGTAGTATGTTCCTCAGAACCAGAACCATATTTTGAACCGTAACTAGAAGTCATCGGTTCCTCCTCTTGAACATGAAGAGAATGGTGACATGTGAGCAACTCTTCAACAAGAATGAGGTGACAAATATGATAACTACTAATTAAAACATATATATCAAAATAAAGAAAAGTAAAAAAATCTCTAGTTAAAACTTTAATTTAACTCTTAAATCTTGTGTCTAATTGATTTGGTTTGGATTTATATATAAAATAAAGAAACTAACTGAAGAAACTTCTTTAAGCAATGTAAAGCACTCTAACAACTTAACACATTAGTGAATAAACAAGTGAAAATTCATTAATATATGCAACTTTCAATAAAAGAAAATGGTAGATTCCCTTATTTTTGTTATTTTGTCGAAATGACATGTAATTTTGATGAAATTTTGTTGACATTTCGGTGTTATTTCGTTGAATTCCTTGAAAAAGAAATAAGAGCGCGTTTCGATTTCGGTGATCTAAAGAAATAGAATTTCAGAGAACTTCAGTGGAATTTCGCTGAAATTTGAGGCCATGATCATGATGATCATACACGAGCTTTAACGGCCTCATCTTTACATTAACCACAACACCATTACCATTAGATTTGATAGAATTACTCGGGAAGTAGGCAAAGGCAGGAAGTTGTGAGGATTCCGAAGGTGCGGGAGGTGTGGCAACAAGAAGCTTGGAGGGCCAAAGACACCTTTGGAGGGGGAAGGATGATCTTCTTAGGAGCACGAGAAAGAAGACATGGGTCGAGGTCAGCGATGGGCGCGACATCGACCGCGGAGGCATCGAGAGCAACTCGGGATTGGGCGGGCGGGATCGGGATTTGAATTGGAATTGTGGGAATTTGTGAATTGTGATATGTACGGAATGGCAGAGACAAGCAGCAATCTCGAGGACATCCTTGTTGGTGGTGTCGACGATGAGGAGAGAGTGGGCATCAACAAGGGAGAGGTCGAGGGAGTCGATCACTTCAAGGGCGCGTGCACGACGGAGGAGGGTATGTGAGAAGGAGGGGTGGTACCGGAGGGCGAGACAGCACTCGCGGGCGATGACACGGTGGTCGCCGGGGCACAAATGGAGGAAGCACTCATGGAGGCAGAGGTTGGGGAGGAGATCACTCTCGTGGCAGACTGGGAGGAGGAGGTCGGGGATGATGAAGTCACCCTCGTGGCGGACTTGGAAGAGGAGGGGGATGTCGGGAGGAGGAGGTCGCCCTCGCGGCGGACCTAGAGGAGGAGAGGGAGGACGCGGGGAGGAGATGGGTGGGTGCTGAGTGGGGAAAGTGAGACGAGGAAGGTGAGGGGAAGGGGCACTCACTACTCAATGTAATTTTGATAAATAAGATGGGTATAATGTAAAATAATCTAACAGATTCTATCAGTTTTAACGGGTAAATGGATGGGGGTTAATCACGAGGTCTGTGGGATAATTTAGCAAGTTTACGAGGTCAAGAGGGGAATTAGGTTGTTTCAAAGGTTGAGGAGGTAATTGGTAAAGTATATAGGGCTCATGGGGTAAAGATTCCTTTTAAATATGAAATAAAAGATGATAATGGAACAGCTAATTGTCGAAAAATATACATTAAAATATACTTTAAGGGTTTCACTCAGCCATGCCGTTGATAATACAAGGATATTTTGGAGAAGTTGAGAAAATCCGTGCATATTTTCACGAGAATTTACATTCTCAGACTTATAATATTGATTTGTACGCATCACCGATTTGTCTTTTTAGAAGCTGGAGCCTGGTGTTGAAATTTGTACTAGCAGTTTATATCCACTTTTCAAGCGTTTGCTAAGCATTAAAAAGTGCTACTAAACTAGCGGTGCTAACAAACTTTGTTTTATTTCACTGTGTATATTTAATTTGATTGTTACAATATTTTCTTAATCATACTCCTGCTGATCCAGTTACTCTTCTTATAGTCATGGCGGGAATGGCAGCTGAAGGATCTCAATTTGATGCAAAACAATTTGATTCGAAGATGAATGACATGTCAGCATTGTTTATTTGTGTTTGGCTCTCTCTTTAGTAGTGGTATGTTGACACTTACCTTGTTTGCTCTTGTCAACATCTAAATTTTCATAGACTTGCTGCTGAAGGACAAGACTTCTTCACATCTTATGATGAGGTTTATGAAAGTTTCGATGCAATGGGCTTGCAAGAGAACCTTCTTCGTGGAATATATGCTTATGGTAAGATGGTCAGATTGTCTTTTATCATTCTTTACTGTATAATTTTCTTAAATGATATTTGTGGAAGCTTTGGAGTGTCATTGTTTTTTTTTTAGGTTTTGAGAAGCCATCTGCAATTCAGCAGAGAGGAATAGTTCCTTTCTGCAAAGGACTTGATGTCATCCAGCAGGCACAATCTGGTACAGGAAAGACGGCCACCTTTTGTTCGGGAGTTCTACAACAGCTTGATTATAGTTTGGTTGAGTGCCAGGGTCTCGTTCTTGCTCCTACTCGAGAACTTGCCCAGCAGATCGAGAAAGTTATGCGTGCACTTGGTGATTATCTTGGCGTGAAGGTGCATGCTTGTGTTGGTGGTACCAGTGTTCGAGAAGATCAACGAATTCTTTCAAGTGGAGTCCATGTTGTCGTTGGAACTCCTGGCCGTGTATTTGACATGTTGCGCAGACAGTCTCTTCGCCCAGATTATATCAAAATGTTTGTCTTGGATGAGGCTGATGAGATGCTTTCTCGAGGATTCAAGGATCAGGTATCTAAGGCCTTGCCTCTGTGGGCCTAGAGCTTTCTTTTTCTTTCATGTCATCTCTTTAGATGTTAATTCATGCTGTCTGCTTGGATGTATTTTGAATTTTATTGTTTGGAATTCTAGCTGAAATCGTTTTTCTTCAGTTAAATACCTTCATTTCATTCAGAAGTTGAAATATCATGATATGAGATAATTACAGTC
The DNA here is from genome assembly GCA_037367405.1 of Ottelia alismoides. NCBI lineage: Eukaryota > Viridiplantae > Streptophyta > Magnoliopsida > Alismatales > Hydrocharitaceae > Ottelia > Ottelia alismoides. The sequence goes on from JAZKJV010000098.1 coordinate 605,830, forward strand.
TATGTATCGCTGCCAAGTGTTCTCAGAAAACATTTTAAATGATTTCTTGGATACTGTTTGTTATGAGTTTCTCTAGAGAAGAGTCGGATCCCAGCAGTTGGTGTGGTGAGGCGTCTTAAGATGGTCGAATAAGCCACAAGTTTTATGGATAATAATAAAATACATTTTGTTTCTTTCTCATTCTTAAGTTAAACAGCACTTGAATTGGAAGTTTAAGAATTTACAAGTAAATAACCTATTTATCAACGAGAATTTTACACGATGACCCCTATAAACTTTTTCAGTTACACTATATCTCATGACATCTTCATATTTACCCCATGACCTGTTTAATCTGCTACATCTTACACCATGATCCTTTCCATAATTTTGACCCCTCTTGAGTTAATCAAACCATAGGCAAGTCAATGGTTCATTTCCCCCCTTCCTCTCTCATGCCTCTCCCCTTTCCCCCTTCTTCCTCTTCATATCCCTTCAAGGTCTTTAAGCAATCCTAAAGTTGCTGACTTCCATCACTGGGCCAACCTGTCTGATGTGACGAGGTTCTCTGCAAACCTGTCTACCGTGTCTGCATCGAGTGGGTGGCTGCCAAGCAGCTCCTCATGGGCAAGATTTCCATGCATGTGCACGCTGCTCCTTAATTGTAAGAAATCCTGCAACACCACCAGCTGCCCCCACCCAAATACTCTTTTCTCATCTTTTCTTTCTCACAGATACACACAAGAACAGCACCGCTCGGAGAATTCTTCTTTCTTGTGGGAAGTTATACAGTCTATACTGAACTTGCTAATGTCCTCAAATCCCACAAGACTCGGCCTTTCAGTCAAAAAACATCGGAGACCCTCAAGAAGCCAAGTGGGTTCTGGCTAGGAGCACCACAAAAACTGCTCAAGTATGAGTTTGCCACCTTAAATGGACATATTTCTGATTTCAAGATCCAGATTTAGGAAATCTGCCATAATCAGAGGAAAGCTGCTGCCGTTGTTTGGAATATGAGGTGGGTGATCGGAAAAGGTTTAACCTTTGGGGTGAGAACTAGATGCAAGTGATGATGAGGAGGAGGGCGACCATGTGGAGGAGAGGACGTGCAGCAGAGGCAGATGTGGTGCAGTGGAGGGAGGGCGTAGAGGATGTATGTGATAGGGGATGAGGAGGAGGGGGCGGCGGTGCATGGGGGGATGGAGAGGAGGTGGTGGCGCGAAGGAGAGAAGTATGTGATGACGAGGCTTCTTCTTTTGGAGGGGGATGAAGGAGGAGGAACGAGAAGGGTATTAGTTTGTAAATTTAATAAGCAAGAAAGGACCCAAAGGTAAATATGATATATTTTTGACAAAATCCACTCACTTTAATGATAAAATGGACACCATAGGGATTGTGGTGTAAGAACATTAAGTTTGTAGGGGCCCTCGAGCATAAATTAAGATTCATGGGGTTGTGGTGAAATCGGAAAGTGGTGTAAATTGTAAAATCCTTTTGCTCAATTGTAACAATGACTAAATTGCATGTAAAATTAAATGCTTAGGATCAAACACTATCTCTAATAATGTATTGATGTTTAATAAGTTGATTTGGAACAAAATCAAGCTATATTGAATTGCTAACCAAGTTCAAACTTGAATTGTTACACAGCCCAACTGTAACAGATCAAATTTATAAATTACATTTAGTAAAGAACATAGAATTGAAAAGGTAAATATTCCCTGGAACATAGAATTGAAAAGGTAAATATTTTCTAGAGTGTAGAATTGAAAATGGTAAAGATGTTCCTTAAGGATAACAAATCATTTTTAAAGCAACCAATGCAATATATTTACCATTTTTACAAGATTTTATCCAATTAAAATGATTCTGACATCTGTAATATTATATTAATATTTCAACATTTTTGTTTGATAGTCAAATATTCAAAAACATATTTCTTTGAGTGTCTTAATCACACCCTAGTGTGGCGTCTCAGGTATGGCTAAAAAGTTTTCATCTTTTAAATTATTAGTTTGATTCCCTACTTAATTGAGGTGGCGCCTCAGTTTGGTCTTACTGCCTTTGACAATTGAGGGTTACACCTTGTCGGAGGTTGTTTCCTCAAAAAATGCCTAGAAGTTTATCCGTCATCGCCCTGAGGCATACAATTTAAGCTATGCTCTATGTTTTCTCTAAAAGAGCATTTTGGTTAAAGTGTGTTCCGCATATTCCGGGTTTATCAAAGGTTCCCTATTGGATGCTTTGATGGTTTTAAGGTTGTTTATTTCCTGAACTGGGCCATGATTTGTTTTTTCTAAATTATGGTGGAGTTTATAATCGTTGTTGACTGACTATCTTAGTCAATCATCGTGTGAATCTACTCAATGGTCTCGCGGTAGTATAATGAGTTTACCACCCAAAAGGATCAGGGTTCGAATCAAAAAAGGGATGCTCAGAGCAAAGATTTATTCTACAACAAACAGAGGGCCCTATAAAGTACAGAGCTGCCGAAATGGATCATAGCTATGGAAGGGCATGTAGAAAAATTTAAACTTGGTGCCCTATGTGGTACTGAAGGTCTTGTTGGCCAGATGTGTTGAAAAAGACCATGTGGGTCAAGTGTTTCTTGTAGATGCATGATATGCCTCGTAAGTGTGTCATTGTAATACCTGTCTTTGATTATTGAAAGGGGGATACCCGGACCGCCGAAATTACAGGGATTACATTAAAAAAAGTCAGTCCTTGTATTATGGTTCTTGAGAGATTGGATAATGTATGGCTAACAGATCCTTTCCATTGTCTATTTTGAGGCACTGATACCATTGCCGTTCGATAGGATGCTGATTTTATAAGCAGTAGACTTCCTAATCTCTAAGATTGCATTGATTAACTTTCAACGATCTTTTTTGTATTTTTCTTGAATTTTCCTGAAGATGCTAAAAATTTTCAAGGGAAAAATACAACAAAAGGCTTCAACTATACCTCAATCCCCATTTGGAGGCCTCACTTTTGAAATGTAACAAAGAAGGGTTACTGAAGCTTATTGAAGGTACATGCCTGAGAAAAAAAAAGAACAGGTCCCTTTTTGTTGCAATATAAACACGAGGCCTGTAACTTGGAATTGATGCATAGTTGTGATTTTTTACTTTACACTAATTTGAATTCAATAACGTTGATCAATTTTGATTATTTTTTTGTGACCATGTTTTCTCATTTGATTGCTACATTTTAATAATTTACAAAATATATTGGGTTTTTATGTACCCCTTCGAGATATTGCAATTTCAGTTATGCCCCTCCCTTTTTGGGAATATCAGATGTGCCCTTGACTTTTTGTCATTCTATCACTTGTGCCCCTCGGGTTAGTTGCCGTCTATTTCCAATGCAAGCCGATGTTAACTTCGTGGACATAACGAGAATTAAATTAAAAAAGGCTGAAAAGTCATTTTTTGTCCCATTCCTCCTCCCCCATCATCTTCCTCTTCCTCCTCCCCAACGAGACCCTGCTCCTTCTCCGCCTCTCCTCGCTAACCTGACCCTCCTCCCCAGCCCAACCCCATTCATCCCCTCCTTCTGCCCTGAGCTACTCCTCCTTTGCCTGTTCTCCCCAGCCCGTCGCTCCTCCTTAGCCCGACCCCTCCTGCCTCGAGCACCCCCTCCGCCCCTCCTCCCCAGCCTGCCCCTCCTCCCTAACTTGACACCCTCTAACCTTGAGCTCCGCCCCGAGCTCCTCCCTCGCACCTCCTCCGCCCCTCCTCCCCAACCCGTCCCTCCTCTCCATCCCCGCACGTCCCCTCCGCCCAAAGCTCCTCCTCCTGTCTCCTCCCTCCTCCCCACACCTCTCCTCGGCCGCCATCACCTCCCCTCCGCCATCACACCCGTATCCTTCCATCGCCCCCGGACCTCCCCCTCTGCTACGAGCTCCTCCCCTCGCACATCCCCTCCACCCTCGTACCTACCTTCTGCACCCAGCTCCTCCTGCCGCCCCTGTACCTCCCCCTCCGCCCCGAGCTCCTCCACCCGCACCTCTCTACCCCTAACTCTTCCCCACGTCGTGTCGTGCCTCCCCTCCTCCTCTACCAAGGGGCATCTTGTTGTCGCAGCCGCAGTGAGGAGGCTGCTGCTTCGAATGATCGTAAGGGACAGGTTGCTGGAGGGCCCACAAGGTTTCTTGATGGAGCGGGAGCAGAGGATGATGAAGAAGGCGCTAGCATAGGAGAAGCAAGGGGGCAAAGGAGGAAAGATAGGGGAGGAGGAGACTGCAGATTGAAATAGGATAACTTTCAGCTTTTGTTTAGTTAAGATATTTTTTTGATTAATTGATTCATAAAAACTCATCGAAAAATTCAATACAATTCACCATTTGATCTGCAATGATAGTGATATATCCGTGAAAATGTAAAATTTTTAACGATTTAATGGATGCATGAAGGTGTAATTAAGGGAGAGAAATTATGAGGAGAAATGAAGAAAAAAAGGAGGAAGAAGACGATGAAGAAGTCTGGACAATTCTGTCCCTCTTAACTGCACCATGGTTTGAAAAAATCAGGGTTAAGTTCAACTCATTGACGGTTAGATTAACGGAGGGGCACAAGTGATAGAACGGTTAGAAGTTGAGGGCACAATTGATATTCCCAAAAAGAAAGGGGCATAACTGATATTGGAATATCTCGGAGGGGCACGATTGATAAAAACCCATATATTTGAAGTTATATACACTATTCACAATTTCTTTATTTGTAATTGAAATATTTTATTTACGTTCTTATCACATTTATTTATCCATGTTCAGATTAATGGATTCGATGGCCTTCATAAGTCTAACCGTGTATTTAAAACAATGAATAATGTCTATCAATATACATGCACTCTTTGTATAATATATCCGGCTTCCAATATTTTGTTCCTTCTGTATATTAGAACGGGAAAACAATATCTGCGTTGGCACCTGAAAACTTTGTTCTTTTTCTATTCACACTTCATACTCTACATGAAACTATATTGCACAGTTCACTTCATATGATCATGTAAGAGTTTATGTTGTATCTTGGTCTAATAAATTCCATCATTTTCTAGTGACTTTTTAGCATATTTATTTATCTAAGCGAAGATGAATGGATGGCCTTATTTGTAACTATTTACTTAATACTGAGAATAATACCCACCTGTATGCCTGTTGAGGGCACAATTGATATTCCCAAAAAGAAAGGGGCATAACTGATATTGGAATATCTCGGAGGGGCACGATTGATAAAAACCCATATATTTGAAGTTATATACACTATTCACAATTTCTTTATTTGTAATTGAAATATTTTATTTACGTTCTTATCACATTTATTTATCCATGTTCAGATTAATGGATTCGATGGCCTTCATAAGTCTAACCGTGTATTTAAAACAATGAATAATGTCTATCAATATACATGCACTCTTTGTATAATATATCCAGCTTCCAATATTTTTTTCCTTCTATATATTAGAACGGGAAAACAATATCTGCGTTGGCATCTGAAAACTTTGTTCTTTTTCTATTCACACTTCATACTCTACATGAAACGATATTGCACAGTTCACTTCATATGATCATGTAAGAGTTTATGTTGCATCTTGGTCTAATAAATTTCATCATTTTCTAGTGACTTTTTAGCATATTTATTTATCTAAGCGAAGATGAATGGATGGCCTTATTTGTAACTATTTACTTAATACTGAGAATAATACCCACCTGTATGCCTGTAATCATTGTATTTTATATTTAGCAACCGTTTTAATGATTACCCCATACACACTCGTATACAATCAATAATGATGTCAGTGTTGGTACTTGCAACCTTGCTCGTTTTCTATTCATGCTTTATATCGTTCTCAAACAATATTTACACTCCATATCATCTTGTTTGAGTTTTGTTTGTTAGAGGCATTTCATCATTCACAATCGGGGTTTCTGGCTATCAGAATGTGTTACTCTTTTCCCTATCTTTGTTATCTCTGCGTGAGCCGCATGAAGGATAACAGATGCTAATCATGACTCAGCATCATTTGAAGATTGTATACAATAGCTATTAGAATGCATAAATATGCTTGTTTGTCTTTTTTCTTAATTGTTTTAATATGAAGTTGTAAAGTTCTTGATCTATAATTTCAATTAATTTTGATCATTCACTGCTTTTCTAGGATTTTCTTTTGTGCCCAATTTCCCATGGCATTCCCCCAGCATTTCCATATTTTCTAATGTTTAAAACGGAGAGGGCATTGGACCTTGATTATTGTCATGATGAATCAATTTTTTGTCCTGGTTAGTGGATAGAAGCTGGGGAATGTATTTTGACACAAGGGGGTTCTGATGGTGGTAAATTTGTTTTCTTTTCATATAGAAAGAATGATATTTTTGAAGGCTAGACATTCTGTGTCGGATCCTTTGTAGGAATTGATTCTCTTATCATGGTTTTTTGGTCTGATATTGTAAACACAGATATGATTTCAGATCATTGTTATGAGCTGCTATGCCTTGATATATTATAATGACTTTGCAGTTTGGATATGAGAGGTCAGTCTTGTGAGATTTTATTTGTGACCAATCCATCGGTTTTTAGCGAGATTTGCAGGGCAGGCCAGTTTCTCCTGAGGGATGGGGCAGCAATGTATTTGGTCAAGATAGTTTCGGCAATGACTGACCCTTTCGTCTATTCTCCCATTTCTATTCCATTCATCACAAACTTTGGTTCGATATGGCTGCTTGATCTTGTTAAGCTCTTGTTGGTGGTTTGTCTTTCGTGTTTTTTTTAATTAAATTACTTCGTGGCATGTTTGAGATTTAGAGTTTTGTGGAAGAGCTTTAGATAATTGACGAGGTTGTGAGTCTCGTCACTCTCCTTTTGGATGCGTCAGTTATTTTAGCAATAGCTTGAGAGGTTTCTGGTACAGGCAAGTACTTGATATTTTTTCTGATTAGGTTTACACATTGAGTATAGGAAGGATGCTTTGAGAGATTTCTTGCATTTGACGAGGTTGTGAGTCTCGTCACTCTCCTTTTGGATGCATCATTTATTTTAGCAATAGCTTGAGAGGTTTTTGGTATGAGCAATAACTTGGTATTTTTTTCTGATGAGGTTTACGCATTAAGAATAAGAAGGTTGTCTTGAGAGATTTCTGTTAGTTCTCAATTCGTTGGAAGTCATATATATATGTATTTGCTATGGTCAACATTCTTTTGGCAATATTAGTGGTCCTGACTCCTGATCATGATCCATTATAGACAAGAAGACCCGGCCAGTCTTGGATAAGTGTGATTTGCTTTGGGAGAAAAGTTGAACCGATAATTTAACAAGAAAGCACCAGACACTTCTGTCAGTTACAATTAGTCATACACCAGTGTAACAGTTGTGATCTTCTTGCCTTCATGAGTGGCATATCCTTGATTTCAAACATCTTTTATCTGATGTAAGGTTGCTGTTAGCAGTTATTTTGTTTTTGGACTGGAGTCATCATAATGAGTTTCATAGCTTGGACCTGTGAAGTTCAGACATCAGGACGTGTGAAGTTTAAAACAGAAGAGTTTCATGAGTTGTTTTCTAGGTCCTGATTTTTGTTTGAACAGGTGAGTTTGAGACGGTGTGCAGACGTAGTTATCCAATTCCTCAAAGGTCGTGTTCGAGTTTTTTTATTCCTCTCAATGGTTCGGTAGGTCATTGTCCTGAAAACCACTTACTAGGAACTTTCTGGAATGCAGCCTTTTATACCTTTGGTTTGCCTGCCTTTTAGGATCGCCATATGTTACTTAAAGTGTATTATCTCTGTCTCCTTACAAGATGACGTTTGTGAGTTATATCATAAAAAATCTACAAATCAATGTGCAGCTTTACAAAGAAACTGAGGGGACCTTGAAGACTGATCTACACCGTTCTCTTCTTGGTTTGTCAGATCTGAGTCATCTTATTTCAAGTGCTCTGGTGCTAATGAACTTATGATAAATTGATGTAAATGGCAGTTGCACTAGTTCTACTAGATGCCTTTTGGTGTATCTTTGTGAAAGTGATTGCCGGCGGGGTGTTGTGTTCGGATCTTTTAGTGGCCACATCATAATATTCAAGTATGGTTTCTGTTTAGGACACTAACATTAGCATTCTGGACTTGGAGACCTTGGAGACAATGGTTTGAAAGAGTGCTAGTGGGGCTTTTAGTGAACCACTTTTAATAGGTGAGTTGTGCGATCATTCAATTTGTTTGACTATCTTTAACTCCATGATTTCTGGATGAATTTTATCATAGTGGCATTTCGGCAAGAACCCCATTTGAATGTGTAAATATTAAAACCTGGCAAAGGCTGATCTGATTGATCAAACAAGGTTAAGCCACCAAAGCACTGTAAAAAGAGTTTCTAACCCTTCTAGTGATTATTAAAAAGCAGTTCATTCGGTAACTGTTTAAAGGGTTGCTTTATGACGAGACTTCCTGATTGACGACCAGTTTTGTATACTCACAAAATTCAGTCTTTTCGTAAGATTGTTTGATGTTGGGTGCATGATTTGACTATCTACTCTAATGGAATTTTATGCTCATTGATTATTTACTTGGTTTTTAAATTGGATTATCTGTTTACGGTCTAAATTTTGCATTGCTGTATGCCTCGTCTTTTGATTTGAAGTGCTTTGTGATTATGTATTTGCATATAATACATATTTTATTTGGGTTGAATCAGTATATGCTGGTTGGATACCCTAACCTTTAAAGAACCTTTTTCTCTACTTGTAGATCTATGATATTTTCCAACTTCTTCCCTCAAAGATCCAAGTTGGTGTTTTCTCAGCCACAATGCCCCCGGAGGCCTTGGAAATTACCAGAAAATTTATGAACAAACCTGTCAGGATTTTGGTGAAAAGAGACGAGCTTACTCTTGAGGGTATTAAACAGTTTTATGTCAATGTTGAGAAAGAAGACTGGAAGCTTGAAACTCTTTGTGACCTCTACGAGACATTAGCAATCACCCAAAGTGTCATATTTGTTAACACCCGCCGTAAGGTGGACTGGCTTACCGACAAGATGAGGAGCCGCGATCATACAGTATCTGCAACCCATGGTGATATGGACCAGAATACTAGAGACATCATCATGCGCGAGTTCCGATCTGGATCTTCTCGAGTTCTGATCACTACTGATCTTCTTGCTAGAGGTATTGATGTCCAGCAGGTTTCTCTTGTGATAAACTATGATCTGCCGACCCAGCCTGAAAACTACCTCCATCGTATTGGACGAAGTGGTCGTTTTGGTAGGAAAGGTGTTGCTATTAACTTTATCACCCGTGATGATGAAAGGATGCTATTCGACATCCAGAAATTTTATAATGTGGTCATCGAGGAGCTTCCGAATAATGTTGCAGATCTCCTCTGAGGAATCACGTATTGCGGCGGTCCATGCCTGCAGATATTCTCAAAGGTCCGTTCTTTTGCAATTCTGTCAGCCGTGCCCATCTGACGATAAGATGATGTTAGACAAATAATTCTTAAGATATTAAGATACTGCCTAGACTCTCTGTCGTGTTCTGTAGATTTTCTTGTCGGGGGTCCAGAGTCTTGTGTTTTTATGTTTTTATCTACCAAGATTTATTTAAACTGCTGGATTTGTCTGTATGGTTGTTTTTGTTGTAGTCAACTGTACAAGGTAAGTGCATCTGCTATTCTTGGTGCACATGACTATGCACAAGGCAAATGCATCCTTTTGTCCTGATTGCTGGGTTAATGCGGAGAAGGGATTAAGTTTTTGTGGAAGAGATTTCTTTTAGTAAGCTTTGTTTGTATTTTCGGCAAATTAAAGAGAGCAAGAATTTGATGCCAAAATTTTCCGTTCTTGAGTTCTCTTGTGTTCTCAATTGCTACTTTTACAAATGTATTTAGTTTTTGTGGAAGAGATTTCTTTCAGTAAGCTTTGTATTTTCGGCAAATTAAAGAGCGTAAGAATTTGATGCCAATTTTTTTTCGTTCTTGAGTTCTCTTGTGTTCTCAATTGCTAATTTACAAATGCGTGACTTACAGAGAAACTCCGTTTATTGTTCAGAATCTTCAATATGTTTGCATGTGTGATATGTGAAATTTGCCAGGTTTTGGTTACATGTTTCTCGTGTTGAAACTCAAAGTCGTTGGAAAGTTTGTTTTGTGATGTGTCATTCTCAAAATGGGCTCCATTCTAGGGCACACCTGCAGCACAGTTTTATGTGTTGCTGCTCAGCGCTGCTGACTGGAAGGTAAATCACATAGATCGGAGTTGTTGTCAGGAACCTCTTTTTGTTAATCTCCATTCTTATTTTCAAGTATTTCTGATTTTCATGACATTTGAAGATGGTAATATCTTCTGTGTTTTTCCTGATTGCAACTGTAGTTTGATGCATTTTTTATCTTACTTTATACTGGTCCAACTGCCAAGCATAAATATAATCTTAAAAAAGTACGGACATCCTTAAACAAAATTGTGCTATGGGTCGACCTCGTTCTTTGTTGCCTCTCCACGCTCCTGTTGACCTCTGCTCCTGCTCCACACTTTGTTGCCTCTCCACGCTCACATTATCCTCGGTTTCTTCCTCTTTGTACCTCTGTCTATTGAGTTTTGGTGCTGTCCTATGCTATAGAATAGAAAGAAGAGAAGGTTTGCTGTGCTGTCTGTTGCAAAAATAGCAGCGGGAAGCTCGATCAATTGGTCTTTAACAACACTTCTCATCGTTCTATTGTGGTTCTTCTGACGACTGTGACCACCCTGCTTGTGGTCTTCTGTTGATGTGATGTCAGACTCCAAATCCAGACATGTGAAGTTGAGCGTAGATGAAACCTGCTACTTTAGAGAGTCCCGCACCCTTCGGTTGATGTCGAACAAGTCTCTCCTATGCCTACTGTCCAAAAACTTCCTTCCCTTTGCTGCACTTGAGGAACCATGTTGTCCTTCCTCCCCCTGTTCCTCGGAGTACCGTTGCTACTTCGCTGATGCCTAGAATCATGACAGTAGCCATTTACAGTTACTATCGTATGCTCAAATAAGTGGATTAGGCCTGAACTGTCGAGTCTTGTCAGTCTCAGGATTGTCATCTTTGTTCTGCTTGAACTATTAGCCCATTATTTGATTTTACCTTGGATCGCAGAACAGTCTGGCTTCAGCAAAGTCTTCTCAAGATAAATGGTGAAGATACTTTGCTTGGCCCTTCCCTCAGTCTCATGTCTGAGTTGATCATGGTTAGCGCAGGTGCTGTCTAGGGGCGTCGATAGTAATCGCCGTTGTATCAAATGGATAGGAGGATTGAGAGTAGAAACGAGGGTCTGTTCTGCTAGGGGTGTGTATGGCAGGTACAGGATATTTTTTTTGGAATTATTTACGTGAGTCAGATCATCCTTCTGCTGGCAAACATGTTCATGATGCGAACAGTTGGTGGTGGGAGGAACCTGTGCTACATTTAGGGTTGGTGTAGCTTTTCATGTTGAAATGCTATATATTTTGGACATAGAAAGGTGTCTTGCGAAGAATAAGGAGGTTTTACGGTTGGATAAAGAATAAAGAGGGGCTGCCCTTTGTTTTTCTTGGGTTAGTATAATAGGGTTTTGAGGGATAAGGTGGAATGAGTACTATTATCTCGTATTATCGGTTTGGATCGTTAAGAAGGGTTAAGGGGTAAGTATAACTAGCTTTTTCTCCTTTGGAAAACACGTGTCCTTGAATTTTTCCGATAGTGGGCACACGCACATGCACGTGTGTGCATACACCTGTGCATATCGATGCACACACATGCATGAACATCAACACACGCACGCATGCACGCTCTTTCATAGACATCTTGCACGCATGCTCACACACTTATAGATGTACCCATGTTGAGGTCAATGTAGCTGCAACCATGTAGATGTTTTTCCGAGCACAATCAACATCGTCTCATATTGAACGAAGAGATAATAAATGATTCGGTGGTATTGCGACCACAGGAGTTGCGACGTGGTCGCTGAAGCGTCGTTTCGTAGGCATGAGGAGTTAGTCAGGGTTCCGATGTGGTTGTAATGTGGTCTTAGATATGTCCACCCTTGTTTATGTGTGGTCGCCAGTATTCGTAAGGTAGTCGCATAATGAACCACCCATGTTGTATATGCATCTCCTGTAACGACCCGGATCCACGTAACCAGCAGAAGCATGAGAAAATACATACACGTCGAATCTGAGGGTTACTCATGCTTATCAAATCCATAATTTAAGAAGATGATCGAAAAGACAAAATAAGTGAATGACTTGAGATACTTCAACTAAATTGGATAACATCACTAAGTAGCCTAACATAATTAAAGAAAGATGTCACATCCTCATTGACCACAATTACAAGAGACATTTCTGATTTGATTTGTTCTAGTTATTTCTCTTGTAATTGTGGTCAATGAGGATGTGACATCTGCCTTTAATTATGTCAGGCTACTCAATGATGTTATCCAATTTAGTTGAAGTATTTCAAGTCATTCATTTATTTTGTCTTTTTCAATCATCTTCTTAAATTATGGATTTGATAAGCATGAGTAACCCTCGGATCTGACGTGTATGTATTTTAAAACTCATGCTTCCGCTGGTTACGTGGATCCGGGTCGTTACAAATTGTAGCAGAGCCAATTTCCCTTTGATAGTGGAAAGTGCTACCTGAGAGGTGGAGCCACCCCTACAAAGAGATATGAGGAAATGCCTACCAGAGCGTGCAGTCGCCACTGTCACTGGGAATAAGTGATGGGCCATGTCGCAATGAGGACGTTGTGAATATAAGTGGGGGAGGTTGTAACACCCATACCCTCAAATATAGTGCCAAATCTAAAACTCACAAAGTGTGGGTGTGGTTTATAAGTCGTGGGGACTACCTTGACAACTTGGGCTTAAGCATTTTGGGTGGTTGCCAACGGGTTCAATTTGGGTCCGAACCCAACAAGTTATCAGGGTTAGTTTTCCCCGATAACGGACCGAGTGACCTAAGTCCGAGACATTACATCTCCACTATGACACCATGTCGCGTCTATCAGCGGCAACATGCGATTTAACTGCGACCACATCTACGAACATGACGTGATCGTTGCTTTTTTGCGGCCATATATTAACGACCGTGATGTTGATAACCGCAGATGGCTGCAAACGTCGTTTACTACCACGTTACGCCTGGTTAATGATCACGTTCGTAGTTGCAAAAATGTTTTTTTTTCTCCTTGTAGTGAATTGTCTACCATCGAAAAAATAGAACATTAAATCATATCTACGACAAAAATAATTAAATGAGATGTTTCAGACATAACGTTTCTGGTAATATCAACTCGTTGAAATTCGTTAGTTGAAATGTTCAAGGGACATGTCTGCAAAGTTTTGGGCCATCGGTAGGCCTATCATTCATAGTGTTAATTAATAGTCTATATATGTCCGTGGTTTAATTCCACAAACACTCCTGTCCCGCCAATGCCTCTTCTCACCGTGGCTAGGGCTGCTAATTGAACTGAATCATTCGAATTCGATTAGGATTTGTTCGATAGAAATTCGCAAAAAGTTCGATTAGAAATAAAATGAACCAAATTTGAATTTAGCATGTGGATTCGATTCCCAAATGAATTGAATCTGAATTAACATGAATTCGTTTGATAAAAATTCGACTCGATTCTATATTTATATACATACATATATGTATATATGTATTCATATATTTTTATAAATATACATAGTACATGCATATATACACGCATATAATACATATATATTTACATACATACATGTAACAACCCCACACTGGGTCTATTAGGATCCTGTCCAAATATTCTTGTGCAAGGAATTATAACATAATTACATCAAAAGATTGGCATGCATTTATCAAATTCATTTGTAAGTAAGTAGATGCAGAAAATAATATATGAATATGTAAAAAAGTAATTATGTTTAATTTACATTGAAAGATTTAGCATTTGCATTATATCTCTAAGAAAAACATGTGCAAGCATCTAAAGATACTCTAAAACCAACTTACGACAATTATTAAGTGGTTAATTTTAAGCTTATAGTCATATCGAGGCTCCACTGGTATGATTTATCATGTCCAAATTTCACCGTTATGATTTCCATACTCCTATAATACACCGATAGAACTTTTCAATGCGTGACACACATATGCAACATTAGACACCGTTAGTGAGACTCAATCTCTTTTCTTCCCCCTTTTAACTAAGTTCAAGTGGTTCGACTTCGAAATATGTTATGAGTCAAAGATGTGTGTCCTTTATTCATCGGTTATACAAAGCATCTAAGTTCTCATATTTACGTCTTATTTTAGTCTAATGACAATAGCTTAGATATGAGTTATTTTGTATAAGTAATAATCAATCTTAGCGTATTATTCAGAAATTTTGAGGCATTAAGAGTATTGCAAAGCACTTTAAGTCATCCCAATTTAATATGTATGTGTGTATATATACATGTATAATCCTATTAGTTAAAGACTAATATTGAAATAAAAAAAAATAAAAAAAGAAGTCATAAAATCTACTGGGAAAGATCAAATGTTTAAGATTGCTATTCTAATTCCTCACCTACACATTTATTTTCATGTTACCACATTCCTTACACCGTTTTTTCCATTCTTTTTGTCATTATTTAAAAATGATTCCAAAAACTCATGGTAGATTATGGTGGCCTTTCTCCTAGCACATGAAAGTGATGGTTTTGTTACTTCGACTTCCTCAAATTTATCGTGGTTCGAAATTTATCTAGATATCTCTGCTCTACTTTTTTTTATTTTGAGCATGGAAATCCATGATGATTATCATTGTCAAGACAACAATTTTCATCACATGAGTAATATACAAGTTCTTCTGATGATGATGTAAGTTGCTCCTTTGCACATCAATTTTTTTGTATATTTCATTTCAAGGTTTAGTTTTTCGATATTGAAGATCATCACTCTTAATGAAGAGGTTTTATATTGCTACTTTTTTTTACTATTCCCATTATTTTAAATAATAATGTTAATTCGTATCAACTTCCTATATAAGTTTGATATTGTCTTGCTTTAACATGCAATGATAATTATAACGTGTTCAGCTTTTTCATCAATGATATTTTAACTCTTTGATAGCCTCATATAATTATATTGTATTTATATATTCCTTCTCATATGAAAAAGTATATTTAAGTTGCAAAAGACATATAATTATTGTAAAAATCAGGTACTTTTTTCCATTGTATTATATTGGCTTGATATTTTCCTTCATTATATAGCCTTTTCGACTTATCTTAGTGATATATATTAAAAATTAGAATTATATAATAATTATATTATATAATACTTCCTATAATATTAGTTATATAAGCTCTAAAACATCAATTTACATTTCAAATTCGAAATAAAATATATCGAATTTGAATATTTGAAACTCAAAATTAATTGAATCTGAATTCAAGTTAGCAAGTTCATTTAAAATTCGATTCGTGTTGGATTCGAAACTTTTATAATGAATTGAATCAGAATCCTGACGGATTTGAAGGTATTCGATTCGATTAGCACCCTTAACCGTGGCCTTCCCTCCTCCACCTTCAACACTCACCACCACCCACCTCCATACCCTCACCCACCATTCTCCCGTGCCAAGGCCCGCCCCTCGCGATCCCCTTCACGTGTTTCGCTCCTTGGGGAGGTCTTGACGCCTTGCTTTTCTCTCGACACCCCATCCTCCTCTGCTGCTTTGGCACCACCTATCTTCCCCCCGTCTCGTCCTTGGAGGGAGGTCTGTGGTGAGTCCCCTTCCCTTCCCTCCACAAGAAGAATGGCTTTCAACCTTCCTACCCTTGTTGAGGGCGAGGAGGTTGCCTTTATCTCAGAAGAGGACACGGCTTCACTGGAGAAGACCTGGGCAAACACACTGGTTTTCTACGTTCTCGGCAAGAAGCCCTTCAGGAAGCTTCTCTACAGCTTCATGGAGAAGGTTTGGAAGCATAAAGGCAGGTACAAGCTCTTCCCGCATGCTAACGACTTCTACTACCTCTAGCTCTCTTCCGAGGAGGAGTGCCATCGAATCCTAGAGTGGGGCCCTGGCTCTTTCATTACCGATTCATGGTCGTGCATCGCTGGGAGGCTGGGATTTGCATGGAGCGTGACCTCCTTTCAAAGATCCCCCTTTGGTTCCGATTCCACGGCCTGAGTCTCAGCCACTGCTCGACCCTAGTCCTAGACAACCTTGATAGTCTTTTAGGCACACCCCTCTTCATGGATGCAGCAACTGCCTCCGACCAATGTGAAGGGTATGCCCGGTATTGCATCTCTATCCACGCATCGAAGCACATACCTGTTGATGTCCCGTTGGTATTCTTCTCGGGTGCACGTCAGATGGTAGATGTTGAGTTGGAGTGTAAGTGGCCCAAATGCGATACGTGTGTCTCATTTGACCATCCCTCTGCCTCCTGTCCTTTCCTCAGTCTGCAGGAATTTGGGATCACTGCAGAGGAGACCCATGGTGGTTCAGACATGCCTGAGAAGGCCTCTGAGTCATTGACCGAGGTCCCGTCCTAGCAGCCCCAGTCCTGGACGAATGTGTTGTAACTGCGGAAACCATCATGCATCCACAGGCTGAAGCTTCTGTATCCCTCCCATCCTCCTTGGAGACCCAAATTCCCAAGAGTCACAAATGCAGCACAAGCAAGCCCTTCTTTGCCTTCCCGTATGGGACAAAGGCTTTGCTTCAACACCCTGCATCCACCCTAGGAAACTACCGCCTTCTGGACGCCAAGGATCATCCTCGCAGCCGGATGCTACAGTGTTCGACCTAAATTCTCCCTCCACCGACCCTGCAGTTGATAAAGGAGGCTCCTCCCCTTCTTGTACCCATGCCCCCTTACCAGACAAACTGGTGGAGCCAAATTCAGCTTGGCACACAACAACTTACAAGAAGAAGAAAGCCCCGTTCAGAGGAAAAGGCTCCGACCAAACTCATGGTGGCCTCCACAACCATTACCCACCTCGTTATAAATGTCTGTGGCAGTATGCAATGTGCGGTTCATCAATTAGCCCCAAAAAGTTAGGGCCCTTATACGCCGACCCAACAAACTTGGTGCAGAACTTATAGGCCTCTTTGAAACTAAGGTTAGGCCAAAAAATCGAAGGAAATTTGCTTCCAATATCCCAATCGACTGGGATATGACACATAATGACACTGCCCTTGGTCGGATATATGTTCTCTGGAAGGAGAACTGCTGGACTTGCTCACTAATCGCTGTCTCCCCTCATGCTATTACCCTTTCCTGCTCGAACTCCGGTGGTCTTTTGATTACCATCACGGTGGTCTATGGGGCTAATCTTTCGCTACACTGCAAGGTTCTATGGGATGACCTCTCTTCCATTAGCGCCTCCTTGGATGCCCTGTGGATGGTTATTGGAGACTTCAATGCAGTTAGGTTTGACAGCGAAAAGCTTGGTGGTCGACCCCCTGCTGTGATGGTTAAGGATGATTTCAACAGTTGTATTGACTCATGCGGTTTGATGGAGCTTTTGTCTTGCAACCCCTGGACTTGGACTAACTGCTCGGTTGGTCCCTCTAGGGTGGCTGCCCATTTGGACAGTGCCCTGGTGAGCTCTGCTTGGTTAAGTGCCTTCCCAACTGCTAAACTACGATACTCACCTCTTCCTTTGAGTGACCATCTCCTGATGTCCGCAGCTTTGGGCCACTTGGCTCCCCAGCCAAGGCTGTTTCGGGTGACTATTGGGCTGGCCGCCCGGGCTATCTGGACATTGTCTCTAATGTTTGGGCAACCTCGGTACATGGGAATCCCGTCTACCACCAATCACACAAACTTAGAAATGTGAAGATGGCTCTAAAGGTCTGGTCTAGAGTGGAAGAAAATATCCTCGATGAGGTCAAAAGTGCGGAATCAGCCTTGATGTATGTCAATGACGCACTCGCTGTTGACCCCATGGATCCCTTCTTGGCATAGCTGGAGAATAACATTAAGGCCCACTTTGTGGGGCTTGACGTCGACCTTGAATCTACCTAGAAACAGAAAAGCCGTGTGGACTGGCTTAGGTTGAGAGACCGCAACACAAACTTCTTCCACCTCTCCGCCAAGACCCGAACTGCTAGAAACTCGATCCCTTTCCTCTTTAACAGGGAGGGCGGATGCCTCGACAAACCATCTATGGTGTTAAACACTGTTGTAGAGTTTTTTGGTGATCTTCTTGGCCCAAGTCTTCCTCGCCCCCAACTCTACCCACCCCCTATGCCCAGGATGGTCCTTTCTGATGCTGGTTGTGCCTGGTTGGAACGCCCGTTCGAGGAGGCTGAGATCCTCGAGGCCATGAAATCCATCACCTCTTCCAAAGCCCCTGGACCTGATGGTTTCAATGGGGGATTCTTCAAGCGGCACCCGTCTCTCATTAAGCCTGACTTCTGTGAGGCAATTTCTTTCCTCTACTAGGGAGGAAGCCACATCAAGGAACTGAATCAAACCTTCATAACTCTGGTGCCCAAAGTATCCTCTTCAAATGTGCTCTCTCACTTTCGCCCTATCTCCTGCTGCAATGTGGTCTACAAGATGTGACGCCCCCCCTTCGGCTACCGAAACTGACGGGACGGGAGCGTCGGACCTACGGTCCAAATACACCCATGATCTATGATACTCAGCAAACCATCTTATGCATATTAGATTAACATTTGAAATATAAATATAGCAACAGAGTCTTCTGACCTTGTTATTAGTTAAGGAGGATAATTCAAGTTCTGTTTAAACTGTCCATTGTCTCTCTAACCATGGAGATAATTTCTAATATGATGATTCTCGTAGGGAATCATGCCGCCTCGTGTTGACCCTGATATTGCACAACTGTTGGCCTTATTAGTCCAGGCCGTACAGGGTTTACAACAACGTTAGGAGGTATTGGAGCAAAGGCTCCTTCAACAGGATGATTCCTCGTACCAGCCTGATGGACGCGCTTTTTATCAAGGGTCTGAATATGTCGTCGTGGCGACCCTCAATAAAAGGCGAGTCATCAACAATTAACCCACAAAGCAAGAATGTATCAACTAAGTCCAAAAAAAAAATAAATGTGAATTAATCTTTATTACTCTACAACCAAATGTATAGTGACAAGCATGTAGAGGTCGAACCACAGAGAGCAATACAAAAATGCATGAGCCTATATGTGCATACCAGTCATTCTTGAGTGAAGTGGGTCTCTCTCTCTTTTTTTTTTTATTTTATCATTTTTTTTGTATTATATTTTTTTATAATTTTTATTTTGATTTTATATTTTATACCTCTTTTTTTTATTAGTTATATAAATCTATATACTACTATATATATATATATATAGATATATATATATATGGAGAGAGAGAAAAGTAATATAGAATATATGTATATATTTATAAACATAAAAAAAAACTTAATATATAGCCTTATATTTTTAACCTCCCTTTTTTATATATTTTTTTTTATATTTCTAATTTTTATGTATTTTTCACTTCAAAAATGTCCACAATATAGGACTAACTAAATAGCCGTATATAATTTGGGTTTTAAAAATATCAATTAATACCCAAAATCGCCCAAATTATTTTTCACATATTAATAATAATATAAAGATAATTATAAAAGAGAGAAATGTATTTTTAGGGTTTTTAAAGAGTTTTTCTAATTTTTATGTTGCTTTTGGGGTTTTATGATTTTTTTTATTTTCTTTTTCATATTTTTAGGTTTTTTCATTTTCTGGACTCAATATATATATAAATATATCATATGTCATTTTTTTGGAATTTTTCAAACACATTTTCTAATTTTTTTATATTTTCTAATTTAGACAGTGCGAAAATGGCTTCTTTTTCATTTTTAATACTTAGGAAAAAATGCAAAAAATGCAAACTAAAATACGTGCGTGAACAAGCATGGCATGGAGCATCTATCCTAATTTTTGTGGATTTTTAGAAGCCTGATAGGTATTTTTAACAAATAGCTAAAGACACAAAGAGTAATTAAGCCTGACAGGGGCATTTTTGCAAATAAAATACATAACAGGGGCTCAGGTGCAAAAATACCTACTGGAATAAACTTTTATTTTAATTTTTAGCACTAAGTTACAATTACAAAAACCCGCCAGGGGTTGTCTGCAAAATATCCGCGCCTCACGTGGGACTACACGTGAGGTGCGGAAGGACCTAAACGTAAATAAGTGAAAGTCCAAGGGTCCTTCAGCAAATTAAACATTTATTTTACAACTGACAATTTTATTTACAACACTAAATATTAAATACGAAAATGCGGGGGACAGGATATGCAATTTACCCCCTAAAGGCGCGCGATCCAACGGCTTCCAGTGCGCCACTTATCCACGTGTCGAGCCCCCGACGCTCGATACCCCTTCGGCGATCCGTGGCTGTGATTGCATCTGAGGTCTAATCGCACGGCCACGGCTGGTGCTAGATGGACGGCCCCGATTAGAACTGGGGCTGTCTCTTCGATCCAACGGCTGCTGCTGCTCACGAAGAACAGGGAAGAACAGCTGACTTCCCTGGCTTCGATCGGTGATTCCTCCGCCTCCAGGCGCTCGATGTTGCTGCTTGTGGCCTCCAGGCGTCCGGCGAAGCGGTGCGCACCGTGCGAGATACTCCAGAAGGTCCAGGTCCTCCTAGATCGGCTGGACGAGCTCGGGGAAGACAAGGGGGTCCTGGAACCTCGAATGGACTTGAGTCGAGCCCCAAAGGGCTCCTTTCAGCTTGGGTCCTGCACCAAATGAAAGAGGGGCTCGAGGGGGTCTTCCTCGACCCGAGGTTTAGGATAGACGAACGGGGAAAGGTGGAGGGCGGCGAGGTCCGACGAAGCGGAGGAGGGAGGACCTCGATTCGCAGAGCTGGGCGAGCTCTGGTTGATCTTGGAGCGTGGGTGCGTGGAGAATACGTAGGGGAAGGCGATGAGGTGGAACGAAGGGTCGAGTAGCGTGCCAATCAGAGTAGAGAGGTTCGCCGGAGCTAAACTCCGGCGAACTTCGATCTTGGTCTAATCGAGCACCTAAGGCTCTACTGATTACTCTAAGAGCTAAACTACAAAGTAAAAACTAAAGCTAATCTAAAAACGGAAAGAAAGCAGCTCTTATACCTGGTGTGCGACCAGGGAGCAGGACCTCCGGCGACGCGGCGGCCGTGGGCGCTCCTTCGACTCCTCCAACTGCCTGAAGCTTCCAGGAGGACCCTCCTGTCACAAGGAACCTCAGAGGACTGGAATAGACGGTGGAAAACGACGGAAAGGGAGGCCAAACTGGATGAGGAGGTCGGAGGGTTTATTTATAAGCAAAGTTTGCGCCCTTATTGGCCGGCAGATCTTGGTGAATCTAGATGCTGTACAAGGAATCATGGGATGCGGCGTGATTCGTGGATGTTCGAGGAACAAATCTTATGAAGGGTCTTATCACCCTCGAGCAACACAATCGGCGTGAAAAATCGGGGAAGAGGGACCTCTCGTGACTTGTCAGAGGGGCCATCCTTGAGTCAGAAGAGTTGACCCGAGGTCAACTTTTGCCGGCCTGTGGTTGGTCCACGGGGGCCGCTAGAAGACAAAATAGGCTGGAGAGTAAAGAATGAATTATTTAAAATAGTAAATGCGTTTATTATTTTTCGAGTATAAAATAAAAATCTTTATTATTGTATGTAGTATTTTAATACGATTTTTATTTATTTTTATGAATTATTTTATTATGGTTTTTAATTGAATAATGTGTATATGTGTATATCTACATGTATTTTTTGTATATTTGATTTTTAATTTATTTATTTTATTTTATTATTTTAGTTTCTTATTTTATAATTTTATAACTTATTTTTGTGAGTATAAGTATATTTTTATTTTATTTTTATGAGTTTATTTATATTTTTAAATGAGTAGATGTATGTGTATGTATGTATACTTATAGGTACTTTACCTATATATTATATGCATTTTATTTATTTAATGAATTTTATTTGTTTTTATTTTGGATTTGTATTTTTAATAAGTTATGTGTAATATATATATTTTTAGAAAAATATAGATGAATAAAGTAATTAAAGAATGTTTTTTTTTCCTTTTATTTATATACACATGGGGAACATAGGTATTTTGCCTAGGTATCAGCTAGGCTTATTTTATTTTTGAAATTTCTTTTTTTTTGGTTTTCTTTTAATTTCAATATGTACATGGATTATATACATTATTTACAAAATTCTAAAAATATGAATTTATAAAAGTAATGGATATTGAATAAAATGAATATTTTAATCAGGTATTATGTACAAGAAGGGCCAAAAACCTAACTTTCACAGATGGACTCCAACAATTATGGAACTAATTTTATAAAATAGTTTATGAAATGCTATATACAATTAAAGGTGAGTTTGGGTGATTTGGAGTTTTTATTTGCAAGATATGGGTCTGTGAAGTTGAGATTTCTGCTTTTTATTATGTGTATAAAATGTACACTGTATATTATTTTCACATAAACTCAATTTTGTATTTTTATTTACATTATTATCTACAACTTTCATGTACAAAAGATTTTAATTTGATGAATAAATAATTCTATACAAAATAGGTGTCAAAAATGCATAAATGAATGAATAAATAAATGAGGTATTTATTGTATAATTGGCCCTTATCTCCCCCTACTTTATTCCTTGTCGACCAATTCCATGCTGGCCTTGGTCTCGGGGTTAGGGTCATAAAATATTTGCAATATTTTATTCCTTTTTCTTTTCTTTTCTTTATTCTATAATTTTGGCATTAAAAACCTTATTTTATGTATAATTAATACAATAAATAATAGATGCTAATATATACAAATTAATGCTATTTACATGCATTTGCTGGGGTTTTTAAGGCCAAAATGATAGAATAAAGGTGATGAAATGGAGATTCATCACCCCCCTATACTTGCCTTTGCTGGTCCCTAGCAAATACTTATGCAATAAGTATCAGAAGAATAAAGGAAAGAAAAAGGAAAATGAAAGGAAGATAGAGTGAATAGGGTTGCTTTCAGTGCAATGCATGTCTCTATAAAATCTGAGATTGGAGCTCCTGTCAGTCCTTAGGTGTGGATGTGTGTGGAACCTAGTCGGGAACCAGATTTAAAGCACAACAGCCTTCGATAATCGCAGAATTCGGTTCAAAGCACCTTAATAGCCTGGTCAGAACTAGCCTACACCATACACAAACCCTTATGACTATGAAGCTGACTTGTACAGTGTAAGTGAGAGTGGCTCCCCACCTCAGAAGTGACAAAGAAACACCCTCCCCCAACCTGGTAACTCTAATGCCTCGGTCTAGCAACTCTTTCCTCGAGAAGCGGGGTATTCCCTTCTAAGTTCAAGTGCAACCGGCTCAAGAAGAGGGGGAAGAAGTATAGACTTTTGGAAGCTCAGCCAGTGTAGCTGAGTCTCCCGCTGCTAGCTTCATGAGATGTAACATGGATACCATAAGCTTTTGTTTTATTGAACTATATACATACTCCGGTGGGATTATTAAATTTTCAATCCGACCCACCACTTTTTTGGAGTTCTTTTTGCATTTTTTTTTTCAATTGCATCTGTACAACATATCTACATGAGCAGCATATATACAAGAAATTTTCCTCTTGAGCCAGTAGACTATCCCTCTTTTGAAGCTTTATTGCAACCCTCGGCTTCTGTCTTTAGCCTTCATCACCACTAGACCAAGTTGAGGTGCACTTCCTTCACTATAAGAAGAAGAGAGGTTCCGCCTAGAAGTACTACCCTCATATGCTACCCCAAGCTAAAGGAAGCTGCCTCCTCACCACCTCATCCATGGAGAGCTATGTGAAAGGTGCAGGTGTCCAAGTTAGGTCACGGTCGACAAGAGTCATGCGTGTGTTTCGAAAAGTTCTAGTTAGTCCACTGAGGTGCCTTGAACCCAGCCCTGCTTTCTCAAAGAATTAAGTCTGACTGGACCTGAAATACCTTAGACCTAGTTCCCATATGGTTCCAGTGCAGTTAGGTGCAGTAGGGTCCAACCGAGCTCCACTCTGAGACTTTATTAGACTGATTCAATCATCAAGCTCACTCAAAAAGAATATGCATGGTATGCTTATGCTATGCACAATGAATGATGCAAATTTTCACAGAGGATTTAAAAAGATTCAAAGAATATTTTTTTTTTACACAAAGAATTTTCGCACATAAGAGCTTGACACATACAAAAAGTATATACCATTATTTACACGGGCGTACTGCTTTATTTACAAAATATATGAATTTATACAGACTGTACATGTGTTACTGGAATGGTTTTATTTAGGTTGTTGAGAAAGAATTTTATGTACTTTATTTCTTATTTACAGGTATTTGAAATGGTGATCTTATTCTTCAGTTCTAGTTTTGAAAATAATTTTTGCAAACTGTAGTACACGATAATTTTTGCAATCATTTACACACATTTGAAGAATATTTTTGCAAAGAATTTTCACACTATATGTACATTTTTCACAATAATTTTGTCAAACATTTTCCAAAACATTTGCACACAGGTTTTTCAAATCCTTTCTTTCACACAAAGAAAAATTTTTGCCATCAAAACAATTTTCACACAGTTTGAAATCATTTCACATCAAATTTTTCAAAACTGGTCATACTATTTTTCAAATCATACTATATAGGTATCTGATTTATTAATCAGTATATACAAAAGAAGGAAACTGTATTTGCTGTACAATAAGGTTTTGGGTTTTACAGGCTTTATTTGAACTTATTCCTTATTTACAAATGAGAGATTTTTGTGCAGACTCCTCAGACTTATTCTAGAATCAGTTTCACAAGCATTTTGGAAACTATAGTCCAAAATAATTTTTGCAATATTTACACGTATTTGAAATTGATTTTTGCAAAGGTTTTACACAACATCGATAGGTTTTTCAAAACAATTTGACAATCAATTTTCACAATCAGTTGCACACTAGTTTTCACACGTTTTTATTTCACTCAAAAAAAATGTTTTTCACACCAAACTGATTTTTCAAAGGTTGCATACTTGTGCACACTATTTTCAAACTATTTTCACAAGGTTTTTCAAAATAGCTTTTTACATCAACCATTTTTCTGACTTAATAATCAGTATAATTACAAAGAGTCTGAGGAACTCACAATCATCTCTCTTTATTATAGAGCTACTTTTTATATCCTATTTTATCGAGGTGATATTTTATTTTTCAGTATGAGTTATGGCTTATAGTATATACATGGTATATACGACCCCCCTATACTTAGCTTGAGCTATGTCCTCATAGATCGAAAGGAAAAGCAAAGACATAACTTGTACTGAGTATAGACAGATCTAAAGAATGTAAATAAATGGAATTAAGGAATGAGAAGTTGACCGTCCCCCCTATACTTAGGATCAAGTAATCCTAAGTATAGCAGACTGTACAAAAAGCAGGGAGGGTCAAGGTGGGAATGAACAGATCGTTCTCCGGTTGCCTCCCCCTATACTTAGGGTAAGATATCCCTGAGTATAGACGAGGAGAGGAGACAATGGAGAGGATCAACGAATTGAAATACTCGGGGTGCACGCCCCCCTATACTTAGGACAAAGTACGTCCTAAGTACAGAAAACTGTCCACAAGGTCGGCACCTCTTAGATACAAAGAATAGGCTAGAAGAAGAAAAGAAGGAAAGAAGAAAATCAGAGAAGAATTTGTTGGATTGCATAGTCTGAATCTTTCGATGCTGCAGGTGCTGTCGAGATATCATCATGTTGCATGAGCTGGACGGAATCAACAACGGCGAAAAATGTATCTGGTTCGAGGTAAGGCTTCAGTAGTTGGCCGTTGATGACAAATGGCTGTGCGTTAGAGGACAATTCGGATATGGCGATGCTTCCATTGTCACGCACTTCGCAAACTCGAAATGGCCCTGTCCACTTACTCTTTAATTTGCCTGGAAATATTCGCAATTTTGCATCAAATAACCACACTTTCTGCCCAACTTCGAAGGTCTTTCGTCTGATGTGCCTGTCGTGCCAGCGTTTCACCTTCTCCTTGTACATCAAGGTGTTATCGTATGCATAGTCTCGAAATTCCAAGAGTCTGTTCAGATCCTCTTTCCTCTTCTGACCACTTTTGTGTGAGTCCAAATTGCAGCTGTTGATTGCCCACAAAGACTTGTGAATTAATTCCACGGGCAGATGGCACGGCTTTCCATATACAAGACGATAGGGCGACATGCCCAAGGGAGACTTGTAGGCGGTTCGATATGCCCATAGAACAGAGTCCAAGAGTTGAGACCAGTCCTTTCTATTTGGCCTAACAAGTTTCTGCAGGATAGTCTTGATTTCTCTGTTCGATAATTCTGCCATGCCATTGGTCTGAGGATGGTAAGGAGTGGCAACCCGGTGGTCAATGCCGTACTCCTTCGTCAACTTCTTGACCTCTTTATTGATGAAGTGACTACCCCCGTCTGAGATAAGGATTTTCGGTATCCCGAACCGCGAAATGATGTTCTTTTTGAGAAACTGGCAAACTGTTTTGCTATCGGCGGCTCGAGCAGGGATAGCTTCAACCCAACGACTCACGTAATCGACGGCGAGAAGGATGTGCTGAAATCCTTGACTGTTAGGGAAAGGTCCCATGAAGTCAATGCCCCATGCATCGAAGACATCTGCTATCTGAATGATTTTCAGGGGCATTGAATCTTTGGAAGTGAGTGTACCTTTCATTCGCTGACAGTCAGTGCATCGTTTAACAAATTCAGTTGCATCCTTGAATAAAGTAGGCCACCAGAGGCCACACTGAAGTACTTTGGCTGCCGTCCGATCTCCAGAGTGGTGTCCGCCAGATTCGAGCGAGTGACAATGCTCGAGGACACTTGATTGTTCCGTCTGAGGGATGCACCTGCGCCAAATACAATCTGCCCCTTCTCTGAATAAAAGAGGATCTTCCCAATGGTAGAAACGGATGGTCGACATAAATTTGTTCTTTTGGTTCTTCGTCCATCCCGAAGGCCTTACCCCAGAGACGAGGTAATTGACTATCTCAGCATACCAAGGAAGAGAATCCACAGCTAAAATGGCTTCGTCAGGGAAGGTTTCTGTGATAGGTGCATTGCTCAGGGGAGGTTCATGATGCTCTATTCTGGAGAGATGATCTGCTACCACGTTCTGGGTCCCAGGCTTGTCCTTGATTTCCAAATCGAATTCCTGGAGTAGAAGGATCCAACGAATCAGCCTTGGCTTGGCATCCTTCTTCTGTTGTAAGTAGCGGATAGCAGAGTGGTCTGTAAAGATGGTGACTTTGGATCCCAACAAATAGGATCTGAATTTCTCTAAGGCGAAAACCACAGCCAGCAGTTCTTTCTCTGTTACAGTGTAATTTTTTTGAGCTTCGTCTAACGTTCTGCTGGCATAGTGAATGGCGTAGGGCGCTTTATCTTTTCTTTGCCCAAGAACAGCTCCAACTGCAAAATCGGACGCATCGGTCATTATTTCGAAGGGAAGAGTCCAGTCGGGCGGCTGTAAGATCGGAGCCTGAGTGATAAGCTCCTTCAAGTGATTGAAAGCAAGGAGAACTGGCTGATCAACAATGAAATCCGTCTCCTTGCACAAGAGTTCTGTCAGAGGTCGGGCAATGCGGCTGAAATCCTTGATGAATCGCCTGTAGAATCCCACATGCCCCAGAAATGACCTCACATTCTTGACTGTCTGAGGTGGCTGAAGATTTGAAATGACGTCCACCTTCGCCGGGTCGACTTCCATGCCACGTTTGGAAACGACGTGGCCCAGCACAATACCTTCGGTGACCATAAAGTGGCTCTTTTCCCATGAGAGCACTAAATTGACTTCCCGGCACTTTTGAAGCACTCTGTCTAGATGCTCAAGACAAGAATCGAAGCTATCACCATAGACAGAGAAATCGTCCATGAATACCTCGAGGAAACTGCCTACCATCTCGGCGAAGACTGCTAACATGCATCTTTGGAAGGTTGCAGGTGCATTGCACAGTCCAAAGGGCATTCTCTTGAAGGCGTAGGTGCCGAACGGGCAAGTGAAGGTGGTCTTCTCTTGGTCTTCAGGGGCGATCGCCACTTGGTTGTACCCAGAGTACCCATCCAGAAAGCAGAAGAATTCTTTGCCTGCTAATCTTTCCAGCACTTGATCAATGAATGGCAAGGGAAAGTGATCCTTCTTAGTTGCTGCATTGAGACGGCGGTAGTCAACACAAACCCGCCAGGATGTTGGTACCCGAGTAGAAATTTCCTCCCCTTTGTCATTTGTAACCACAGTAAGCCCTGATTTCTTGGGAACTATATGCAATGGGCTTACCCATTTTGAATCGGAGATGGGATAAATGAAGCCTGCGTCACACCACTTCGTGATTTCTTTCATGACGACGTCCCGAAGGTTAGGGTTCAGCCTTCTCTGAAATTCGCGGGACGGCTTGGCGTCTTCTTCTAAATAGATGTGGTGTGAACACAAGGCGGGATTTATCCCTCGGAGATCTGATACGTTCCATCCAAGTGCCTTGCGGTTCTTCTCTAGAACCTCGAGAAGTCGAGATTCCTGATCTGGCCTCAGCCTGCTGCTGATGATGACTGGATACATTTGTTCTTCACCCGTAAGGAAAGCATACTTCAGGTCCGCCGGAAGTGGCTTGAGTTCTGGTTTCGATCTGTCCACTTTATCTGTCACCTCTGACACCATGCTGATGGTGGGCAGTACTTCTGTGAAGATGCCGCCATCCTCAATATTCTGTTGAGATCCCGGTGATGCACCGAACGGTTCTGTGCTAAGCTGATCATGTTCGGTTCGGAGTGATTGCTCAAGAAGATGTGCCTGCATCTGCAAATCTGTCTCCCAAGAATCATCGGAGCATATGCTGACTGTGCTTTCCAAGTCTTCCTCGAGAGTGAGGATTTCTTGGGTCCATGAATCATCTAATGATAACACTGAGTCTCTGATCTCTGCAATAAATTCACAGTCTGCATCTGACGCTGTCTGGCTCTCATCTGTTGTGGCATTCTGCTCTTTGTTCATATTTATCGTGATTTGCTGGGAATTCGAGCTGAAAGTGATCTTCCCAGACCCGTAATCAACCACGGCGCCTGAAGTACGAAGGAATGGTCTGCCAAGGATGATAGGGGTCTGGAGCAAAGGTGCAGGTGAGTCCATATCAAGGACTACAAAGTCAGCTGGGAATTTCATTTCCTGCACTTTAACTATCACGTCTTCCAAGAGACCTTGGGGCCGCTTGACGGATCGGTCAGCAAACTGAAGGATCATGCGTGTCTGCTTGAGCGGTCCCAGCCCAAATTCCTGCATTATGGTCGAGGGCAGAAGGTTGATGGAAGAACCACTATCCAAGAGAGTGCGCTCGAAGACTTGGTTAAAAATCACACAACTGATCAGAGGTGCTCCGGTGTCTTGTTTCTTCTGGGGGAGATTGCTGATAGCTGCGACCGTGGCTAATGAGAGTACATGTTTCTCAACTTGCTGGCGTCTGTTCTTTCTTGATGGGCGACGCTTAGTGGTACATACTTCCTTCAGTCCTTTCTTCACGACTGGCATGTATTCCACGACCTTTAGCAAGGGAATCTCAACAGTCAATTTGTCCAAGATGTCCACAACACCTGGGTCAGACAATGCATTTTTTTGTTTTGCAATTTTTTTGGATTTTTGTATTGCATGAGGAAAAGGAATATGTACACTACTGGCAGGAAAATCAGAGTTCTTATTTACATCAAAATTATCGCCCACAGAATGTTGTACATCCGGACTACAAAAAGGTGTACAAGCTGGATCTAACTCTGTTGGTGCTGCTGGGCGATCAGAAAGGGTAGCATTGGCTCCATCGGCTGGCACAGGATCAGCTGCTGCTGGCGGCTCCTCCAAGGCTGGCGCGACTTTACTTCTGCTACAGGCTTCTTGTTTTTGCGGATTTTTTTGTATTTTTGGCTGAGGTTGTTGCTGGCATGGCACGACGGCTGGACTGGCTTCTCCTTCCTCTTCCTCCTCACCCGCCCCTGGAGCTGGCGCGGCTGATGCGGAAGATGACGATCCACCTGTTTCTTTATTCACCCCATATCTGGTAGTAGGCGGAGGCAAGGCCCTACCGCTCCTGAGAGTAACAGCATTAGAAAAAGCAGTAATATCATTATCACACGCGGACTGGACATCACATTCTACCTGCTCCTTCTTCTTGAAATTGTTGGGGTTGGCTTCGACCTGCGCCGGGATGGTAGTGCGAGTGGCGGTCAGGTCATCGAGCCGCTTGGTCATCTCTGCTAGCCCTTTGACAAGTTGGGCTAGACAGTCCATGGAGGGGTTCACTGGAGGTGCCTCGGTGGTGTCAGCGTGCAGACCACGCTGTTGTTGCATCTGCTGATGCTGAGACTGTTGCTGGTGATGCTGAGGCGGGGTCGGAAGTTGAAGTTGCTGATAAGACGGAGGTGGATACTGCTGGTATTGCTGAGGCGGAGCAGCCGCGTACTGGTGATACGGCTGTGGGTGCCGGTATTGCGGCTGCTGCTGGTATGGATGGTTCTGCCTCCACTGGTGTCCAAACTGGGGAGGCTGCTGGTATTGATGGTTCTGCTGGGAGGATTGCCCAAAGCGACCACCCTGAGGTTGGTGGTATTGCCGGTTGGCAAATGGCTGACCCTGGAGTTGTCCCTGAGGACGGGTCGGCTGTGCATCATTAGTCCAAACCCCATTAACCTCCTGGACCAGGGGTGGTGGCGGGAACACTGAATCGGTGTCTGAGATAAACTCTGGTTGGTACACCACCATCTGTTGTTGCGGCTGGCTCTGATCAGGTGCCTGCACGTAGTATACGTGCTGCACTGTCGGTGGTTGCTGGCTCGGCTGAGGCTGGTGTAGCAGTGGTTGCTCGTCTTTTCTCTCAGCTGGAGCTTCGAGCGGTGCTGCCGACTGAACAGAATTGATGGTACCTATCAGCAGTTCTAGCTGCTTGGTGATGTGATCCAGCTTGTCCAGACTCTGGGTCCTCTTCTCGATCACGGCGAGTTTTTCGAGATCCTGTGATCGCTTCTCGATGATGTCGACTTTAGAGAGATGGCCCCCGATGATGCTGAGGTTGGAGCTCTCATCTCTCTCTGATTCCTTAGACGCTGCCATGTGCACTTGCTTTTGAAGGATCTGGGGTTGCTTCTGATAAGCCTTGGATGAAGAGAGGGCGGCCTCTCCTTCGGCCATTTCTTCAAAGATCTGCCAGACGACATCTTCATCCTTATTGAAGTGTGAGCCCCCACATGCTGCGTCTACGAGCCTTTGACTTTCGATGTTCAGTCCCCCGAAGAAATGCTGAACCAAGCTGGTCTTCGGAATATCATGATGGGGACATTTCTCCTGCAGGTCAGTGAATCTCTCCCATGCTTCATGTATCGACTCATGGGGTCCTTGGGAGAAATTACTGATACGGGCTCGCATCTGGTTGAGCCGACCCAGAGGGTAGTACTTGTGCAAGAAAGCAGACTTCAGCTCCTCCCAGGTCGTCACAACTTTTCCCATATGATTGACCCAATAAAGGGCCTTATCCTGTAGGCTGAAGGGGAAAGCCGTCATCTTGACAATGCCCAGAGGGACATTGGGATAGTGAGTCGTACGGCAAATGCGGGAGAATTGCTGCAGGTGGATGTACGGCTCCTCGCTGGTGTTTCCATGGAATGCAGGAAGAAGAGCAATGAATTGGGGCTTCAGCTCAAAGTGAGCGTGTACCGGTGGAATGAGGATCCATTCGGTCATCTGGCTGTCTCCCGGGTTATATGTTTCTTTAAGGGTAGGTTTCTGTGGTGGTAATTCAAGATCATCATTGTGGTCATCACCACCTCCTCCACCTTCACCTTCTCCTCTCCTGCCTCCTCTGCCTCTGCCTCCTCCTCCATCATCTCGGTTAATCACATCATTCAACATGTCCTGGAAAGCTGTCTGAGTGAGGGCCTGTTCGGTCAGCTGCTGCTGGATGGCCTGGATAGATGCCAGTAATTGTGCATTGACCTGATTCTGATCTGGCACCTGTCCCTCTGGTGTGGGTGGCTGCTGACCCTTGCCCTTTCCTCCGGGAGCCATGTCAGGGTCTGAGTCGGAAGAGATGAACTCTGGAGTAGTCTCCAGGGCTTGCTCTGTCTTCTATCTGCATGAAGAGATAGTCCTGATCAGACTGCTTGTAATCAATGTTCAGCTGTCGCGATGATGCTGGAATTCAAGTCAACCCCAGCGTGTTGTGAATGGAAAAATGATGTAGACTGTAATCGACTTCCCTTCACAACGGCGAAAGTGGGACAAAGGTGATCCCAGTTTATTGGGTGGTCAAGAGAAAGGTAGAAAACGAGGAGTCTAGAGTCCGATCCGCAAAGTCTGGATTAGGTTCTCGTGAATCACCTCGAAGTTATTGGCGGAGTTGAGTCCATGGAATCGATGTGGGTGTCGGCATGGTCCCGACGGAAACCATCCATGGATCAACTTCGCGAAGTACAAGAGAAGGTAGGATGTTGGATGAAAGATACGATGGTCAACGAGGATTTCAAAGGAGTGCAAAACAGTAGAAAAGGCTCAAACTGAGCGGGGGTCAAAGAGGAGTGACACAACAAAATTTTGCGCAAAGGCGCGGGACTTGGATCTTTGAACCTTAATCTAGATCCATACAAACACAAGACAAAATCGGGTTCACCAACTCACGCCATGTGAAGCCGTGAAAGCTCGGCTATTTATTATCTTTTCATTTTTAGAGTTGTGATTTTTCAGGCATTTCTTATAACAAGTCCTTAGTGCGCTACCCTATAGGAGAGAGAGTACTGCCGGAAGGGTATCCCGTACTTGTCCTCCTCCTGTGTAACCTGTAGTCTGTACTTTTTGGAGTCCTTGTAACCCTTCCTGGATCCCTACTCAGCCAAAGAAAAGAGAGAGGAAGCCGATAGGCGAAACCAATACTTCGGTTCTCGCTCGCAACGGAATCACCCGTGAGCGTGCAAGAACCTACTCGGACGCAGGACGATGAGACAGACACCCCCGTGAAGGCGTGGCCTATGCTCAATACTTCGGACAGGGTCGATGCTCTCACAACAGAGAGTCACCATTGGTGACCAAGTCCTACTCGCCTACGTACGATAGAAGCGCCATTACTTCGAAAATCCAGGTGATACACAAGGCAGTTGCAGACTGGGCTTTTGGCTCTAATCCTTAGGGGGTCGCACTCGCTCAAGGGAGTAGGGTTTTGGTCCCCCTCCAAGGTACCTGAAAACAATGAGGGCTTTATGAACCCGGTACAATGATAGTCCATTACGGATTTTAATTAAGGTCAAAGTTTATTTAGCAGTCCCCTAGTTTTAATTTTTGGGTTTTCTCTTTTTTTGGATCTGTTTCATACCAGCGCCTAACGTTTTGGTAGATTTTCGTTTAAGTCCTAGGTGCTCAAAATCAGAGGGAGATAGCGGAAAAGCCATGCAAGTGGTTCTATGATGGAAATCTCATCATTGAACCGAATGATGCATGCTGAGTTAGAAGACTTACAGTGCATCCCAGCTCTCTCCATGTGGTATGCAAAACAGAATTTTTAAACCTATCTACATGGCGGTGTGCATTCGTCAAAATCGCCCTAAACATTAGCTGCTATTAACGTGAAGAACCACAAGCTTAGTCATTCATCTTTAACCTAAAGGTCCGGTCTTGGCTCACCCCTCCTCTTCTCGACACACTCGAGTTTAGGAGTAGCGCTTGATGGGGCTCGCTCACGGCACGTGGGTTAAGAGATAAATGACTTAGCTGTTTAAGTTTGACTAGATCCATACGAAGTGGACTATAGGAACATGCATTCTTATTAATGTTTGGACCTAGCTACCGAGTCAAGCAACCTATATCTAGGGGCTCCAAGCACACAAAACAAAGTAAAATAAAGGCGAAAAGCACAAAACAGCGGAAAACAAAGGAAAGAAGGCGGTAGAAATCACGGAAAACAGCGATGAGGCCCCCAGGTGAACAGACACCCGGGCACTGGACCTCATTGTGAAGAGTAGAGTCCGGTTAATTATTACATGCCAAAGTTGTCTCTCTCTCACCAAAAATTACAGAGATAATCCTAAGTGTTCTAAGCCTATCTAATCCACATCTCCTTGCTTCCTTGATACTCTCTCCTGATGGTCATGAGAAGAGAAGACCATCCTCCTCCAAGCTTGGCTGCCTTGGCCTCCTAAGAAGCCATCCTTGCGTGGCGGACCCTCGCATCAAAGTCACAAAAAGAGTGTATTAGAATAGTTCACTTAATCAATCATAGAGCACATAAAGATAATCACAAGAATTGAATCAATTAAGCATAGTGATTAATGTCAATAAAATGGCTGCTCACAGAATATAATCAATCATGAATCAAAAATGAATATCACCAAAGATGTACACAAGAATGACAAAGAAGAAAGTAGGCTATGCTCATTGCTCCCCGGCAACGGCGCCATTTGATGGACGCGCTTTTTATCAAGGGTCTGAATATGTCGTCGTGGCGACCCTCAATAAAAGGCGAGTCATCAACAATTAACCCACAAAGCAAGAATGTATCAACTAAGTCCAAAAAAAAAATAAATGTGAATTAATCTTTATTACTCTACAACCAAATGTATAGTGACAAGCATGTAGAGGTCGAACCACAGAGAGCAATACAAAAATGCATGAGCCTATATGTGCATACCAGTCATTCTTGAGTGAAGTGGGTCTCTCTTTTTTTTTTTATTTTATCATTTTTTTTGTATTATATTTTTTTATAATTTTTATTTTGATTTTATATTTTATACCTCTTTTTTTTATTAGTTATATAAATCTATATACTACTATATATATATAGATATATATATATATGGAGAGAGAGAAAAGTAATATAGAATATATGTATATATTTATAAACATAAAAAAAAACTTAATATATAGCCTTATATTTTTAACCTCCCTTTTTTATATATTTTTTTTATATTTCTAATTTTTATGTATTTTTCACTTCAAAAATGTCCACAATATAGGACTAACTAAATAGCCGTATATAATTTGGGTTTTAAAAATATCAATTAATACCCAAAATCGCCCAAATTATTTTTCACATATTAATAATAATATAAAGATAATTATAAAAGAGAGAAATGTATTTTTAGGGTTTTTAAAGAGTTTTTCTAATTTTTATGTTGCTTTTGGGGTTTTATGATTTTTTTTTATTTTCTTTTTCATATTTTTAGGTTTTTTCATTTTCTGGACTCAATATATATATAAATATATCATATGTCATTTTTTTGGAATTTTTCAAACACATTTTCTAATTTTTTTGTATTTTCTAATTTAGACAGTGCGAAAATGGCTTCTTTTTCATTTTTAATACTTAGGAAAAAATGCAAAAAATGCAAACTAAAATACGTGCGTGAACAAGCATGGCATGGAGCATCTATCCTAATTTTTGTGGATTTTTAGAAGCCTGATAGGTATTTTTAACAAATAGCTAAAGACACAAAGAGTAATTAAGCCTGGCAGGGGCATTTTTGCAAATAAAATACATAACAGGGGCTCAGGTGCAAAAATACCTACTGGAATAAACTTTTATTTTAATTTTTAGCACTAAGTTACAATTACAAAAACCCGCCAGGGGTTGTCTGCAAAATATCCGCGCCTCACGTGGGACTACACGTGAGGTGCGGAAGGACCTAAACGTAAATAAGTGAAAGTCCAAGGGTCCTTCAGCAAATTAAACATTTATTTTACAACTGACAATTTTATTTACAACACTAAATATTAAATACGAAAATGCGGGGGACAGGATATGCAATTTACCCCCTAAAGGCGCGCGATCCAACGGCTTCCAGTGCGCCACTTATCCACGTGTCGAGCCCCCGACGCTCGATACCCCTTCGGCGATCCGTGGCTGTGATTGCATCTGAGGTCTAATCGCACGGCCACGGCTGGTGCTAGATGGACGGCCCCGATTAGAACTGGGGCTGTCTCTTCGATCCAACGGCTGCTGCTGCTCACGAAGAACAGGGAAGAACAGCTGACTTCCCTGGCTTCGATCGGTGATTCCTCCGCCTCCAGGCGCTCGATGTTGCTGCTTGTGGCCTCCAGGCGTCCGGCGAAGCGGTGCGCACCGTGCGAGATACTCCAGAAGGTCCAGGTCCTCCTAGATCGGCTGGACGAGCTCGGGGAAGACAAGGGGGTCCTGGAACCTCGAATGGACTTGAGTCGAGCCCCAAAGGGCTCCTTTCAGCTTGGGTCCTGCACCAAATGAAAGAGGGGCTCGAGGGGGTCTTCCTCGACCCGAGGTTTAGGATAGACGAACGGGGAAAGGTGGAGGGCGGCGAGGTCCGACGAAGCGGAGGAGGGAGGACCTCGATTCGCAGAGCTGGGCGAGCTCTGGTTGATCTTGGAGCGTGGGTGCGTGGAGAATACGTAGGGGAAGGCGATGAGGTGGAACGAAGGGTCGAGTAGCGTGCCAATCAGAGTAGAGAGGTTCGCCGGAGCTAAACTCCGGCGAACTTCAATCTTGGTCTAATCGAGCACCTAAGGCTCTACTGATTACTCTAAGAGCTAAACTACAAAGTAAAAACTAAAGCTAATCTAAAAACGGAAAGAAAGCAGCTCTTATACCTGGTGTGCGACCAGGGAGCAGGACCTCCGGCGACGCGGCGGCCGTGGGCGCTCCTTCGACTCCTCCAACTGCCTGAAGCTTCCAGGAGGACCCTCCTGTCACAAGGAACCTCAGAGGACTGGAATAGACGGTGGAAAACGACGGAAAGGGAGGCCAAACTGGATGAGGAGGTCGGAGGGTTTATTTATAAGCAAAGTTTGCGCCCTTATTGGCCGGCAGATCTTGGTGAATCTAGATGCTGTACAAGGAATCATGGGATGCGGCGTGATTCGTGGATGTTCGAGGAACAAATCTTATGAAGGGTCTTATCACCCTCGAGCAACACAATCGGCGTGAAAAATCGGGGAAGAGGGACCTCTCGTGACTTGTCAGAGGGGCCATCCTTGAGTCAGAAGAGTTGACCCGAGGTCAACTTTTGCCGGCCTGTGGTTGGTCCACGGGGGCCGCTAGAAGACAAAATAGGCTGGAGAGTAAAGAATGAATTATTTAAAATAGTAAATGCGTTTATTATTTTTCGAGTATAAAATAAAAAATCTTTATTATTGTATGTAGTATTTTAATACGATTTTTATTTATTTTTATGAATTATTTTATTATGGTTTTTAATTGAATAATGTGTATATGTGTATATCTACATGTATTTTTTGTATATTTGATTTTTAATTTATTTATTTTATTTTATTATTTTAGTTTCTTATTTTATAATTTTATAACTTATTTTTGTGAGTATAAGTATATTTTTATTTTATTTTTATGAGTTTATTTATATTTTTAAATGAGTAGATGTATGTGTATGTATGCATACTTATAGGTACTTTACCTATATATTATATGCATTTTATTTATTTAATGAATTTTATTTGTTTTTATTTTGGATTTGTATTTTTAATAAGTTATGTGTAATATATATATTTTTAGAAAAATATAGATGAATAAAGTAATTAAAGAATGTTTTTTTTCCTTTTATTTATATACACATGGGGAACATAGGTATTTTGCCTAGGTATCAGCTAGGCTTATTTTATTTTTGAAATTTCTTTTTTTTGGTTTTCTTTTAATTTCAATATGTACATGGATTATATACATTATTTACAAAATTCTAAAAATATGAATTTATAAAAGTAATGGATATTGAATAAAATGAATATTTTAATCAGGTATTATGTACAAGAAGGGCCAAAAACCTAACTTTCACAGATGGACTCCAACAATTATGGAACTAATTTTATAAAATAGTTTATGAAATGCTATATACAATTAAAGGTGAGTTTGGGTGATTTGGAGTTTTTATTTGCAAGATATGGGTCTGTGAAGTTGAGATTTCTGCTTTTTATTATGTGTATAAAATGTACACTGTATATTATTTTCACATAAACTCAATTTTGTATTTTTATTTACATTATTATCTACAACTTTCATGTACAAAAGATTTTAATTTGATGAATAAATAATTCTAT
This sequence comes from Ottelia alismoides, assembly GCA_037367405.1. Classification (NCBI taxonomy): domain Eukaryota; kingdom Viridiplantae; phylum Streptophyta; class Magnoliopsida; order Alismatales; family Hydrocharitaceae; genus Ottelia; species Ottelia alismoides. The sequence continues at coordinate 643,861 of JAZKJV010000098.1, forward strand.
ACAAAATAGGTGTCAAAAATGCATAAATGAATGAATAAATAAATGAGGTATTTATTGTATAATTGGCCCTTATCTCCCCCTACTTTATTCCTTGTCGACCAATTCCATGCTGGCCTTGGTCTCGGGGTTAGGGTCATAAAATATTTGCAATATTTTATTCCTTTTTCTTTTCTTTTCTTTATTCTATAATTTTGGCATTAAAAACCTTATTTTATGTATAATTAATACAATAAATAATAGATGCTAATATATACAAATTAATGCTATTTACATGCATTTGCTGGGGTTTTTAAGGCCAAAATGATAGAATAAAGGTGATGAAATGGAGATTCATCACAGCCCTCTCATGAGAAGGAGGGAATGTTCACCCTTCGGTGTCTCTGGACCCGGAAGGATTAGATGACCTAGAGATGTTTTTCAGGTAAAAATACTAAAAAGGATTGTCCCCCCTCTCTCAATATCTCTTATTCGGAGGCTTCAATCATTTTTCTTGGAATCACAATCGACAGGAACTATAAGATCATTCCAAACATAGATATTTTTGGTGCTTGCATTTGTGTGTTTTTTTATTATGAAAAATATAAAATCAAGTTCTCTTATTACATTCATCTCTGGTCTCTAATAACAAGATCACAACTTTATTGTTCGCATAAATCATATAAGGTCCGGAAAGTCATCGAGTGGCTCGGATGAAAGTGGATTGAAGTGATTGAAGTGTTGAACTTTGAACACAATTTCATGCGCACAAATATAATCCTAGGTCAGAGCTCAAATCCTTTGAGAAAAATTTGACTACAGAATTTTAAAACGACTAGCCACTACTTAGTGAGGGAACTATGGTATTCCTTAACAGATTGGATGGTTCAAGGACAACGTGTAAGGCACCATCCTCAGGTAATATGGGTAGTCATTTTACAGTACATACTTACACCCATAATGGTTGAAAATAGATGCAACCAGTCGTAAAAGTTTGGTTCAGTCATCATTTCATAATTAGGTTCATCTAGACTATTTATGTGCTTGCTTTAAATTACTATAAAAATAAAATAAGAAGATAATGCAGCAACTTGCTTGTGTTGGTGAATCATTCTGGTTCTGTGTTTGTTTTGTGATCTCTTTGTAAAATGACTCCTAGTGAATAAATCCATGCCCACACGAAGAGTATGTCAAATACCAACTCTGGAGTCTGAATCACAATATCCATACTACTCTTCACAGTATCAATCATCTTCTGAGGGAAATTACCTGAACTACATCGGTTCACAATCAATTTTCGAGATACAACCCAACCCCACTTAGGGAAGTCAACCTGACCTATTCAAGTACCAATAAATTCAAGACCCTCAACAATTCCAACGATTCTCCTACCTAAGTGCTAAATCATATAACTCGATGATGTATGAGCAATCTAAAACTTGGTATGGGTCTACATCATTAACTTATTGCACCATTTTACCCCAACCTCTTGCCAACTAAGTTGACGATACATTCTTCGAGGGTTTTAATGCACTCTTGGATTCAATGAAAAACTTTGAGATGAATATGGAAAGGCAACATGAGGAGAATTCCCGCCACTTCGTTGAAATTCGTGAATATTTATTTGTCAGCACACTCATGGTTTCGGATACAACAGTTGAAAATAGGCAGATTTCTGATCAGGGAATTCTCGAACTCGACTCAGCTTGGGATGAATTTGACACCAGAGAGGCCTTCGAGGTAGAAAATGCTGATACAATGGGTGAAAATATCAAGGATTTATTTGTTGTATCCGAGGAGAACGATTTCACTGTTAATCATTATTATGTGATGACCATGAACTTTATAACTTTGGACCATCTTGAACCCACATACTGATTAGGGATACTGTTATCGGAATCGACTCCACCATTTTACTCACAACTTCACTCGAGCCACCTGTGTCATTCATAAATACCGATAGAACCCATCACTCAGTCATACTTTATCCTATCAGTATCACCCACTCACCCCGAGCTTCGCACAATTAGATCCTCCAAATCTCTTGATCCAAGTTTTATACATCATCATGGTTTTCTAAACACAGATGTCGTGCATACTCAAGACATAGGGTATTCCTAACCATGAAGCACAACTGGGGGCATTAAACCATCACGCATCACGGGATTTCTTTCATAGTCATCTTTCATGTATTTCTCTTGCATTTTCACACTCGCTTTTTATTTCAAAAAAGTATGGGGGAAATCCCATAAAAATAATAAAAAAAGTATCACTCACTTATTGCATCTCGCACCCTCTTTCTTCTGTGGTTATTTTTTCCCACTCTACTGCCACCATGTGGAAATGGCTTGCTAAGCATTTCATGCATGTTAATTTTATTTTACCGCATTTTAAAAAATCCATTTCATGCATTCTATTTAATTTTACATTCTATCAAAAAAATCAAAAAAATTTTATTGCATTTATTTTTCAACAAATAAAAAAACCATTTTTTAAACTTTAAAAAAGATATTTGCATTTTTTGCATATTTTACAAAATACAAAGATATTTGCATATGCTAAAAATCTCATAAAATTTTTCAATAAAATTCTCAAAAAAAATTAAAAAAAATAACATTTTTTTTCAAAAAAAAAACAAAATTTTCCTAGTTTTCCCATGACTCTTTGGGATTTGAATTCTAGTTTTTACAAATTTCAAACTTAGACCAAGAAGACGCAATCCACTTAATTTCATATGACTTCATAAGGTTTAAATATATGGGTTCTTCGAGTCTATTTTAGACTTAATTCATCAAGTTCTGCTATTTTTATGCAGTGACCAAAGTATGTGTCTAAATATATCGTCTTGACAGTTATAGTACTCTGTCACTCTTGATTGATTATTGAATAAATTGCACCTTACACCTTAGTTCAACTTAGTTTGCTTATACAAGGGATTGTTGCAATCTCCGGCATGGGAAGGGAGTGACTCTGAATCTTGGGTAAACAAAATTCAATGATTTAAGTTCATGAACCGCTTATTCTCTATAAGTTTGGGTCTATCAGCAAACTTACCTTGTACATGTATCTAAAAGTCACATTATATATATACACTCTTATACACAATGCCACAAAAATCCTATTAAAAAAGGCACTATAAGGGATGCTTTGTTCCAAAAATGCAAAGCAAAGATCTACCAAAGAAAAATCTACTCAAAACCTAACTCTACCGAATAAGCCAAGTAGCAAACCAGTGTTGCTGCTAGTTTAAAAGAGGCCAAAGAGGTCCATGATTATGCTCTATAAAAAAAGAAAAAATGAAAGCAACAGACCAAAGCATTCTACGGGAAACCTCAGGAAATTCAAAGTTATCTACAATTTGCATCGTCTTCATTTGCCGACAGCTTCATGTGGAATGAGAATAAGCATGGACATATAAAGGATAACAGCTTTAGATTTTTATGAATCTCCTAGAGCCTTGCTTAAGGTTGCCCGATATACTTGTCTCGTAAATTGGGAAGAGCTATAACTTTTGCATACAATTCAAAATCAAGTAAAGATTAAAGAGAATATACGATCGGATGATATGACTTGACCTAAGGATGGAATCGATTAAAGTTGATAGAACTCGAGGGTTGTCGAATTGAATACTATAATCTAATAAGAGTCCGAACACAATATTAATCTAAAGTCGAGTGATTCTCCGTTTGTTGTTTCTTTAAACTTGGCTTAAAATCTCAGGAATTTGTTGGTATGTCTGAAACAAACCTCTTTGTCCATTCTTTAATTATTTTCTATTTTACTTTGCATATCATTGTTTTGCTCGGGACTGGCAAAAGTTAAGTATGTAGGTATGATAAATCAATGATTTATCATGATTTTATACCTTTTATTGAGCAAAAATCATGTGTAATCATATGTTTTTTCCTTTATTTAATACATAATTTCCAATTCATAAATTTCACGTTCATTGCATTGAAAATCATATAAAGTATGCATAACATTCCTCGCAAAATAAGTCAAAAAGGGAAAAAAATAATTGCATCCTTACTTTTGAACATGAACTTCACGCCCATGTTGAAGTACCTAACAATTTTCTTTTCTTTTTTTAAATTTTTTACAAGAGGATCCAAGGAGGACACTCTCCTATCCCTCTTCATCTGAAAAAAATAAATAAATTAATTAGGGTGTTGCGTCAGACCCTTCTTGCTCCCCTCACACGCAATCACCTTGTTCCCTTATCCTCTTCGCACCGCTCACCTCTTCAGTCTCCTCCTCCGCATCAACGGTCGATGCTCGTGGCCCTTTACCTCCACACCAACAGTCGCCTCTTCCCCTCCATCGACCTCTATGAGATGGAGGAGGAGGAAGCTACAGAGGGAAGAACCCATCATCAGGGAAGCTTCCTCCCTCCTCCTCATCCACCGCTCCTCTCGTCGTCATGTTCGCACCCTTCATCTCCCCCATCATCTTCTTTCTCCACAACTGCTGTCGTAGGCCTCCACACACCTCCTCGCCGCCACTTTTGCACCCCTGTCACTGTTCAAGGAAGAAGAAGGGGTCCAGGGACCCTCTCAAAAGTTTCTTTTTGTTCAAGTTTTTTTAAATTTTTGGACCTAGATGTAATTATGCTAAATAATTATTTTTTTCTCTGCAATTTTCCAATTTCAAATATTTTATCCCATGACATTTGCATTTGTTTTATTTAATTTATTTTAATTACATTTTAGTCCTTCAAGTACCATTGTGTAATTTTCTTATAGTTTATTTCTTTTTATGCAATTTATCCATTAAGCAATTTTTTAATTGGTAAATTTATATTCTATTCAATCATTTTTATTTGATTGTAATCAAGTCCTTAAATTCTATTTATTTACATCGAGCCCCTAGGCTTCTTAGAAAATTACATAAATACCCATAGTACTTCCATAAATCACCAAAATAGTAGAAAAATCTGGAAATTTTCCAGAAATTTTTTGTAAGATCCTTATAATGTCTATAACCTAGTGACATCAACACGTTTGAAGATCCCCAAAATAAAAATAAATAGAGGATTGTGATTAAGTCAATAAGTCAAAAGTACCTTTGTAAATAGAATAAAAATGTTTGAGTCCCGCAGATCTATCCTCTACTTACCCTATACCTATTTTAATATATGTTGGCTTGTAGTTAAATAAATTTTATCCGAATCTCTCGTTTTTCATGTATACACACATTGACGTGTGAAAATACACTGAAAACACATTGAAAATCGCATCTTCACATATCTACATTATGAATAATTATTGCGGATAATGTTATCCACATTTATTTCATCTATGATGATAAAATCTAATTAATTATTTAAGACGCCTCTCTAGATAATTCAGAACAATGTGAATCACATCCACATTAATTATGATAATTAATCCAGTTTAATTATCATTTATTCTCTTCATTTTCCAGTGTGCATACATTATCTCTAATGGAACACTTCTCGAACTCTTTCAAGAATAATGTGCTTTCTCCGCGGATACTTTGGGCTAAGGATAGGGCGACTGTACATTCCATGTACAGTGACTTGGATAGTGAGATATAATCTCATGTCCATATATAGAAGACCTCTTAGAGATGCCTGATCAAGTCAGACAAAATATCCAATCTTCTCATTGCATCTGAATCACATTCAGATCAATGTCCAACATTTGGACTAAGATTAGGAAAATAATCTACTGAGTGGAGTTATTAAAACCCATACATGTCTCATCGCTCGATCGAATTGAAAGTATAATGTTTATACAATCGATTAAGATCACCTCACCCCTTGAGTATTCTCAATATCTGCACATCATGTATGCTGGAAGATCTAGAGTAAATCTAAAGTTTTGATCGTGTTTAAATTGTCTTCTTTAGGGTTTTATCGTTAAGTTTTCATTCGAACGCCAGGAGTTGGTATTATCATACTTACAAATCATGCCATGCTTCAAAAGCAAGACAACCATCAATAGAATTTTAATGGTCCCAATATATTGGGAGTGAGCTCATATCTTCTAGTTTAGTAGCCGATGAACGGATATTTCCCTAGGTCGGTAATACATTGTTGTAGTCAGCAATATACTCTTCATTTAAAGTACAATTACATAAATGTGTTTTAATGAAGAGATGCGATTGCATATTGTTTATTTAACATGGGCAAGCCCATGGTCGACACAATGAAACAAGCATAATCTATCTAACTTAGTGAATGCACAGTAAATGTATGCACTTTTTTGTGATATGCATAATAGATGCAAAATTGAATGCAATCAAAACAATAAAAAGAGATAGCACAGAAAATGGATGAGAAGGCTCCTGAATTATTCAACAATAATTGAGAAAAAATAAATTAGCCTCGCAAGTCAAGGAAGAATTGGCAATATTAAGCAAGAAGTCTTCACTAAAACTTATCTATTTAATCCTTTCTCAAAAAAGTTCAATCCGTATTAGGGAGATTAAGAGAATAAGAAGAGCTCAAGCACCCCAGAAGATTGTGTGGCACTATGTTACTATCCTCAGCTCAAGCACTTCATCTAATGGAGGTTAGGAGATGATCGTTGAACTCTTCTTCCAAGCCAAGAGCCCTTCTGGAAGTCCTGCCATCTCCACAACCATGGATGTTTTCACTTTGTGGACTACAAATCGCTCAAAGCTTTCATTTGTGATAATAAAGCATCGTCCACAGTGGAAGTGTGCAATATCCCGATCTCCCGCAGCTCCATTAAGCTGGTCAGCAAGGTTGCTGCCAGGTATACAAGCGTATGGATCACCTTGGTGGAGTGCCGAGGGGACCTGATGTTGGTGGTTGAGGATCGGCGGTGTATAGCACTGATTTTGACTCGTCCTCCTTTCGGTTGGACGGATTCAGGTTGGACATGAGTAAAGAAGAGGGGGGATGGGTGGAGAAGGATATCGACGACCATGCTTTTGGATCGCTCCATGCATCATGACCTGAAGAAAATTCACCCCTGACATATTGCGGAGCATACTTTGCGAGATACTATTGTTTAAGATGTCTCTCTACACAATTCTAAATAATATGAATCACATCCACATTAATTATGATAATTAATCTAGTTTAATTGTCATTTATTCTCTTCATTTTCCAATGTGCGGATATTATCTCTAATGGAACACATCTCGAACTCTTTCAAGAATAGTGTGCTTTCTCCGCGGATACTTTGAGCTAAGGATAGGGCGACTGTACATTCCATGTATAGTGACTTGGATAGTGAGATCTAATTTCATGTCCATATATAGAAGACCTCTCAGAGATGTCTGATCAAGTCAGAAAAAATATCCAATCTTCTCATTGCATCTGAATCACATTCAGATCAATGTCCAACATTTGGACTAAGATTGGACAAATAGTCTACTGAGTGGAGTTATTAAAACCCATACATGTCTCATCGCTCAATCGAATAGAAAGTATTGTGTTTATACAATCGATTAAGATCACCTCACCCTCGAGTATTCTCAATACCCGCATGATGAATCTACGTTTCATCATCTTTATTCTATCATTTCAGCCTTAAAAACCCTAGTAAACACATGTAAATAGCATTAATTCATGCATTTTAGCATCCATGCATTTGTGTATAAAACATGCATAAAATACAATTTTTAATGCCAAAATTATAGAATAAAGAAAAGAAAAGAAAAAGAATAAAATATTGTAAATATTTTATGACCCGAAACCTCGAGACCTAGGCATCTCGATGATTTGGTCCACAAAGAATAAAGTAGGGGGAGATAAGGGCCAAAATACAATAAAAACCCCTTTTATTTTATTCATTCTTTATTTATTTTGGGGACCTATTTTTGGTTTCACTTTTTATACTTCAAATAAAGAAACTTTGTACATGAAAGTTGTAGATAATTGAATAAATAAAAATACAAAATTGATTTCACTCAAAAATAATACACAGATAAAAAAGTTATGGTCTGAATAAAATTCCAGAATCCCAACTTTCCATACCTGTATCTCCCAAATAAAAACTCGAAATGCGTCAAACTCACCTTTAATTGTATATAATTTAAAATAATCTATTTAATGAAGGCGGTTTCGCATTTGGTGGAGCTACGGTTTGAAAGTTGAGTTTTGGACCCTTATTGTATACTGGTACAGATTAAAATAATCAATTTATTTATTATTCATTTTATATTTTTATAATTTTGTAAATATTATTTATAATAAACGTGTACATTAAAATCAGAAAAAAGTCTTAAGAAAATACAAAATAAAATACTTGTATATAATACACCTAGGTATAATACCTATACACATACCTATATTATTACTACTTATATTTTATTAAGTGTATAAAATACATCAGAAAAATAAAATAAAAATACATTTAAGTGTATAAAAATACTTTATAAATTTATAAAATAATAAATAAAAATAAATAAAATTAAATTTACAAAATAAAAATAAAATATTAAAATATATAGATATACCTATATAAGGTTATAAAAAGAAACTTGTATTTTTATACCTCATAAAATTAATTAAAAATCATAATAAATTAGTTTAAAAAATAATAAACATTTTTTATTTTCCAATCAAAAATTAATAAATTCATTTACTATTTTAAATTGAATGTATAAAGCTTTTTTGCGGGATTTTTCCTGGTTGGTCCACGTGGACCAACCAGGTGGGTCTGACAGTTGACCTCCGGTCAACTGTCTGACCCCTCCTGTTCGGTCAGAGTTTTGGTTTTTTCGTCCATATTCAAGGATTTTTTCAGACCCCTTCTTGCATCTTTTGGCATTGAAGTCTTCATGACTTTTCGACCTTGTGGATTGGGCTTTCACGCCAGGGGTTCATATCGATCCCTGGATCGTTGTGTAACCCGTGATCAACCCTTGAACTTGCCGCCAGAGCCACCTTCTTCAAAAACCCCTTTGATCTCCATTTTGAATTTGATCCCTCTCCCCCCACCTTCACTGAATGTGCTAGTGTTCTTCGAGTACCTGGTGACAGCAGCTACCCAGAGCACCCCTTCATGTGGAGGTTGGCGTCGAATCGAGGTTGGTCCATTTCCTCGCTGGAGCTCCGCCAGAAGTCTCCAACTTCCCCTCCGGTGAGCCTTCCCCCTTTCTTTTTGCTTATTTTGATAGCTTAGGTTTATTTTATAATAGGGTACAAACAGTTTGTGATTCCATTTCGATTTGTACCGCGAATCTGTCTTCGAAGATCACGGCAGAGCTCCACTCCGCCCCCGAGTTCCGACCACTACACTCGCTCAAAGCCTTCGCGTTCCCCTCCACGTCGTCCCCTGTCACTCCATTAGCACACACCACCGATCATCCACCTCTGATTTTGCTCAGATCAGAGTATTAGATTCCCTTCTCCACCGCACGCTGGAATTCATCACCCGAGCCCCATTTCACCGCCATTTCACCATCTGGAAGCGTCCATCGCTTCGTTTTTTTGTCTGCAACTAACCCCTGCAGGAAAGACCAAGCCAAGAAGGCTCAATCGAGCCTCTTCTGTCCAGGGAAGCTCTGCCTAGGTGACCTCCGTCGTCCGATCAAGCCACACCACCTCCGCACTCGCTGAGACCCTCAATCGACGCGGAGAGAGCCCAGGAACATTTTGCACTCGTTCTTGGGCCAAAGGAGGCCGTGTGTCGGACACCATCCTCAGTCGAAGCGACCTCCGGGCGGTGTTCTTCGTCATCATCTCCCTACCGTCGGATCGGGGTCGTTCTTCCAGTCGCTCAGCAGTCGTAGGATCGGACCGCCTCCCAGCCATCCGATCGTCCTCTCACGATCTAATCCAGGCTGTTGGGAGCGAAGGGGTATGGGCCGTCCGATTGGCGCCTCGTGTTAAGTGATATTCCATCAGCCGTTCGATCGCGCCTAAGGTGGGCATTTTGCAAATCAGCCCTGCCTATTTTATGTATTTGTTATTTAATCTAGAAACTCTTCCAGGCAGTTGTTTAACTTTTGTAATATTTAAACTTAGGCCCCTGACCTTTTTAGATTTGCACTTTATGCCCCTGTCAGCCATGTATTTTCTTGATGTTGCTAGTATTTATTTAACGCATCCATAAATTGCTAAAAAATCTATAAAAATTACCATAGGCTTATGTTGCATCACTCTTTCACGTCATATTTTTATTTTGCATATTTATTGCATTCTAATATTTATAAAAATTCAAAAACACTCATTTTCAGCACTGTTTGCATTATAAAATCCCTAAAAATTATAAAAACATCTCAGAAAATTTCCAAAAAAAATATTTTATGTGTTTTAGTGTCTTTTAACTCCAGTCCAAAAATCATAAAAAAACTCCTAAAATTAGAAAACTCTAAAAACCTTTCTAAAAATATTAAAAATTCTACAAAAATCTTAAAAATACAATTTTTGTCTCTGAATTTTCTTTGTTTTATTATCTTTAATTGAAAATTAATTTGGAGATTTTTTTTACTGTTTGATATTTTATATCTCCATTTTAGTTTCAGATTTGTATTTTCTTCACTGTTTTTAGTGTTTCTGGACTTTAAAAATACCAAAAATTAGGAAAAATCTAGAAATAACACAAAAACATTAGAAAAATATGAAAAACCTAAAAACATTTGACTTCCTGATTTTTCCTTATTTTTACCTATTTTTATTAATACATTATCTATCTCTTTCTTACTTTGTATATATATTCTATTATTGAAAAAATATAAAAATATAAAATATAAAAAGAAAATATAAAATTAGAAAATTAAAAACCAAAATACAAAAATATAAAATCAAAAATTAAAAAAATAGAAAATAAAAAACCCACCAAAAATTCTATTTGGCTAAGTAGTATACATGACATAAGGCTCTTGACTTTTATTTTGCCTGCTTTACACCTGTGCTTCCTGTGTTCGACCCCTACTCGCTTGCCACTATACATACTTAGTAGGGTATAATAAATTTTGACCCTTGCATTTTATTGTCATCTTAATCGCGTGGGTTAATTGTTGATGAACGTGAAGGCTTGAGTAGTCGCCTCAGCGACAGTGAGTCTGATTTGTCAGACCATTGTTTAGCAGCTCTTGCTTTTCTCATTTTTCACCGCACATCATGTATACTGGAAGATCTAGAGTAAATATAAAGTTTTGATCGTGTTTAAATTGTCTTCTTTATGGTTTTATCATTAAGTTTTCATTCGATCGCCGGGAGTCGGTATTATCATACCTACAAATCATGCCATGCTTCCAAAGCAAGACAACCATCATGGAATTTCGTTGGTCCCAATATATTGTGAGTGAGCTCGTATCTTCTAGTTTAGTAGCTGATGAACAGATATTTCCCTAGGTCAGTAATACATTGTTGTAGTCGGCAATTAACTCTTCATTTAAAATACAATTACATAAATGTATTTTCGTGAAGAGATGCGGTTGTATATTATTTATTTAACATGGGCAAGCCCCTTGGTCGACACAATGAAACAAACATAATCTATCTAACTTGGTGAATGCACAGTAAACGTATGCATTTTTTTTTGTGATATGCAAAATAGATGCAAAATTGAATGCAATCAAAACAATAACAAGAGATAGCACAGAAAATGGATGAGAAGGCTCCTGAATTATTCAACAATAATTGAGCAAAAAAATTAGCCTCACAAATCTAGGAAGAATTGGCAATATTAAGAAAGAAGTCTTCACTAAAAGTTATCTATTTAATTCTATCTCAAAAAAGTTCAATCCGTATTAGGGAGATAAAGAGAATAAGAAGAGCTCGAGCACCCCAGAAGATTGTGTGGCACTCTGTTACTATCCTCAGCTCAAGCACTTCATCTAGTGGAGGTCAGGAGATGATCGCTGGACTCTTATTCCCTGCAAGAGCCCTTCTGGAAGACCTTCCATCTCCACAACCATGGATGTTTTCACTTTGTGGACCGCAAATCGCTCAAAGCTTTCGTTTGTGATAATAAAGCATCGTCCACAGTGGAATTGTGCAATATCCCGATCTCTCGCAGCTCCATTAAGCTGGTCAGAAAGGTTGCTGCCAGGTATACAAGCGTATGGATCACCTTGGTGGAGTGCCGAGGGGACCTGATGTTGGTGGTTGAGGATCGGCGGTGTATAGCACTGATTTTGACTCGTCCTCCTTTCGGCTGGACGGATTCAGGTTGGACATGAGTAAAGAAGAGGGGGGATGGGTGGAGAAGGATATCGACGACCATGCTTTTGGATAGCTCCATGCATCATGCCCTAAAGAAAATTCACCCCTCACATATTGCGGAGCACACTTTGCGAGATACTATTGTTTATTATCTCCATGCTTTTCATGCAGGGAAGAGTTGGATTTTTTGCTTCTGCGAATCTTTGTAGCATTTATCAATGAGTTCATTAATATGGAAAAACAAAGGCTTGTTGGCTTGCCCCTTCTTTTCAGAGGCCTATTATGCTTGGGAGCCGGATCGTCTGCTATAGGGTCTGTTGTAGCAGACTCTGCAGCAGACTCGTGGACCACTCGATCTTAATCGAGCGGTTCACACGAATTCGCACGGTATGGGCTCACAAAAAGTGTGAATTTGTGTGAACCGCTAGATCTTGATAGAGCGGTTCGCACGAATTAGCACGGTATGGGCTCACAAAAAGTATGAATTCGTGTGAACCGCAAGATCTTGATAGAGCGGTTCACACGAATTCGCACGGTATGGGCTCACAAAAAGTGTGAATTCGTGTGAACCGCTCGATCAAGATTGAGCGACCCACGAGTCCACTGCAGAGTCTGTTGCAACATACTCCCCAACAAACGATCCTCTATGGTTATGCTTGTGTTGGAATGTTAGCCAACTTGATGTCGTCCGGAATATATAGTATTTGGCTTTCGCTTATTTGGATTGTTGCATTAACCAGACTTTCACCGGCATTAGATGTTGCTCAATTATCTTGGTTTGCAAGATTCTCGCACTCTACTCTACATATCCAACATATCCCATCACCAACAACTTATAGTTTAGCTTGTTGCTAACTTCATTTATGTTCGCATAGCATAATACACATGTATTGTACGTAGTTCGGAGAAAGCCATATTTTTATTAGTACTCATAGAACATATCGGGTTAGAAATCCCCACGGGAAATTATAATTGGAACGTAGTAAACTACCCATAAATAAATAGTTGGATTCTACTCGGAGGGCTAGATATTCTTGGGATTGATGACTCTTGTGACCAGCATTATCATGAGGTAGAGGACATTGATCATCTCTCTTTTGTTGTATTCATCATACACGCAAATATAGGAGGAAGCATCCATTTCTATTATCACCTCTTCGAGGTCCAATGGCTTCGTGGGAGTGTATTGAGAGCTCTTGACATGGACGAAGCTAGACTTTTATACGTAGGAGTGTTATATTAATATTATATTAAACCATGATACATGTTATACAAATGTCATTTTTTATATTTTTAACGCGTCTTAGAAAATATACGATGAAGTTGTTGAATAATAAATAATTTGAACTTCATAAGATAGGAAAAATGTATGTTTTATTAATGTTGACTCAAAAACTAAATATTGAACAAAAAAGTCATTGAGCACATATATTTCTTAAATTACTTAAATTGCCCAAATCCATAAATAATTGAATCTATCTAATATATGACTTTTATTTAATTATGTAGTTTGTTTTTTCTTAGATACAAATAACGAAATTTTTTAATTAGATTCAAAAAAAGATAAACATAACTACATAAGTAATATTTGAATGACGAATAGAACTACATAATGATGATATCACCATAGATTCCTGAAATCTGATAATATAAAATAAAATAGAACATATAAGGAATTTCATGTGAACATATAAAATATTTGAGGTTATAAGTGAGGATTACCGGAGTCTAGATGACAGAGGGCAACTGAGTTGGCTTGACAAGCATGTCAGCTTGGAAGTGGGACATAAAAAATACATCAATCATGCCGCAGGCTGCGATTATATCAAGCGTTTCATTGAAGTTATTATATATCGCATATATTACTAGAAAATGGAATTACCAACTTTGTCCTCCAATTAGCCAAATTAAGTATGTGATTGTTTCAATTACATCCACACCCCCTCCTCTTATCTATCCACACATGCTCCCGTTTCTAGCCCCCCATAATTTCCTTACCCCAAATTTACTGTAGTCCTTTCTTTGCCTCCCCATTTTTGTTCTTTTTCACATGAATCAAGAATGCATTGTTTCTAAAAAATATACGAGGGTACCAAAGGCTGGGGAGCTTAGCACCCACCCACCCTACCCTCCGTCATTGGCTCTGAGGTTCTCACAACACCTAGAAAAGATCTGGAGCATTGAGGAGACTTGGCATCGTAAGTGACAAAGGCGAGGCATTGTTGAGGTGAATCAAGACAACTCGTGAACTTCCTAGTAGAAAAACCATCACCCAGTGGAAACCCATCAGCACATGCATATTCACATCTAAACCTAAATATTGAGACAACAGATTGAATGTAAGTGTCTGCATGTCAAACGTCGTGCTGTCTAGAACGAGATGGTCGATAAAGGCGATGAACTCTGAGTGATAGACATCAATGATGAGCGACCGCGAGGGTAAGATTAGGGTAACATGTATAGGAAGATGAAAGGCATTGCCTTTACAAAAAGGACTGTCAAATTGAAGGCGATGGTTTACACCTCGTGCATTGCGGCAGTATGGAGATCGAATTGTATCTAATCTTGGTCAACCATTCATACTAGTCGATGGTGCATGGGAATAAAAAAACTTGATGGGATCACATGACATAGGAACATTTTCCATGTCATTTCATCATGATCACATTAGTATAGGTTTACCTCTTGAAGCGTGATCGTTATCTCAAAGACTCTAAAGGAAGAGACATCTTGTATCAAGTTCGATTCGACGAGAGAGTACTTGTGGGCGCGTGGATGAGATGTATGCTTCTAACGATCCAAGACGACGGTCTGAGCGAGGAATCTCTTGTTTTCGTCTAATTAAATCCAATGTCTTCTTCAATAGTACGAGACGCCAAGAAGATGAAGATCCGTGAGCAATCAATCTAACAGCATGGTGGCAATGTGGCGACGATCGCGGTCTCCACAAACCCAAAGTGGACGACCACAATGGGTTGAGAGGGAGAGAGGGTTGACATGTGGTGTGAGAGAGATTTGTTGTTGCAACAGATGCATTAACTAAGAAAACTAGGGTTGGTTTCTCTTTTGCAATTAATTGGATGGCTAGGATGCACTCCTAATTGATGAAAAACTAAAAAAAGCGCTCTGTTCCCAAGTAATTAAATGCATTTAACCATTTAGAGTGCATTAGCGGTCATGCATGTGTAAATATTATATATTATCATTCCGAATTACATCAATAAGAGGTTAGAAACTGTTTGTGTATTATCACATGTATGTCAACACAACTTCCCCTACTTTTTATTGTTTTATGCTAATTCAAATTAAATAAAATCAACTCTATTGTGTACATATTACAAACATTAATGAAGAAAAAGTATCAGAAAATACCAACATGTATAATTGGCAAATAAAGCCAAACCCTAGTTTCGAGATAAAAAGTCATAAAGTCAAATATCAGTCGCAGACAAATCACCTACAAACCTCTGCTCACTTTGAATTAATTTGCATTCAATTATCTACAAAATAATAACAAAATCAAAAGAATCAGAGTTCATATATGAAACTTGAGTTTTGGGTCCCCATTGTATATTGTATATATTAACTATCTTTGACGTATCATTTTATATACAAAATCAACTCTTTTTAATTTATTTTATTAGATTTATTTTTCAATGCAAAAATCCAAATCTAAAATGAACTAAAAATCAAAGAAAATAAATCATTCTGAGTATGTATAAAGAGTTTGTACCGGGGGTGTGCACATGGATCGGATAAAATCGTAATCCGATCCAATCCATTGTCATTGGATTGGATCGGTTTGGAATTATAAGCTTAATGGATCTGAACGGGTTAGATTTTTACAAATCTGTTTATCTATGAATTGGATCAGATTATTGTCAAAATCCATTCCGATCCAATCTGTTAATAAATAAATAATATATATTACTTTATTTATTCCCATTAAAGTATATTATATATTAAATTTTATTTGAAATCTATGTGTAAATATCTAAGCTACTCTCTTTATAACTTAAATATATTCCAATTCAAGTTTTACACACAAAACTTGCTGGAAAGCCCCTTATCTCACCCCACTTGTTGGTTTAGAAAAAAGTAATATCTACCCTTCGTGCCCTTCCAATTTTCCAGACAAAACATCCTTCTAAAAATAATAATACACAAACCTAATTCCACTCGAACCCATTCCAAATAAAACACTTACCCGTGCCACACACATCTCCACCCTCACGTGCACACATCTCCGCCAGATGTCGTCCTATCTTTCTCCTAGTTGTGCGCATGCGCAACCATTATTTCCTTGCACACGTGCAGCTAGACCTCATCCTCTGCTCTCCCAGACCTCCCTTATGCGTGTGTAGCCAGATCTTGTCCCAACCGGATGTCACCTCATCATCATCTATGCCTTCCTTATCTCCAACTATACACATGTGTAGCTAGACCTCCCGCGTGCATGCGCGTCCATACCTTATCTTCGGCTCTCCCATACCTCCCTTACGTATGGGTGGTCAGTAACCTCAAATACATCCCTCCCCACTATGCAGTCGTCCACGGTTCTTGTCCCAAACCTCCCTCGTGCACGGTCATCCTTCCCGTACTACGTAGCCAAGAATGTTAGTTGCAGGTTAGTTGTAGTTCCTATTTGATATATATATATATATATATATATATATACAAACTTGCGATTTTATTCATAGTCGTCGCGATTCTTCTATGATTTCTACGGATCACAAGTATGCTATTTTTATTTAAGTGCATGATGATTGTTTGTAATAAATCCATAACAAGTGTATATATATATATATTTACTCTCCAAAAAAATAAGTCAATTTGCTTTCGAAAAATAAACTATTCTTTTTCTTTATATTTATCCACAATCTCAATTTTAGAACCATGATTCGAACGTCGATGTCGACTATGCTACAAGCTTAATCATATATTAGGTACCATTAAACATCTGAACCAATCCGATCCAATCCGTAATCAGTGGATTGGATTGGATTGGATTTGCATATTTAATGGATTGGATTGGACCGGAAAATTAAAAAAATCCATTGTGTGGATTGGACACGGATTAATGGACACGGATTAAGCCAAAATTTGATCTAATCCGATCCATGTGCGCCCCCAGTTCGTACGTAAGTCCCGATTCTTTTATTTATTTATTTGCTTAATTATTAGAAATACCAACAAAATATATTAACATGTAAATAGTTCCTTTATATTATATTTGATTTTATTTTGAATTTTACTTTATTTAAACATCACAAAAAATGTAAAACTTAAAAAAATCAGTGTTCTATGTACATAGAAGACCAATGAAAATACACTTTGTACAGATGACTTCTTTTGATTCTGACTCCATCATAAAAATTGTAGATCTCAATGAGACGAACAAATTTCATGACAACTTTTTTATTTGAGGTATTTTCTATTTTATTGTGGTTTTTATTTGATTTTATTATCTAATTTTTATGGGGCATTGGATGAAGTACCCCTTCATCCAATGGTCCAAATCATTTATTTTATTTTATTTGTATCTTTTATATTTTTATTTTATTTTCTCAACGTGACTTCATCTTGGGCATTCCATCTCGGCGATAGAATGACCGGGACCTCGTCTCCTACCTCCGATCTTCCCGATCGACTCCTCCCACTACCACGCCTCTCCTACTCACCTTCCCTCCCTGTCCTTCGCTCTCCTCTCTGAGATTGAGCCCTCGCCTTCCCTCTCCCCACATTACCTCTTGCTCCTCCACGTACCCCCTTACTCCGTATCTCTTGCCAGACCCTAACACTCCTCTCTCAAAACCCCAATCATCCCCACCATTCGCACCCATCCGCCATTAACGAAGGTAGGGTGAGACTCGATCTTCAGTCATGTGATAATTCGAGGACTTGATCTTGAAAGCGGCGATGGTAACATCCTTCCGACGAGATCCAAGGGGAAATACTCCCTTTATTGCAGCTGCTACAAAACATTGCGAAGCCTCTCATGCTTCACATCAGCGTCGATTCGAGGCGACAACCTTCAGTGCTCTGGCAAGCACCTATTTCAGGTGAAGATCATCCATCCTACAACTAACTCCCCCTCCGATTTTCTTGTTCTTCCCCTTCCTTTCCCAATTCTTCTTCATTCTTGTTTAGTTTTCCCATATTCTCTACTAAAGATCAACCCATTTCTGACACTCTACCTAATCAGTTGGATCTAAAATCACTGACTAAAACGTTTCGCATTCTCCTATTTCTGCTTCAATTGTACCTTGCCACCATCTTCCCCATTCGATTGAGATCGCGATCAAAGTTAAGAACCCGAGTCACCATATACAACGTATGAGCACCATTCCTCGACTCCCCTCGTGCTTAACGATTGCACCGAGGCTAGTGAACCTCAAGCTAAGCTTGTCTTTACAAGTCTGTACCGGGCATCCTGAACTCCACAGCAGTCGCAGTTTCATCCCTCCACTGTGAGCCCATCGCTCAATCGAAGAAGACGATTGGAAGGAGCCCCTCACTTACCATAGCAAAGCTCCTTCATCAAGAACAAAAACAGATGAGGAAGCCTCGCCATCCCCGTCCTCACGATTGTCTGAAGCTACAGTTGTCGCTAGATCTTGATAGGGAGGCGGTTGTAACATCTCAACCTCAGTCATAGATCATCAACCACCAGAAGGCTAAGAAGCGCACGCTTGCTGCTCCGAGCCTCACTTTAAACCTACCATAGACAAACCACGAAAACCCTCAGTTAATTTTGTGGAATTAACATTTAATTTTGTTGTATGCATGCAATTCACGATTGATCAAAACGACCAGTTGTTTAATTATCTTCCAATTAATGTGAGCGGACAAATTTTTTACTTGGGAAAGCCCAAGGTCAAACTCAGTGAGGCTACTATCTCTTAGGTTGGTTTTTAGTCGATCTCGAGGTTAGGTTTTCAAAGAAGTATATTTTTGATATATTTCTCTTTTTTTACTTGTTATGGGTTTTAATTAAAAAGATGTAATTAATTACGTAAAGAAATATGGTGCATGAATTTAACAAAATAATTTTAATGCAAGAAAATAATGCCATGCTATGTGATGAGAAATAAGTAAACACACTATTTTTATCGATTTTAAATGATGTGGTATGATGTAATGTGATCACGCAAAGTAATGATAAATGTGGAGCATCAAGCCAAGTTAATTATTCCAAATAGCCTTCCCTTAGTCAATCTCTGAGATAACTTATCGATTAATTATTTCCTAAATAAGTGTCCCAAAATTGCGACACAAGTTGTTGAGTGATAAACCCAAAAATCCAACGGTCGTGTATTCCCCACAAGGCGGGAACACAGAAGTCGCTGCGGTGACCGCTAAGAAATCTGGATTTAATCAACAATTAACCCGCTGTAATATGAATCAAACAATGACAACAGAAGTGAAGTTAAAATTTATTTTAACTCTACAATAAAGTATATAGTGTAAGTATGTAGAGTGTCGAACTCAGGGAGCAAACATGATAGATCAATGCAATGATGCACAAAAATGTGATGTGATTAAGTGTCTACAATATGCAAATGTTTTTGTGGGTTTTTAATTTTTTTTAATTTTTTTTAATTTTATAATTTTGTATTTTGTATTTTAATTTTCTGATTTTATATTTTCTTTTTTATATTTTGTATTTTTATATTTTCTTTTTTTAATAATAGATATAGATATAATATAAGAAAAGAGGGGGGTAAGGTATTTATAAAAATAAGGAAAAATACTCAAAAATTAGGAAATAAAATGTTTTTGATCTTTTTATATTTTTCTATTGTTTTTGTGATTTTTGGGGATTTTTCTAATATTTTTGTTATTTTTAAAAGTCAAAATACAAGAAACATGGAATAAAACTGCTGGCCGAAATTAAAATGAGAATGAAAAATAGTAAACATTAGCAAAATTTTCCCAAATTAATTTAAATAAAATACAATAAAATAGAGAAACTACAGAAGTTGAGTTTGTATTTTTAGGTATTTTCTAGATTTTTTTAGATTTTTATGAAGTTTTTAGGTGTAAACTAATTTTTAAGGTCTTTGTTTTGAAATTTTTAATGATTTTTGGATTAACACTAGAGCACACTGAAATAGACTTTAGATAATTTTTTTTGGAATTTTTCAAGGAGTTTTAATATTTTTTTGGTATTTTCTAATGCTAACAGTAGAAAAAAGGCATGTTTTTTATTTTTAATAAATATTAAAATGCAATAAAATGCAAAATAAAAATCTATGCGTGGAAGTACAATGAAGCAGGAGCCTATGGTATTTTTTGAGAATTTTTCGAGTTAAAATGATGCGTGAAATAAATAGGAAAAGTATACAAAAATACAAGGCCTGGTAGGGGTATACGTGCAAATAGGCAAACATCCAGGGGCCAAGGTGCAAATTTCACACAAAATATAATACTGGATGTTGCATTTAATGGATCAAATACAAAATCCAAGAACCGCAAGGGTATGCCTGCAAATACCTCGACCAAGCGTGTGACTTGCACGCGCTTGGGAAGGGTATAAATGTAATTTCCAAAACGGTGGGGCTTTAATGCAAATACTCCAAAAATATTACACGTGATATTAAAGTTTCTGGACCAGAATGCAATAAAAAGAACCTAAGGGGGTCCTTGCAGAATGTCCTTCACCTCACGTGTACTGGTCATGTGAGGTGACGTGGCTAGGACCTAGTTGCAATAATCAAAAGTTCTGGGGGCTAAGTTGCAAATATTACAAAATTTTAACACAATCGAGGAAATATTAAGTATCTACTAATAAATACAAAAATTGCGGGGGTGTCGGATGCAAAATACCACTCGCTCGCGATCCAACGGTGGAGGGCTTCCCACTTGCCACGTGGCGAACCCTTGCTGCACGATGACGCTTCGGCTCGAATGGCGGTGATTAGATGATCTCTGATCGATCCGACAACTGGTGGGCGCGCACGATCCAACGGCTGCTGCGCGATCTGGAGCTCCACCTTGATCCAACGGCTCCGAAGATCGGAGCAAGAACAGCGGAGGAGCGCCGACGAGGCGACTTTCTCCGAGCTCCTGCTCCTTCTCCAGCGAACTTCTGGGCTTCAAAAGACGGCTGGAGACTCCTGACGGTCGGCACTATATCCTAGGAGCTTCAAAAGACCTCGGCTACGGCCGAGGCTCGCGAGGGAGGGCGGCGGAGCTGGAGAGCTCCACGGAACTCTGGCGAGGCGCAAAAGTGCTCCCAGGCTCGAGTCAACGAGCTTTGACCTGCAAGAAAACATGAGAGGGTCCAAGGAAAATTGCATGGACCCCGCGAAGTGGATGTGGTGGCGTGAAGCGGCGAGGAGGAGGCTCGGCCGGAGGTGCACTCTGGCGAGGTGGCCGATTGGGCGATTCAATGGATGGAATGGGAGGATCTTAGAGGCGAAGTGATCCTAAAGCTACGACAAAGAAAATACAAAAGAAATAAAGGGAAAAGGGGACTGCCTCGAAGGTGAAAACCAGAGGGGTAGGGTACCTCAACCGCTGGTGAAGGGGGAGGTGGTGGAGCCGCCTCAGGTGGTGCTCGACCGGCCTGATGTGCTCAAGAGGATGCTGTCACCTTCCTCGAGCAGTCGGGCGCAAGAACGGGAACTAACCTATGGAATGAGGGGTTCGAATTCAAAAAGGGAAGAAGGGGCTCCATTTTATGTGGTTTGACCCAGTGGTGAAGAGGCTCAAAGAACAACGATGAAACGCCTCGCATAGCGATCCTAAGCCCAAGATTTTCCTTGGGCGTGATTGATGGATGATAGAGGAGCAATGTTGCAGAAGAAATCGATGCCAATAGATGAAAGACCGGGTCTTGAAAAATAGTCAAACATGGGCAAAAACCAATGTCTAACATGGCTATGGGAGGAGGTCAGACAGTTGACCGGAGGTCAACTGTCAGACCAACCTGGTTGGTCCACGTGGACCAACCATGAAAAATCCCTGGAATGATTTATTAATTCATTTAAAAATCGAAAATGATTTTATTATTTTTAGGTTATTAAAAAAAATGTTTGTAATTTTATAAATTATTTTATGGTGATTTTTAATTATTTTTATGAAGTACAATTTTACAAGTTGCTATTTTAGGCTATATAGATATATACATCTATATATTTTATTAATTTATTTTTATTTTGTGATTTTAATTTATTTATTTTTGTTTATTATTTTATAAGTGTGTAAAGTATTTTTATACACTTAAAACTATTTTTATTTTTATTTTTCGGATATATTTTGTACACTTAATAAAATAAAAGTATGTATTATACATGTATAAGTATAGGTATCATACCTATGTATTAGATATATACATGTATTTTATTTTATATTTATTTTATGTTCTTATTCTGATTTTAATATGCACAATTATTATAAATCATATTTACAAAATTATAAAAATATAAAATTACAAAAATAATGAATAAATAATAAATTGAATATTTTAATTTGTGCAATTATATAATAGGGGTTCAAAACTCAACTTTCAAACCGTAGCTCCGCCAAATGCGAAACCACCGCCATTAAATAGCTTATTTTGAACTATATACAATTAAAGATGAGTTTGATGCATTTGGATTTTCATTTGTGAGATACAGGTCTGGGAAGTTGGGATTTTGGAATTTTATTCAGACCATAACTTTTTATATGTACATTATTTTTTAGTGAAATCAATTTTTTATTTTTCTTTATTAAATTATCTACAACTTTCATGTACAAAGTTTCTTTATTTGGAGTATAAAAAGTGGAACAAAAATAGGTCCCAAAATGAATAAAGAATGGATAAAATAAAAGGTAATTCTATTGTATTTTGACCCTTATCTCCCCCTACTTTATTCCTTGTCGACCAATTCATCAAGATGCCTAGGTCTCAGGGTTTCAGGTCATAAAATATTTACAATAGTTTATTCCTTTTCTTTTCTTTTATTTATTCTATAATTTTGGCTTTAAATTCAGTATTTTATACACCATTGACATGCACATGCATGAATGCTAAGATGCTAGAATTAATACTATTTACATGCATTTACTAGGGTTTTTTAGGCCAAAATGATAGAATAATGATGATGAAATATGGATTCATCATTGAGTAAGATACTAAATAATTAAATTGCAAGTGCTCGAATTCGATACAAATAGAACTTCAATTAATAACTGGCAAATAATATCTCCAAACTAAAATCTCAGTATTTAATATGATAGAGGACCGGATAGGCTTCAAAATAACACCAAGAACATCAAAATCTGATAAAAGATGCTCAAGATATGATCGAATGAATGTTTAGTGGCATACATGTAATTAAAATAACTAATTATATGCAAAATATACCCTTGTAGAGAGGCCTTCTGGTAATAATGCAGAGCCATTTGTCTTCCTATGCAAATCACCCCTCGAAGGGGTATATCTGCAATTCCATGAAGTCGACAGGGCGTCAATGTAATTTATCCACGGTGTCACGCGCGACACACATGATCACTGATAAGCGGAGTCTTCTTGTGATTCCTTGGAGCTTCAAGGGCCTTGGTGAAATTTACCCCCACCCTCACATGCTCTGCATGTGAGGAGGCGATGTGAAGAAGGGGCAGGCGACCCAAGGTGGTGATGGCACACGGGCAGCTGCTGGCCTGCTATTGTGGATGGAGTTGGCATCGGAGGACATAGGTGAGGAGGTGGTTGTCGATGGTGGAGGCGAGGGTCGGCTATGCGGGCTCGCTGTTGGAGAGGGGATCGATGGCATGCCCCTTGGCGGAGTGGACCGACTCAAAGGCGGAGCGGTCGTAGCACAACTGATGTAACACCCCAACCCCAAACATAGTGCCATACCTAAAACTCACGAAGTGTGGATATGGTTTATAAGTGATGGAGATTACTACTTGACAACTTGGGCTTAAGCATTTTGGGTGGTTGCCATCGGATCTATTTGGGCTCGAACCCAACAAGTTGTCAGGGCCAGTTTTCCTCGATAACGGACCGGGGACCTAAGCTCGGGACATTACAAATGGTATCAGAGCCAACTTCTCTCTGATAGTGGAAAGGGCTACCCGAGAAGTGGAGTCGCCCCTACAAAGAGGTTGGAGGAAATGGCTACCCGGAGCGTGTAGCCACTACTATCACTTGGAATAAGTGATGGGCCATGTCACAACGAGGATGTTGCGAATATAAGTGGGGGAGGTTGTAACACCCCCCCAAACATAGTGCCATACCTAAAACTCACGAAGTGCGGATATGGTTTACAAGTGGGGGGATTACTACTTGACAACTTGGGCTTAAGCATTTTGGGTGGTTGCCATCGGGTCCATTTGGGCCCGAACCCAACAAGTTGTCAGGGCCAGTTTTCCTCGATAATGGACCGGGGACCTAAGCCCGGGACGTTTCAGCTGAGGGCTCCAGCTACAACAGCCGGAAGAGCTCGCTGGCGGTGGGGATGACATGGTGATAACCGGCATTTTGCGAGGGTCTCAATAATATGTATATAGTGTCGCTGAGGCGACCGCTCACAGAATGCCATGTTGATCAGCAATTAATCCACATAAAAGAATGAATCAATAGAGCCCCAAAATTGTGAATTAACATTTATTACTCTACCACAAAATGCATAGTGAGCAAGCATGTAGAGGTCGAACCACAGAGAGCAATACAAAAATGCAATAGCCTATGATGTGCATGTACAACAGAGTCATCCATGTGTGAAGTCTATTTTTGTGGGTTATTATTATTATTTATATATATTTTTTATATTATTTTTTATAATATATACTTATATCGATATTCATGTAATATATATATTATAGAATATAAATAAATATATATAAAAATAGATACCCATAGAGGGTATGTATAAAGCATTATATCCATATAGATATATATATTTAGATATAAATATTTTTATATATATTTTTTATTTTTTTATAATTTTAGATTTTCAACAGTAATAAATATGTATATATATAGATATATATTTTTTTGTTTTTTTTTGTTTTTTAATTTTCTTTTTTCCAATAAGGGAATATATATAGAGAATGTAGAGAGAGGAAGGATACAATATTTATAAAAATATACAAAAAATAGTTAAAAAATCATAATAATTTTTTTGGTATTTTCATGATCTTTTACTATTTTTGTGATTTTTGGGTATTTTTCAAAATATTTTTAGTATTTTTAAATAGCAGAATAAAGCAAAACAGTGAAATAGCTACTGGCTGGGGGTAAAATGGGAATTATAAATATCACACAGCACAAAAATTTTCCAAATCATTTTTAAAGTAAAGAGGATAAAATATATGAACTACAGAAATTGAATTTGCAATTTTTGGGGTTTTCTAGAATTTTTTATATTTTTTAGAAGTTTTCAAGTATTTTTGAATTTTTAAGGTTTCTCTTTTGAGATTTTTAATGATTTTTGGACTGACACTAAAATAAGTTAAAATAGGTAGTGGGTATTTTTTTTGGAATTTTTAGAGGCGTTTTACTATTTTTTTGGAAAGTTCTAAGTTAGACAGTAAATAAAATGCATGTTTTTGATTTTTAATAAATGCAAAAATGTAACAAAATTACAAACTAAAAATATGGCGTGCACGAGAAAGCTAACAGGAGCTTATATCCATTTTTGCAAAATTTTTCAAGTTAATATGAGGCATGGAATAAATGGACAAAGCATACAAAAATAAAACAGCCTAGCAGGGGTATTTTTGCGAATAAAATATTTCTCAGGGGCGTCCATGCAAAAATTACTACAGAAATGAACATTTACTTTTATTTTTGGGGCTATTTTACAATTAACAAAACCCGCCAGGGTTAAAGTGCAAAAATCACGCGCCTCACGTGGGACTGCACGCGAGGCGCGGAGGGACCAAACTACAAATATAAAAACCATAGAGGGCCTACTGCAAATATTACAATTTATTTACAACGTGAAGTTTTATTTTTGGCATTAAAATTTAAATACAAAAAGGCGGGGGATATGTCTGAAATTTACCCCCAAAGGCGCACGATCCAACGGCATCGATCACTTCACTTAGCCACGCGTCGCGCATCTGACAGTGGATATCGGTTCGCCGATGAAGGCTTCTGATTAGATCCGCCTCGCGGATCGGACGGTGGTGGATGGGCTTCATCTGACGGTTGATGTTCAATCTGGGTCGTGCCTCCTGATCGGACGGCGATGGAGGTGTCTGGAGGAACAGGGAAGAAGCTCGCCCCCGACGAGCTTCGATCATGAAGCTTGGGTTCCTCCGGGCATCTCCCTCGCATCCGAGATGGTCTGGACGTAGCTGGAGGTCTTCCGCGTCTATTGATGGTCTCGCCATAGCTCCTGGAGGTCCGAAGAGCTCGGACGAGGTCGATGAAGGATGGGACCTCCAGGAACCTCTTCCTGGTTTGAATCGAGCCCAGATGGGCTCCTTTCTTTGCTGGACCTGCATAGGAAGAACCGGGGGAGCGAGGACTATCTCCTCGACCCCGGGTTTTGAAGCTCTGCAGCAAGGTGAGGTGTAGCGGAGGAGCTATGTCGATTAGCGGAGGTGGAGCTCCGATTCGTAAGGACAGAGCGTCCTTGGTTGATCAAGGGCGGTTGATAGATGGAGAACGCGATGGGAAACGAGGTGAGAGGTGATAGGAGGTCGGTTACGGTTGATACCACAGTGAAGAAGTCGCCGGAGCGGAGCTCCGACGAACTTCGATTTTTGGATTTTAAGCTAAGCTGATTAACTAAAGACTAAACTAATAACAGGAATCAAAAGCTAACACTAAAATCTAACTAAAATGCGATAAAGGAGCAGCTCTTATACCTGGGGGACACCAGGGAGCAGGACGGACGCCGGAGCTCCGTCGCGTCAAAATCTTCCCTCCTCCGGCCGATTCGAGGTGCCGGAACACTCCCCCTGTCACGAGGAACCTCCCAGGATCGAAATCAGGACTTTTGGGTGGATTAAATTGGCCAAATTTGAGGAGGGGGGCGAAGCTCCTTATTTATAGACATTGGCCTGGAGCCTTATTGACCGGCGTTTATTGGTTAATCCAATGAGTATCGAGTTGATTTAAGATATCGGCGGGTATCAGTAATCATCAAAGATTATTTCTTGTGAAGAAAGCGAGCTCGATCAATGGACGAGATGGCCGTAAAAAAGGAAGAAATCTAGGGAAAAGACAGCTCAGAGACGCCAGGTCCCGGATGGGATAGTTGACCGGGCGGTCAACAAGTGCTGGCACCCCATTGGTCCACCTCGGCCGCTAGAAGACAAAATAGGAAACCTTATTCTAAAATGATTTATTTGGCTCAGTAAATGATTTTATTAGAATTTTCTTATAAAATAAAAAATGTGTATTATTTCATGTAGTATTTATTTATGATTTTTATTTAATTTTTCGAAGTGTTTTATTATAGTTTTATTTTACTAATGTGTATATGCATGTATTTACATGTATTTTGTGTATTTTATTTTTATTTTGTTTATTTTATTTAATTATTTTATTGTCTTATTTTATAAATTTATAATTTATTTTTGTGAGTGTGAGGGTATTTTTATTTAATTTTTATGAGTTTATTTTCATTTTTAAATAAATAGGTATATGTATATGTAGGTATATTTATATGTCTTTTACCTATATATTATGTCTACTTTATTTATTTAATGTATTTTCTTGGTTTTTATTTTGAATTTGTATTTTTAATAAGTTATGTATAATATTTACATTATTATAAAAATATAGATGAATAAAGAATAAAATAATTAAATCCCCTTTTATTTATGCACATACTCTTCATAGGTATTTTGCCTATGTATTACATCAGCTTATTTTATTTTACAAATTCCTTTTGGCTTTCTTTTAGTTTTAATATGTACATGTATTGAATACATTAATTACAAAATTCTAAAAATATAATTGGATAAAAATAATGGTCAATGAATAAATTGAATATTTTAATCAGGCAGGCTGCACAATGAGGACCAAAAACCTAACTTTTGCAGATGGACTCCAAAAATTATGAAATAAATTTTATTAAATAGTTCTTGGAAAGTTGTATACAATTAAAGGTGAGTTTGGGTGATTTGGAGTTTTAATTTGCAAGATATGGGTCTGTGAAGGTGAGATTTAGGCTTTTTATTCTGTGTATAAAATGTACATTGTGTATTATTTTTACACAAACTCAATTTTGTATTTTTATTTACATTATTATCTACAACTTTTATGTACAAAGTTTCTTTATTTGATGAATAAATAATTATGTACAAAATAGGTGTCAAAAATGCATAAATAGATGCATAAATAAATGAGGTGTTTATTGTACACTAGCACTTATCTCCCCCTACTTTATTCCTTGTCGACCAATTCCATACTGGCCATGGTCTCGGGGTTTGGGTCATAAAATATCTGCAATATTTTATTCCTTTTTCTTTTCTTCTCTTTATTCTATAATTTTGGCATTAAAAACCTTATTTATTGTATAATTAATACAATGAATCATGAATGCTATTATGTACAAGTTGATGCTATTTACATGTTTTTGAGGCCAAAATGATAGAATAAAGGCGATGAAATGGAGATTCATCACCCCCTATACTTGCCTTTGCTAGTCCCTAGCAAATACTTATGTAATAAGTACAACAAGAATGAAGAAAAGAAAAAGGAGAATCAAAGAAGGATAGAGTGAATAGGAGTGCTTTCAGTGCAATGCATGTCTTTACAAAATCAAAATTTGGAGCTCCTGCTAGACCTTGAGTGTAGATGTGTGTGGAACCTAGTCGGGAACCAGCTCTAAAACACAACAGCCTTCGAGAGTCACAGAACTCGGTTCAACCCACCTCAATAGACTGGTCAGAACTGGTCTACATCATACGCAAACCCTTATAACTATGAAGCTGACTTGTACAGTGTAAGTGATAGTGGCTCTCCCCAACTGAAATGATAAAGGAACTGACTTCTCCAGAATGACAACCCAATGATTCCTCAATCCAACAGCTCTTTCCTCGAGGAGCAGGTATTCCCTTCTAAGTTCAAGTGGAAACCAGCTCAAGAGGAGGGGGTGAAGAGAAGAATGGACGGTAGCCAGTGTAGCTACCTATCCTAGGATGCAAGACCAGTGTAGTCAAGTCATCCAGCTGCAGGCTTACATATTTGACTTTGGAACTCAAGCTTGCTTATTAACTTTACAACATATGTACATACTTTGCAGGCATTTTTTTCGACATACTATTCACAACAGCATTTACATAAGGAGTTTTTCCTCTTGAGCCAGTAGACTATCCCTCTTTTGAAGCTTTATTGCAACCCACAATCTCCTGTCTTTAGACCTCATGGCTACTGGACCAGGTTGGGGTGCACTTCCCTCCCTAGACGAGGACGAATGTTTCCACCCGTGTGCGTCTCAGACTGGCAAATCCAACCCCCTCACCACTCCAACTGAGTTGAGCCAAGTGAAAGGTGCAATTGTCCAAGTTAGGTCACGGTCGGCAAGAGTCATGCGTGTGTCTCGAAAAGTTCTAGTTAGTCATTTGAGGTGACTTGTA
Organism: Ottelia alismoides; assembly: GCA_037367405.1. NCBI lineage: Eukaryota > Viridiplantae > Streptophyta > Magnoliopsida > Alismatales > Hydrocharitaceae > Ottelia > Ottelia alismoides. The sequence continues at coordinate 673,484 of JAZKJV010000098.1, forward strand.
CCCAACCCTGATTTCTCAAAGAATTAAGTCTGCATAGACCTGAGGTACCTTAAACCTAGTTCCCGTAAGGCACCAGTGCAGTTAGGTGCGGTAAGGTCTAACCAAGCTCCAATTTGAGACTTTATTAGACTGATTCAATCATCAAGCTCACTCAAAAAGAATATGAATGGTATGTTTATGCTATGCACAATGAACGATGCAATTTTTCACAAAGAATTTAAAAGAATCAAAGAATGTTTTTACACAAAGAATTTTTGCAAATAAGAAGCTTTATACAATTATTTACACGGGCGTGCCGCAAAATGTATGGATTTATAAAGCCTTTACAGGTTTCAATGAAGTTCTTTTTTCAGGTTATACAGAAATGCTTTTATGTGTCTTATTTATGATTTACAAGTATTTGTAATGGTGCTCTTATTCTTCAGATCTAGTTTGAAAATAAATTTGCAAACTACAGTACACAATGATTTTTGCAATCATTTACACACATTTGAAAACTATTTTTGCAAAGATTTTTCACACTATATATACATTTTTCACAATAGTTTTGACAAACATTTTTCAAAACATTTGCACATAGGTTTTTCAAATCCTTTCTTTCATACAAAAAAGAAGTTTTTCAAATCAAACAGTTTGACACAGGTTGAAAACATTTCACCGCAAATTTTTCAAACAGGTCACACTATTTTTCAAATAATACTATATAGGTATCAAACCTGATTTATTAATCAGTATATACAAAAGAAGAAAAACTGTATTTGATATACAATATGGTTTTGGTTTTTATAAGCTTTATTTTGGGATTATTCCTTATTTACGAATGAGAGATTTTTGTGCAAACTCCTCAGACTTATTCGAGAATCCTTTTCAAAAGATTTTTGAGAAGTCTAGTCCAAAATAATTTTACAAATATGTACACGCATTTGACAATGATTTTTGCAAAGATTTTACACACCATAGATAGGTTTTTCAAAACAATTTGACAATCACATTTTTACAATCATTTGCACACTAGTTTTCACACATTTTTATTTCACTCAAAGAAAATAAATTTCACACACAAAATTGATTTTTCAAAGGTTGAATACTTGTACCCACTATTTTCAAACAATTTTCACAAGGTTTTTCAAAGAGAATGTTTTGTAGAAAACGCTCTTTCTGACTTAATAATCAGTATAAGTACAAAGAGTCTGAGGAACTCACAATCATCTTTCATTATTATAGAACTACTTTTTACATTATATTTCAAATTGAGGTGATGTTTTATTTTTCAGTAGGAGTTATGGCTTATAGTATATACATGGTATATACGACCCCCCTATACTTAGCTTGAGCTATGTCCTCATAGATCAAAGAGAAAAGCAAAGACATAACTCGTACTGAGTATAGACAAGTCTAAAGAATATATGAATGAAAAATGAATAAATGAATGAGAAGTTGACCTTCCCCCCTATACTTAGGATCAAATAATCCTAAGTATAGCAGACTGTTCAAAAAGCAGGGAAGGTCAAAGGTGGGAATACACAGATCGTACTCAGATTGTCTCCCCCTATACTTAGGGTAAGATACTCCTAAGTATAGACAAGAAGAGGAGACAATGGAGAGGATCGAAATGAAATGAAAACTCGGGGTGCACAATCCCCCTATACTTAGGACAAAGTACGTCCTAAGTATAGAAAACTGTCTACAAAGGCGACACCTTTTTGATATGCAAAGAAGATAGAAAAGGGAAAGAAGAAAAGAAGAAAAGAAGAAAATCAGATAAACAGTTGTTGGATTGCATAGTCTGAATCTTTTGATGCTGCAGCTGTTGTGGAGATGTCATCATGGTGCGCGAGCTGAATGGAATCAACAACGACCAAGAATGTGTCTGGTTCGAGGTAAGGCTTCAGGAGTTGACCATTGACGACGAATGGTTGTGCGTCAGGAGACAATTCTGATATAGAAATACTTCCATTGTCATGCACTTCACAAACTCGAAATGGCCCTGTCCACTTACTCTTCAATTTACCCGGGAAGATCCGCAACTTTGCATCAAATAACCACACTTTCTGTCTAACATCAAAGGTCTTTCGTCTGATGTGCCGGTCATGCCAGCGCTTCACCTTCTCCTTGTACATCAATGTGTTATCGTATGCATAGTCTCGGAACTCCAAGAGTCTGTTCAGATCTTCCTTTATTTTCTGACCACTTTTGCGTGAGTCCAAATTACAACTGTTAACTGCCCATAAAGACTTGTGAATTAATTCAACTGGCAGATGGCACGGCTTTCCATATCCAAGACGGTAGGGCGACATGCCCAAGGGAGACTTGTAGGCAGTTCGGTAAGCCCATAGGACCGAGTCCAAGAGTTGAGACCAGTCTTTTCTGTTTGGCCTAACAAGTTTCTGCAGGATAGTCTTGATTTCTCTATTTGATAACTCTGCCATGCCATTAATCTGAGGATGATAAGGAGATGCGACACGATGGTCGATGTCGTACTCCTTCATCAATTTCTTGACCTCTTTATTAACGAAATGGCTACCCCCATATGATATGAGAATTTTCGATATCCCGAACCGCGAAATGATGTTATTCTTCAGGAACTGACATACTGTTCGGCTGTCGGCGGCTCGAGCAAGGATAGCTTCAACCCAACGACTCACGTAGTCAACGATAAGAATGATGTGCTCAAAACCTTGACTGTTAGGGAAAGGTCCCATGAAGTCAATGCCCCATGCATCGAAAACGTCTGCTATCTGAATGATTTTCAGGGGCATCGAGCCTTTTGCAGTGAGTGTACCTTTCAATCTCTGACAGTCAATGCATCGTTTGACAAATTCTGCTGCATCCTTGAATAATGTGGGCCACTAGGAGCCGCACTAAAGTACTTTTGTTGCCGTACGGTCTCCAGAGTGATGTCCACCAGATTCGAGCGAGTGACAATGCTCGAGGACACTAGATTGCTCCTCCTGGGGGATGCACCTGCGCCAAATGCAATCCGCTCCTTCCCTGAATAAAAGAGGATCCTCCCATTGGTAGAAACAGATGGTTGACATAAATTTGTTCTTCTGATTCTTCGTCCAATCCGACGGTGTTACCCCAGAAGCGAGGTAATTGACTATGTCAGCATACCAAGGAAGAGAATCCACTGCTAAGATGGCTTCGTCAGGAAAGGATTCTATGATAGGTGCACTGTTCAGAGGAGGCTCTTGTTGCTCAATTCTGGAGAGATGATCTGCTACCACATTCTGAACTCCAGGTTTGTCCTTAATTTCCAAATCAAATTCCTGAAGGAGAATGATCCATCGAATCAGTCTCGGCTTGACATCCTTCTTCTGCTGTAGGTACCAGATAGCAGAGTGGTCTGTGAAAATTGTGACTTTCGATCCAAGCAAATAGGATCTGAACTTCTCGAGGGCGAAAACCACAACCAACAACTCTTTCTCTGTCATTGTATAATTTCTCTGTGCTTCGTCTAATGTTCTGTTGGCATAGTGAATGGCATAGGGCGCTTTGTCTTTCCTCTGCCCAAGAACAGCCCCGACTGCGAAGTCTGACGCATCGGTCATTATCTCAAAGGGAAGAGTCCAATCGGGCGGCTGTAAGATTAGAGCCTGAGTAATAAGCTCCTTCAGCTGATTGAAAGCAAGGAGAACCTGCTGATCTACATTGAACTCGGTCTCCTTGCACAAAAGTTCTGTCAAAGGTCGGGCAATGCGGCTGAAATCTTTGATAAATCTTCTGTAGAATCCCACATGCCCCATGAATGATCTTACATTCTTTACTAACTGAGGTGGCTGGAGATTTGAAATGGCATCCACCTTTGCCGGGTCAACTTCCATGCCACGTTTAGAAACAACGTGACCCAGCACGATACCTTCTGTGACCATAAAGTGGCTCTTTTCCCATGAAAGCACTAAATTGACTTCCCGACATTTCTGAACCACTCTGTCTAGGTGCTCAAGACAAGAATCAAAACTATCACCATAGACAGAGAAGTCGTCCATAAACACCTCGAGAAAACTTCCTACCATCTCGGTGAAGACTACTAACATGCATCTTTGGAAGGTTGCAGGTGCATTGCATAATCCAAAGGGCATTCGCTTGAAGGCGTAGGTGCCGAACGGGCAAGTGAATGTAGTCTTCTCTTGATCTTCCGGGGCGATTGCCACTTGTTGTACCCGGAATACCCATCCAGAAAGCAGAAGAACTCCTTGCCTTCTAGTCTTTCCAAAACTTGATCAATGAATGGCAAGGGGAAGTGGTCCTTCTTAGTTGCTGCATTGAGACGGCGGTAGTCAACACACACCCGCCAGGATGTTGGGTACCCTAGTGGAAATTTCCTCTCCTTTTTCATTTATAACCACGGTAAGCCCGGATTTCTTTGGAACTACGTGCAGTGGGCTTACCCATTTTGAGTCGGAGATGGGATAGATGAAGCCTGCATCACACCATTTCGTTATCTATTTCATGACGATGTCCCTGAGGTTAGGGTTTAACCTTCTTTGGAATTCGCGGGACGACTTGGCATCTTCTTCCAGATAGATGTGGTGTGAACACAAAGCTGGATTTATCCCTCAGAGATCTGATACGCTCCAACCAAGTGCCTTGCGGTACTTTTCTAGAACCTCAAGAAGACTCGATTCCTGATCCGAAGTCAGCCTGCTACTGATGATGACCGGATACATTTGTTCTTCACCCGCAAGGAAAGCATACTTCAAGCCTGCAGAAAGTGGCTTGAGTTCTGGTTTTGACCTGTCCACTTTATCGGTCACTTCAAATACTATGCTGGTGGTGGGATGTACTTCTTTGAGGGATTCACCATCCTCATCATTCTGTTGAGATCCCGGGGATGTGTCGAACGGTTCTGCGCTAAGCTGATCATGTTCGGTATGGAGTGAAAGCTCAAAAAGATGCGCCTGCATCTGAGAATCTGTCTCCCAAGAGTCATCGGAGCATAAACTAACTGCGCTTTCCAAGTCCTCATCAAGAGTGAGGATTTTTCGGGTCCATGAATCGTCCAATGATAAAGATGAGTCTCTGATCGCTGCAATAAAGTCACAGTCTGCTTCGGACGCTGCCTGGCTCTCATCAGTTGTGGCATTCGGCTCTCTGCTCATGTTTATAGTGAGTTGCTGGGTGTTCGAGCTGAAAGTAATCTTGCCAGACCCGTAATCAACCACGACACCTGAAGTACAAAGGAATGGTTGGCCAAGGATGATAGGAGTCTGGAGCAAGGGTGCAGGTGAGTCCATATCAAGGACTACAAAATCAGCTGGAAGTTTCATCTCCTGCACTTTAACTACGACGTCTTCCAAAAGACCTCGGGGTCGCTTGACGGATCGGTCAGCAAACTGAAGGATCATGCGTATCTGCTTGAGCAGACCCAACCCGAATTTTTGCATTATGGATGAGGGAAGAAGGTTGATGGAAGACCCACTGTCAAGGAGAGTACGCTCGAAGACCTGGTCAAAAATCTCACAACTGATCAGAGGTGCTCCTGTGTCTTGTTTCTTCTGCGGGAGGTTGCTGATAGCTGCAACAGTGGCCATGGAGAGAACATGCTTTTATACATCTCAGCGTCTGTTTTCTTGAGCTGGGCGACGCCTGTTAGTACATGCCTCCTTCAGTCCTTTCTTCACAGCTGGCATGTATTCCACGGCCTTCAACAAAGGAATCTCAACAGTCAACCTGTCTAATATTTCCACAACTCCTGGATCAGACAATGTTTTTTTTCCGTTTTGCATTTTTTTGGATTTTTGTATTGCATGAGGAAAAGGAATATTTACATCACTGGCAGGAAAATTAGAGTTCTTATTTACATCAGAATCATCGCCCATCAAATGTTGTACATCCGGACTACAAAAAGGCATACAAACTGTATCTTGGCATACTGGTGATGTAGGGCGAGCAAAAAGAGTAGCGTCTGCTCCGTCGGCTGGCGAGGGATCGACTGCTGCTGGCGGCTCCTCCAATGCTGGCGCGGCTTCGCTTCGGCTGCAAAATTCTTTTTGTTGTTTTTGATTTTGCTGATTTTTTTGTGTTTTTAGCTGGGGATGCTGCAAATGCAAGACGGCTGGACTGGATTCTCCTTCTTCTTCCTCCTCACCCGCCCCTGTAGCTGGTACGGCTGATGCGGAAGATGACGATCCACCTGTTTCTTTATTCACCCCACTCTTGGTAGCAGGTGGAGGCAAAGCCCTACCGCTCCTGAGAGTAACAACATTAGAATAAACAGTAATATCATTTTTAGACATGGACAGGACATCACATTCTACCTCCTCTTTCTTTTTAAGGTTATTGGGGTTGGCTTCGACCTGAGCCGGAATTGTGGTTCGAGTGACGGTCAGGTCGTCAAGCCGCTTGGTCATTTCTGCCATCCCTTTGACGAGTTGGGCAAGGCAATCCATGGTAGGGTTCACAGGGGACGCTTCAGTAGGTTCAGCGTGCAGACCACGCTGCTGTTGGCTGGATGGGTGTGGAGGTTGTTGCTGGTGGTGCTGGGGTGGTGCAGGAAGTTGAAGTTGTTGATACGGGGGAGGAGGATACTGTTGCTATTGCTGAGGTGGGGCAGCCACATACTGATGAAACGGCTGTGGATGGCGGTGTTGCGGCTGCTGGTACGGCTGATTCTGCCTCCATTGATGTGCAAACTGGGGAGGCTGCTGATACTGCTGGTGAGGCTGAGAGGACTGTCCAAAGCGACCACCCTGAGGTTGGTGGTATTGCCGGTTGGCAAGTGGCTGACCCTAGGGTTGTCCCATAGGACAGGTCGGCTATGCATCATTGGTCCATACCCTGTTCACTTCCTGAATCAGGGGTGGTGGTGGGAAGACTGGATCAGGTCCTGGAAGGAACTATGGCTGGTACACAACCATCTGCTGCTGCGGCTGGCTCTGGTCGGGCGCCAGCACGTAGTACACGTGCTGGACTGCCGATGGCTGCTGGCTCGGCTGAGGCTGATGCTGCGGTTGCTGCTCGTCCTTCTTCTCAGCTGGAGCATCTGATGGTGTTGCCGACTGAACAGAATTGATGGTGCCCACCAATAGTTCAAGGTACTTGTTGATCTGATCAAGCTTGTCTAAGTTCTAGGTCCTCTTCTCGATCACAGCGAGTTTCTCAAGATCCTGTGATCTCTTCTCAATGATGTCAACTTTGGAGAGATGGCCCCCGATGATACTGAGGTTGGAGCTCTCATCTCTCTCTGCCTCCTTGGACGCTGCCATGTGTACTTGTTTTCTGGAGGATCTGGGGCTGCTTCTGATACGCCTTGGATGAAGAGAGGGCGGACTCTCCTTCGGCCATTTCTTCGAATATCTGCCAAACTACGTCTTCATCCTTATTAAAGTACGAACCCCCACATGCTGCATCAATGAGCCTTTGGCTCTCAATGTTCAGTCCCCCAAAGAAATGCTGGACCAAGCTGGTCTTGGGAATCTCATGATGGGGACACTTCTCTTGCAGATCAGTGAATCTCTCCCAGGCTTCGTGTACTGACTCATGGGCTCCTTGGGAGAAATTACTGATTTGGGCTCGCATCTGGTTGAGCCGACCAAGAGGGTAATACTTATGCAGGAAGGCTGACTTCAGCTCCTCCCAGGTCGTCACAACCTTCCCCATATGGTTGACCCAATAAAGGGCCTTATCTTGTAAGTTGAATGGGAACGCCAACATCTTGACAATGTCCAGAGGGACATTCAGGTAGTGGGTGGTGCGGCAAATGTGAGTGAACTGCTGCAGGTGGATGTACGGCTCTTCATTAGTGTTTCCATGGAATGCAGGAAGAAGAGCAATGAACTGGGGTTTCAGCTCAAAGTGAGCGTGTACCGGTGGAATGAGGATCCACTCGGTCATCTGGCTGTCTCTCGGATTGTATGTTTCTTTAAGTGTCAGCTTTGGTGGTGGTGGGAATTCTGGATCATCATTGTTATCACCACCACCACCACCTCCACCTCCACCTCTACCTCCTCTGCCTCTGCCTCCTCCTCCATCGTCTCGGTTAATCATATCATTCAACATATCTTGGAATGCTGTCTACGTGAGGGTCTGCTCGGTCAGCTGCTGTTGGATGGCCTGGATAGACGCCAATAGTTGTGCATTGACTTGATTCTGATCTGGCATCTGTCCCTCTGGTTGGGACGGCTGCTGACCCTTGCCCTTTCCTCCGGGAGCCATGTCTGGGTCTGAGTCGGACGAAATGAACTCTGGAGTAGTCTCCAGGGCTCGCACTGTCTTTTATCTGCAAAATGAAAGAGTCCTGATCAGACCACTTGCAATATTATTCAACTGTCATGATAGAGCTGGAATTCGGGTCAACCCCAACATGTTGTGAATGGAAAAGGATGTGGACTGTAATCGACTTCCATTCACAACGGCGAAGGTGGGACAAAGGTGATCCCAGTTTATGGGTGGCCAAGAGAAAGGTAGAAAACGAGGAGTCTGGAGATCGATCCGCAAAGTCCGGATCGGGTTCTCGGGAATCGCCCCGAATTTATTGGCGGAGTTGAGTTCATGGAATCGATGTGGGTGTCGGCAAGGTCCCGACAGAAACCATCCATGAATCAGCTTCACGAAGCTCAAGAGGATTGGATGTTGGAAGAAAGATACGATGGTCAACGAGGAATAAAAAGGAGTGCAAAACAGTAGAGAGGCTCGGCTGAGCGGGGTGGTCAAAGGAGAATGACACAACAAAATGTGCGTAAAGGTGCGGGACTCGATCTTTGAACCTTAATCTAGATCCATACAAACGCAATACAAAATTGGGTTCACCAACTCACGCCATGTGAGCCGTAAGAGCTCGGCTATTTATTATCTTTTCATTTTTAGAGTTGTTATTTCAGGCATATCTTGTAACAAGTCCTTAGTACGCTACCCTATAGGAGAGAGAGTACTGCCAGAAGAGTATCACGTACTTGTCCTCCTCCTGTGTAACCTGTAGTCTGTACTTTTTGGAGTTCTTGTAACCCTTCCTGGATCCCTACTCAGCCAAAGGAATAGAGAGAGGAAGCCGATAGGTGAAACCAATCCTTCGGTTCTCGCTCGCAACGGAATCACCCGTGGGCGTGCAAGAACCTACTCGGACGCAGGACGATGAGACAGACACCTCCGTGAAGGCGTGGCCTATGCTCAATACTTCGGACAGGGTTGATGCTCTACACAATAGAGAGTCATCATTGGTGACCAAGTCCTACTCGCCTACGTACGATAGAAGCACCATTACTTTGGAAATCCAGGCGATACACAAGGCAGTTGCAGACTGGGTTTTTGGCTTTACTCCTTAGGGGGTCGCACTCGCTCAAGGGAGTAGGGTTTTGGTCCCCCTCCAAGGTACCTGAAAACATGAGGGCTTTATGAACCCGGTACAATGATAGTCCATTACAGATTTTAATTAAGGTCAAAGTTTATTTAGCAGTCCCCTTGTTTTAATTTTTTGGGTTTTCACTTTTTTTGAGTCTGTTTTCATACCAGCGCCTACCGTTGTTGTAGATTTTCGTTTAAGTCCTAGGTGCTCAGAATCAGAGGGAGATAGCGGAAAAGCTGTGCAAGTGGTTCCATGATGGAAATCTCACCATTGAACCGAATGATGCATGCTGAGTTAGAAGACTTACAGTGCATCCCAGCTCTCTCCATGCGGTATGCAAAACATAATTTTTAAACCTATCTACATGTCGGTATGCAAGGCACAAAATCGCCCTAAACATTAGCTGCTATTAGCGTGAAGAACCATAAGTCGCTCATTCATCTCTAGCCCAAAAGGTCCGGTCTTGGCTCACCCCTCCTCTGCTCAACACACGAGTTTAGGAGAAAGCGCTTTGCGGGGCTCGCTGTGGCACAAGGGCTAAGAGACAAATGAACGGCTTGCTTAAGTTTGACTAGATCCATACGAAGTAGACTATAGGAACATGCATTCTTATTAGTGTTTGGACCTAGCTACCGAGTCAAGCAACCTATGTCTAGGGGGCTCCAAGCACACAAAATAAAGTAAAATAAAGGCGGAAAGCTCAAAACTTCGGAAAACAAAGAAAAAAAAGCGATGAAAACTCGGAAAACCGCGATGAGGCCCCCAGGTGAACAATCACCCAGGCACTGGACCTCATTGTGAAGAGTAGAGTCCTGTTTAATTATTACATGCCAAAATTGTCTCTCTCTCACCTTAAATTACAAAAATGATCCTAAGTGCTCTAGTCCTATCTAATCCCCATCTCTTTGCTTCCTTGATGCTCTCTCCAGTTGGTCATGAGGTGAAGACCAACCTCCTCCAAGCTCGACTGCCTTGGCTCCCTAAGAAACCATCCTCGTGTGGCGGGCCCTCGCATCAAAGTCACAAAAAGATTGAATTAGTATAGCTCAATCAATTAAAATAGAGCAGATAAAAAATTAATCACAATAAATAAATCAATCAATAGAGCATTGTGATCCATGACAATAGAAATAGCTGCTCACAAAATAAATGATGAATCAAAAAAATTTTACACAAGAATGACAAAATAAAGTAGGCTATTCTCATTTCTCCCCGGCAACGGCGCCATCTGAAAACCGGCATTTTGCGAGGGTCTCAATAATATGTATATAGTGTCGCTGAGGCGACCGCTCACAGAATGCCATGTTGATCAGCAATTAACCCACATAAAAGAATGAATCAATAGAGCCCCAAAATTATGAATTAACATTTATTACTCTACCATAAAATGCATAGTGAGCAAGCATGTAGAGGTCGAACCACAGAGAGCAATACAAAAATGCAATAGCCTATGATGTGCATGTACAACAGAGTCATCCATGTGTGAAGTCTATTTTTGTGGGTTTTTATTATTATATATATATTATATTATTTTTTATAATATATACTTATATCTATATTCATGTAATATATATATTATAGAATATAAATAAATATATATAAAAATAGATACCCATAGAGGGTATGTATAAAGCATTATATCCATATAGATATATATATGTAGATATAAATATATATATATATATATATATTCTTTTTTTTATATTTTTAGATTTTTCAACAGTAATACATATGTATATATATATAGATATATATTTTTTTTTGTTTTTTTTAATTTTCTTTTTTCCAATAAGGGAATATATATATAGAGAATGTAGAGAGAGGAAGGATACAATATTTATAAAAATATACAAAAATAGTCAAAAATTCAGAAATAAATTTTTTTTGGTATTTTCATGATCTTTTACCGTTTTTGTGATTTTTGGGTATTTTTCAAAATATTTTTAGTATTTTTAAATAGCAAAATAAAGCAAAACAGTGAAATAGCTACTGGCTGGGGGTAAAATGGGAACTATAAATATCAAACAGCCACAAAAAATTTCCAAATCATTTTTAAAGTAAAGAGGGTAAAATATATGAACTACAGAAATTAAATTTACAATTTTTAGGGTTTTCTAGAATTTTTTATATTTTTTAGAAGTTTTCGAGTATTTTTGAATTTTTAAGGTTTTTCTTTTGAGATTTTTAATGATTTTTGGACTGACACTAAAATAAGTTAAAATTGGCAGTGGGTATTTTTTTTGGAATTTTTAGAGGCGTTTTACTATTTTTTGGAATTTTCTAATTTAGACAGTAAATAAAATGCATGTTTTTTATTTTTAATAAATGCAAAAATGCAACAAAATTACAAACTAAAAATATGGCACGCACGAGAAAGCTAACAGGAGCTTATATCCATTTTTGCAAAAATTTTCAAGTTAATATGAGGCATAGAATAAATGGACAAAGCATACAAAAATAAAACAGCCTGGCAGGGGTATTTTTGCAAATAAAATATTTCTCAAGGGCGTCCATGCAAAAATTACTATATAAATAAACATTTACTTTTATTTTTGGGTCTATTTTACAATTAACAAAACCCTCCAGGGTTAAAGTGCAAAAATCGCGCGCCTCACGTGGGACTACACGTGAGGCGCGGAGGGACCAAACTGCAAATATAAAAGCCATAGGGGGGCTACTGCAAATATTACAATTTATTTACAATGTGAAGTTTTATTTTTGGCATTAAAATTTAAATACAAAAAGGCGGGGGATATGTCTGAAATTTACCCCCAAAGGCGCGCGATCCAACGGCGTCGATCACTTCACTTAGCCACGCGTCGCGCATCTGACAGTGGATACCGGTTCGCCGATGAAGGCTTTTGATTAGATCCGCCTAACGGATCGGACGATGGTGGATGGGCTTCATCTGACGGTTGACGTTCAATCTGGGTCGTGCCTCCTGATCGGACCGTGATGGAGGTGTCTGGAGGAACAGGGAAGAAGCTCGCTGATAAACACGGAAATCGATGGTCTTAAGTTCAACACAAAGCGTGAACTCAGTCGAAGTGTCGACCAATCAGAATCCGAATTTAATCAACAATCAACCCACACTAAGATCAATAAATTAGAACTAATGTGGAGTTAAAATTTATTTTTAACTCTGCACAAATGGTGTATAGTGACAAGTATGCAGAGAGTTCGAACACAGGGAGCAAACAAGGTAGTTCAAGCAAGTGCTAAAGTGTATGTGTGTGTGTGTGTGTGATGTGTCTACACTAAGCAAGCAAGCAAAGGAATTTTTGTGGGTTTTTAATTTTATAATTTTTTTTAATTTTTAATTTTGTATTTTGGTTTTTAATTTTCTGATTTTTATAATTTTATATTTTATATTTTTTTTATTTCTTTTTCAATATTGGAGAATAAAGACAATATAATAAAGTGCAAGTTTAAAATATTTATAAAAAGGTGCAAAAATACTCAAAAATTTAGAAATGAAATGTTTTTGGTCTTTTTAAGATTTTTTACTGTTTTTGTGATTTTTGGGGATTTTTCAAGGTGTTTTTGATATTTTTAAAAGCTGAAATAAGAGAAAACAGTGGAAATAATGCTGACTGTGATAAAAATGGGAATTAAAAATAGCAAACAGCAACAACAAATTTTCACACTATTTTTCAAATAAAAAGAACAAAATTAGGAATAAAAAGAACCTGAGTTTATAATTTTTGGAGTTTTCTACTATTTTTTATATTTTTTTGAAGATTTTGAGTGTTTTTAAATTTTTAGTGTTTTTCTTTTGAGATTTTTATTGATTTTTGGACTGACAGTAAAATAAGATAAAATAGACACTAGGTAATTTTTTTGGAATTTTTAGAGGTGTTTTAATATTTTTTTGGTATTTTCTAAGCTAGACAGTACACAAAAAGCAAGTTTTTGATTTTTAATAAATATAAAATTAAAATAAAATCAAAAACTAAAATGGTGGCGTGAAAGTACACATGTCCAGGAGCTTAAGTCTATTTTTGTGAAATTTTTGGACTTGAAATGATATTTTAAACATTTAAAACAAGTATCCAAACATTAAACAGTCCTAGCAGGGGTATATGTGCAATATCTAAAACATCCAGGGGCATACATGCAATTTTCCACAAAATAATACACTGAATATTCAATTTATAGCACTAAATATTAATTACAAAAACCGCCTGGGCCTCTTAGCAATTCTCCCACCAGGGCGCGTGACTTGCACGCGCCTGGCGAGGACTAGAATGTAATATCACAAAACCCTAGGGGTCTACTTGCAAAATATCCAAAAATATTACACTTGCTACGAAAGTTTCAGGACTAAAACTAAATACACAAATGACCAAGGGTATCCTTGCAAAATTCCCACCCCCTCACGTGTACAGGTCACGTGAGGTGACGTGGCGAAGGACTGGGATGTAAATAAAGAAAGTTTCGGGGCCTTTGTGCAAATATTACAAAACTTTTACATTACAGACAAAAGTTTAAATACTAAATATTAAATACAAAAAGATGCGAGGGTGTAGATGCAAAATACCCTCGCATAGGCGATCCGACGATGTTGGCGAAGGTGTTGACACGTGGCGGACATCCAACGGTTGGGCTTCAGCCGCGATCCAGCGGCGTGGGGCACGCCACTTATCCACGTGTCAACTCCTCCGAGCGCGATGACGATTCGCCCGTGGACCGCTGAGATCAGATCTCGGATGAGATCCAACGGTGGCTGGCGAAGGCAATCGGACGGTCCACGTCAAAACTGGGGCCTCTCCTTGATCGGACGGCTGCGACGCTTGGTGGAAGAACAGGGAAGAAGGACTGCCTGGGCGACCTTCTTCCGGCGATGGTGACGCGCTCCGGCGATGGATGAGCTCCAAAAAGGGCCCGGAAGGTCGCTGGAAGCCTCCTCTGTCGTCTGGAAGCGATGGAGTGGCGGGGAAGTCGGCAGAGCTCTTCAGCGGCAACGCGGAAGATGCAGTGCTCCAGGTGCTCCGGCGAAGGATCAAAAGGGGCTTCAGACACGTTAGAGCACTCCAGCACCTGCGCAAAAAAGGTTAAGGAAGTCGAGGGCAAAGTGCCTCGACCTCCAGAGGGCTCTCACAAAGACTAATCAGTGATTTTCGATGCTCGCCGGAGCAAACTCCGGCGAGGTGGGTCGATTGAGCAAATCGACTGAAGAGGGGCGATGATTTAGGTTCCTACATGAAGCTAAGGCTACAACGGATGAAATGAAGGAGAAAATGGAAGGGGTGAACAACCTCAATGGCCGGAGCCAGAGGGAAAATACCTCTACGGCAAGGCTCGCCGGAGGTGTGGAACACGCCCAGATCAGTTGACGATCCGCCGCCTTGAGGCAAGGAACCAGGAGCTGTCACCTCCAGGTGCTCGAGCACGACCAAAAGGGGGGTAGATCTGTGTGGAATGCGGTTCAAATTCAAAAGGAGGTCAAGGGGGAGCTTAAGTATGGTTGACGAGGGGGTGGAAAGAACGAGGCGCCTAGCTCGATTCAGAGGCCCTCAGCCCAAGAAGATCCTTGGGCGAGCAAGATGGGTAGTAGGGGAAAAAGTTTGCAGAAGAACTCGAGCTCAAAGGATGAAAGCTCGTGCCTCGAAAAAATGGTGAAGTTGGGGTCAAAAGCAGACCTGACAAGGGCTATAGGGTGCAGGTCAGACTGTTGACCTAGGTCAACAGTCCTGGCCTCCTGGTTGGTCCACGTGGACCAACCAGGAAAAACCCTAGAAAAATATTTTAATAATTCTATTTAAAATACCAAATGGCCGAATTAGATAAAAGTTATAAAATAAAAAATGTTTAGAATTTTATGTAGTATTTAATTCTGATTTTTATTTATTTTTAGGAGTTATATTTTTACAAGTTACCTTTTTAACCCTATATAGGTATAATACCTATGTATTTTAGTATTTTATTTTTATTTGGTGTATTTTAATTTCTTTAATTTTGTTTATAATTTTATAAAGTTATAGAATACTTTTACATACATAAATATATTTTTATTTTATTTTATTGATATGTTTTGTATATTTAATAAAATACAAGTATGTTTTGTATAAGTATGTATATAGGTAATGTCCCAATGTATTGAATACATACAAGTATTTTATTTTTAATTTTATTTATGTTTTTGTTCTAATTTTAATGTACATTATTATTATAAGTATTATTTACAACATTATAAAAATATAAAATTGTAAAAATAATAAATAAATAATAAATTGATTATTTTAATATATACAAGTATACAAGGAGGGTCCAAAAGTCAACTTTCAAACCGTAGCTCCGCCAAATGCGAAACCACCGCCATTGGATAGATTATTTTATTCTATATACAATTAGAGGTGAGTTTGATGCATTTGGAGTTGTCGTTTGTGAGATACGGGTCTGGGAAGTTGGGATTCTGGATTCTTATTCAGACCATATCTTTTTGTCTGTACATGACTTTTCTGTGAAATCAATTTTGTATTTTTCTTTATGATATTATCTACAACTTTCATGTACAAAGTTTCTTTATTTGATGTATAAAAAGTGGAACCAAAAATAGGTCCCAAAATGAATAAAGAATGAATATGATTGTATAGGTATTTTCTCTGTATTTCTGACCTTATCTCCCCCTACTTTATTCCTTGTCGACCTATTCATCAAGATGCCTAGGTCTCGGGGGTTTTGGGTCATAAAATATTTTCAATATTTTATTCTTTTTCTTTTCTTTATTTATTCTATAATTTTGGCCTTAATTACAGTATTTTATAC
The DNA here is from genome assembly GCA_037367405.1 of Ottelia alismoides. NCBI lineage: Eukaryota > Viridiplantae > Streptophyta > Magnoliopsida > Alismatales > Hydrocharitaceae > Ottelia > Ottelia alismoides. Next base: position 689,535 of record JAZKJV010000098.1, read on the forward strand.
ACTATTGTGATGCACATGCATGGATGCTAAGATGGTCTATTTAAGGGTATTTACATGCATTTGCTAGGGTTTTTAGTGCCAAAATGATAGAATAAAGATGATGAAATGTGGATTCATCATCCCCCTATACTTTACCTTTGCTAGTCCCTAGCAAACACTTATGCAATAAGTGCAGAAAAAGAAAATTAAAGAAAAGAAAAAGAAGAAAGATGGACTAAATTTAATTATCAAACTTGTCTTTGCAAAATCAAAGCTTGGAGCTTAAGTCGGACCTTTGGAATTTTAGTGCGGGCGGAACCTTAGTGAGAACCGTGTTTGAAATCCAACAGCCCTTGAGAATCCCAAAACACTGTCCAAGTCTCCTCAATAGCCGGGTCAGAAATATCTCAATTCATACGCAAACTCTTACGACTATGAATCTGACTTGTACAGTGTAAGTGATGGTGGCTCTTCCCAACTAGAATGACAAAGAAACTGACTTCTCCAGTACGACAACCCAATGATTCCCCAATCCAGCAACTCCATCCTCGAGGAGCGGGGTATTCCCTTCTAAGTTCAAGTGGCAACCAGCTCAAGAGGAGGGGGGTGAAGAGAAGAATGGACGGTAGCCAGTGTAGCTACCTATCCTTGGATGCAAGACCAGTGTAGTCAAGTCATCCTGTTGCAGGCTCACATATTTGACTTTGGAACTCAAGCTTGCTTATTGACTTTGTACATACTTGCAGGCTTTTTATTTTTGTACATGCCTGAACTTTTTTTTTAATACTATTCACAGCAGCATTTACATAAGGAGTTTTTCCTCTTGAGCCAGTAGACTATCCCTCTTTTGAAGCATTATCGCAACCCACAGCCTCCTGTCTTTAGACTTCCTAATCACTGGACGGGTTGGGGTGCACTTCCCTCCCTAGAGGAGGACAAATGTTTCCACTTGTGTGCGTCTCATACCAGCAAATCCAATCCCCTCACCACTCCAACTGAGTTGAGCCAAGTGAAAGGTGCAGGTGTCCAAGTTAGGTCATTATCAACAAGAGTCATGCGTGTGCTCCGAAATACTCTACTTAGGCAGTCAAGAATCCATTGAACCAAGTCCCGTGATCCTCAAAGAATTAAGTCAACTAGACCTGAAGTACCTCAAACTCAGTTCCTATAAGGTTCCTGTTATTAGGTAGATTTGAAGGTCCAATCAAGCTCCAATCTTCGGATTTTACTTAGACTTGTTCAACTATCAAACTCAATCCGAAAAATGCTCATGCTATGCAATGCAATGCAGAAAATATTTTTGTGATGCAATTTTCAAAGATTTTGAATTTTTTTGTAGATTTTTGAAAACATGATGATGATGCATATGCAGAAGCATTTTTTTTTCAAATGTTTTTGGATTTTAATTTTGCAAATGTTTTTGGGAATTTTTGAAAACAAAAAGATTTTGGCTGAAAAATAGGTTAAAATATGTACACGGGAGTGCTTCTTTGTATATACAAGAGGTGGATTTTAAGAATTTACAAGGGTAAGTGATCAACTTTATACATATAGATATATATAGTCGATTTTGGTGTAATGTGTATATTCCTCAAACTTATTTGACACAAGCTTTTCACACAATTTTTGAAAACTATAGTCCAAAATAGTTTTTACAAACATTTTACAAACATTAGAAAATCATTTTGCAAAGGTTTTCAAAACAATATATATAGATTTTTCAAATCATTTTTGCAACCATTTTTCAAACCATTTGCAAATCATTTTTCAAACATTTTATTTCACACAAAGAAAAGAAATTTTACAATCCACACATTTTTACAAAGGTTGAAAACATGTAACAAAATATTTTCAAAATAGTTTCCAATAGATGTTCACAAAGTTTTCAAACTATTTTTCAAACATTTTGCAAAAAACATTTTCACCTGATTTATTAATCAGTAAATACAAAAAGAATTTGAGGAATAATCACATTTTTTATTAAAGATTTTTAATGAATTTTAAAGAATTATTAGCCATATTTATTAGGAAAATACGAAAGTACGAGTTATGGCTAAAGTATATACGTAGTATATACGACCCCCCTATACTTAGCTTGAGCTATGTCCTCATAGATCAGAGAGAAAAGAGAAGACATAACTCGTACTGAGTATAGGAAAATCTAAAAAATAAATAAAGGAATGGATGAATGAATCAATGAATGAGAAGTTGACCGTCCCCCCTATACTTAGGATCAAATAATCCTAAGTATAGCAGACTGTACACAAAGCAGGGAGGGTCAAGGGTGGGAATGAACAGATCGTACTCAGATTGTCTCCCCCTATACTTAGGGTAAGATATCCCTAAGTATAGACAAGAAGAGGAGACAATGGAGAAGATCGAAGAGAATAGAACAACTCGGGGTGCCAACCCCCCTATACTTAGGACAAAGTACATCCTAAGTATGGAAAACTGTCTACAAGGGCGGCACCTTTTTGCTAAATAAAGAAGATAGAAATGGAAAAGAAGAAAAGAAGAAAATAAGAAAAGAGATGAAGATGGAAGAATAGATCAGAGGATATATACATCACTCCCCCTATACTTAGGGTAAAAGAAGCCCTAAGTATAGGCAACAACAGGAGTGATCAGACGAACGAAGAGAGAACACTCAACTCATCTACCCCTCCTATACGTAGGACAAAGTACGTCCTAAGCAAGGCAAACACGAGAAATGGGTAGACGAGCAAAAACGGGAGATGGAAAGAGAGTCACAGGATAGAATCTACAACATAAATGGGTGATCATCAGAAGGTGGAAAGCAAACCTTCTTGCGGGACCGCTGAGGGGTAGATCGGATATGGTGTATGTCGACATCGGGGTCCACAGTGGACGGAGGCCGATCAGGGTCGACACGGTGAAGGCCCTCAGTGGAATCAAAACGGAAAGGGACGAACTGGTCAATGGAAGTAGTATGGCTAGGTTCTCCCTTGGTGGTCCTATGATGTGAAGGCACAGACGGGTGAGTGAAAGAAGTACGACTAGGTCCGGCCTTGGAAGTCTCGCAGATGTCAAAGTGAAATGGGACAAACTCATCATCCTTGGAAGAAGTGTAATCAGAGTCGTCCTGCGAGTCCTCGTCCAGGTCAAAATCAAAAGGCACGAAATCATCAGTGGAAGTATACGAGCTCAGATCGTCCTCACGACTCTCACCTGAATCCTTGTCTTCAACAAGAGGTCTGAATTTAACAAAATAAATAGCAGCATCATAACCGACCTCAATCATCTTGACCTGTGAAGGGCCAGGAACGGATTTATTAGTGGAAGTAGTCAAAGCGGGTCCGTCCTGTCTAGTCTTACTCAAGTCATTTGTTGCCTTATGAGGTCTCTCAAAGTAATGGGCAACATCATAAACATCCTCAATTATCTTATCATCTGCCCCCCGCTCAAATGGTTCAATCACATAAATACTCTGGATTTCATCAACACATCGCCACACACCAGGAGGAGGATTAGTGAGGTCCATGATTTCCGACTTCCTCCCCTTTCGGGGGATCCGTCGGGTCTCATCAGGGATCGCTAAGGAAGTATCTCTAGTATCATCAGATCTGTCACGGGCCTCAGAGTCAGCTATGATCGGTGAAGGTGCATCAGGTGCAGGTCTCTGGTCAACTGTGGGTGCGGTGATCGACACTTCGTTCCCGTCAACAGGACGGAAGCGAACCTCTCCTGATCCATAATCAATAACGACCCTCGCAGAGGCGAGGAATGGTCGTCCCAGGATGATTGGAGATGGCTCCCCTGTGGAGTTCTCCATGGGCAACACGACAAAATCAACATGGTGGCTCGTGCCCTGAATAGAAATGACAGTGTTTTCAAGGATACCCTTTGGCCTCTTGATAGATCCATCAGCAAACTGAACGATCATCCTGGTTTTCTTGAGAGGCCCTAAGTGAAGAGACTGTACCAGCGAGAAGGGTAATATGCTAATAGATGCACCGCCGTCTAGGAAAGTGCGATCACAAGTATAGTCAGAGATGGTGCAAGTGATGAAAGGTGTAGCTGTGTTCTTCTTCTTGGTAATGGGACGGTGTGTGATGGCGAGGGCAGTGGCCATGGTCAGAATGTGACGCTCAGATCTGCTCCTCCGCTTTCTCTTCTTGGGAAGAGGAGCAGATAATTGGGTCATGGCCTGCTGAAGTGGGGCACGGATAATCTCATGAATAGTAGCCACCACTTCGGGTTCAGATAGCATTTTTTTGAATTTTTGGACTTCCTCCATACAAGGGAGGAAGTCGGAATCAGCATATACACGAGGCATGCCAAGAGCAGTCTGTACAGCGGCATCCTCGGGGTCAAAGGTGGGACTGAATGTGAATGGGTGTGTGGTCCAGGGTTCTGGCAAGTGGACTTTCTCCTCAAAATCTTGATCAACCAAGTGTCTCCCGAAATCTTTTTGGATTTTTAATTTTTTCTCATTTTTTTGTATTTTGGGCGATTGCAAGCTCCCATGATCATCTACAAGTGAAGCCGTATTCCCAACAAAAGGAGCATTAATCTGATTGTTCCTCAAGATAGCAATATTATCATTCAACAAATCAATGCGCTTTGTCATCCGATTCAAGATATCACTCATAGAGATCGAGGGAGGTGACTCCATCAGATCAGACTCGGGTGGATGTGAAGGTGGAGGCGGATAATATACAGGTGGAGGTGAAGGTGGGTAAAAGTCCGAGTCGTGATACTGTGGCTGAGGCGGGTATGTGCAAAAATCAGAAAAGATAGGAGGAGGATCCTCTTGATAAAAGGGAGGTGGACCGGCTGGAGCGAGCGAGGAGTCCGCAGAGTCCGGATAGAAAATGCTCCAGGGGTCCATCTCGAAAACAAAAGGAAGTGATTCGGGGGAGCACGTAGGTCAAGTCAAAAGAGTGAAGAAAAAAGTCGCAAATGCGCAGAGATGATCTAGGACACACACGCAACAATCACAAACAAAAATGAAACAAATCAAACCCTCAATTCACCTACTCAACTCGGTAGAGACCGTAAAAATGCGGTCTTTTAATCTTGTCTGTTTTAGAGTTAGGTGAGAAGTCAAGAATTTGCGCAAACACTTAGGGGGCTGAATGGGATTTTGGGCTCTAACCTTAGTGTGTGCGCGAGCAAATAAAAGCGAAGACAATGAGGGAATTACTCGCCCCAATACAAGATGTTTCTTTTTGATCGGTTTTAGGGTCAAGTAAAATTAACAGTCCCAATTTTATGGATTATCACTTTTTTTGGATTTTTAGTGAGTAATGCACGAGCCTAACGGGGAGTCAATTCCTTTAAGCACCTAGGTGATCAAAATCAGAGGTAGAGTCGGAAAAGCAATGCAAGCGATCAAAACAATGATGAATGCTAAAGCGTAAATGCTCACCTTGTCTCCAGCACTCTACATGCAAGGATGCTCAGCAGAATTGAAACCTAGCTATAGGCAAATGCAAAGCCAATGAAATCGCCCTAAGTTCAAAAATTGCTATTAGCGGGAAGCACCACAAGCCGACCACCAATCCTCAACCCTAGAGTCCGGTCTAGGCTTACCCCTCCTCTGCTCAACAAATTGAGGGTAGGAGAAAGCGCTTTGCAGGGAGAGCTCGCGGCGCGACGGATTGAAGGTGATGATCAACTGTTTAAAAATTTGACTAAGTCCAAACGCGGCTATAGGCACATGCAAAATATTAGGTGTTTGGCCTTAGTCTATCGCAAGCAATCCTAAAAGCTAAGGGCTCAATCACACAAAAGAAATAAAAATCGAAAAACAAAACAAAATAAAAGAATGCGAGAAAACCGTGAAAACCGCGGTGAGCCCCCAGGTGAACAGACACCTGGAAGTTAGGCTCAAGAGTCCAAGTCTGGGGGTACCTGTATTATTACAATAAAAAGTGGTCTCTCTCTCACTTAAATTACAAAATACAATGCAAGAAAATAAATGCTAAGAAATTGTCCTGCAAAATCCTCCAAGTTCTTCTTCGTGCTCAGCTAGAGCCGCTTCACGTGGGTGCCAAGGTGCTCCAAGAGGGGCTCCTCCCTCGATCCACGTACCTCGCACGGAATCTAAACAAGGAGAGTGGTTAGACAATTCAAAAGATATATCAAAAATAATGCAAAATAAAACAAGCAGAAATAAAAACCGCAAAGGTAGACAAATGATCACAACACAAAACAAAAACTCGAACTACGCGCTGCTGGATCCCCGGCAACGGCGCCATTTGATAAACACGGAAATCGATGGTCTTAAGTTCAACACAAAGCGTGAACTCAGTCGAAGTGTCGACCAATCAGAATCCGAATTTAATCAACAATCAACCCACACTAAGATCAATAAATTAGAACTAATGCGGAGTTAAAATTTATTTTTAACTCTGCACAAATGGTGTATAGTGACAAGTATGCAGAGAGTTCGAACACAGGGAGCAAACAAGGTAGTTCAAGCAAGTGCTAAAGTGTGTGTGTGTGATGTGTCTACACTAAGCAAGCAAGCAAAGGAATTTTTGTGGGTTTTTAATTTTATATTTTTTTTAATTTTTAATTTTGTATTTTGGTTTTTAATTTTCTGATTTTTATAATTTTATATTTTATATTTTTTATTTCTTTTTCAATATTGGAGAATAAAGACAATATAATAAAGTGCAAGCTTAAAATATTTATAAAAAGGTGCAAAAATACTCAAAAATTTAGAAATGAAATGTTTTTGGTCTTTTTAAGATTTTTTACTGTTTTTGTGATTTTTGGCGATTTTTCAAGGTGTTTTTGATATTTTTAAAAGCTGAAATAAGAGAAAACAGTGGAAATAATGCTGACTGTGATAAAAATGGGAATTAAAAATAGCAAACAACAACAACAAATTTTCACACTATTTTTCAAATAAAAAGAACAAAATTAGGAATAAACAGAACCTGAGTTTATAATTTTTGGAGTTTTCTACTATTTTTTATATTTTTTTGAAGATTTTGAGTGTTTTTAAATTTTTAGTGTTTTTCTTTTGATATTTTTAGTGATTTTTGGACTGACACTAAAATAAGATAAAATAGACACTAGGTAACTTTTTTGGAATTTTTAGAGGTGTTTTAATATTTTTTTGGTATTTTCTAAGCTAGACAGTACACAAAAAGCAAGTTTTTGATTTTTAATAAATATAAAATTAAAATAAAATCAAAAACTAAAATGGTGGCGTGAAAGTACACATGTCCAGGAGCTTAAGTCTATTTTTGTGAAATTTTTGGACTTGAAATGATATTTTAAACATTTAAAACAAGTATCCAAACATTAAACAGTCCTAGCAGGGGTATATGTGCAATATCTAAAACATCCAAGGGCATACATGCAATTTTCCACAAAATAATACACTGAATATTCAATTTATAGCACTAAATATTAATTACAAAAACCGCCTGGGCCTCTTAGCAATTCTCCCACCAGGGCGCGTGACTTGCACGCGCCTGGCGAGGACTGGAATGTAATATCACAAAACCCTAGGGGTCTACTTGCAAAATATCCAAAAATATTACACTTGCTACGAAAGTTTCAGGACTAAAACTAAATACACAAATGACCAAGGGTATCCTTGCAAAATGCCCACCCCCTCACGTGTACAGGTCACATGAGGTGACGTGGCGAAGGACTGGGATGTAAATAAAGAAAGTTTCGGGGCCTTTGTGCAAATATTACAAAACTTTTACATTACAGACAAAAGTTTAAATACTAAATATTAAATACAAAAAGATGCGAGGGTGTAGATGCAAAATACCCTCGCATAGGCGATCCGACGACGTTGGCGAAGGTGTTGACACGTGGCGGACATCCAACGGTTGGGCTTCAGGCGCGATCCAGTGGCGTGGGGCACGCCACTTATCCACGTGTCAACTCCTCCGAGCGCGATGAAGATTCGCCCGTGGACCTCTGAGATCAAATCTCGGATGAGATCCAACGGTGGCTGGCGAAGGCAATCGGACGGTCCACGTCAAAACTGGGGCCTCTCCTTGATCGGACTGCTGCGACGCTTGGTGGAAGAACAGGGAAGAAGGACTGCCTGGGCGACCTTCTTCCGGCGATGGCGACGCGCTCCGGCGATGGATGAGCTCCAAAAAGGGCCCGGAAGGTCGCTGGAAGCCTCCTCTGTCGTCTGGAAGCGATGGAGTGGCGGGGAAGTCGGCGGAGCTCTTCAGCGGCGACGCGGAAGATGCAGTGCTCCAGGTGCTCCGGCGAAGGATCAAAAGGGGCTTCAGACACGTTAGAGCACTCCAGCACCTGCGCAAAAAAGGTTAAGGAAGTCGAGGGCAAAGTGCCTCGACCTCCAGAGGGCTCTCACAAAGACTAATCAGTGATTTTCGATGCTCGCCGGAGCAAACTCCGGCGAGGTGGGTCGATTGAGCAAATCGACTGAAGAGGGGCGATGATTTAGGTTCCTACATGAAGCTAAGGCTACAACGGATGAAATGAAGGAGAAAATGGAAGGGGTGAACAGCCTCAATGGCCGGAGCCAGAGGGAAAATACCTCTACGGCAAGGCTCGCCGGAGGTGTGGAACACGCCCAGATCAGTTGACGATCCGCCGCCTTGAGGCAAGGAACCAGGAGCTGTCACCTCCAGGTGCTCGAGCACGACCAAAAGGGGGGTAGATTTGTGTGGAATGCGGTTCAAATTCAAAAGGAGGTCAAGGGGGAGCTTAAGTATGGTTGACGAGGGGGTGGAAAGAACGAGGCGCCTAGCTCGATTCAGAGGCCCTCAGCCCAAGAAGATCCTTGGGCGAGCAAGATGGGTAGTAGGGGAAAAAGTTTGCAGAAGAACTCGAGCTCAAAGGATGAAAGCTCGTGCCTCGAAAAAATGGTGAAGTTGGGGTCAAAAGCAGACCTGACAAGGGCTATAGGGTGCAGGTCAGACTGTTGACCTAGGTCAACAGTCCTGGCCTCCTGGTTGGTCCACGTGGACCAACCAGGAAAAACCCTGGAAAAATATTTTAATAATTCTATTTAAAATACCAAATGGCCGAATTAGATAAAAGTTATAAAATAAAAAATGTTTAGAATTTTATGTAGTATTTAATTCTGATTTTTATTTATTTTTAGGAGTTATATTTTTACAAGTTACCTTTTTAACCCTATATAGGTATAATACCTATGTATTTTAGTATTTTATTTTTATTTGGTGTATTTTAATTTCTTTAATTTTGTTTATAATTTTATAAAGTTATAGAATACTTTTACATACATAAATATATTTTTATTTTATTTTATTGATATGTTTTGTATATTTAATAAAATACAAGTATGTTTTGTATAAGTATGTATATAGGTAATGTCCCAATGTATTGAATACATACAAGTATTTTATTTTTAATTTTATTTATGTTTTTGTTCTAATTTTAATGTACATTATTATTATAAGTATTATTTACAACATTATAAAAATATAAAATTGTAAAAATAATAAATAAATAATAAATTGATTATTTTAATATGTACAAGTATACAAGGAGGGTCCAAAAGTCAACTTTCAAACCGTAGCTCCGCCAAATGCGAAACCACCGCCATTGGATAGATTATTTTATTCTATATACAATTAGAGGTGAGTTTGATGCATTTGGAGTTGTCGTTTGTGAGATACGGGTCTGGGAAGTTGGGATTCTGGATTCTTATTCAGACCATATCTTTTTGTCTGTACATGACTTTTCTGTGAAATCAATTTTGTATTTTTCTTTATGATATTATCTACAACTTTCATGTACAAAGTTTCTTTATTTGATGTATAAAAAGTGGAACCAAAAATAGGTCCCAAAATGAATAAAGAATGAATATGATTGTATAGGTATTTTCTCTGTATTTCTGAACTTATCTCCCCCTACTTTATTCCTTGTCGACCTATTCATCAAGATGCCTAGGTCTCGGGGGTTTTGGGTCATAAAATATTTTCAATATTTTATTCTTTTTCTTTTCTTTATTTATTCTATAATTTTGGCCTTAATTACAGTATTTTATACACTATTGTGATGCACATGCATGGATGCTAAGATGGTCTATTTAAGGGTATTTACATGCATTTGCTAGGGTTTTTAGTGCCAAAATGATAGAATAAAGATGATGAAATGTGGATTCATCACTCGCCCCCGGCGAGCTTCGATCGTGAAGCTTGGGCTCCTCTGGGCATCTCCCTCGCATCTGAGATGGTCTGGACGTAGCTGGAGGTCTTCCGCGTCTATTGATGATCTCGCCATGGCTCCTGGAGGTCCGAAGAGCTCAGACGAGGTCGATAAAGGACGGGACCTCCAGGAACCTCTTCCTGGTTTGAATCGAGCCCAGATGGGCTCCATTCTTCGCTGGACCTGCGTAAGAAGAACCGGGGTAGCGAGGACTATCTCCTCAACCCCGGGTTTTGAAGCTCTGCAGCAAGGTGAGGTGTGGCGGAGGAGCTCCGATGAGAAGCGGAGGTGGAGCTCCGATTCGCAAGGACAGAGGGTCCTTGGTTGATCAAGGGCGGTTGATAGATGGAGAACACGATGGGAAACGAGGTGACAGGTGATAGGCGGTCGGTTACGGTTGATATCACAATGAAGAAGTCACTGGAGCGGAGCTCCGATGAACTTCGATTTTTGGATTTTAAGCTAAGCTGATTAACTAAAGACTAAACTAATAACGGGAATCAAAAGCTAACACTAAAATCTACCTAAAATGTGATAAAGGAGCAGCTCTTATTCCTGGGGGCCACCAGGGAGCAGGACGGACGTCGGAGCTCCGTCGCATCAAAATCTTCCCTCCTCCGGCCGATTCGAGGTGCTGGAACACCCCCCCTGTCACGAGGAACCTCCCAGGATCGAAATCAGGGCTTTTGGGTGGATTAAATTGGCCAAATTTGAGGAGGGAGGCAAAGCTCCTTATTTATAGATATTGGCCTGGAGCCTTATTGACCGGCGTTTATTGGTTAATCCAATGAGTATCGAGTTGATTTAAGATATCGACGGGTATCAGTAATCATCAAAGATTATTTCTTGTGAAGAAAGCGAGCTCGATCGATGGACGAGATGGCCGTAAAAAAGGAAGAAATCCAGGGAAAAGACAGCTCAGAGATGCCAAGTCCCGGATGGGACAGTTGACCGGGCGGTCAACAAGGGCTGGCGCCCCATTGGTCCACCTCGGCCGCTAGAAGACCAAATAGGAAACCTTATTCTAAAATGATTTATTTGGCTTAGTAAATGATTTTATTAGAATTTTCCTATAAAATAAAAAATGTGTATTATTTCATGTAGTATTTATTTATGATTTTTATTTAATTTTTCGAAGTGTTTTATTATAGTTTTATTTTAATAGTGTATATGCATGTATTTACATGTATTTGGTGTATTTTATTTTTATTTTGTTTATTTTATTTAATTATTTTATTATCTTATTTTATAAATTTATAATTTATTTTTATGAGTGTGAGGGTATTTTTATTTAATTTTTATGAGTTTATTTTCATTTTTAAATAAATAGGTATATGTATATGTAGGTATACTTATAGGTCTTTTACCTATATATTATATCTACTTTATTTATTTAATGTATTTTCTTGGTTTTTATTTTGAATTTGTATTTTTAATAAGTTATGTATAATATTTACATTATTATAAAAATGTAGATGAATAAAGAATAAAATAATTAAATCCCCTTTTATTTTTGTACATACTCTTTATAGGTATTTTGCCTATGTATTACATCAGCTTATTTTATTTTAGAAATTCCTTTTGGCTTTCTTTTAGTTTTAATATGTACATGTATTGAATACATTATTTACAAAATTCTAAAAATATAATTGGATAAAAATAATGGACAATGAATAAATTGAATATTTTAATCAGGCAGGCTGCACAATGAGGGCCAAAAACCTAACTTTTGCAGATGGACTCCAAAAATTATGAAACCAAATTTATTAAATAGTTCTTGGAAAGCTATATACAATTAAAGTGAGTTTGGGTGATTTGGAGTTTTTATTTGCAAGATATGGGTCTGTGAAGTTGAGATTTTGGCTTTTTATTCTGTGTATAAAATGTACACTGAGTATTATTTTTACACAAACTCAATTTTGTATTTTTATTTACATTATTATCTACAACTTTTATGTACAAAGTTTCTTTATTTGATGAATAAATAATTATGTACAAAATAGGTGTCAAAAATGCATAAATAGATGCATAGATAAATGAGGTGTTTATTGTACACTGACCCTTATCTCCCCCTACTTTATTCCTTGTCAACCAATTCCATACTGGCCATGGTCTCGGGGTTTGGGTCATAAAATATCTGCAATATTTTATTCCTTTTTCTTTTCTTCTCTTTATTCTATAATTTTGGCATTAAAAACCTTATTTAATTTATAATTAATACAATGAATCATGAATGCTATTATGTACAAGTTGATGCTATTTACATGCATTTGCTGGGATTTTTGAGGCCAAAATGATAGAATAAAGGTGATTAAATGGAGATTCATCACCCCCCTATACTTGCCTTTGCTAGTCCCTCGCAAATACTTATGCAATAAGTACAAAAAGAATAAAGAAAAGAAAAAGGAGAATCAAAGAAGGATAGAGTGAATAGGAGTGCTTTCAGTGCAATGCATGTCTTTACAAAATCAGAATTTGGAGCTCCTGCTAGACCTTGAGTGTAGATGTGTGTGGAACCTAGTCGAGAATCAGCTCTAAAACACAACAGCCTTCGAGAGTCACAGAACTCGGTTCAACCCACCTCAATAGCATGGTCAGAACTGGTCTACATCATACGCTAACCCTTATAACTATGAAGCTGGCTTGTACAGTGTAAGTGATAGTGGCTCTCCCCAACTGAAATGATAAAGGAACTGACTTCTCCAGAATGACAACCCAATGATTCCCCAATCCAACAGCTCTTTCCTCGAGGAGCAGGTTATTCCCTTCTAAGTTCAAGTGGCAACCATCTCAAGAGGAGGGGGTGAAGAGAAGAATGGACGGTAGCCAGTGTAGCTACCTATCCTAGGATGCAAGACCAGTGTAGTCAAGTCATCCAGCTGCAGGCTTACATATTTGACTTTGGAACTCAAGCTTGCTTATTGGCTTTACAACATATGTACATACTTTGCAGGCATTTTTTTTCGACATACTATTCACAGCAGCATTTACATAAGGAGTTTTTCCTCTTGAGCCAGTAGACTATCCCTCTTTTGAAGCTTTATTGCAACCCACAATCTCTTGTCTTTAGACCTCATGGCTACTGGACCAGGTTGGGGTGCACTTCCCTCCCTAGACGAGGACGAATGTTTCCACCCGTGTGCGTCTCAGACTAGCAAATCCAACCCCCTCACCACTCCAACCGAGTTGAGCCAAGTGAAAGGTGCAAGTGTCCAAGTTAGGTCACGGTCGGCAAGAGTCATGCGTGTGTCTCGAAAAGTTCTAGTTAGTCATTTGAGGTGACTTGAACCCAGCCCTGATTTCTCAAAGAATTAAGTCTGCATAGACCTGAGGTACCTTAAACCTAGTTCCCGTAAGGTTCCAGTGCTGTTAGGTGCGGTAAGGTCTAACAAAGCTCCAATTTGAGACTTTATTAGACTGATTCAATAATCAAGCTCACTCAAAAAGAATATGAATGGTATGTTTATGCTATGCACAATGAACGATGCAATTTTTCACAAAGAATTTAAAAGAATCAAATAATGTTTTTACACAAAGAATTTTTGCAAATAAGAAGCTTTATACAATTATTTACACGGGCGTGCCGCAAAATGTATGAATTTATAAAGCCTTTACAGGTTTCAATGAAGTTCTTTATTCAGGTTGTACAGAAAAGCTTTTATGTGTCTTATTTATGATTTACAAGTATTTGTAACGGTGCTCTTATTCTTCAGATCTAGTTTGAAAATAAATTTGCAAACTGTAGTACACAATGATTTTTGCAATCATTTACACACATTTGAAAACTATTTTTGCAAAGATTTTTCACACTATATATACATTTTTCACAATAGTTTTGACAAACATTTTTCAAAACATTTGCACATAGGTTTTTCAAATCCTTTCTTTCACACAAAGAAGAAGTTTTTCAAATCAAACAGTTTGACAAAGGTTGAAAACATTTCACAGCAAATTTTTCAAACAGGTCACACTATTTTTCAAATCATACTATATAGGTATCAAACCTGATTTGTTAATCAGTATATACAAAAGAAGAAAAATTGTATTTGATATACAATATGGTTTTGGTTTTTATAAGCTTTATTTTGGGATTATTCCTTATTTACGAATGAGAGATTTTTGTGCAAACTCCTCAGACTTATTCGAGAGTCCTTTTCAAAAGATTTTTGAGAACTCTAGTCCAAAATAATTTTACAAACATGTACACGCATTTGACAATGATTTTTGCAAAGATTTTACACAGCATAGATAGGTTTTTCAAAACAATTTGACAATCACATTTTTACAATCATTTGCACACTAGTTTTCACACATTTTTATTTCACTCAAAGAAAATAAATTTTACACACAAAAATGATTTTCAAAGGTTGAATACTTGTACCCACTATTTTCAAACAATTTTTACAAGGTTTTTCAAAGAGAATGTTTTGCAGAAAACACTCTTTCTGACTTAATAATCATTATAAGTACAAAGAGTCTGAGGAACTCACAATCATCTTTCATTATTATAGAACTACTTTTTACATTATATTTCAAATTGAGGTGATGTTTTATTTTTCAGTAGGAGTTATGGCTTATAGTATATACATGGTATATACGACCCCCCTATACTTAGCTTGAGCTATGTCCTCATAGATCGAAGAGAAAAGCAAAGACATAACTCGTACTGAGTATAGACAAGTCTAAAGAATATATGAATGAAAAATGAATAAATGAATGAGAAGTTGACCTTCCCCCCTATACTTAGGATCAAATAATCCTAAGTATAGCAGACTGTTCAAAAAGCAGGGAGGGTCAAAGGTGGGAATACACAGATCGTACTCAGATTGTCTCCCCCTATACTTAGGGGTAAGATACTCCTAAGTATAGACAAGAAGAGGAGACAATGGAGAGGATCGAAATGAAATGAAAACTCGAGGTGCACAATCCCCCTATACTTAGGACAAAGTATGTCCTAAGTATAGAAAACTGTCTACATAGGCGGCACCTTTTTGATACGCAAAGAAGATAGAAAAGGGAAAGAAGAAAAGAAGAAAAGAAGAAAATCAGATAAACAGTTGTTGGATTGCATAGTCTGAATCTTTTGATGCTGCAGCTGTTGTGGAGATGTCATCATGGTGCACGAGCTGAATGGAATCAACAACGGCCAAGAATGTGTCTGGTTCGAGGTAAGGCTTCAGGAGTTGACCGCTGACGACGAATGGTTGTGCGTCAGGAGACAATTCTGATATAGAAATACTTCCATTGTCACGCACTTCACAAACTCGAAATGGCCCTGTCCACTTACTCTTCAATTTACCCGGGAAGATCCGCAACTTTGCATCAAATAACCACACTTTCTGTCCAACATCAAAGGTCTTTCGTCTGATGTGCCGGTCATGCCAGCGTTTCACCTTCTCCTTGTACATCAATGTGTTATCGTATGCATAGTCTCGGAACTCCAAGAGTCTGTTCAGATCTTCCTTTCTTTTCTGACCACTTTTGCGTGAGTCCAAATTACAACTATTAACTCCCCATAAAGACTTATGAATTAATTCAACTGGCAGATGGCACGGCTTTCCATATACAAGACGGTAGGGCGACATGCCCAAGGGAGACTTGTAGGCGGTTCGGTAAGCCCATAGGGCTGAGTCCAAGAGTTGAGACCAGTCTTTTCTATTTGGCCTAACAAGTTTCTGCAGGATAGTCTTGATTTCTCTATTTGATAACTCTGCATGCCATTGGTCTGAGGATGATAAGGAGATGCGACACGATGGTCGATGGCGTACTCCTTCGTCAATTTCTTGACCTCTTTATTAACGAAATGGCTACCTCCATCTGATATGAGAATTTTCGGTATCCCGAACCGCGAAATGATGTTCTTCTTCAAGAACTGACACACTGTTCGGCTGTCGGCGGCTCGAGCAGGGATAGCTTCAACCCAACGACTCACGTAGTCAACGGCAAGAAGGATGTGCTCAAAACCTTGACTGTTGGGGAAAGGTCCCATGAAGTCAATGCCCCATGCATCGAAAACGTCTGCTATCTGAATGATTTTCAGGGGCATTGGTCTTTTGCAGTGAGTGTACCTTTCAATCTCTGACAGTCAATGCATCGTTTGACAAATTCTGCTGCATCCTTGAATAATGTGGGCCACTAGAAGCCGCACTGAAGTACTTTTGTTGCCGTACGGCCTCTGATGAGGGCTAAAGAATCGGTTTCGCGGCTTTCTTTTATTTAATGAAGAAGAAAGTTGTCGGTTGTAGCCAAAAGCCGTAAAACAAAAGAGATTCGGTTCTTGAACCTATCAAACAATTACGATTTTCGATCGGAAAACCGTTCACTAATATTTTACCAGGCAAGTGTTCCTGGGTCGAACTCAAGGAGGCAGAATAAATTTCCTAGATTTTTGTCCTCGTAATTTTATTTTTAATTCTTCTCTAAGTGATCAAGTTAAAACCTCTTTTCTATTGATTTTTATTTTTCTTATTTTTATTTGATTTTATTATTTTCAAATTTTTATTTAATTTTCAAAAAGGGGAGTTTTGCAAAAGATTTACTTATTATATAATAGGTGAATAATAGCTAGGTGATACTATATAGTAGGGTGATCGGGGTTCGAGCCGCGAGCTCGAACTACACAAGAAATCAAAACAAAACAAGACGGCTTTTGATAAAATCAAAACACATCGAAAACTCATCAAAACTCCACGAAATCTTTATACTAGGTAGTTGGGGTAGTTGTGTAACTACCCTCAAGAAACCGTCAAAAATCAAGGTCACAAGAACAAGAAACAACCCCTACAGCCCAGGGGCATAAGCATAAGAAAAAACTAATTAAAATGTTTGCAGTTAGGTCCTCAAGGACTGTTCTGAAGAGAAAGTAAACAAAGCTTTACATTTAGGTCCCTGCGGAGGGACCTAAATGTAATTATGGAAAACCTGGGGGGCGGAGATGAATCTCTGGAAGTTGGCTGGGCTTAGTACGCAAATTTTCCACCGATTCGCAATCTACGGCTGGGATTAGAAGGCTTTGGCGCTGATCGGACGCTCACAGGTGCGCCACGTGTCGCGCACCTGTGCGTCCCCTGTTCTTGGGCGGTTGCGGCTGCTGGTGAAGATGCCTTCTTCTCCGAATTACTCCGACCGACCGACGAAGGCTTGGGCGCTCCGGTGGGGCCAGAGGGGTGGCTCCACCCCTCGAGCTCGCCCGTGGTAGAGAGGTGGCCGGCGTCGCTCCGAGCGGCGGGGGAATGGCGATGAAGATCACGGCCTCGACTACCTGGAGGCTATTCAGTTCTGGCGGACCATTTTTGGAGTCGATTCTGATGAAGATCAAAGGCCTTCCAGATCTAACGAACTGAATCGCGATAAACTTGGATCTGCAAGGAACACACGCGTATGCTCGATTCGTGTTGAATCGGCCAACAGATGAAAGATAACAAACTCCAAAGATGATGAAAAAAACTTAAGCTCAACAAAACAACCAGATGCGTGGATATGGCAATGAAAACAACGATAGGTTTGAAAGCGAGATGGAACGATTTGAAGGTGGTGTCGAATATGTGTCTAAGTTGGATGATTAGACTACCTAAATCACAGATTAGCCACGCTAATCGTGGCTCGCAAATCGAGAAATAAAACCACGAAATGGAGGAAAAAGCCTGTGGGAAGTCTAGGTATATTACCTGGATGAGATGCTCGACGGCGACTTTGACCGGAGCTCCGACGCGGCGCTTGGCGGCGATACAAGGTGATGCTCCGCCTTGGAACCTTCTCCGACGTGCCTTCTTCCTCGCGAGATCCTCCACGGCGCTGTCACCGCCTCAGGTCGACCGGAGCGAAGGTTGGAAGGTTGGGGGTCGGTTAGCCTGGAGCTGAAGCTCTGGGTTGTTGAAGAGTTAAGCTTTAATGGCGACCTTGGGGCATTTATATAAGGAGCTTGCTTGGGCTCTAAGGTAAAATCAACGATGGGCGATGGAGTGGGTAGTTAGGAGGAGAGGTCGGATGGTCTAGATCGGTCAGAAGCTTCGAGATGAGCGCGGGATAAATAGGAGAAGTTGGCCGGCCGAACAGACTGGGCGCAACCTCTTCTTGAAGAAGAAGGTCCCAGGTGCTGACAAGTGTCAGCACCTGGTTGGTTCAGAAATATAATTAGCTTATAAATTAAATATAAAATAGTAAATTACGTTATTTTAAATAAGTGTAAACACAAGAATTGTAGATAATTTAATGCTCTAATTTATGGACTAATTATTTTTAATAAATAATAAATAATATTTAAAATATAAATATTATATTAATAAATATGTATTTATAAATAGGTTTTAGATTTTTAATTTAATAAATAAATAAGTAAAAATAATTTTATATTTTCTTAATTATTAGGGTATTAAATAAGGTTTATACGAATTTTTATAGATTTTTATAAATTAATTTACATATTTTAATAAATAGAGTTAGTATCTAAGTAGGTCATTTATACCTATGTTTTGGGGTTTTTGATTTTATTAAAATAATAAATAGTCTCTAAAAATTATGAAATAATTTATGATGAAACTATAAGATCATGAAATAATTTATAAAATATAAAATTAAGGAAATGATAAATAGTGTGTGTTACATAAAATAAATATCCCAGAAGCCCTGTTGTCTTTTGGTCCCAAAACCGACTTTTTGCAAACGGACTCCGAATTCGATGAAACCACCTTTATTAATTAGAGAATATTATTTTATGAACTTTAAAGGTGAGTAGAGTGAAATTGGAGTTCGTATGAGGAAGTTATGATGTTTGAAGTTGAGATTTTGACAATTTGTAGGCTGGGTTTCTTGGCATATATATAGGGTAATATTTTTAACTTATTTTTATATTTTTATATACATTTTTAGAGATAATTAGGAGAAGAGTTTGGTGAAAAATATGTTCATATGAAATAATTAAAATTCTTTGAAGTTTTGTATTTATTTTATAAATAATGAAAGGTGTATATGTATATGTTAAATTATTTTTCTCTGGTTTTCTTTCCTTATCTCCCCCTACTTATTAGTTTGTTGACCAATCCACACTGACTTGGTCTCAAAGGTTGGGTTATAAATATATTTTACAGCTATATTTATATTTTAAGTCATATTGTATATATATACATATATTCAATATGCCTTTTTACTTTATTTTTCTGGTTCTTTATTTATTTACATGATTTTAGTGGTTAAAAGTGAATATTTACACATGAATGGTGTTTTGTTAAAATATGAGAATTAATGGGTATTTACATGTATTTGTTAAGGGTTTTAAGACAAAATGCGACATAAAAGTTAATGAATCATGGATTCATCAGTCTCCAGAGTGATGTCCACCAGATTCGAGCGAGTGACAATGCTCGAGGACACTAGATTGCTCCTCCTGCGGGATGCACCTGCGCCAAATGCAATCCGCTCCTTCCCTGAATAAAAGAATATCCTCTCATTGGTAGAAACGGATGGTTGACATAAATTTGTTCTTCTGATTCTTCGTCCAATCTGACGGTGTTACCCCAGAAGCGAGGTAATTGACTATGTCAGCATACCAAGGAAGAGAATCCACTGCTAAGATGGCTTCGTCAGGAAAGGTTTCTATGATAGGTGCACTGTTCAGAGGAGGCTCTTGTTTCTCAATTCTGGAGAGATGATCTTCTACCACATTCTGAACTCCAGGTTTGTCCTTAATTTCCAAATCAAATTCCTGGAGGAGGAGAAGGATCCATCGAATCAGTCTCGTCTTGGCATCCTTCTTCTGCTGTAGGTACCGGATAGCAGAGTGGTCTGTGAAAATTGTGACTTTCGATCCAAGCAAATAGGATCTGAACTTCTCGAGGGCGAAAACCACAGCCAGCAACTCTTTCTCTGTCACTGTATAATTTCTCTGTGCTTCGTCTAATGTTCTGTTGGCATAGTGAATGGCATTAGGGCGCTTTGTCTTTCCTCTGCCCAAGAACAGCCCCGACTGCGAAGTCTGACGCATCAGTCATTATCTCAAAGGGAAGAGTCTAGTCGGGCGGCTGTAAGATTGGAGCCTGAGTAATAAGCTCCTTCAGCTGATTGAAAGCAAGGAGAACCTGCTGATCTACATTGAACTCGGTCTCCTTGCACAAAAGTTCTGTCAAAGGTCGGGCAATGCGGCTGAAATCTTTGATAAATCTTCTGTAGAATCCCACATGCCCCAGGAATGACCTTACATTCTTTACTGACTGAGGTGGCTGGAGATTTGAAATGACATCCACCTTTGCCGGGTCGACTTCCATGCCACATTTGAAAACAACGTGACCCAGCACGATACCTTCTGTGACCATAAAGTGGCTCTTTTCCCATGAAAGCACTAAATTGACTTCCCGGCATTTCTGAAGCATTCTGTCTAGGTGCTCAAGATAAGAATCAAAACTATCACCATAGACAGAGAAGTCGTCCATAAACAACTCGAGAAAACTTCCTACCATCTCGGCGAAGACTGCTAACATGCATCTTTGGAAGGTTGCAGGTGCATTGCATAATCCAAAGGGCATTCGCTTGAAGGCATAGGTGTCGAACGGGCAAGTGAAGGTAGTCTTCTCTTGATCTTCCGGGGCGATTGCCACTTGTTGTACCCGGAATACCCATCCAGAAAGCAGAAGAACTCCTTGCCTGTTAGTCTTTCCAAAACTTGATCAATGAGCCACAGCGTCCGTCGGATCGTGATCGTCGCCGGCCGTCAGATCATTCAAGGCCCATTTAATCTCGGCCGTCTGTGGCGAACCGGCATCGCGCAACAGCAGCCTGCCACGTGTCTTAAGTGAATGGCTCGGGGCCGTTCGATCGCTCGTTGCTGCCCGCCATCGGATGTGCGCCACGCGTCACTCGCATCTCAGCTGCCGTTGGATGCCATTGCGTGGGTAATTTTGCATTCTGTACCCCTCAGTTATTTGTATTTATTAGTTAGTCTCTTAAATCCTTCATCAGCCTTTATAAGTTTTGTAATATTTATATTTGAACCCCCACATTTTGTGATTTGGCATTTAGGTCCAACCAAGCACGTGCGTTGAGCACGTGCTTTGGTGATTTTGCGAAAAGTACCCAGGGTTTTGTTGTATTTAGGTTTAGTCCCTAAACATTCATGTCTAGTGATAATATTTCTAGGCATTTTGCAATCCAACCCCCATTGTTTGTATAATTACTATCCAGTCCTCCCCAGGCGCGTGCATTGCACGCGCGTGGGTAGACATTTTGCAAACAAACCCTTGCGACTTGGGATATTGGCTTTTAGTCCAGAAAATATTTTACTCAGTTCAAAGTTTTTTGTGAAAAGTGCATGTATGCCCCTAGTTTTCTGATATTTGCAGTTATACCCCTGCCAGGGTACAAATTTATGCTTGCTTGTAGTATTTATTTGGAGCCCCATTTTAATTCCAAAAAATTCTCAAAAATTAGGGTTAAGCTCCTGTATGCTTGCACTTTAACGCCCTATTTTTAGTTTTTGATTTTATTTTATTTTCATATTTATTAAAAATCAAAAACATGCTTTTTATTTACTGTCTAGCTTAGAAAATGCCAAAAAATAGTAAAATACCTCTAAAAATTCCAAAAAAAATCCCTAGTGTGTATTTTGACCTATTTTAGTGTCAACCCAAAAATCACTAAAAATCTCAAAAGATAAACCTTAAAAATTCAAAAATACATAAAAACTTCAAAAAATCTATAAAATCATAGAAAACCCAAAAATTGTGAACTCAAGTCCTGTAGTCTCCTGTTTTGATTGGTTATTTGAAAATTAGTGAGAAAAATTTTGGTGGCTGTTTGCTAATTTTAATTCCTATTTTACTCACAACCAGTACATATTTCACTGTTTTCCTTTATTTCAGTATTTAAAAATACCAAAAACATTTTGAAAAATACCCAAAAATCACAAAAATAGTAAAAAAGTATAAAAATACCAAAAAGATTTTATTTCTGAATTTTTGGATATTTTTGCATATTTTTATAAATAGTGTAGCACTTCTTTTATTCCCTTATTCATATTTTCCAATATAAAAAATATAAGATATAAAAAAGAAAATATAAAATCAGAAAATTAAAAATCAAAATACAAAAATATAAAATTAAAAATTAAATAAAAATTAAAAATTAGAAAACCCACAAAAAGTTGCTTGCTTGCTTAGTGTGGACACACTCACATTCACTTGTGCACATTTATTTGAATTACCCTGTTTGCTCCCTGTGTTCGAACTCTATGCATACTTGTCCCTATACATCATTTGTGCAGAGTTAAAAATAAATTTTAACTCCACATTTATTTCTATTTCTTTGATCTATAGTCTGGGTTAATTGTTGACTTTAGTCCAGATTTAGTGTAGTCAACACACCGACTGAGTTCACGCTTTGTGTTGAACTTAAGACCACCTGATTTTGGCTAAATCAAATGGTGCCGTTGCCGGGGAGCAACAACGAGTAGTTCACATTTTTGTCTGTTTGTGCTTTTTGTCTACCATAGCTTTAGTTTATCTCTCTTGCATTTTTGATATATCTTGTTGAGCTATCTGACCATTCTTTTCTTGTGTTCTTGCGAGGGACCGCGGAGCAAGGTGGATCGCCTAGGTGACCCGAAGCAACCTTGGGAAGCGGAGCCGGCTATTCTTTAGCCAAGCCGGTAGGAGAGAGCAGGAGGAGTGAGAGAGAGTGGTAGATTAGTTGCATTTATTTTTGTGAGAGAGTGATCTTATTAATGTGTAATAATACAGGTACTTGGACTCTTGGACACTACCGGGCCTAATTTCCGGGTGTTTGTTCACCCGGGGGCTCACCGCAGTTTTTCATCACGTTTTCCGTTGTCATTTTCCGGATTTGTTTTCCTTTTTCATTTCTTTTGTGGATTGAGTCCTAGTTGTAGGCCTTGCTTGATTCGATCAGAATAGGTCCAAACACACTAATAACCTTTGCATGCTCCTATAGATCGTATTTGGACTTAGACTAATTAAACAGTTGGCCATTTGCTTTCGATCCGCACGCTGCGAGCTCATCCCACACAAGCGCTTTCTCCTAACTCAAATGTGTTGAGCAGAGGAGGGGTGAGCCTAGACCGGACATTAGGATTGAGGGCTAGTGGTTAGCTTGTGGTTCTTCACGCTAGAAGTTGCCTACCTTAGGACGATTTCCGCTTTGCATACCGCCATGTAGCTAGGTTTATAAATTCTGCTTTGCATCCCGCATGGAGAGAGCTGGGATTCGTTGTAAGTCTTCTCACTTTGCATCCATCATCTAGGCACAAAGGTGAGATTTCCACCTTGGTGTCGACTTGCATCGGCTTTTCCGACTCTACTCTCCCTCTGTTTTTGGACAAAGTAGGATCAAGAAAATACAAAAATCGTTAGACGCTTGTTTGAATCAACTCAAAAGAAGCGATAACACCAAAAAAATTAAAAAAGGGACTGCTAAGAAAACCTTGACCAAAAATGAAATCGGTAATTGGATTCATTGTTTGGGGAAGTAACACCCTCACTTGTATTCAGGTTGCATGGGAAGGTCTCCTTCCAACTGAGGTGAGCGCTTCGTAAGGATTAGAGCCAAAAAACCCAACTTGTGGCTGCCTTGTGTATCGCCTGGATTTCCGAAGTATTGACGCTACTATCGTACGTAGTCGAGTAGGGCTTGGTCGCCATTGGTGACTCACTATTGTGTGAGCATCGACCTTGTCCGAAGTACCGAGCTTAGGCCATGCCTTCACGGGTGTGTCTGTCTCACCGGCTGCGTCCGAGTAGGATCTTGTACGCTCACGGGTGATTCCGTTGCGAGCGAGGTCCGAAGTATCGGTTTTGTCTATTGGCTTCCTCCCTCTATTTCTTTGGCTGAGTAGGGATCCAGGAAGGGTTACAAGGACCTTAAAAAGCGCAAGTTACAGGTTACACAGGAGGAGGACAAGTACAGGGATACTTTCCCGGCAGTACTCTCTCTCCTTTAGGCGTAGCGCTCTAAGGACTCGTGAAAAGATAAATTCCTGAATCAAGCTAAAATTGACAAGATAAAATCTGAACCTTCACGGCTTCATGCGTTGAGTTGGTGAACTCACCCCTGCTTTGTGTTTGGTTGCTAGATTATTTAGGTCAAGATCAAAAGCACAACACAATTGTGCGCAATTTTGTTGCATCTCATTTCATTCCTCTTCTTCTTCTTCTTCTGCATTTCCCCTGCTCTTCCCAAATAATCAAGATGATGGGACGGAGATCTCTTAGGCCGACTCTGTCGGCACCGCTATCCAGCACTCCTCCTCATTCATCTAGGAATACCTCGGAGAGTCCGCTCTCCGAGCCCGAGTTTACCTCCACCCTGTTCCCCTTTGACCACCCTTCTCATTCTCCTTCACTCAGTCCAATAGTTTCTGAATTCAGTGCATCACAGAGTTCGGGACATTCGACAGCACCTGAGATGGTCTCTTTTGCTTTTTCAGAAAATCCAGTCATGGAAGACAGAGGTGAGCATCCCGATGATCATGAGCACCCTCCTTATTTCATTGATCAAGCCGCTATCAATAATTCACTTCTTGCATCCTTGGAGACTCTGCAGAGGCAGATCCGTGACCAGGGTACATTCATGGGTGATCTCATGAGGGAGATAGCACAGATGAGAGAAAACCGAGCTGGCGGAGGAGGCGGCGGAGGTGGAGGAGGAGGAGGACCTGATGCAGGAGGAGGTGATCCCGACGCTGAGAGACCGCCACAGACCATCTTGAGGGAATTGCACAACCCAGCTGCATTCCTCACTCATCGTTGGATCCGACTCCCGCCCATCCACGGAGATTTCGAGCTTCGGCCCCACACTATTCAGCTTCTACCCAAGTTCCATGGGTTGCCGACCGAAGAGCCACACCTCCACCTCCAAGAATTTGAAATGATATGCAGCACCATCCATGACAGGTTGATGAATGAGGACACAATCAAGATGATTGCCTTTCCATTCACTTTGGTTGATAGAGCCGCATATTGGCTCAAGCATCTAGGGCAATTCATCGACACATGGGCAGATCTCCGGACCGCATATCTGAAGAAGTATTACCCTCACAGCCGGACCAATGCAGCCAGAGCAATGATCAACAACTTTGTCATGATCCCGAACGAGCAGTTTCATAAAGCTTGGGATCGCTTTCGAGAGCTCATCGACCGGTGTCCACATCACGATATCTCTAAGCCCAATCTCGTGCAGAGTTTCTTCTATGGGCTGACACCGGAGCTGCAGGGGCTAGTGAATGCCTCTTGCGGTGGGTCCTATTTTTCCAAGGGTGAAGACGACGTCTGGGCCATCTACGAAGGCATGGCAGAAAACTCCACAGTGATGGCCCAAGCCCGTGTCTACACGCAGCAGAAGCCCCCGCAAGGAGCGGGATCATTCCAGAGGACCGCCCACATCGATGCCGGTCCCAACACAGTGTCGGCAGCCGCAGCCCAAGCTGAATCAGCCGCAGCCGACATGGGAATAATCAGTGAGAAGCTGGACTGCCTC
Source organism: Ottelia alismoides (assembly GCA_037367405.1). Classification (NCBI taxonomy): domain Eukaryota; kingdom Viridiplantae; phylum Streptophyta; class Magnoliopsida; order Alismatales; family Hydrocharitaceae; genus Ottelia; species Ottelia alismoides. The sequence goes on from JAZKJV010000098.1 coordinate 715,140, forward strand.
GAGATCCTCGAGAAGAAGCAGATGCAAGGCATGGCCCAAATGGACCAGATTGCCAAATCTATGAGTGATCTGAAGACGCAGATCTTATGCGTCCAGGAGGCACAAACTCATTCCCAGCAGCCTCACAGATCACGTGCTGATCCGAGAAGTAGCAATGCCAACCAAGCCTCTACCTCATACCACCAGGTGAACCATATCCAGGCAGAGCTGGTTCCACTGCTACAGTACTATCCATCACAGCCTCCATCTTCGGACACGCAGATGGTGGTCTATCAGCCGGAGCAACCACTAGCCGTTCTTCCCCCACCGTCTTTTGAGCAGGACCCATTGATGGAAGCCAATGGGATTTGGTACGACCGGTATCTTCAGCCCGGGATTCGTCGGGATCACCCCAGATTCTGTTGGGGCAATGGTGGATCCTCATCCCAACAACAGCCTCCTGCCCAAGGACAGCAGAATAGCCAGCCACAATAGCAGCAGCAGCCCCAGTATGCCCATCAGCAACAGTATCACAGTGGTCCTCGTCCCGCCTATCAGGAACAGCCGTGGAGGCAACGACAACAGCCTCAGCAATCTTATTCCCAGCTGACCCAGAACTATCCCTACCAGCAGCCACAGCAACAGCAGCAGCCTCACTTCCAGCAGGGAAACCCATCCGGTTCCCAAGGTCCCGCTTTTGAGAACCCAGCCCTTAACGATCTTGCCCGCTTGCTCTCTGAACAACGAGCATCTTTCAGGCAAGAAATGGATAAATTCCGGCAAGAAATGAGGGAAATAATAAAAGGCAAGGCCGCCATACCCGCTCAGATTGAACCTAACCCGAACAATCTGAAAAGGAAGTCTGAGCAGGTAGAGTTTACAGAGGATACCCCTCCTAGTGACTATTTGAGTGATATGTCTTATTCCTTTTATGATGCTGATTTTGTTACTACTAGGAGCGGTAGGATGCCAGATGGAGGCGCCTCTTCTGAGCGACAACCAGATGCAGGATCAGGAGCGCCAGAGGAGCAGAGTGGTGGTGCTGAAGCCACGAACGATGATGTTGAAGACGGTGGTGCTGAGGCCACCCATGATGGAGATCCAGATGACGGTGCTGATGCCGTCGTGAGACCAGATGCAGACGGTGGTGCTGAGGCCACCATTTTGGATGCTGAGCCAGAGTGCAGTGCTGATGCCGCAGAGACAGGTACTGGTGGTGGTACTGAGGCCACCACCTCTACTTTTGTTGATCCCCCATCTGTAATGTTACCACCTTTTGTATCTATGGACTGTGGTAACAAAAAGAAAAACAAAAATATGAATAAAGGAAAGGTTTCTGTTCACATTGCGGATCCATATGTGTTGCATGATGATGATTGTATGGATTCTCCTCCTTCACAGGCACAGGGACCTACTCCTAGTCCTCCATCTGTGGAGGCCCCTACCATCCCCTTCCCTGAGGCACTCCGCCGGGCGAAAGGGAGTAAAAAAGAAAATCCCAGAAAAGAGCAACAGGTAGAGTTCAGCAACCAGATGATAGACAGATTCCATATTCAGCTGACTCTACAAGAAGCACTTGAGCACATCCCCCTCTTCAAGAAGAACCTGAAGGAGAAAACCACCATCCGCAGAAAGAGGAGGAATCACAGAGATCAGATCCATGTGCTCACTCATTCCACTTGCTGCACCATTCAGAACAAGCTGCCAGCAAAGCGACCAGACGCAGGAGCTCCCTATGTCAGATGCGAGATTCATGAGCAGTAGTTTGATCGTACTCTGTTAGACAGCGGCTCTTCAATTAACCTTCTCCCGGCAGCCTTACTCGACCGATTCGAGTTTGGTCCTCTTCTTAGGAGCAGGACAGTCCTTTAGTTTGCTGATAGGTCGACTAAGAGGTCGAAGGGGTTATTGAAAGACGTGGTCGTTACCATTCAGGGCCTGAAATTCCCCGTGGACTTTGTTGTGTTGGACATGGAGATCCCTGAGTCGGTAACCGATGCCCCCATCATTCTCGGACGTCCATTCTTGGCCACAACCAAGGCGGTGACCGACCATGATAGCGGGAAGGTATGTTTTTGCGTTGAGGGCGAAGCCATACAAATAGAGACGATCGAGGAGACCAGAGCTAGAGAGTAAGAATGCTCGGAGCAGTCTAGTGAAGCAGCGCAGATGACAGAGGAAGAGCTAGACATCCACCAGGTTTGTGATTTTGTGATGACCGATGATGAATCCAACTGGATAGATCCTGTAGCACCGACTCTCGCCTTGCCTACAGATTCACTATATCTCAAGCTCATGGCAGTCGAGAGCCGGGAAAGCACATCCCTGGATGAGGATACATCTGAAGCTGACAATGCAGTGACGAGTGGTGCCGATGATTTTCATTTGTGCTCATCTTCTTCTGATCCCTCGGATTCAGACATTAACTGGGATGATTTTGATGATTATTTACCTTGTCTGATTCCTTCTGAGCCAACAACCATGACAGAGTACGAGCCTTTACAGTTCATTGATGATTCAGCAGGCCGTTCTTCGTCAGAGATTCATGCAGAGTGAGAGTTCTCCCATGCAGACCTGGTAGCTTTTACACAGACATATCAGAAGCCATATCTGCCACCTCCCAGTTGTCCAGAACGGAAACCTTTGCCGCAGTCGTTGAAGTATAGATTCCTTGCGGGTGAGCCAGACATGCACCCAGTCATTATCTCAGCAGGTTTGACTGGAGAACAAGAATCTCGTCTGATGGAGGTTCTTAAAAGAAACCGCAAGGCGATAGGTTGGAGTATAGCTGATCTCCAGGGGCTGAGCCCAAATCTTTGCTCCCACCACATTTATCTTGAGGATAACGCTAGGCCGTCGCGTGAGTTCCAACGACAGCTGAACCCGAATCTTCGAGATATAGTCATGAAAGAGATTTCAAAGTGGTGGAGCGCCGATTTCATTTACCCCATCTCCGACTCCAAATGGGTTAGTCCACTACATGTGGTACCCAAGAAGACGGGTATCACTACAGTTGTAAATGAGTATGGAGAGGAGATCGCTACCAGAGTGCCCACTTCTTGGAGGTTATGTGTGGACTACAGACGATTGAATGAGGCCACCAAGAAGGATCACTTCCCGCTACCCTTCATTGATCAGATTATCGAGCGGCTAGCCAGGAAGAGTCATTACTGCTTTCTTGACGGATACTCTGGATACAATCAAGTGGCCATTGCGCCCGAAGATCAGAAGAAAACGACATTCACCTGTCCGTTTGGGACTTATGCTTTCAGACGGATGCCCTTTGGTCTATGTAACGCTCCGGCGACATTCCAAAGGTGCATGTTGTCCATATTCTCGGACATGGTGGGTGACTATTTAGAGGTCTTCATGGATGACTTCTCGGTCTATGGCGATGGGTTTGATGCTTGTCTTGACTGCCCAGACCGTGTGCTTCAGCGCTACATAGAGGTCAATCTCGTCTTATCTTGGGAGAAGAGTCACTTCATGGTGACTCAAGGGACGGTCCTTGGTCATATCATCTCCAACAGGGGCATGGAGGTTGATCCGGCCAAGGTGGATGTCATCAGAAAACTCAATCCGCCGTCCAACCTACGTCAGTTACGGTCTTTTCTGGGGCATGTCGGTTTCTACCGACGGTTCATTCAGGACTTCAGTCGAATTGCCCGACCGCTTACTGACTTGTTGACAAAAGACACCAAGTTTATTGTCAATGATAAGTGTCTTGAATCTTTTGAGACTCTAAAAAATATGGTTGTTTCAGCTCCTGTCCTTTAACCACCCGATTGGTCTCTCCCATTCGAGATCATGACGGACGCTTCAGATTTTGCCGTTAGGGCTATGCTTGGACAGAGGAGGGATGGATTACCTTTTGCCATTCACTACACCAGCCGGACTTTGGATGCCGCTCAGCGGAATTACACTGTGACTGAGAAAGAGATGCTGGCCGTTCTCGGATCTAGAGTAACAATCTACACTGATCACACCGCCATCCGGTACCTAATGTCTAAGAAGGATGCCAAAGCTCGTCTCACCAGATGGATCCTTCTACTCCAGGAATTTGATATTGAGATTAAGGATAAGCCTAGAGTCAAGAATGTGGTGGCGGATCATCTCTCCAGATTGGAGAATCTTGAGGAATCTGAGCCCAGCGCACCCATCACAGAGACATTTCTAGATGAGGCGATCTTGGCTGTCGCCTCACTCCCATGGTACGCTGACATTGTAAACTATCTTGTCACCAAGACAGTCCCACAAGGTTGGCCCAGGCAGAAACTTGAGACCTTCCTTGTGAAGGCGAAGTTTTACCATTGGGAGGATCCCGTCCTTTATCATGAAGGAAGGGACAGTATCTGGAGGAGGTGCATTCCTCAGGAAGAGCATCATAGCGTCCTCACATACTGCCACAAGCTTGAGGCAGGAGGACATCATTTTGGAAAAAGAACATCACAGAAGGTGCTTCAATCCGGCCTATGGTGGCCTACTCTCTTCAAGGATTCTGATGAGTTCGTGAAGAGATGTACTGACTGTCAGAAAATGGGAACCTGCGGACAGAGAGACATGATGCCCATGCATCCCATTCACTTTTGTGAGGTTTTTGATGCATGGGGGATTGATTTCATGGGCCCATTTCCTAAGAGTTAGGGATTCGAGCATATCCTGCTCATTGTTGATTATGTCAGCCGATGGGTTGAGGCCATCCCAGCCCGAGCCGTAGATGCTAAAACCGTTTGCAAATTCTTGAGGAAAAATATCATTTCACGGTTTAGGGTGCCTAGAGTCTTGATTTCAGACGGGGGGTCTCACTTCATCAATGACGAGGTTAGGGCCCTTGCAGACGATTCGGCATTGACCATCGGGTCGCCACACCGTATCACCCTCAGACTAATGGTCTTGCCGAAGTATCGAACCGGGAGATAAAGACTATCTTGCAGAAAGTTGTCCGCCCAGACCGAAAGGATTGGTCACAGCTTTTGGACTCGGTCCTATGGGCCTATCGGACTTCTTTCAAGAATCCATTGGGGACATCTCCCTTTCATCTCGTCTATGGCAAGCCGTGCCATTTGCCAGTGGAGATCAAGCACAAATCCTTTTGGGCAGTCACTGAGTTACTGTTAGATCCCGAGAGTATAGGAGACCAGAGAAGAGCAGAATTGGCAGCCCTAGAAGAACTGAGAGACACAACCTTTTCCAACAGCCTACAGTACAAAGAGAAAGTGAAGACATTGCATGATTCCCATATCAGCCACAAACAGTTTGAGCCAGATCAGAGAGTATGGTTGTTTGATTCCAGGCTAAAATTATTCCCAGGGAAATTACAGAGCGAGTGGAAATGTCCGTATGTGGTCAGGAAGGTACATGACAATGGCAGAATCGACATATCCGAACCGTCATCTTCCTCTACCTTCTGCGTTAATGGTCAACGCCTGAAACTATATCTAGATCATGATCCGCCAACCATTGACGTCGCCCCCATTCTTCTGGTATGAGATGTGTCCTTTGACTCATATCATCTGCATCTCATACATGGTGATCACTTCTATCCTCCGCTGTACAGATCATCTGTCCATATCACTCTTTCATCTGTTGATTTATTTTCTTCTTTTTTTCTTTTCTTCTTTTCCTTTTCTATTTTCTTTATCTATCAAAAAGGTGCCGCCCTTGTAGACAGTTTTCCATACTTAGGACGTACTTTGTCCTAAGTATAGGGGGGCGTGCACCCCGAGTTTCTCTAGTTTTCGATCCTCTCTATTGTCTCCTCTTCTTGTCTATACTTAGGGATATCTTACCCTAAGTATAGGGGGAGACAATCTGAGTACGATTTGTTCATTCCCACCCTTGACCCTCCCTGCGTTGTGTACAATCTACTATACTTAAGATTATTTGATCCTAAGTATAGGGGGGACGGTCAACTTCTCATTCATTGATTCATTCATTAGTTATTTATTCTTTAGACTTGCCTATACTTAGTATGAGTTATGTCTTCTCTTTTCTCTCTGATCTATGAGGACATAGCTCAAGCTAAGTATAGGGGGGTCGTATATACTACGTATATACTTTAGCCACAACTCGTACTTTCGTATATTCCTAGTAATATGGCTAACAATTCTTTAAAATTCATTAAAAACCTTAATAAAAAGGTGTCTTGTTCCTCAAACTCTTTTTGTATTTACTGATTAATAAATCAGGTGAAAATGTTTTTGCAAAATGTTTGAAAAATAGTTTGAAAATCTTGGTGAACATCTACTGAAAACTATTTTGAAAATATTTTGTTACATGTTTTCAACTTTTGTAAAAATGTGTGGCTTGTAAAAATTTCTTTTCTTTGTGTGAAATAAAAGGTTTGAAAAATGATTTGCAAATGGTTTGAAAAATGGTTGCAAAAATGTTTTGAAAAACCTATATATACTGTTTTGAAAACCTTTGCAAAATGATTTTCAAATGTGTGTACATGTTTGTAAAAATGATTGTAAAAACTATTTTGGACTATAGTTTTCAAAAATTCTTTGAAAAGTTTGTGTCAAATAAGTTTGAGGAATATTTACATCACACCAAAATCCACTATGTACTTATAAAATTGACCACTTACCCTTGTAAATTCTTAAAATCCACTTCTTGTAGATATAAGAGCACTCCCGTGTACATAGTTTTCACCTAGTTTTCAGCCAAAATATTTTTGTTTTCAAAATTCCCAAAAACATTTGCAAAATTAAAATCCAAAAACACTTGAAAAATCTTTCTGCAAAATACAAAAAAAATGCATATGCATGCATCATCTTTTCAAAAATCCATAAAAAGTTCAAAATCTTTGAAAATTGCATCACAAAAATATTTTCTGCATTGCATTGCATAATGCATTGCATAACATGAGCATTTTTCGGATTGAGTTTGATAGTGGAACAAGTCTAAGTAAAATCCGAAGATTGGAGCTTGATTGGACCTTAAAATCTACCTAATAACAGGAACCTTATAAAAACTGGGTTTGAGGTACTTCAGGTCTAGTTGACTTAAGTCTTTGAGGATCACGGGACTTGGTTCAATGGATTCTTGACCGCCTAAGTAGAGTATTTCGGAGCACACGCACGACTCTTGTTGATAATGATCTAACTTGGACACCTGCACCTTTCACATGGCTCAACTCAGTTGGAGTGGTGAGGGGATTGGATTTGCCGGTATGAGACGCACACAAGTGGAAACATTTGTCCTCCTCTAGGGAGGGAAGTGCACCCCAACCCGTCCAGTGATTAGGAAGTCTAAAGACAGGAGGCTGTGGGTTGCGATAAAGCTTCAAAAGAGGGATAGTCTACTGGCTCAAGAGGAAACACTCCTTATGTAAATGCTACTGTATATAGTATTAAAAAAAAACAAAAGAAGACAGGTGATAATCTCGAAACTCGATGTGGTTATATCGACTCACAAGGCGAGTCAACAGTCGGTGTTTGACCACACAAATTCTGAAATTAATCAACAATTAACCCACACTAAAGATCAATAAATTAGAACTAATGTGGAGTTAAAATTTATTTTTAACTCTGCACAAATGGTGTATAGTGTCAAGTATGCAGAGAGTTCGAACACAGGGAGCAAGCAGGGTAATTCACAAAATGTACTAAAGTGTGTGTGTGATGTGTCTACACTAAGCAAGCAAGCAAAGCAATTTTGTGGGTTTTTAATTTTATATTTTTTTATTTTTAATTTAATTTTTAATTTTGTATTTTGATTTTTAAATTTTCTGATTTTTATATTTTTATATTTTATGTTTTTTTTTATTTTCTTTTTCAATATTGGAAAGTAAAAATAATATAATAAATGACAAGCTAAAATATTTATAAAAATGTGCAAAAATAACCAAAAATTCAGAAATAAATTGTTTTTAATATTTTTATATTTTCTACTGTTTTTGTGATTTTTGGGGATTTTTCAAGGTGTTTTTGGTATTTTTAAATGCTGAAATAAGGCAAAACAGTGGAAAGGGTGCTGGCTGTGAGTAAAATGAGATTTAAAAATAGCAACCAGTAGCTAAAAAATTTTAACACTATTTTTCAAATAAAAAGAACAAAATAAGGAACAAACAGGAACTGAGTTTTTGATTTTTGGAGTTTTCTACTATTTTATATATTTTTTTGAAGTTTTTGAGTGTTTTTAAAGTTTTAGTGTTTTTCTTTTGAGATTTTTAATGATTTTTGGACTGACACTAATAGAGGATAAAATAGACACTAGGTGATTTTTTTGGAATTTTTGGAAGGGTTTTAATGTTTTTTTGGTGTTTTCTAAGCTAGACAGTACACAAATAGCAGGTTTTTGATTTTTAATAAATATGAAAATAAAATAAAATCAAAAACTAAAATGGTGGCGTTAAAGTACACATATCCAGGAGCTTAAACCTATTTTTGTGGAATTTTTGGGCTTGAAATGATCATTCAAATAAATACAACAAGCATCCAAACGTTAAACAGTCCTGGCAGGGGTGTTAATGCAATTTACAAAACATCCAGGGGCATACACGCAATTTTCCACAAAATATTGAACTGAATATTTAATTTCTAGCACCAAAATGCAATTACAAAAGCCGCCTGGGCACGCTAGCAATTTTCCCACCAGGGCGCGTGACTTGCACGCGCCTGGCGAGGACTGAAACGTAATATCTCAAACCCTGGGGGCCTATATGCAAAATATCCAAAAAGTTTACATGTGATACGCAAGTTTAAGTATTAAAACGAAATACACAACTGACCGAGGGCCCTTCTGCAAAATGCCCACACCTCACGTGTACAGGTCACGTGAGGTGACGTGGCGAAGGACCTGGATGCAAATATTGAAAGCTTGGGGGTCTCTATGCAAATATTACAAAATATTTAAACTACACAACAAAGTTTTTGGACTGAATAGAAATTTCAAAAATGGCGGGGGTTGACTGCAAAATACCCTCGACGGCGGAAGATCGGACGGTGGGATGAATCCCACTTATCCACGTGGCGGGTCCTGGGTCCGCGATACCCCTTCAGATCCGACGCCTCGGATTAGATCTCCGCGAGGAGATCGACGGCTGCTGAGGCGGCTTGATCGAACGGTCGGTGGAGAATCTGGAGCTGCGGCTCGATCAGACGGTGGAAAAGCGAGGAGGAAGAACAAGGAAGAGCACCGGCGGAGGTGCACTTCCCTGACTCCGATCTCGCTCCTCAGGCGATGGATGGGCTCCAAAATGGAGTTGCAGACTCCAGGAGGTCACTCTGTGGACTGGATGGCTCGGATTCGCCGGAGAAACGTCGAAGTGCTGGCGCGGAGGCGGCGGAGCTCGAAGCTCCAGGTATCTCCGGCGAAGATCGCAAAAAATGCTCTCCAGGTTCGTTCAGGGCTCTTTGACCTGCAAGAAGTGGTGAAAAGGCCCAGGGCAAATTGCCTGGACCTCGCGGAGGCGTGGGGATGCGTGATGTGCGGCGGCGGTGGACGCAAAGAGTGACGGTGGCCGGAGGTATCTCCGGCGAGTGATCGATTTGGCGAATCGATGCACGAAATGAACGAATGAACGGGGGAAATGACGCGCGAGATAATGAGGAATGAAATGCAAGCGAAATTATAGGCGATAAGGCTACCTCAAGCCCAGATTGGGCGAGGGAAGGGGGTACCTCGACGGCGGTCGCCGGAGGTTGTGGAACGCGCCCAACTCGCGCGAATCCGCCTCCTCGAAGGTGTAGACCTGGAGCTGTCACCTCCACGATGCTAGAGCGACTCCAAGGGGGGAAGGAGCTGGATGATTTGCGGTTCAAATTTTCAAATGAAGTCAAGCTTTAGGTTTTAAAGGGTTGACGATCAGAGGAGGAAGAACGAGGTGCGGAGGTGGTTGGCGTGATGCACGTCCCGATGCAAACACTAGGCGTGCAAGACGGTCCAGCGAGGAAGGATTTTGCAGAAGGAATTGAGTCGAAAGGATGAAAGCTCGCTCCTCGAAAAAATGGTGAAAATGGGGGTCAAACATAGTCTGACACGAGCTACAGGGTGTAGGTCAGACTGTTGACCTTGGTCAACAGTCCTGACCTCCTGGTTGGTCCACGTGGACCAACCAGGAAAAACCCTGGAAAAACATTTTATTAATTCAATTTAAAATACTAAATGGCCGAATTAAATAAAAGTTATATAATAAAAAATGCTCAGAATTTTATGTAGTATTTTATTTTGACTTTTAATTATTTTTAGGAGTTATATTCTTACAAGTTACCTTTTTAACCCTATATAGGTATAATATCTATGTATTTTAGTATTTTATTTTTATTTGGTGTATTTTAATTTCTTTAATTTTGTTTATAATTTTATAAAGTTATAAAATACTTTTATACACATAAATATATTTTTATTTTATTTTATTGATGTATTTTGTATATTTAATAAAATCTAAGAGTATTTTATACAGGTATAGGTATATGCAGTATACCTATGTAGTCTTTATACAAGTATTTTTATTTTTATTTTTCTTTGCCTTTTATTTTAATTTTAATGCACATATACATTATAAGTAACATTTACAAAATTATAAAAATATAAAAATATAAAAATAATGAATAAATAATAAATTGAATATTTTAATCAGTATAGCTATACAACGGGGGTCCAAAACTCAACTTTCAAACCGTAGCCCCGCCAAATGCAAAACCACCACCATTGGATAGATTATTTTATTCTATATACAATAAAGGTAAGTACACAGCATTTGGAGTTGTCAGTTATGAGATACGGGTCTGGGAAGTTGGGATTTTGGATTCTTATTCAGACCATAACTTTTCATCTGTACATTCTTTTTCTGTGAAATCAATTTTGTATTTTTCTTTATGAAATTATCTACAACTTTCATGTACAAAGTTTCTTTATTTGATGAATAAAAAGTGGAACCAAAAATAGGTCCCAAAATGAATAAAGAATGAATAGAAATATAGGTATTTTCTCTGTAGTTCTGACCTTATCTCTCCCTACTTTATTCCTTGTCGACCTATTCATCAAGATGCTAGGTCTCGGGGGTTTTGGGTCATAAAATATTTACAATATTTTATTCTTTTTCTTTTCTTTATTTATTCTATAATTTTGGCCTTAATTACAGTATTTTATACACTATCTGAGTGCACATGCATGAATGCTAAGATGCTCTATTTAAGGGTATTTACAGGCATTTGCTAGGGTTTTTGGTGCCAAAATGATAGAATAACGATGATGAAATGTGGATTCATCATCCCCCTATACTTTACCTTTGCTAGTCCCTAGCAAACACTTATGCAATAAGTGCAAAAAGAAACAGAAAGAAAAGAAAAAGAAGAACTTGGATTTAATTTAATGATCAAACTTGCCTTCGCAAAATCAAAGTTTGGAGCTTAAGTCGGACCTTTGGAATTTTAGTGCGGGCGGAACCTTATTGAGAACTGAATTTGAAATCCAACAGTCCCTGAGAATCCCAAAACTCTGTTCAAGTTTCCTCAATAGCCAGGTCAGAAATACTTCAACTCATACGCAAACTCTTACGACTATGAATCTGACTTGTACAGTGTAAGTGATGGTGGCTCTCCCCAACTAGAATGACAAAGAAACTGACTTCTCCAGTACGACAACCCAGTGATTCCCCAATCCAGCAACTCCATCCTCGAGGAGCGGGGTATTCCCTTCTAAGTTCAAGTGGCAACCAGCTCAAGAGGAGGGGGTGAAGAGAAGAATGGACGGTAGCCAGTGTAGCTACCTATCCTTGGATGCAAGACCAGTGTAGTCAAGTCATCCTGCTGCAGGCTCACATGATATGACTTTGGAACTCAAGCTTGCTTATTGACTTTGTACATACTTGCAGGCTTTTTATTTTTGTACATGCCTGATTTTTTTTCTCTTTTTTTTTGAAAACTATATACAACAGCATTTACATAAGGAGTTTTTTTCCTCTTGAGCCAATAGACTATCCCTCTTTTGAAGCTTTATCGCAACCCACAGCCTCCTGTCTTTAGACTACCTAATCACTGGATGGGTTGGGGTGCACTTCCCTCCCTAGAGGAGGACAAATGTTTCCACTTGTGTGCGTCTCATACCGGCAAATCCAATCCCCTCACCACTCTGACTGAGTTGAGCCATGTGAAAGGTGCAGGTGTCCAAGTTAGGTCATTATCAACAAGAGTCGTGCGTGTGCTCCGAAATACTCTACTTAGGCAGTCAAGAATCCATTGAACCAAGTCTCGTGATCCTCAAAGAATTAAGTCAACTAGACCTGAAGTACCTCAAACCCAATTCCTATAAGGTTCCTGTTATTAGGTAGATTTTAAGGTCCAATCAAGCTCCAATCTCCGGATTTTACTTAGACTTGTTCAACTATCAAACTCAATCCGAAAAATGCGAATGCCATGCAATGCAATGCAGAAAATATTTTTGTGAAGCAATTTTCAAAGGTTTTGAACTTTTTATGGATTTTTGAAAAGATGATGATGATGCATATGCAATTTTTTGTATTTTTCAAAAAGATTTATCAAATGTTTTTGGATTTTAATTTTTGCAAATGTTTTTGGGAATTTTTGAAAACAAAAAGATTTTGGCTGACAACAAGGTGAAAACTATGTACACGGAGTGCTTCTTCATATAAACAAGAAATGGGTTTTAAGAATTTACAAGGTAAGTGATCAATTTTATACATATATATATATACGTATATAGTGAATTTTGGTGTGATGTGTATATTCCTCAAACTTATTTGAAAACAATTTACACACAATTTTTGAAAACTATAGTCCAAAATAGTTTTTACAAACATTTTACACACATTTGAAAATCATTTTGCAAAGGCTTTTCAAACAGTATATATAGGTTTTTCAAATATTTTTGCAACCATTTTTCAAACCATTTGCAAATCATTTTTCAAACATTTTTATTTCACACAAAGAAAAGAAGTTTTTACAAACCACACATTTTCACACAGGTTGAAAACACGAAACAAAATATTTTCAAAATAGTTTTCAATAGATGTTCACAAAGATTTTCAAACTATTTTTCAAACATTTTGCAAAAAACATTTTCACCTGATTTATTAATCAGTAAATACAAAAAGAATTTGAGGAATAATCACATCTTTTTATTAAGGATTTTTAATGAATTTTAAAGAATTATTAGCCATATTATTAGGAAAATACGAAAGTACGAGTTATGGCTATAGTATATACGTAGTATATACGACCCCCCTATACTTAGCTGGAGCTATGTCCTCATAGATCGAAGAGAAAAGAGAAGACATAACTCGTACTAAGTATAGACAAGTCTAAAGAATAAAGGAATAAATCAATGAATCAATGAATGAGAAGTTGACCGTCCCCCCTATACTTAGGATCGAATAATCCTAAGTATAGCAGACTGTACACAAAGCAGGGAGGGTCAAGGGTGGGAATGAACAGATCGTACTCGGATTGTCTCCCCCTATACTTAGGGTAAGATATCCCTAAGTATAGACAAGAAGAGGAGACAATGGAGAGGATCGAAAAGAATAGAAAAACTCGGGGTGCACGCCCCCCTATACTTAGGACAAAGTACGTCCTAAGTATGGAAAGTTGTCTACAAGGGCGACACCTTTTCGGTAGATGAAGAAGATAGAAAAGGAAAAGAAGAAAAGAAAAAAATAAGAAAATAAATCAACAGACAACAGAGTGATATAAACAGATGGATCTGTACAGCGGGAGATAGACTTTGATCACCATGTATGAGATGTAGATGATGAGAGTCAAAGGACACATCTCATACCAGCAGAACTGGGGCAACGTCAATGGTCGGCGGATCATGATCAAGATATAGTTTCAAGCGTTGACCATTGACGCGGAAGGTAGAGGAAGATGACGGTTCGGATATGTCGATGCTGCCATTGTCATGTACCTTCCTGACCACATACGGTCCTTTCCACTTGCTCTGCAACTTCCCTGGGAATAATTTCAGCCTGGAATCAAACAACCATACTCTCTGATCTGGCTCAAACTGTTTATGGCTGATATGCGAATCGTGCCATGTCTTCACTTTCTCTTTGTACTGTAAGCTGTTCGAAAAGGCTGTATCTCTAAGTTCTTCCAGGGCTGCCAATTCAGCTCTTCTTTGGTCTCCTATACTCTCGGGATCTAAAAGCAACTCAGTAACTGCCCAAAAAGATTTATGCTTGATCTCCACTGGCAAATGGCACGGCTTGCCATAGACGAGACGAAAGGGAGATGTCCCCAATGGATTCTTGAAAGACGTCCGATAAGCCCACAAGACCGAGTCCAAAAGCTGTGACCAATCCTTTCGGTCTGGGCGGACAACTTTCTGCAAGATAGTCTTTATCTCCCTATTCGATACTTCGGCAAGACCATTAGTCTGAGGGTGATAAGGAGTGGCAACCCGATGGTCAATGCCGAACTCGTCTGCAAGGGCCCTGACCTTGTCATTGATGAAGTGAGACCCCCCATCTGAAATCAAAACTCTAGGTACTCCGAACCGTGAAATGATATTTTTCCTCAAAAATTTGCAAACGGTTTTAGCATCTACGGCTCGGGCGGGGATGGCCTCAACCCATCGGCTGACATAATCTACAGCGAGCAAAATATGCTCGAATCCCTGACTTTTAGGAAATGGGCCCATGAAATCAATCCCCCATGCATCAAAAACCTCACAGAAGTGAATGGGTTGCATGGGCATCATGTCTCTCTGTCCGCAGGTTCCCATTTTCTGACAGTCAGTACATCTCTTCACGAACTCATCAGAATCCTTGAAGAGAGTAGGCCACCATAGGCCGGATTGAAGCACCTTTTGTGCTGTTCTTTTTCCAGAATGATGTCCTCCTGCCTCAAGCTTGTGGCAGTATGTGAGGACGCTATGCTGCTCTTCTTGAGGAATGCACCTCCTCCAGATACTATCCCCTCCTTCATGATAAAGGACGGGATCCTCCCAATGGTAAAACTTGGCCTTAGCTAGGAAGGTCTCAAGTTTCTGCCTGGGCCAACCCTGAGGGACTGTCTTGGCAACAAGATAGTTTATAAAGTCAGCATACCACGGGAGTGAGGTGACAGCCAAGATCGCCTCATCTGGAAATGTCTCTGTGATAGGTGCGCTGGGCTCAGATTCCTCAAGATTCTCCAATCTGGAGAGATGATCCGCCACCACATTCTTGACTCCAGGCTTGTCCTTAATCTCAATATCAAATTCCTGGAGTAGAAGGATCCATCTGGTGAGACGTGCTTTGGCATCCTTCTTAGCCATTAAGTACCGGATGGCGGTATGATCAGTGTAAATGGTCACTCTAGATCCTAGAATATATGATCGATACTTATCAAGAGCGAAGACTACGGCCAGCATCTCTTTCTCAGTCACAGTGTAATTCCGCTGCGCGGCATCCAAAGTCCGGCTGGCGTAGTGAATGGCAAAAGGTAATCCATCCCTCCTCTGTCCGAGCACAGCCCCAACGGCAAAATCTGAAGCATCCGTCATGATCTCGAATGGGAGAGACCAATCGGGTGGCTGAAGGACAGGAGCTGAGACAACCATATTCTTGAGAGTTTCAAATGATTCAAGACACTTATCATTAACAATAAACTCGGTGTCTTTGGTCAGCAAGTCAGTGGGCGGTCGGGCAATTCGACTGAAGTCCTGAATGAACCGTCGATAGAAACCGACATGCCCCAGAAAAGACCGTAACTGACGCAGATTGGACGACGGATTGAGTTTTCTGATGATGTCCACCTTAGCCGGATCGACCTCCATGCTCCTGTTGGAGACGATATGACCAAGGACCGTCCCTTGAGTCATCATGAAATGACTCTTCTCCCAGGATAAAATAAGGTTAACCTCAATGCAGCGCTTGAGCACACGGTCTAGGCAGTCAAGACAAGCGTCGAACCCGTCGCCATAGACCGAGAAGTCATCCATGAAGACCTCTAAACAGTCACCCACCATGTCCGAGAAGATGGACAACATGCACCTTTGGAATGTCACCGGAGCGTTACATAGACCAAAGGGCATCCGTCTGAAAGCATAAGTCCCAAACGGACAGGTGAATGTCATTTTCTCCTGGTCTTCGGGCGCGATGGCCACTTGATTATATCCAGAGTACCCATCAAGAAAACAATAATGACTCTTCCCAGCTAGCCGCTCGATAATCTGATCAATGAATGGTAGCGGGAAGTGATCCTTCTTGGTGGCCTCATTCAATCGTCTGTAGTCCACACAGACCCTCCAAGAAGTTGGTACTCTGGTAGCGATCTCCTCTCCAGACTCATTAACAACTGTAGTGATACCCGTCTTCTTAGGTACCACATGTAGCGGACTTACCCATTTAGAGTCGGAGATGGGATAGATAAAATCGGCGATCCACCACTTGGAAATTTCTTTCTTGACTACATCTCGAAGATTCGGGTTCAGCCGTCGTTGGAACTCACGCGATGGCTTAGCGTTATCTTCAAGATAGATGTGGTGGGAGCAAAGATTTGGGCTCAGCCCCTGGAGATCAGCTATACTCCAACCGATTGCCTTGCAGTTTCTTTCAAGAACCTCCATCAGACGAGATTCTTGCTCTCCAGTCAAATCTGCTGAGATAATGATTGGGTGCATTTCTGGCTCTCCAGCAAGGAATCTGTACTTCATCGACTGCGGTAGAGGTTTCCGTTCTGGGCAACTGGGAGGTGGCAGATCTGGCTTTTGATATGTCTGTGTAAATGCTACCAGGTCTGCATGGGAGAACTCTCGCTCTGCATGAATTGCTGACGAAGGGTGGCCTTCTGAATCAACTATTAACTGCACCGGCTCGCACTCTGTCATGGTTGTTGGCTCAGTAGGAATCAGACAAGGTAAATAGTCATCAAAGTCATCCCAGTCAATGTCTGAATCCGAGGGATCAGAAGAAGATGAGCATGATTGAAATTCCTCAGCACCACTCATCACAACACTGTCAGCCTCAGAGATATCCTCATCCAGGGATGTGCTCTCCCGGCTCTCGACTGCCATGAGCTTGAGATATAATGAATCTGTAGGCAAGGCGAGGGTCGGTGCTACAGGATCTTTCCAGTTGGATTCATCATCAGTCATCTCAAAGTCACAAACCTGGTGGATGTCTAGCTCTTCCTCTGTCATCTGCTCGGCTTCGCTGGACTGTTCTGAGCACTCTAACTCTCTAGCTTTGGTTTCCTCGATCGTCTCTATTTGTATGGTTTCGCCCTCTACGCGAAAGCATACCTTCCCTCTATCATGGTCGGTCACCGCCTTGGCTGTGGCCAAGAATGGACGTCCGAGAATGATGGGGGCATCAGTTACCGCCTCAGGGATCTCCATGTCCAACACAACGAAGTCCACGGGGAATTTCAGGCCCTGAATGGTAACGACCACATCTTTCAATAACCCCTTCGGCCTCTTAATCGACCTATCAGCAAACTGAAGGACCGTTCTGCTTCGAAGAAGAGGGCCAAACTCAAATTACTTGAGTAAGGCTGCCGGAAGAAGATAATTGAAGAGCCGCTTTCTAATAGAGTACGATCAAACTGCTGCTCCTGAATCTCGCATCTGACATAGGGAGCTCCTGCGTCTGGTCGCTTGGCTGGCAGCTTGTTCTGGATGATGCAACATGTGTCATGAGTGAGCATATGGATTTGATCTCTGTGCCTCTTCTTCCTTCGAACAGTAGTTGTCTCTTTCAAGTTCTTCTTGAAGAAGGGGATATGCTCAAATGCTTCTCGTAGAGTCAGCTGAATATGAAATCTGTCAATCATTTCGTTGCCGAACTCTACCTGTTGGCTCTTTTTTGGATTTTCTTTTTTATTCCCCTTCGCCCGACGGAGTGCTTCGGGAAAGGGGATGGTAGGGGCCTCCTCAGATGGAGGACTAGGAATCGGTCCCTGTGCCTGTGAAGACGGAGAATCCATACAATAATCATCATTCACCACATATGGATCCGCAATTCGAACAGAAACCTTTCCTTTATTCATATTTTTGTTTTTGTTTTTGTTCCCACAGTCTCTAGATACAAAATGTGGAAACATCACAGAGGGTGGCTCAACAAAAGTAGATGTGGTGGCCTCAGCACCACCACTAGCACCGGTCTTTGCGGCATCAGCACCGCGCTTTGGTTCAGCATCCAAAATGGTGGCATCAGCACCGCCATCTGCATCTGGTATCACGACGGCATCTGCACCGTCGTCTGGCTCTCCATCATTGGTGGCTTCAGCACCACCGTCTTCAACATCATCATGGGCGGCATCAGCACCGCTCCTCTGCTCCTCTGGCACTCCTGATCCTGCATCTGGCTGTCGCTCAGAAGAGGCGCCGTCGACTGGCATCCTACCGCTCCTAGTAGTCACAAAATCAGCATCATTCAAAGAATAAGACATGTCATTCAAATCGTCACTAGGAGAGGTGTCCTCTGTGAACTCTACCTGCTTAGATTTTCTTTTTAGGTTATTAGGATTAGGTTCGATCTGAGCGGGTATGGCGGCTTTGCCTTTGATGATATCCCGCATCTCCTGCCGGAATTCATCCATTTCTTGCCTGAAAGATGCTCGCTGTTCAGATAGCAAGCGGGCAAGATCATCGAGGGCTGGGTTCTCATAGGCTGGACCCTGAGAACTGGATGTCTGTCCCTGCTGGAAATAGGGCTGTTGCTGATACTGGGGGGAAGGCTGGTGATAAGACTGCTGAGGCGGCTGGCGCTGCCTCCACTGCTGTCCCTGATAGGAGGGACGAGGACCACTCTGGTATTGTTGCTGATGGGCATAATGGGGCTGCTGGTGTTGCTGTTGTGTCGGCTGGCTGTTCTGCTATCCTTGAGTAGGAGGATGCTGCTGGGATGAGGATCCACCATTGCCCCAACGGAATCCGGGGTGATCCCTACGAATTGCGGGCTGAGGGTACCGGTCGTACCAAATCCCGTTGACTTCCATCAATGGCTCCTGCTCAAAGGAAGGTGGAGGAAGAACTGCCAGTGGCTGCTCCGGATGATAGACCACCATCTGCGTGTCCTGAGATGGTGGTTGCTCTGGATGGTACTGCAGCAATGGAACTGGCTCTGCCTGGATATGGTTCACCTGGCGGTATGAGGTAGAGGCCTGGTTGGAATTGCTGCTGCTGGAAGCAACCTGTGACCTGGGAGGCTGTTGGGAATGGGCTTGTGCCTCCTGAATACATAGAATTTGAGTCTTCAGGTCACTCATGGTTTTGGTGAGAAGGTCCATCTAGGCTAGACCTTGGTTCTGCTTCTTTTCAAGGATCTCCACGCGGTCCAACTTTTCACTAATAATGCCCATGTCGGCTGCTGCTGATTCGGCTTGGGCTGCGGCTACCGACGTTGTGCTGGGACCGGCATCGATGCGGGCGATCCTCTGAAATGATCCGGCTCCCTGCGGGGGCTTCTGCTGAGTATAGACTCGGGCCTGGGTCATCACTGTGGAGTTTTCTGCCATGCCTTCATAGATGGCCCAGACGTCGTCTTCTCCCTTGGAGAAATAGGACCCACCGCAAGAGGCGTTCACAAGCCCCTGCAGCTCCGGTGTCAGCCCACAGAAGAAACTCTGTACGAGATTGGGCTTGGAGATATCATGGTGCGAACACCGGTCGATGAGCTCTCTGAATCGATCCCATGCTTCGTGGAACTGTTCATTTGGGATCATGACAAAGTTGCTGATCATGGCCCGAGCTGCGTTGGTCCGGCCGAGAGGATAGTATTTCTTCAAATATGCGGTCCGGAGATCTGCACAAGTATCGACGAATCGCCCTAGATGCTTGAGCCAATATGCGGCTCTATCAACCAATGAGAATGGGAAGGCGATCATCTTAATGGTGTCCTCGGTCATCAACCGATCATGGATAGTACTGCATATCATTTCAAATTCTTGGAGGTGGAGGTGCGGCTCTTCGGTCGGCAACCCATGGAATTTGGGAAGAAGCTGGATCGTATGGGGCCGAAGCTCGAAATCTCCGTGGATTGGCGGGAGTCTGATCCACCGGTGAGTGAGGGATGCAGCTGGGTTGTGCAGTTCCCTCATGATGGTCTGTTGCGGTCGCTCAGCGTCTGGATCGCCTCCTCCTGCATCGGGTCCTCCTCCTCCACCTCCGCCACCGCCCCCAGGTCGGTTCTCTCTCAGCTGTGCTATCTCTCTCATCAGATCACCCATGAATGTTCCCTGATCACGGATCTATCTCTGCATATTTTCCAAGGACGCTAGCAAGGAATTGTTGATGGCCACCTGATCAATTATGAATGGAGGGTGATCGTGGTCATCTGGGTGCTCGCCTCTGTCTGCCATTGCTGGATTCTCTGAAAAAGCAAATGAGGCCATTTCAGGTGCTGTAGAATGAGCCGAACTCTGTGATGCACTGAATTCTGACACAATTGGACTGAGAGAAGGAGAATGGGAAGGGTGGTCGAGGGGGAACAGGGTGGATGTGAACTCGGGCTCGGAGAGCGGACTCTCCGAGGCATTCCTAGATGAGTAAGGAGGAGTGCTGGATAGCGGTGCCGACAAAGTCGGCCTAAGAGATCTCCGTCCCATCATCTTGATTATTCGAGAAGAGTGGGGATAATGCAAGAGAAGAAGATGATATGCAACAAAATTGTGCACAATTGTGCGGTGTTTTTGATCTTAACCTAAATAAATCTAGCAATCAAACGCAAAGCAAGGGTGAATTCACCAACTCAACTCGTGAAGCCGTGAGGGTTCGGCTTTTATCTTGTCAATTTTAGCTTGTTTTCAGGTATTTATCTTGTCACGAGTCCTTAGAACGCTACGCCTATAGGAGCGAGAGTACTGCCAGGAAAGTGTCCCCGTACTTGTCCTCCTCCTGTGTAACCTGTAACTTGCGCTTTTTGAGGTCCTTGTAACCCTTCCTGGATCCCTACTCAGCCAAAGAAAAGAGGGAGGAAGCCGATAGGCGAAACCGATACTTCGGACCTCGCTCGCAACGGAATCACCTGTGAGCGTACAAGGTCCTACTCGGACGCAACCGGTGAGACAGACACACCCGTGAAGGCGTGGCCTAGGCTCGGTACTTCGGACAAGGTCGGTGCTCACACAATAGCGAGTCACCAATGGCGACCGAGTCCTACTCGACTACGTACGATAGTAGCGCCAATACTTCGGAAATCCAGGCGATACACAAGGCAGCCACAAGTTGGGTTTTGGGCTCTAATCCTTACGAAGCGCTCACCTCACTTGGAAGGAGACCTTCCCATGCAACCTGAAGACAAGTGAGGGTGTTACTCTCCCCAAGCAATGAATCCAATTACCGATTTTATTTTGGTCAAGTTTTCTTTAGCAGTCCCTTTTTTAATTTTTTTGGTGTTATCGCTTCTTTTGAGTAAATTCAAACAAGCGCCTAACGGTTTTTGTATTTTTCCTTTATCCTACTTTGTTCCAAAAACAGAGGGAGAGTAGAGTCGGAAAAGCCGTGCAAGTCGACACCAAGGTGGAAATCTCACCTTTGTGCCTAAATGATGTATGCAAAGTAAGAAGACTTACAGCGAATCCCAGCTCTCTCCATGCGGGATGCAAAGCAGAATTTTTAAACCTAAGCTATATGGCGATATGCAAGCGGAAATCGTCCTAGAACAGGCAACTGCTAGCGTAAAGAACCACAAGCTAACTATTAACTCCCAATCTGAGTGTCCGGTCTAGGCTCACCCCTCCTCTGCTCAACACATTTGAGTTAGGAGAAAGCGCTTGTTCGGGTGTGAGCTCGCGGCGCGTGGATCGGAAGCTACTAGCTAACTGTTTAATTAGTCTAAGTCCAAATACGAATCTATAGGAGCATGCAAAGATAATTAGGTGTTTGGACCTATTCTAATCGAATCAAACAGGACCTAGAACTAAGAGCTCAATCCACAAAAGAAAGTGAAAAATGAAAACAAAACCGGAAAATGACGGCGATAAAAACTCGTCAAAAACTGCGGTGAGCCCCCGGGTGAACAAACACCCGGAAATTAGGCCCGATAGTCTGAGTGTCCAAGTCCAAGTGTACCTGTCTTATTACAAATTAATAGTCTCTCTCTCACAAAAATAAATGTAAGCTAATCTAATCACTCTCCCTCACTCCTCCTGCTCTCTTCTGTCGGCGTGACCTAAGAAGGCCGGCTCCGCTTCCCAGGGATGCTCCGAATCACCTAAGAAATCCGCCTTGCTCCGCGGTCCCTCGCAAGAAGACAAGAAAAGAGACGGTCAGATAGCTCAACAAGATATATCAAAAATGTAAGAGATGGAAAATAATGCTATGGTAAACAATCACACAATCAAACAAAATGTGAACTATTCGCTGTTGCTCCCCGGCAACGGTGCCATTTGATAATCTCGAAACTCGATGTGGTTATATCGACTCACAAGGCGAGTCAACAGTCGGTGTTTGACCACACAAATTCTGAAATTAATCAACAATTAACCCACACTAAAGATCAATAAATTAGAACTAATGTGGAGTTAAAATTTATTTTTAACTCTGCACAAATGGTGTATAGTGTCAAGTATGCAGAGAGTTCGAACACAGGGAGCAAGCAGGGTAATTCACAAAATGTACTAAAGTGTGTGTGTGTGTGATGTGTCTACACTAAGCAAGCAAGCAAAGCAATTTTGTGGGTTTTTAATTTTATATTTTTTTATTTTAAATTTAATTTTTAATTTTGTATTTTGCTTTTTAATTTTTCTGATTTTTATATTTTTATATTTTATGTTTTTTTATTTTCTTTTTCAACATTGGAAAGTAAAAACAATATAATAAATGACAAGCTAAAATATTTATAAAAATGTGCAAAAATAACCAAAAATTCAGAAATAAATTGTTTTTAATATTTTTATGATTTTCTACTGTTTTTGTGATTTTTGGGGATTTTCAAGGTGTTTTTGGTGTTTTTAAATGCTGAAATAAGGCAAAACAGTGGAAAGGGTGCTGGCTGTGAGTAAAATGAGATTTAAAAATAGCAACCAGTAGCTAAAAAATTTTCACACTATTTTTCAAATAAAAAGAACAAAATAAGGAACAAACAGGAACTGAGTTTTTGATTTTTGGAGTTCTCTACTATTTTATATATTTTTTTGAAGTTTTTGAGTGTTTTTAAAGTTTTAGTGTTTTTCTTTTGAGATTTTTAATGATTTTTGGACTAACACTAATAGAGGATAAAATAGACACTAGATGATTTTTTTGGAATTTTTGGAAGGGTTTTAATGTTTTTTTGGTGTTTTCTAAGCTAGACAGTACACAAATAGCAGGTTTTTGATTTTTAATAAATATGAAAATAAAATAAAATCAAAAACTAAAATGGTGGCATTAAAGTACACATATCCAGGAGCTTAAACCTATTTTTGTGGAATTTTTGGGTTTGAAATGATCATTCAAATAAATACAACAAGCATCCAAACGTTAAACAGTCCTGGCAGGGGTGTTAATGCAATTTACAAAACATCCAGGGGCATACACGCAATTTTCCACAAAATATTGAACTGAATATTTAATTTCTAGCACCAAAATGCAATTACAAAAGCCGCCTGGGCACGCTAGCAATTTTCCCACCAGGGCGCGCGACTTGCACGCGCCTGGCGAGGACTGAAACGTAATATCTCAAACCCTGGGGGCCTATATGCAAAATATCCAAAAAGTTTACATGTGATACGCAAGTTTAAGTATTAAAACAAAATACACAACTGACCGAGGGCCCTTCTGCAAAATGCCCACACCTCACGTGTACAGGTCACGTGAGGTGACGTGGCGAAGGACCTGGATGCAAATATTGAAAGCTTGGGGGTCTCTATGCAAATATTACAAAATATTTAAACTACACAACAAAGTTTTTGGACTGAATAGAAATTTCAAAAATGGCGGGGGTTGACTGCAAAATACCCTCGACGGCGGAAGATCGGACGGTGGGATGAATCCCACTTATCCACGTGGCGGGTCCTGGGTCCGCGATACCCCTTCAGATCCGACGCCTCGGATTAGATCTCCGCGAGGAGATCGACGGCTGCTGAGGCGGCTTGATCGAACGGTCGGTGGAGAATCTGGAGCTGCGGCTCGATCAGACGGTGGAAAAGCGAGGAGGAAGAACAGGGAAGAGCACCGGCGGAGGCGCACTTCCCTGACTCCGATCTCGCTCCTCAGGCGATGGATGGGCTCCAAAATGGAGCTGCAGACTCCCAGGAGGTCACTCTGTGGACTGGATGGCTCGGATTCGCCGGAGAAGCGTCGAAGTGCTGGCGCGGAGGCGGCGGAGCTCGAAGCTCCAGGTATCTCCGGTGAAGATCGCAAAAAATGCTCTCCAGGTTCGTTCAGGGCTCTTTGACCTGCAAGAAGTGGTGAAAAGGCCCAGGGCAAATTGCTTGGACCTCGCGGAGGCGTGGGGATGCGTGATGTGCGGCGACGTTGGACGCAAAGAGTGACGGTGGCCGGAGGTATCTCCGGCGAGTGATCGATTTGGCGAATCGATGCACGAAATGAACGAATGAACGGGGGAAATGACGCGCGAGATAATGAGGAATGAAATGCAAGCGAAATTATAGGCAATAAGGCTACCTCAAGCCCAGATTGGGCGAGGGAAGGGGGTACCTCGACGGCGGTCGCCGAAGGTTGTGGAACGCGCCCAACTCACGCGAATCCGCCTCCTCGAAGGTGTAGACCTGGAGCTGTCACCTCCACGGTGCTAGAGCGACTCCAAGGGGGGAAGGAGCTGGATGATTTGCGGTTCAAATTTTCACATGAAGTCAAGCTTTAGGTTTTAAAGGGTTGACGGTCAGAGGAGGAAGAACGAGGTGCGGAGGTGGTTGGCGTGATGCACGTCCCGATGCAAACACTAGGCGTGCAAGACGGTCCAGCGAGGAAGGATTTTGCAGAAGGAATTGAGTCGAAAGGATGAAAGCTCGCTCCTCGAAAAAATGGTGAAAATGGGGGTCAAACATAGTCTGACACGAGCTACAGGGTGTAGGTCAGACTGTTGACCTTGGTCAACAGTCCTGACCTCCTGGTTGGTCCACGTGGACCAACCAGGAAAAACCCTGGAAAAACATTTTATTAATTCAATTTAAAATACTAAATGGCCGAATTAAATAAAAGTTATAAAATAAAAAATGCTCAGAATTTTATGTAGTATTTTATTTTGACTTTTAATTATTTTTAGGAGTTATATTCTTACAAGTTACCTTTTTAACCCTATATAGGTATAATATCTATGTATTTTAGTATTGTATTTTTATTTGGTGTATTTTAATTTCTTTAATTTTGTTTATAATTTTATAAAGTTATAAAATACTTTTATACACATAAATATATTTTTATTTTATTTTATTGATGTATTTTGTATATTTAATAAAATCTAAGAGTATTTTATACAGGTATAGGTATATGCAGTATACCTATGTAGTCTTTATACACGTATTTTTATTTTTATTTTTCTTTGCCTTTTATTTTAATTTTAATGCACATATACATTATAAGTAACATTTACAAAATTATAAAAATATAAAAATATAAAAATAATGAATAAATAATAAATTGAATATTTTAATCAGTATAGCTATACAACGGGGGTCCAAAACTCAACTTTCAAACCGTAGCTCCGCCAAATGCGAAACCACCACCATTGGATAGATTATTTTATTCTATATACAATTAAAGGTAAGTACACTGCATTTGGAGTTGTCAGTTATGAGATACGGGTCTGGGAAGTTGGGATTTTGGATTCTTATTCAGACCATAACTTTTCATCTGTACATTCTTTTTTTGTGAAATCAATTTTGTATTTTTCTTTATGAAATTATCTACAACTTTCATGTACAAAGTTTCTTTATTTGATGAATAAAAGTGGAACCAAAAATAGGTCCCAAAATGAATAAAGAATGAATAGAAATATAGGTATTTTCTCTGTAGTTCTGACCTTATCTCTCCCTACTTTATTCCTTGTCGACCTATTCATCAAGATGCCTAGGTCTCGGGGGTTTTGGGTCATAAAATATTTACAATATTTTATTCTTTTCTTTTCTTTATTTATTCTATAATTTTGGCCTTAATTACAATATTTTATACACTATCTGAGTGCACATGCATGAATGCTAAGATGCTCTATTTAAGGGTATTTACATGCATTTGCTAGGGTTTTTGGTGCCAAAATGATAGAATAACGATGATGAAATGTGGATTCATCAACAGGCCTGTACAAAAATAAAATGCCTGCAAAGTATGTGAATAGGTTGTATAGAAAATAAGCAATCTTGAGCATCAAAGTCATATCATGTGAGCCTACAGCAGGATGACTTGACTACACTGGTCTTGCATCCCGGGATAGGTAGCTACACTGGCTACCGTTCATTCTTCTCTTCACCCCCTCCTCTTGAGCTGGTTGCCACTTGAACTTAGAAGGGAATACCCCGCTCCTCGAGGATGGAGTTGCTGGATTGGGGAATCATTGGGTTGTTGTACTGGAGAAGTCAATTCCTTTGTCATTCTAGTTGGGGAGAGCCACCATCACTTACACTGTATGAGTCAGACTCATAGTCATAAGAGTTTGCGTATGAGTTGAGATATTTCTGACCTGGCTATTGAGGAGACTTGAGCAGAGTTTTGGGATTCTCAAGGACTGTTGAATTTCAGACACGGTACTCACTAAGGTTTCGTCTGCACTAAATTTCCAAAGGTCCGACTTAAGATCCAAACTTTGATTTTGCGAAGACAAGTTTGATAATCAGATAAAATCCAAGTTCTTCTTTTTCTTTTCTTTCTTTTTCTTTTGCACTTATTGCATAAGTGTTTGCTTGGGACTAGCAAAGGTAAAGTATAGGGGGATGATGAATCCACATTTCATCATCTTTATTCTATCATTTTGGCCTCAAAAACCCTATAAATGCCTGTAAATAGCATTAAATACACAATCTTAACATTCATGCATGTGCATCTAAATAGTGTATAAAATACTGTAATTAAAGCCAAAACTATAGAATAAATAAAAGAAAAAGAATAAAATATTGTAAATATTTTATGACCCAAAACCCCGAGACCTAGGAATCTTGATGAATAGGTCGACAAGGAATAAAGTAGGGGGAGATAAGGTCCAAAATACCAATATAAATTCCTTTTATTTTATTCATTCTTTATTCATTTTGGGACCTATTTTTGGTTCCACTTTTTATACATCAAATAAAGAAACTTTGTAATGAAAGTTGTAGATAATTTAATAAAGAAAAATACAAAATTGATTTCACAGAAGAATAATGTACAGATAAAAAGTTATGGTCTGAATAAAAATCCAGAATCCCAACTTCCCAGACCCGTATCTCACAACTGACACTCCAAATGTAGCAAACTTACCTTTAATTGTATATAGAATAAAATAATCTATTTAATGGCGGTGGTTTCGCATTTGGCGGAGCTACGGTTTGAAAGTTGAGTTTTGGACTCACATTGTATAGTTGTACTGAATAAAATATTCAATTTATTATTTATTCATTATTTCATTATTTTTATATTTTTATAATCTTGTAAATATTACTTACAATAATTGTGTACATGAAAATTGGAATAAAAACCTAAATAAAACTCAAACTAAAAATACTTGTAAATAAAATACATAGATACAATACCTATATACATACCTATACAACATGCTCTTATAATTTATTAATTATATAAAATGAATCATAAAATTAAAATAAAAATATATTTGTGTAGATAAAAGTATTTTATAATTTTAGAAAATCATAAATAAAAATAATAATATTAAAAATACCTAAATAAAAATCAAATAATCAAACATATAGATAATATACCTATATAGGGGTATAAAAGCAACCTGTAAAAATACACCCAATAAAAATAAATAAAAATTACCATAAAATAATTTATAAAATTATAAACACTTTTATTTTATAACCTCATTAAGATAATATTATTTACTATTTTAAAATGATTTTTTAAGATTTTTTAGGACCTTTTTCCTGGTTGATCCATGTGGACCAACCAGGGGGCCTGAAGAGTTGACCTCGGGTCAACTCTCTGACCCTAGGTCCTGTAGACTGTCAGGATGGCTTTTGACCCCATTTCAAGGTTTTTTTGGGGGCTTCTCCTTTCGCCAAACCGTGATGCTTCCTTCATGGAAGTTTTTCCTCGATCAGAGCTCTTACACGCCCAAGGCTCTCCTTGGGCTGTGGAGCTCTAAATCGAGCCGTGCGCCTTGTTCTTTGGACCCCTCGTCAACCTTTCAAAACCGCCCCCCGTGACTTCATTCGAGATTTGAACCGCATTAGGTGATCCTCAGACCTCCGGGAGAGAACTAGGCGCGACTCCAGTGACAGGGGAGAAGCTCCTTACCCTCGTTGAGGTGCGGCGAGGCCAACCGAGCGTGTTCCAGCCATCTTCGGTGCCCGCCGCCGTCGAAGGTCTACCTCATCCTTCCTGGGGCTTGAGGTCTGTCTTCTGTTCATTTTTTGTTGTATTTGCTTGCGTTTTAGCCCTGCATTAGCTGTAGGATCATTCCCCACTTTCGCTTCATCTCCTTCCCATCGCATCACTTGTTCATCACTTTACCGGAGTTAGCTCCGGCTGGCCGTCACCCCTCGCTATCTCCGCGCCCATTCACCACCTGGAGGTGCACGACAACTTGCCCATGCCCTTCTCCATCATTTTTGCAGGTACCCAAGCCATTGAAGTGCCGCGGGCTCATTTTGTCTTCTCGCTGGAGGTGCCTGGGGCCGCCCAGCTCAGCCACCTCCTGGAGAGAGAGCTCCGAGCATCCTCGGAGTATTTTGGAGCCATCGGTGTGTAGAGAATACCCCCAGCAGTCGTAGGAGCCCAGCTGCAGCGTGGAAGGAGGCCGGACCACCGCATGATCGTTGATTGAAGTCCAACTTCGGCCGTGTTCTTCCCTTTTCCTGCAGGGGGGTCCACGGCCGTTGGATTTGGCTTTTCTCCCAGGAGCCACAACATCCGTCGGATCGTGATCGTCGCTGGCCGTCAGATCATTCAAGGCCCATTTAATCTCGACCGTCTGTGGCGAACCGGCATCGCGCAACAGCAGCCTGCCACGTGTCTTAAGTGAACGGCTCGGGGCCATTCGATCGCTCGTTGCTGCCCACCATCAGATGTGCGCCACGCATCACTCGCATCTCAGCCGCCGTCGGATGCCATTGCCTGGGTAATTTTGCATTCTGTACCCCCCAGTTATTTGTATTTATTAGTTAGTCTCTTAAATCCTTCATCAGCCTTTATAAGTTTTGTAATATTTATATTTGAACCCCCACATTTTGTGATTTGGCATTTAGGTCCAACCAAGCACGTGCGTTGAGCACGTGCTTTGGTGATTTTGCGAAAAGTCCCCAGGGTTTTGTTGTATTTAGGTTTAGTCCCTAAACATTCATGTGCAGTGATAATATTTCTAGGCATTTTGCAATCCAGCCCCCACTGTTTGTATAATTACTATATAGTCCTCCCCAGGCGCGTGCATTGCACGCGCGTGGGTGGACATTTTGCAAACAAACCCTTGCGACTTGGGATATTGGCTTTTAGTCCAGAAAATATTTTACTCAGTTCAAAGTTTTTTTGAAAAGTGCATGTATGCCCCTGGATTTTCTGATATTTGCAGTTATACCCCAGCCAGGGTACAAATTTGTGCTTGCTTGTAGTATTTATTTGGAGCCCCATTTTAATTCCAAAAATTCTCAAAAATTAGGGTTAAGCTCCTGTATGCTTGCACTTTAACGCCCTATTTTTAATTTTTGATTTTATTTTATTTTCATATTTATTAAAAATCAAAAACATGCTTTTTATTTACTGTCTAGCTTAGAAAATGCCAAAAAATAGTAAAATACCTCTAAAAATTCCAAAAAAATCCCTATTGTGCGTTTTAACCTATTTTAGTGTCAGTCCAAAAATCACTAGAAATCTCAAAGAAAAACCTTAAAAATTCAAAAAGTACATAAAAACTTCAAAAAAAAATCTATAAAATCATAGAAAACCCAAAAAATTGTAAACTCAAGTCCTGTAGTCTCCTCTTTTGATTGACTTTATTTGAAAATTAGTGAGAAAAATTTTGGTGGCTGTTTGCTAATTTTAATTCCTATTTTACTCACATCCAGTACATATTTCACTGTTTTCCTTTATTTCAGTATTTAAAAATACCAAAAACATTTTGAAAAATACCCAAAAATCACAAAACAGTAAAAAAGTATAAAAATACCAAAAAGATTTTATTTCCGAATTTTTGGATATTTTTGCATATTTTTATAAATAGTGTAGCACTTCTTTTATTCCCTTATTCATATTTTCCAATATAAAAAATATAAGATATAAAAAAGAAAATATAAAATCAGAAAATTAAAAATCAAAATACAAAAATATAAAATTAAAAATTAAATAAAAATTAAAAATTAGAAAACCCACAAAAAGTTGCTTGCTTGCTTAGTGTGGACACACTCACATTCACTTGTGCACATTTATTTGAATTACCCTGTTTGCTCCCTGTGTTCGAACTCTGGCATACTTGTCCCTATACATCATTTGTGCAGAGTTAAAAATAAATTTTAACTCTACATTTATTTCTATTTCTTTGATCTATAGTGTGAGTTAATTGTTGACTTTAGTCCAGATTTAGTGTGGTCAACACACCGACTGAGTTCACGCTTTGTGTTGAACTTAAGACCACCTGATTTTGGCTAAATCAGTGGGGCAGCCGCATACTGATGAAACGGTTGTGGATGGCGGTACTGCGGCTGCTGGTACGGCTGATTCTGCCTCCATTGATGTGCAAACTGGGGAGGCTGCTGATACTACTGGTGAGGCTGAGAGGACTGTCCAAAGCAACCACCCTGAGGTTGGTGGTATTGCCGGTTGGCAAGTGGCTGACCCTGGGGTTGTCCCATAGGACGGGTCAGCTGTGCATCATTGGTCCATACCCCGTTCACTTCCTGAATCAGGGGTGGTGGTGGGAAGACTGGATCAGGTCCTGGAAGGAACTCTGGCTGGTACTCAACCATCTGCTGCTGCGGCTGGCCCTGGTCAGGCGCCTGCACATAGTACACGTGCTGGACTGCCGGTGGCTGCTGGCTCGGCTGAGGCTGATGCTGCGGTTGCTTCTCGTCCTTCTTCTCAGCTGGAGCGTCTGATGGTGTTGCCGACTGAACAGAATTGATGGTGCCCATCAATAGTTCAAGGTACTTGTTGATCTGATCAAGCTTGTCTAAGTTCTGGGTCCTCTTCTCGATCACAACGAGTTTCTCAAGATCATGTGATCTCTTCTCAATGATGTCAACTTTGGAGAGATGGCCCCCGATGATACTGAGGTTGGAGTTCTCATCTCTCTCTGCCTCCTTGGACGCTGCCATGTGTACTTGTTTTTGGAGGATCTGGGGCTGCTTCTGATACGCCTTGGATGAAGAGAGGGCGGCCTCTCCTTCGGCCATTTCTTCGAATATCTGCCAGACTACGTCTTCATCCTTATTGAAGTGCGAACCCCCACAGGCCACGTCAACGAGCCTTTGGCTCTCAATGTTCAGTTCCCCAAAGAAATGCTGGACCAAGCTGGTCTTGGGAATCTCGTGATGGGGACACTTCTCTTGCATATCAGTGAATCTCTCCCAGGCTTCGTGTATTGACTCATGGGCTCCTTGGGAGAAATTATTGATTCGGGCTCGCATCTGGTTGAGCCGACCAAGAGGGTAATACTTATGCAGGAAGCCTGACTTCAGCTCCTCCCATGTCGTCACAACCTTCCCCAGATGGTTGACCCAATAAAGGGCCTTATCTTGTAAGCTGAATGGGAACGCCAACATCTTGACAATGTCTAGAGGGACATTCGGGTAGTGGGTGGTGCGGCAAATGCGAGTGAACTGCTGCAGGTGGATGTACAGCTCTTCATTAGTGTTTCCATGGAATGCAGGAAGAAGAGCAATGAACTGGGGTTTCAGCTCAAAGTGAGCGTGTACCGGTGGAATGAGGATCCACTCGATCATCTCGCTGTCTCCCGGATTGTATGTTTCTTTAAGTGTCGGCTTTGGTGGTGGTGGGAATTCTGGATCATCATTGTTATCACCACCACCACCACCTCCACCTCCACCTCTACCTCCTCTGCCTCTGCCTCCTCCTTCATCGTCTCGGTTCATCATATCATTCAACATATCCTGGAATGCTGTCTGCGTGAGGGCCTGCTCGGTCAGCTGCTGTTGGATGGCCTGGATAGATGCCAGTAGTTGTGCATAGACGTGATTCTGATCTGGCATCTGTCCCTCTGGTTGGGGCGGCTGCTGACCCTTGCCCTTTCCTCCGGAAGCCATGTCTGGGTCTGAGTCAGACGAAATGAACTCCGGAGTAGTCTCCAGGGCTCGCACTGTCTTTTATCTGCAGAATGAGAGAGTCCTGATCAGACCACTTGCAATATTATTCAGCTGTCATGATATAGCTGGAATTCGGGTCAACCCCAGCATGTTGTGAACGGAAAAGGATGCGGACTGTAATCGACATCCATTCACAACGGCGAAGGTGGGACAAAGGTGTTCCCAGTTTATTGGGTGGCCAAGAGAAAGGTAGAAAACGAGGAGTCTGGAGATCGATCCGCAAAGTCCGAATCGGGTTCTCGGGAATCGCCCTGAATTTATTGGCGGAGTTGAGTTCATGGAATCGATGTGGGTGTCGGCAAGGTCCCGACGGAAACCATCCATGAATCAGCTTCGCGAAGCTCGAGAGGATTGGATGTTGGAAGAAAGATACGATGGTCAACGAGGAATAAAAAGGAGTGCAAAATAGTAGAGAGGCTCGGTTGAGCGGGGTGGTCAAAGGAGAGTGACACAACAAAATGTGCGCAAAGGCGCGGGACTCGATCTTTGAACCTTAATCTAGATCCATATAAACGCAATACAAAATTGGGTTCACCAACTCACGCCATGTGAGCCGTAAGAGCTCGGCTATTTATTATCTTTTCATTTTTAGAGTTGTTATTTCAGGCATATCTTGTAACAAGACCTTAGTACGCTACCCTATAGGAGAGAGAGTACTGCCAGAAGAGTATCCCGTACTTGTCCTCCTCCTGTGTAACCTGTAGTCTGTACTTTTTGGAGTCCTTGTAACCCTTCCTGGATCCCTACTCAGCCAAAGAAATAGAGAGAGGAAGCCGATAGGTGAAACCAATACTTCGGTTCTCGCTCGCAACGGAATCAACCGTGGGCGTGCAAGAACCTACTCGGACGTAGGACGATGAGAAAGACACCCCCGTGAAGGCATGACCTATGCTCAATACTTCGGACAGGGTCGATGCTCTACACAATAGAGAGTCATCATTGGTGACCATGTCCTACTCGCCTACGTACGATAGAAGCGTCATTACTTCAGAAATCCAGGCGATACACAAGGCAGTTGCATACTGAGTTTTTGGCTTTAATCCTTAGGGGGTCGCACTCGCTCAAGGGAGTAGGGTTTTGGTCCCCCTCCAAGGTACTTGAAAATAATGAGGGCTTTATGAACCCGGTATAATGATAGTCCATTACAGATTTTAATTAAGGTCAAAGTTTATTTAGCAGTCCCCTTGTTTTAATTTTTTGGGTTTTCACTTTTTTTGAGTCTGTTTTCAAACCAGCGCCTACCGTTGTTGTAGATTTTCATTTAAGTCCTAGGTGCTCAAAATCAGAGGGAGATAGCGGAAAAGCTGTGCAAGTGGTTCCATGAAAATCTCATCATTGAATCGAATGATGCATGCTGAGTTAGAAGACTTACAGTGCATCCCAACTCTCTCCATGCGGTATGCAAAACAAAATTTTTAAACCTATCTACATGTCGGTATGCAAGGCACAAAATCGCCCTAAACATTAGCTGCTATTAGCGTGAAGAACCATAAGTCGCTCATTCATCTCTAGCACAAAAGGTCCGGTCTTGGCTCACCCCTCCTCTGCTCAACACACTTGAGTTTAGGAGAAAACGCTTTGCGGGGCTCGCTGTGGCACAAGGGCTAAAAGACAAATGAACGGCTTGTTTAAGTTAGACTAGATCCATACGAAGTAGACTATAGGAACATGCATTCTTATTAGTGTTTGGACCTAGCTACCGAGTCAAGCAACCTATGTCTAGGGGGCTCCAAGCACACAAAACAAAGTAAAATAAAGGCGGAAAGCTCAAAACTTCGGAAAACAAAGAAAAGAAAGCGATGAAAACTCGGAAAACAGCGATGAGGCCCCCAGGTGAACAATCACCCGGGCACTGGACCTCATTGTGAAGAGTAGAGTCCTGTTTAATTATTACATGCCAAAATTGTCTCTCTCCCACCTTAAATTACAAAAATGATCCTAAGTGCTCTAGTCCTATCTAATCCCCATCTCTTTGCTTCCTTGATGCTCTCTCCAGTTGGTCATGAGGTGAAGACCAACCTCCTCCAAGCTCGACTGCCTTGGCTCCCTAAGAAACCATCCTCGCGTGGCGGGCCCTCGCATCAAAGTCACACAAAAAATGAATTAGTATAGCTCAATCAATTAAAATAGAGCAGATAAGAATTTAATCGCAATAAATAAATCAATCAATAGAGCATTGTGATCAATGATAATAGAAATAGCTGCTCACAAAATAAATGTTGAATGAAAAAATTTTTACACAAGAATGACAAAATAAAGTAGGCTATGCTCATTGCTCCCCGGCAACGGCGCCATCTGATAATCGGCATTTTGCGAGGGTCTCAATAATATGTATATAGTGTCGCTGAGGCGACCGCTCACAGAATGCCATGTTGATCAGCAATTAACCCACATAAAAGAATGAATCAACAGAGTCCCAAAATTGTGAATTAACATTTACTACTCTACCACAAAATGCATAGTGAGCAAGCATGTAGAGGTCGAACCACAAAGAGCAATACAAAAATGCAATAGCCTATGATGTGCATGTACAACAGAGTCATCCATGTGTGAAGTCTATTTTTGTGGGTTATTATTATTATATATATATTATATATTATTTTTTTATAATATATACTTATATCTATATTCATGTAATATATATATATATTATATAATATAAATAAATATATATAAAAATAGATACCCATAGAGGGTATGTATAAAGCATTATATCCATATAGATATATATGTAGATATAAATATTTATATTTATATATATTCTTTTTTATATATTTTTAGATTTTTCAATAGTAATAAATATGTATATATATATAGATTTTTTTTGTTTTTTTTAATTTTCTTTTTTCCAATAAGGGAATATATATAGAATGTAGAGAGAGGAAGTATACAATATTTATAAAAATAGTCAAAATAGTCAAAAATTCAGAAATAAATTTTTTTGGTATTTTCATGATCTTTTACTGTTTTTGTGATTTTTGGGTATTTTTCAAAATATTTTTAGTATTTTTAAATAGCAGAATAAAGCAAAACAGTGAAATAGCTACTGGTTGGGGGTAAAATGGGAATTATAAATATCACACAGCCACAAAAATTTTCCAAATCATTTTTAAAGTAAAGAGGATAAAATATATGAACTACGGAAATTGAATTAGCAATTTTTGGGTTTTCTAGATTTTTTTATATTTTTTAGAAGTTTTCGAGTATTTTTGAATTTTTAAGGTTTTTCTTTTGAGATTTTTAATGATTTTTGGTCTGACACTAAAATAAGTTAAAAAGGCAGTGGGTAATTTTTTTGGAATTTTTAGAGGCGTTTTACTATTTTTTTGGAATTTTCTAAGTTAGACTGTAAATAAAATGCATTTTTTTTATTTTTAATAAATGCAAAAATGCAACAAAATTACAAACTAAAAATATGGCGCGCACGAGAAAGCTAACAGGAGCTTATATCCATTTTTGCAAAATTTTTCAAGTTAATATGAGGCATGGAATAAATGGACAAAGCATACAAAAAAACAGCCTGGCAGGGGTATTTTTGCGAATAAAATATTTCTCAGGGGCGTCCATGCAAAAATTACTACAGAAATAAACATTTACTTTTATTTTTGGGGCTATTTTACAATTAACAAAACCCGCCAGGGTTAAAGTGCAAAAATCGCACGCCTCACGTGGGACTGCACGTGAGGCGCGGAGGGACCAAACTGCAAATATAAAAACCATAGGGGGCCTACTGCAAATATTACAATTTATTTACAACGTGAAGTTTTATTTTTGGCATTAAAATTTAAATACAAAAAGGCGGGGGATATGTCTGAAATTTACCCCCAAAGGCGCGCGATCCAACGGCGTCGATCACTTCACTTAGCCACGCGTCGCGCATCTGACAGTGGATAATGGTTCGCCGATGAAGGCTTCTGATTAGATCCGCCTCGCGGATCGGACGGTGGTGGATGGGCTTCATCTGACGGTTGACGTTCAATCTGGGTCGTGCCTCCTGATCGGACGACGATGGAGGTGTCTGGAGGAACAGGGAAGAAGCTCGCCCCCGGCGAGCTTCGATCGTGAAGCTTGGGCTCCTCCGGGCATCTCCCTCGCATCTGAGATGATCTGGATGTAGCTGGAGGTCTTCTGCGTCTATTGATGGTCTCGCCATGGCTCCTGGAGGTCCGAAGAGCTCGGACGAGGTCGATGAAGGACGGGACCTCCAGGAACCTCTTCCTGGTTTGAATCGAGCCCAGATGGGCTCCTTTCTTCGCTGGACCTACGTAGGAAGAATCGGGGGAGCGAGGACTATCTCCTCGACCCCGGGTTTTGAAGCTCTGCAGAAAGGTGAGGTGTGGCAGAGGAGCTCCGGCGAGAAGCGGAGGTGGAGCTCCGATTCGCAAGGACAGAGGGTCCTTGGTTGATCAAGGGCGGTTGATAGATGGAGAACGCGATGGGAAACGAGGTGAGAGGTGATAGGCGGTCGGTTACAGTTGATACCACAGTGAAGAAGTCGCCGGAGTGGAGCTCCGGTGAACTTCGATTTTTGGATTTTAAGCTAAGCTGATTAACTAAAGACTAAA
This sequence comes from Ottelia alismoides, assembly GCA_037367405.1. Classification (NCBI taxonomy): domain Eukaryota; kingdom Viridiplantae; phylum Streptophyta; class Magnoliopsida; order Alismatales; family Hydrocharitaceae; genus Ottelia; species Ottelia alismoides. Next base: position 751,981 of record JAZKJV010000098.1, read on the forward strand.
CTAATAACGTGAATCAAAAGCTAACACTAAAATCTACCTAAAATGCGATAAAGGAGCAGCTCTTATACCTGGGGGCCACCAGGGAGCAGGACAGACATCGGAGCTCTGCCGCGTCAAAATCTTCCCTCCTCCGGCCGATTCGAGGTGCTGGAACACTCCCCCTGTCACGAGGAACCTCCCAGGATCGAAATCAGGGCTTTTGGGTGGATTAAATTGGTCAAATTTGAGGAGGGGGTGAAGCTCCTTATTTATAGACATTGGCCTGGAGCCTTATTGACCGGCGTTTATTGGTTAATCCAATGAGTATCGAGTTGATTTAAGATATCGGCGGGTATCAGTAATCATCAGAGATTATTTCTTGTGAAGAAAGCGAGCTCGATCGATGGACGAGATGTCCGTAAAAAAGGGAAGAAATCCAGGGAAGAGACAGCTCAGAGAAGCCAGGTCCCGGATGGGACAGTTGATCGGGCGGTCAACAAGGGCTGGCGCCCCATTGGTCCACCTCGGCCGGTAGAAGACCAAATAGGAAACCTTATTCTAAAATGATTTATTTGGCTTAGTAAATGATTTTATTAGAATTTTCCTATAAAATAAAAAATGTGTATTATTTCATGTAGTATTTAGTTATGATTTTTATTTAATTTTTCGAAGTGTTTTATTATAGTTTTATTTTAATAATGTGTATATGCATGTATTTACATGTATTTTGTGTATTTTATTTTTATTTTGTTTATTTTATTTAATTATTTTATTATCTTATTTTATAAATTTATAATTTATTTTTTTGAGTGTGAGGGTATTTTTATTTAATTTTTATGAGTTTATTTTCATTTTTAAAAGGTATATGTATATGTAGGTATACTTATAGGTCTTTTACCTATATATTATATCTACTTTATTTATTTAATGTATTTTCTTGGTTTTTATTTTGAATTTGTATTTTTAATAAGTTATGTAAAATATTTACATTATTATAAAAATATAGATGAATAAAGAATAAAATAATTAAATCCCCTTTTATTTATGTACATACTCTTCATAGGTATTTTGCCTATGTATTACATCAGCTTATTTTATTTTACAAATTCCTTTTGGCTTTCCTTTAGTTTTAATATGTACATGTATTGAATACATTATTTACAAAATTCTAAAAATATAATTGGATAAAAATAATGGACAATGAATAAATTGAATATTTTAATCAGGCAGGCTGCACAATGAGGGCCAAAAACCTAACTTTTGCAGATGGACTCCAAAAATTATGAAACCAATTTTATTAAATAGTTCTTGGAAATCTATATACAATTAAAGGTGAGTTTGGGTGATTTGGAGTTTTTATTTGCAAGATATGGGTCTGTGAAGTTGAGATTTTGGCTTTTTATTCTGTGTATAAAATGTACACTGAGTATTATTTTTACACAAACTTAGATTTGTATTTTTATTTACATTATTATCTACAACTTTTATGTACAAAGTTTCTTTATTTGATGAATAAATAATTATGTACAAATTAGGTGTCAAAATTGCATAAATAGATGCATAAATAAATGAGGTGTTTATTGTACACTGACCCTTATCTCCCCCTACTTTATTCCTTGTCGACCAATTCCATATTGGCCATTGTCTCGGGGTTTGGGTCATAAAATATCTGCAATATTTTATTCCTTTTTCTTTTCTTCTCTTTATTCTATAATTTTGGCATTAAAAACCTTATTTAATGTATAATTAATACAATGAATCATGAATGCTATTATGTACAAGTTGATGCTATTTACATGCATTTGCTGGGGTTTTTGAGGCCAAAATGATAGAATAAAGGTGATGAAATGGAGATTCATCACCCCCGTACTTGCCTTTGCTAGTCCCTAGCAAATACTTATGCAATAAGTACAAAAAGAATAAAGAAAAGAAAAAGGAGAATCAAAGAAGGATAGAGTGAATAGGAGTGCTTTCAGTGCAATGCATGTCTTTACAAAATCAGAATTTGGAGCTCCTGCTAGACCTTGAGTGTAGATGTGTGTGAAACCTAGTCGGGAACCAGCTCTAAAACACAACAGCCTTCGAGAGTCACAGAACTCGGTTCAACCCACCTCAATAGCATGGTCAGAACTGATCTACATCATACACAAACCCTTATAACTATGAAGCTGACTTGTACAGTGTAAGTGATAGTGGCTCTCCCCAACTGAAATGATAAAGGAACTGACTTCTCCAGAATGACAACCCAATGATTCCCCAATCCAACAGCTCTTTCCTCAAGGAGCAGGTTATTCTCTTCTAAGTTCAAGTGGCAACCAGCTCAAGAGGAGGGGGTGAAGAGAGGAATGGACGGTAGCCAGTGTAGCTACCTATCCTAGGATGCAAGACCAGTGTAGTCAAGTCATCCAGCTGCAGTCTTACATATTTGACTTTGGAACTCAAGCTTGCTTATTGGCTTTACAACATATGTACATACTATGCAGGCATTTTTTTTTCGACATACTATTCACAACAGCATTTACATAAGGAGTTTTTCCTCTTGAGCCAGTAGACTATCCCTCTTTTGAAGCTTTATTGCGACCCACAATCTCCTGTCTCTAGACCTCATGGCTATTGGACCAGGTTGGGGTGCACTTCCCTCCCTAGACGAGGACGAATGTTTCCACCTGTGTGCGTCTCAGACTGGCAAATCCAACCCCCTCGCCACTCCAACTGAGTTGAGCCAAGTGAAAGGTGCAAGTGTCCAAGTTAGGTCACGGTCGGCAAGAGTTATGCGTGTGTCTCGAAAAGTTCTAGTTAGTCATTTGAGGTGACTTGAACCCAGCCCTGATTTCTCAAAGAATTAAGTCTACATAGACCTGAGGTACCTTAAACCTAGTTCCCGTAAGGTTCCAGTGCAGTTAGGTGCGGTAAGGTCTAACCAAGCTCCAATTTGAGACTTTATTAGACTGCTTCAATCATCAAGCTCACTCAAAAAGAATATGAATGGTACGTTTATGCTATGCACAATGAACGATGCAATTTTTCACAAAGAATTTAAAAGAATCAAAGAATGTTTTTACACAAAGAATTTTTGCAAATAAGAATCTTTATACAATTATTTACACGGGCGTGCCGCAAAATGTATGGATTTATAAAGCCTTTACAGGTTTCAATGAAGTTCTTTATTCAGGTTGTACAGAAAAGCTTTTATGTGTCTTATTTATGATTTACAAGTATTTGTAACGGTGCTCTTATTCTCCAGATCTAGTTTGAAAATAATTTTGCAAACTATAGTACACAATGATTTTTGCAATCATTTACACACATTTGAAAACTATTTTTGCAAATATTTTTAACACTATATATACATTTTTCACAATAGTTTTGACAAACATTTTTCAAAACATTAGCACATAGGTTTTTCAAATCCTTTCTTTCACACAAAGAAGAAGTTTTTCAAATCAAACAGTTTGACACAGGTTGAAAACATTTCACAACAAATTTTTCAAACAGGTCACACTATTGTTCAAATCATACTATATAGGTATCAAACCTGATTTATTAATCAGTATATACAAAAGAAGAAAACTGTATTTGATATACAATATGGTTTTGGTTTTTATAAGCTTTATTTTGGGATTATTCCTTATGTACGAATGAGAGATTTTTGTGCAAACTCCTCAGACTTATTCGAGAATCCTTTTCAAAAGATTTTTGAGAACTCTAGTCCAAAATAATTTTACAAACATGTACATGCATTTGACAATGATTTTTACAAAGATTTTACACAGCATAGATAGGTTTTTCAAAACAATTTGACAATCACATTTTTACAATCATTTGCACACTAGTTTTCACACATTTTTATTTCACTCAAAGAAAATAAAGTTTACACACAAAATTGATTTTCAAAGGTTGAATACTTGTACCCACTATTTTCAAATAATTTTCACAAGGTTTTTCAAAGAGAATGTTTTGCAGAAAACGCTCTTTCTGACTTAATAATCAGTATAAGTACAAAGAGTCCAAGGAACTCACAATCATCTTTCATTATTATAGAACTACTTTTTACATTATATTTAAAATTGAGGTGATGTTTTATTTTTTAGTAGGAGTTATGGCTTATAGTATATACATGGTATATACGACCCCCCTATACTTAGCTTGAGCTATGTCCTCATAGATCGAAGAGAAAAGCAAAGACATAACTCGTACTGAGTATAGACAAGTCTAAAGAATATATGAATGAAAAATGAATAAATGAATGAGAAGTTGACCTTCCCCCCTATACTTAGGATCAAATAATCCTAAGTATAGCAGACTGTTCAAAGAAGGGAGGGTCAAAGGTGGGGATACACAGATCGTACTCAGATTGTCTCCCCCTATACTTAGGGTAAGATACTCCTAAGTATAGACAAGAAGAGGAGACAATGGAGAGGATCGAAATGAAATGAAAACTCAGGGTGCACAATCCCCCTATACTTAGGACAAAGTACGTCCTAAGTATAGAAAACTGTCTACAAAGGCGGCACCTTTTTGATACGCAAAGAAGATAGAAAAGGGAAAGAAGAAAAGAAGAAAAGAAGAAAATCAGATAAACAGTTGTTGGATTGCATAGTCTGAATCTTTTGATGCTGCAGCTGTTGTGGAAATGTCATCATGGTGTACGAGCTGAATGGAATCAACAACGGCCAAGAATGTGTCTGGTTTGAGGTAAGTCTTCAGGAGTTGATTGTTGACGACGAATGGTTGTGCGTCAGGAGACAATTCTGATATAGCAATACTTCCATTGTCACGCACTTCACAAACTCGAAATGGCCCAGTCCACTTACTCTTCAATTTACCCGGGAAGATCCGCAACTTTGCATCAAATAACCACACTTTCTGTCCAATATCAAAGGTCTTTTGTCTGATGTGCCGGTCATGCCAACGTTTCACCTTCTCCTTGTACAACAATGTGTTATCGTATGCATAGTCTCGGAACTCCAAGAGTCTGTTCAGATCTTCCTTTCTTTTCTGACAACTTTTGCGTGAGTCCAAATTACAACTATTAACTGCCCATAAAGACTTATGAATTAATTCAACTGGCAAATGGTACGGCTTTCCATATACAAGGCGGTAGGGCGACATGCCCAAGGGAGACTTGTAGGAGGTTCGGTAAGCTCATAGGACCGAGTCCAAGAGTTGAGACCAGTCTTTTCTGTTTGGCCTAACAAGTTTCTGCAGGATAGTCTTGATTTCTCTATTTGATAACTCTGCCATGCCATTGGTCTGAGGATGATAAGGAGATGCGACACGATGGTCGATGTCGTACTCCTTCGTCAATTTCTTGACCTCTTTATTAACGAAATGGCTACCCCCATATGATATGAGAATTTTCGGTATCCCGAACTGCGAAATGATGTTCTTCTTCAGGAACTAACACACTGATCGGTTGTCGGCGGCGCGAGCAGGGATAGCTTCAACCTAACGACTCACGTAGTCAACGGCAAGAAGGATGTGCTCAAAACCTTGACTGTTAGGGAAAGGTCCCATGAAGTCAATGCCCCATGCATCGAAAATGTCTGCTATCTGAATGATTTTCAGGGGCATCGAGTCTTTTGCAGTGAGTGTACCTTTCAATCTCTGACAGTCAATGCATCGTTTGACGAATTCTGCTGCATCCTTGAATAATGTGGGCCACCAGAAGCCGCACTGAAGTACTTTTGTTGTCGTACGGTCTCCAGAGTGATGTCCACCAGATTCGAGCGAGTGACAATGCTCGAGGACACTAGATTGCTCCTCCTGCGGGATGCACCTGCGCCAAATGCAATCCGCTCCTTCCCTGAATAAAAGAGGATCCTCCCATTTGTAGAAACGGATGGTTGACATAAATTTGTTCTTCTGATTCTTCGTCCTATCCGATGGTGTTACCTGATGAATCCACATTTCATCATCTTTATTCTATCATTTTGGCACCAAAAACCCTAGCAAATGCCTGTAAATAGCCTTAAATCAAGCATCTTAGCATTCATGCATGTGCATCTAAACAGTGTGTAAATTACTGTAATTAAGGCCAAAATTATAGAATAAATAAAGAAAAGAAAAAGAATAAAATATTGTAAATATTTTATGACCCAAAACCCCCAAGACCTAGGCATCTTGATGGATAGATCGACAAGGAATAAAGTAGGGGGAGATAAGGTCAGAAATACAGTCAAAATACCTATTCATTCTATTCATTTCTTTATTCATTTTGGGACCTATTTTTGGTTCCACTTTTTATACATCAAATAAAGAAACTTTGTACATGAAAGTTGTAGATAATTTTATAAAGAAAAATACAAAATTGATTTCACAGAAAAATAATGCACAGATAAAAAGTTATGGTCTGAATAAAAATCCAGAATGCCAACTTCCCAGACCCGTATCTCACAAATAAAAACTCCAAATGCAGCGTACTCACCTTTAATTGTATATAGAAGAAAATAATCTATCCAATGGTGGTGGTTTCGCATTTGGCGGAGCTACGGTTTGAAAGTTGACTTTTGGACCCTCATTGTATACTTGTACATATTAAAATATTCAATTTATTCTTTATTTATTATTTTTATAATTTGATATTTTTATAATGTTGTAAATAATACTTATAGTAATTATGTATATTAAAATCAGAATAAAAACATCATTAAAATTCAAATAAAAATACGTATATATATTTGATACATAGGTATTATACATATACTTATACCTATATAAAATACCTTTATACTTTATTTAATATACAAAACAACTCAGAAAAATAAAATAAAAATATATTTATGTATATAAAAGTATGTTATAATGTTATAAAATACTAAATAAAAATAATAAAAATAAAATACCAAAATAAAAATAAAAATATCAAAATACATAGGTATTATACCTATATAGGGTTAAAAAGGTAACTTGTAAAAATTTACGTCATAAAAATAAATAAAAATCAGAATTAAATACTACATAAAATTTTGAGCATTTTTTATTTTATAACTTTTATTTAATTCGGCCATTTATTATTTTAAATTGAATTAACAAAAGTTTTTTTTTTGGGTTTTTCCTGGTTGGTCCACGTGGACCAACCAGGGGGCGGTCTCAGTTGACTCGGGTCAACTGCCTGCCCTACATCCTGTAGCCTTTGTCAGAACTGCTTTTGACCCCATCTTCTCCATTTTTTCGAGGCACGAGCTTTCATCCTTTCGACTTGATTTCTTCTGAGATCCTCTTCCTCGTTCATCCCTCTTGCCCGCCAAGTGATTACATCGGGCTGTGCATCAATGGGGTGCTCCAGGCCCCTCGTTCTTTCAACCCCCCTCGTCAACCATACTTAAGCTCCACCTTGACCTCCTTTTGAATTTGAACCGCAATTCATCCAGTTCCTTCCCCCCTTGGAGTCGCTCCAGCAACGTGGAGGTGACAGCTCCAGGTCGGCACCTTCGAGGAGGCGGAGTCAAGCGAGCTGGGCGTGTTCCACCACCACCTCCGGCGGGTACCCCCGTGAGGTATTCACCCTCTGGCCCTTGGCCATCGAGGCTGCCATTCGTCCCATTTTCATCCCTATCTTATTCCTGTTAACATTAGGATCATTTCGCCCTTCACTCCGCGTTGAATCGGTCACTTCATCACCTAATCGATCACCTCGCCGGAGCGCAACTCCGGCGAGTCCCTATCTCGCCTCCCCGTCCATTTCGAGAGCCACCTGAGGTCGAGGCATTTTGCCCTCGACCTCCCTAACTTTTTGGTGCAGGTACTGAAGCCCATCGAAGTGTCTGGAGCGATTTTGCTCTCTCGCCGAAGCACCTGGGGCCTTGCAGCTCCGCCACCGCCGTGTGAGAGCACCGGCGAACGCCGGTGGCTTTTGAGGCTTCCAGACGTCAGCCGACACCTGCAGGAGCGTCCTCGACCGGTTTGCAAGCCCGATCGTCGCCGTAGCTGGACGGAGGAGCTCGGAGAAGTTTGCCCAACCGGAGCTCCTCCGTGTTCTTCCCTCTACCTCCGGGACCGTCGGATCAACGAGGAGCACCCAGATCGTGCTACAGCCGTTGGATCTCCCCACGTGCCCACCGTCCGATCATAGGGGGAGCTCTAATCTCAGCCGCACGAGCCAACCGTCATCGGCGCCCGAGGAGCGGACACGTGGATAAGTGACGTACCCCAGCCGTCCGATCGCGCCTAGCGGGGGTAATTTTGCACGATACCCCTGCTATTTTTGTATTTTATATTAGCAACTCAAACATTCATCTGTAACGTTATTAGTTTTGTAATATTTACGTTTAGGCCCAGAACTTTCCTGTATTTACAAACAGCCCCCTCGCCACGTCACCTCACGTGACTAGTTCACGTGAGGGGGTGGGCATTTTGCGAGGCTACCCTCGGTTGTTTACTTATTTTGTTTTAGTACTGAAATTTGTATATTACGTGTAAACTTTTTGGTCATTTTGCAAGTGGGCCCCCAGGTGTTGAAAAATTGCATTTTAGCCCTCGCCAGGCGCGTGCAAGTCACGCGCCCTGGTGGGTAAATTTCTAGGAGGCCCAAGCGTTTCTTGTAATTGCATTTTAGTGCGAAAAATTAAATATTCAGTGTATATTTTTGTGGAAAATTGCATGTATGCCCCTGGATGTTTTGTAAATTGCATTTATACCCCTGCCAGGACTGTTTAATGTTTGGATGCTTGTTGTATTTATTTGAAATATCATTTTAAGTCCAAAAATTCCACAAAAATAGACTAAAGCAACTGGACACGTGTACTGTCACGCCACCTATTTAGTTTTTGATTTTATTTTATTTTTATATTTATTAAAAATCAAAAACATCTCTTTTGTGCACTGTCTAGTTTAGAAAATACCAAAAAAATATCAAAACACCTCTAAAAATTCCAAAAAAATTACCTAGTGTCTATTTTATCATCTTTTAGTGTCAGTCCAAAAACCATTAAAAATCTCAAAAGAAAAACACTAAAAATTTAAAAACACTCAAAAACTTCAAAAAAATATATAAAATAGTAGAAAAATCCAAAAAATACAAACTCAGCTTCTGTTTGTTCCTAATTTTGTTCTTTTTATTTGAAAAATAGTGTGAAAATTTTTAGCTACTGGTTGCTATTTTTAAATTGCATCTTATTCACAGCCAGCCCTATTTCCACTGTTTAGCCTTATTTCAGTATTTAAAAATACCAAAAACACCTTGAAAAATCCCCAAAAATCACAAAAACAGTAAAAAATTATAAAAATGCCAAAAACATTTTATTTCTGAACTTTTGAGTATTTTTGCACATTTTTATAAATATTTTAGCTTGCCTTTCTTTATATTGTCTTTATTCTCCAATATTGAAAAAGAATTAAAAAAATATAAATTATAAAAATAAAAATCAGAAAATCAAAAATCAAAATACAAAATTAAAAATTAAACAAAATAAAAAAAATCAAAATTAAAAACCCACAAAAATTGCTTTGTTCTCTTGCTTAGTGTAGACACATCACACTTCACACACTCTCACTTGAGCACAATTTTTGTGAATTACCCTGCTTGCTCCCTGTGTTCGAACTCTCTACATACTTGCACCTATACATCTTTTATGTAGAGTTAAAAATAAATTTTAACTCCGCATTAGTTCTAATTGATTGATTTTAGTGTGGGTTAATTGTTGATTAATTTCGGAATTTGTGTGGTCAAACACCGACTGTTGACTCGCCTTGTGAGTCGATATAACCGCATCGAATTTCGAGATTATCAAATGGCGCCGTTGCCGAGGAGCAACAGCTTGTAGTTCATATTTTGATTGATTGTGTGATTGTTTACCATAGCTTTATTTTCTATCTCTCACATTTTTTATTTATCTTGTTGAGCTATCTGACCATCTCTTGTCTTGTTTTCTTGTGAGGGACCGCGGAGCGAGGCGGATCGCCTAGGTGACCCGACGCATCCTAGGGAAGCGGAGCCGGCTGTTCTTTAGCCAAGCCGGCAGGAGAGAGCAAGGAGTGAGAGAGAGAGAGTGCTTAGATTAGCTTGTCTTTTATTTTTGGTGAGAGAGTGATTTATTTAATTTGTAATAATACAGGTACACTTGGACTTGGACACTTAGACATTCGGGCCTAATTTCCGGGTGTTTGTTCACCCGGGGGCTCACCGCAGTTTTGACGAGTTTTCATCACTGTCATTTTCCGGTTTTGTTTTCATTTTTCACTTTCTTTTGTGGTTTGAGCTCCTAGTTCTAGGTCTGCTTGACTCGATTAGAATAGGTCCAAACACTTAATTATATTTGCATGCTCCTATAGATTCGTATTTGGACTTAGACTAATTAAACAGTTAGCTAGTAGCTTCCAAATCCACGCGCCGCGAGCTCACACCCAAACAACGCTTTCTCCTACCCCAAATGTGTTGGGCAGAGGAGGGGTGAGCCTAGACCGGACACTCGGATTAGGAGTTATTAGCTAGCTTGTAGTTCTTCACGCTAGCAGTTGCCTGTTCTAGGATGATTTCCGCTTTGCATTTCGCCATATAGTATAGGTTTAAAAATTCTGCTTTGCATCCCGCATGGAGAGAGCTGGGATTCGCTGTAAGTCTTCTTACTTTGCACGCATCATCTAGGCACAAAGGTGAGATTTCCACCTTGGTGACGACTTGCACGGCTTTTCCGACTCTATTCTCCCTCTGTTTTTGGAACAAAGTAGGATAAAGGAAAAATACAAAAAACGTTAGGCGCTTGTTTGAATTGACTCAAAAGAAGCGATAACACCAAAAAAATTAAAAAAGGGACTGCTAAAGAAAACTTGACCAAAATAAAATCTGTAATTGGATTCATTGCTTGGGGAGAGTAACACCCTCACTTGTCTTCAGGTTGCATGGGAAGGTTTCCTTCCAAGTGAGGTGAGCGCTTCGTAAGGATTAGAGCCCAAAACCCAACTTGTGGCTGCCTTGTGTATCGCCTGGATTTCCGAAGTATTGGCGCTACTATCGTACGTAGTCGAGTAGGACTTGGTCGCCATTGGTGACTCTCTATTGTGAGAGCACCGACCTTGTCCGAAGTACCGAGCCTAGGCCACGCCTTCACGGGTGTGTCTGTCTCACCGGCTGCGTCCGAGTAGGATCTTGCACGCTCACGGGTGATTCCGTTGCGAGCGAGGTCCGAAGTATCAGTTTCGCCTATCGGCTTCCTCCCTCTATTTCTTTGGCTGAGTAGGGATCCAGGAAGGGTTACAAGGACCTCAAAAAGCGCAAGTTACAGGTTACACAGGAGGAGGACAAGTACGGGGACACTTTCCTGGCAGTACTCTCGCTCCTATAGGCGTAGCGCTCTAAGGACTCGTGAAAAGATAAATACCTGAAAAACAAGCTAAAACTGACAAGATAAAAGCCGAACCTTCACGGCTTCACGAGTTGAATTGGTGAACTTACCCTTGCTTTGTGTTTGATTTCTAGATTTATTAAGGTCAAGATCAAAAACACCGCACAATTGTGCACAATTTTGTTGCATTTCATCTTCTTCTTATCTTGCATTTTCCCTACTCCTCTCGAATAATCAAGATGATGGGACGGAGGTCTCTTAGGCCGACCTTGTCGGCACCGCTATCCAGCACTCCTCCTTATTCATCTAGGAATAACTCGGAGAGTCCGCTCTCCGAGCCTGAGTTCACATCCACCCTGTTCCCCCTCGACCACCCTTCCCATTCTCCTTCCCTCAGTCCAATTGTGTCAGAATTCAGTGCATCACAGAGTTCAGCTCATTCTACAGCACCTGAAATGGCCTCTTTTGCATTTTCAGAAAATCAAGCAATGGCAGACAGAGGCGAGCACCAAGATGATCACGATCACCCTCCGTTCATTATTGATCAAGCGGCCATCAACAATTCATTGCTAGCGTCCCTGGAAAATATGCAGAGACAGATCCGTGACCAGGGAACATTCATGGGTGATCTGATGAGAGAGATAGCACAGCTGAGAGAAAACCGACCTGGGGGCGGTGACGGTGGAGAAGGAGGAGGACCCGATGCAGGAGGCGATCCGGATGGTGAGCGACCGCCACAGACTATCATGAGGGAACTGCACAACCCAGCTTCGTCCCTCACTCACCGGTGGATCAGACTCCCGCCAATCCACGGAGACTTCGAGCTTCGGCACCACACGATTCAGCTGCTACCCAAGTTTCACGGGTTGCCGACCGAAGAGCCGCACCTCCATCTCCAAGAGTTCGAAATGATATGCAGCACCATCCACGATCGGTTGTTGACCGAGGACACAATCAGGATGATCGCCTTTCCATTCTCATTGGTTGACAGAGCCGCTTACTGGCTCAAGCATCTAGGGCGATTTGTCGACACTTGGGCAGATCTCCGGTCCGTATATTTGAAGAAATACTATCCTCTCGGCCGGACAAACGCAGCTCGAGCCATGATCAGCAATTTCGTCATGATCCCAAATGAACAGTTCCATGAAGCATGGGATCGATTCAGAGAGCTCATAGACCGGTGTCCACATCACGATATCTCCAAGCCCCACCTGGTGCAGAGTTTCTTCTGTGGGCTGACACCGGAGCTGCAAGGGCTTGTGAACGCCTCTTGCGGTGGGTCATATTTCTCCAAGGGAGAAGACGACGTCTGGGCCATCTACGAAGGCATGGCAGAAAATTCCACAGTGATGACCCAGGCCAGAGTCTACACTCAACAGAACCCCCCGCAAGGAGCGGGATCATTTCAGAGGATCGCTCGCATCGATGCCGGTCCCAGCACAACGTCGGTAGCCGCAGCCCAAGCAGAATCAGCAGCAGCCGATATGGGCATCATCAGTGAAAAGTTGGACTGCATGGAGATCCTCGAGAAGAAGCAGAACCAAGGTCTAGCCCAGATGGACCTTCTCACCAAGACAATGAGTGACCTGAAAACTCAAATTCTTTGTATTCAGGAGGCACAGGCCCATTCACAACAGCCTCCCAGGTCACAGGTTGCTTCCAGCAGCAACAATCCCAACCAGGCCTCCACCTCATACCGCCAGGTGAACCATATCCAGGCGGAGCCGGTTCCATTGTTGCAGTACCATCCAGAGCAACCGCCATCTCAGGAGACGCAGATGGTGGTGTATCAGCAGGAGCAGCCACTGGCAGTTCTTCCTCCACCTTCCTTCGAGCAGGAACCGTTGATGGAAGTCAACGGGATTTGGTATGACCGATACCCTCAGCCCGCAATTCGTAGGGATCACCCCGGATTTCGTTGGGGTAATGGTGGATCCTCATCCCAACAGCATTCCCCTGCTCAAGGACAGCAGAACGGCCAGCCACAGCAACAACACCAGCAGCCCCAGTACAATCAGCCCCAGCAGTATCAGAGTGGTCCTCGTCCCGCCTATCAGGGACAGCAGTGGAGGCAGCGCCAGCAGCCTCAGCAATCTTATCACCAGCCTCCCCCCCAATATCAGCAGCAATACCAGCAGCAGCAGCCCCATGTCCAGCAGGGACAGACATCCGGTTCTCAGGGTCCAGCTTATGAGAACCCAGCCCTCGATGATCTTGCCCGCTTGCTATCTGAACAGCGAGCATCTTTCAGGCAAGAAATGGATGAGTTCCGGCAGGAAATGCGGGATTTCATCAAAGGCAAGGCCGCCATACCCGCTCAGATCGAACCGAACCCTAATAATTTAAAAAGAAAATCTGAGCAGGTAGAGTTCACAGAGGATACCTCTCCTAGTGATGATTTGAATGACATGTCTTATTCCTATTATGATGCTGATTTTGTTACTACTAGGAGCGGTAGGATGCCAGCAGGCGGCGCCTCTTCTGAGCGACAGCCAGATGCAGAACCAGGAGCGCCAGAGGAGCAAACTAGCGGTGCTGATGCCGTTGATCATGATGCTGAAGACGGTGGTGCTGATGCCACCAATGATGGAGTCCACGACAACGGTGCTGATGCCGTTGTGATGACAGATGCAGACGGTGGTGCTGAAGCCACCATTTTGGATGATGGACCAGAGCGCGGTGCTGATGCCGCGAAGACAGGTGCTAGTGGTGGTGCTGAGGCCACCACATCCACTTTTGTTGAGCCATCTGTGATGTTGCCACATTTTGTATCTAGAGACTGTGGGAACAAAAACAAAAACAAAAATATGAATAAAGGAAAGGTTTCTGTTCAAATTGCGGATCCATATGTGTTGAATGATGATAATTGTATGGATTCTCCGTCTTCACAGGCACAGGGACCGATTCCTAGTCCTCCATCTGAGGAGGCCCCTACCATCCCCTTTCCCGAAACACTCCGCCGAGCGAAGGGGAACAAAAAAGAAAATCCAAAAAAGAGCCAACAGGTAGAGTTCGGCAACGAGATGATTGACAGATTTCATATTCAGCTGACTCTACGAGAAGCATTTGAGCATATCCCCTTCTTCAAGAAGAATCTGAAAGAGACAACTACTGTTCGAAGGAAGAAGAGGCACAGAGATCAAATCCATATGCTCACTCATAACACTTGCTGCGCCATTCAGAACACATTGCCAGCCAAGCAACCAGACGCAGGAGCTCCTTATGTCAGATGCGAGATTCAGGAGCAGCAGTTTGATCGCACTCTATTAGACAGCGGCTCTTCAATTAACCTCCTTCCGGCAGCCTTACTCAAGCAGTTCGAGTTTGGCCCTCTTCTTCGAAGCAGAACCGTCCTTCAGTTTGCTGATAGGTCGATTAAGAGGCCGAAGGGGTTATTGAAAGACGTGGTCGTTACCATTCAGGGCCTGAAATTCCCCGTGGACTTCGTCGTGTTGGACATGGAGATCCCTGAGTCGGTAACTGATGCCCCCATCATTCTCGGACGTCCATTCTTGGCCACAGCCAAGGCGGTGACCGACCATGATAGTGGGAAGGTATGCTTTCGCGTAGAGGGCGAAACCATACAAATAGAGACGATCGAAGAGATCAGAGCCAGAGAGTTAGAGTGCTCCGAGCAGTCCAGCGAAGCAGCGCAGATGACAGAGGAGGAGCTAGACATCCACCAGGTTTGTGATTTCGAGATGACTGATGATGAATCCAACTGGAAAGATCCTGTAGCACCGACCCTCGCCTTGCCTACAGATTCACTGTATCTCAAGCTCATGGCAGTCGAGAGCCGGGAGAGCACATCCCTGGATGAGGATATTTCTGAGGTTGACAGTGTTGTGATGAGTGGTGCTGAGGAATTCCAATCTTGCTCATCTTCTTCTGATCCCTCGGACTCAGACATTGACTGGGATGACTTTGATGATTACTTACCTTGTCTGATTCCTTCTGAGCCGACAGCCACGACAGAATGCGAGCCAGTGCAGTTTATTGATGATCCATCAGGCCGCCCGTCGTCAGAAATTCATGCAGAGCGAGAGTTCTCCCATGCAGACCTGGTCGCCTTTACACAGACATATCAAAAGCCAGATCTGCCACCTCCCAGTTGTCCAGAACGGAAACCTCTGCTGCAGTCAATGAAGTATAGATTCCTTGCTGGAGAGCCAGAAATGCACCCAGTCATTATCTCAGCAGATTTGACTGGAGAGCAAGAATCTCGTCTGATGGAGGTTCTTGAAAGAAACCGCAAGGCAATCGGTTGGAGTATAGCTGATCTCCAGGGGCTGAGCCCAAATCTTTGCTCTCACCACATTTATCTCGAGGATAACGCTAAGCCGTCGCGTGAGTTCCAACGACGGCTGAACCCGAATCTTCGAGACGTAGTTATGAAAGAAATTTCCAAGTGGTGGAGCGCCGATTTTATCTATCCCATCTCCGACTCCAAATGGGTTAGTCCACTCCATGTGGTACCCAAGAAGACGGGTATCACTACAGTTGTTAATGAGTCTGGAGAGGAGATCGCTACCAGAGTACCAACTTCTTGGAGGGTCTGTGTGGACTACAGACGATTGAATGAGGCCACCAAGAAGGATCACTTCCCGCTTCCCTTCATTGATCAGATTATCGAGCGGTTAGCTGGGAAGAGTCATTATTGTTTTCTTGATGGGTACTCTGGATACAATCAAGTGGCCATTGCGCCCGAAGACCAGGAGAAAACGACATTCACCTGTCCGTTTGGGACGTATGCTTTCAGACGGATGCCCTTTGGTCTATGTAACGCTCCGGCGACATTCCAAAGGTGTATGTTGTCCATCTTCTCGGACATGGTGGTGACTGTTTAGAGGTCTTCATGGATGACTTCTCGGTCTATGGCGACGGGTTCGACGCTTGTCTTGACTGCCTAGACCGTGTTCTCAAGCGCTGCATTGAGGTTAATCTTGTTTTATCCTGGGAGAAGAGTCATTTCATGACGACTCAAGGGACGGTCCTTGGTCATATTGTCTCCAACAGGGGCATGGAGGTCGATCCGGCTAAGGTGGATATCATCAGAAAACTCAATCCGCCGTCCAACTTACGTCAGTTACGGTCTTTTTTGGGGCATGTCGGTTTCTACCGACGGTTCATTCAGGACTTCAGCCGAATTGCCCGACCGCTCACTGACTTACTGACCAAAGACACCGAGTTTATTGTTAATGATAAGTGTCTTGAATCCTTTGAGACTCTCAAAAACATGGTTGTTTCAGCTCCTGTCCTTCAGCCACCCGATTGGTCTCTCCCATTCGAGATCATGACGGATGCTTCAGATTTTGCCGTTGGGGCTGTGCTTGGACAGAGGAGGGATGGATTACCTTTCGCCATTCACTACGCCAGCCGGACTTTGGATGCCGCGCAGTGGAATTACACTGTGACTAAGAAAGAGATGCTGGCCGTAGTTTTCGCTCTTGATAAGTATCGATCATATATTCTCGGATCTAGAGTTACCATTTACACTGATCACACCGCCATCCGGTACTTAATGGCTAAGAAGGATGCCAAAGCATGTCTTACTAGATGGATCCTTCTACTCCAGGAATTTGATATTGAGATTAAGGACAAGCCTGGAGTCAAGAATGTGGTGGCGGATCATCTCTCCAGATTGGAGAATCTTGAGGAATCTGAGCCCAGCGCACCTATCACTGAGACATTTCCAGATGAGGCGATCTTGGCGGTCACCTCACTCCCATGGTATGCTGACTTTGTAAACTATCTTGTTGCCAAGACAGTCCCTCAGGGTTGGCCCAGGCAGAAACTTGAGACCTTCCTAGCTAAGGCCAAGTTTTACCATTGGGAGGATCCCGTCCTTTATCATGAAGGAGGGGATAGTATCTGGAGGAGGTGCATTCCTCAGGAAGAGCAGCATAGCGTCCTCACATACTGCCACAAGCTTGAGGCAGGAGGACATCATTCTGGAAAAAGGACAGCACAGAAGGTGCTTCAATCCGGCCTATGGTGGCCTACTCTCTTCAAGGATTCTGATGAATTCGTGAAGAGATGTACTGACTGTCAGAAAATGGGAACCTGCGGACAGAGAGACATGATGCCCATGCAACCTATTCACTTCTGTGAGGTTTTTGATGCATGGGGGATTGATTTCATGGGCCCATTTCCTAAAAGTCAGGGATTCGAGCATATTTTGCTCGCTGTGGATTATGTCAGTCGATGGGTTGAGGCCATCCCCGCCCGAGCCGCAGATGCTAAAACCGTATGCAAATTTTTGAGGAAAAATATCATTTCACGGTTCGGAGTACCTAGAGTTTTGATTTCAGACGGGGGGTCTCACTTCATCAATGACAAAGTCAGGGCCCTTGCAGACGAGTTCGGCATTGACCATCAGGTTGCTACTCCTTATCACCCTCAGACTAATGGTCTTGCCGAAGTATCGAATAGGGGGATAAAGACTATCTTGCAGAAAGTTGTCCGCCCAGACCGAAAGGATTGGTCATAGCTTTTGGACTCGGTCTTGTGGGCTTATCGAACTTCTTTCAAGAATCCATTGGGGACATCTCCCTTTCGTCTCGTCTATGGCAAGCCGTGCCATTTGCCAGTGGAGATCAAGCATAAATCTTTTTGGGCAGTTACTGAGTTGCTTCTAGATCCCGAGAGTATAGGAGACCAGAGAAGAGCTGAATTGGCCGCCCTGGAAGAATTGAGAGATACAGCCTTTTCCAACAGCCTACAGTACAAAGAGAAAGTGAAGACATGGCATGATTCACATATCAGCCATAAACAGTTTGAGCCAGATCAGAGAGTATGGTTGTTTGATTCCAGGCTGAAATTATTCCCAGGGAAATTGCAGAGCAAGTGGAAAGGACCGTATGTGGTCAGGAAGGTACATGACAATGGCAGCATCGACATATCTGAACCGTCATCTTCCTCTACCTTCCGCGTCAATGGTCAACGCTTGAAACTATATCTTGATCATGATCCGCCGACCATTGACGTTGCCCCCATTCTTCTGGTATGAGATGTTCCCTTTGATTATCATCATCTACATCTCATACATGGTGATCAAATTCTATCTTCCGCTGTACAGATCCATCTGTTTATATCACTTTGTGTCTGTTGATTTATTTTCTTCTTTTCTTCTTTTCTTCTTCTATCCTCTTTATCTATCAAAAAGGTGTCGCCCTTGTAGACAGTTTTCCATACTTAGGACGTACTTTGTCCTAAGTATAGGGGGGTGTGCACCCCGAGTATTTTCATTCTTTGATCCTCTCCATTGTCTCCTCTTCTTGTCTATACTTAGGGATATCTTACCCTAAGTATAGGGGGAGACAATCCGAGTACGATCTGTTCATTCCCACCCTTGACCCTCCCTGCGTTGTGTACAGTCTGCTATACTTAGGATTATTTGATCCTAAGTATAGGGGGGACGGTCAACTTCTCATTCGTTTGATTCATTTATTCTTTATTATTTAGACTTGTCTATACTTAGTACGAGTTATGTCTTCTCTTTTCTCTCCGATCTATGAGGACATAGCTCAAGCTAAGTATAGGGGGGTCGTATATACTACGTATATACTTTAGCCATAACTCGTACTTTCGTATTTTCCTAATAATATGGCTAAAAATTCATTAAAATTCTTTAAAATCCATAAAAAAATTCTTAATAAAAAGATGTGATTATTCCTCAAATTCTTTTTGTAGTTACTGATTAATAAATCAGGTGAAAATGTTTTTGCAAAATGTTTGAAAAATAGTTTGAAAATCTTTGTGTACATCTATTGAAAACTATTTTGAAAATATTTTGTTTCGTGTTTTCAACCTGTATGTTTGCAAAACTTATTTTCTTTGTGTGAAATAAAATGTTTGAAAAATGATTTGCAAATGGTTTGAAAAATGGTTGCAAAAACGATTTGAAAAACCTATATATACTGTTTTGAAAGCCTTTGCAAAATGATTTTCAAATGTGTGTAAAATGTTTGTAAAAATTATTTTGGACTATAGTTTTCAAAAATTGTGTGAAAAATTGTTTTCAAATAAGTTTGAGGAATATTCGCATCATACCGAAATCCACTATATGTATATATGTATAAAATTGATCACTTACCCTGTAAATTCTTAAAATCCATTTCTTACAAATATAAGAAGCACTCCCGTGTACATATTTTCACCTTGTTTTCAGCCAAAATCTTTTTGTTTTCAAAAATTCCCAAAAACATTTGCAAAATTAAAACCCAAAAACATTTGAAAAATCTTTTTGAAAATACAAAAAAATGCATTTGCATCATCATCATCATCATCTTTTCAAAAATCCATAAAAAATTCAAAATTGCATCACAAAAATATTTTCGCATTGCATAGCATTCGCATTTTTCGGATTGAGTTTGATAGTTGAACAAGTCTAAGTAAAATCCGGAGATTGGAGCTTGATTGGACCTTATAATCTACCTAATAACAGGAACCTTATAGGAACTGGGTTTGAGGTACTTCATGTCTAGTTGACTTAATTCTTTGAGGATCACGGGACTTGGTTCAATGGATTCTTGATTGCCTAAGTAGAGTATTTTGGAGCACACGCACGACTCTTGTTGATAATGACCTAACTTGGACACCTGCACCTTTCACATGGCTCAACTCAGTTGGAGTGGTGAGGGGATTGGATTTGCCGGTATGAGACGCATACAAGTGGAAACATTTGTCCTCCTCTAGGGAGGGAAGTGCACCCCAACCCGTCCAGTGATTAGGAAGTCTAAAGACAGGAGGCCGTGGGTTGCGATAAAACTTCAAAAGAGGGATAGTCTACTGGCTCAAGAGGAAAAACTCCTTATGTAAATGCTGCTGTGAATAGTATTCAAAAAAAAAATGTTCAGGCATGTACAAAAATAAAAAGCCTGCAAGTATATACAAAGTCAATAAGCAAGCTTGAGTTCCAAAGTCATATCATGTGAGCCTGCAGCAGGATGACTTGACTACACTGGTCTTGCATCCAAGGATAGGTAGCTACACTGGCTACCGTCCATTCTTCTCTTCACCCCCTCCTCTTGAGCTGGTTGCCACTTGAACTTAGAAGGGAATACCCCGCTCCTCGAGGATGGAGTTGCTGGATTGGGGAATCATTGGGTTGTCATACTGGAGAAGTCAGTTTCTTTGTCATTCTAGTTGGGGAGAGCCACCATCACTTACACTGTACAAGTCAGATTCATAGTCGTAAGGGTTTGCGTATGAATTGAAATATTTCTGACCTGGCTATTAAGGAGACTTGGACAGAGTTTTGGGATTCTCAAGGACTGTTGGACTTCAAACACGATTCTCACTAAGGTTCCGCCCGCACTAAAATTCCAAAGGTCCGACTTAAGCTCCAAACTTTGATTTTGCGAAGGCAAGTTTGATCATTAAATTAAATCCAAGTTCTTCTTTTTCTTTTCTTTCTGTTTCTTTTTGCACTTATTGCATAAGTGTTTGCTAGGGACTAGCAAAGGTAAAGTATAGGGGGATGATGAATCCACATTTCATCATCTTTATTCTATCATTTTGGCACCAAAAACCCTAGCAAATGCCTGTAAATAGCCTTAAATCAAGCATCTTAGCATTCATGCATGTGCATCTAAACAGTGTGTAAATTACTGTAATTAAGGCCAAAATTATAGAATAAATAAAGAAAAGAAAAAGAATAAAATATTGTAAATATTTTATGACCCAAAACCCCCGAGACCTAGGTATCTTGATGGATAGGTCGACAAGGAATAAAGTAGGGGGAGATAAGGTCAGAAATACAGTCAAAATACCTATTCATTCTATTCATTTCTTTATTCATTTTGGGACCTATTTTTGGTTCCACTTTTTATACATCAAATAAAGAAACTTTGTACATGAAAGTTGTAGATAATTTTATAAAGAAAAATACAAAATTGATTTCACAGAAAAATAATGCACAGATAAAAAGTTATGGTCTGAATAAAAATCCAGAATGCCAACTTCCCAGACCCGTATCTCACAAATAAAAACTCCAAATGCAGCGTACTCACCTTTAATTGTATATAGAAGAAAATAATCTATCCAATGGTGGTGGTTTCGCATTTGGCGGAGCTACGGTTTGAAAGTTGACTTTTGGACCCTCATTGTATACTTGTACATATTAAAATATTCAATTTATTCTTTATTTATTATTTTTATAATTTGATATTTTTATAATGTTGTAAATAATACTTATAGTAATTATGTATATTAAAATCAGAATAAAAACATCATTAAAATTCAAATAAAAATACGTATATATATTTGATACATAGGTATTATACATATACTTATACCTATATAAAATACCTTTATACTTTATTTAATATACAAAACAACTCAGAAAAATAAAATAAAAATATATTTATGTATATAAAAGTATGTTATAATGTTATAAAATACTAAATAAAAATAATAAAAATAAAATACCAAAATAAAAATAAAAATATCAAAATACATAGGTATTATACCTATATAGGGTTAAAAAGGTAACTTGTAAAAATTTAAGTCATAAAAATAAATAAAAATCAGAATTAAATACTACATAAAATTTTGAGCATTTTTTATTTTATAACTTTTATTTAATTCGGCCATTTATTATTTTAAATTGAATTAACAAAAGTTTTTTTTGGGTTTTTCCTGGTTGGTCCACGTGGACCAACCAGGGGGCGGTCTCAGTTGACTCAGGTCAACTGCCTGCCCTACACCATGTAGCCTTTGTCAGAACTGCTTTTGACCCCATCTTCTCCATTTTTTCGAGGCACGAGCTTTCATCCTTTCGACTTGATTTCTTCTGAGATCCTCTTCCTCGTTCATCCCTCTTGCCCGCCAAGTGATTACATCGGGCTGTGCATCAATGGGGTGCTCCAGGCCCCTCGTTCTTTCAACCCCCCTCGTCAACCATACTTAAGCTCCACCTTGACCTCCTTTTGAATTTGAACCGCAATTCATCCAGTTCCTTCCCCCCTTGGAGTCGCTCCAGCAACGTGGAGGTGACAGCTCCAGGTCGGCACCTTCGAGGAGGCGGAGTCAAGCGAGCTGGGCGTGTTCCACCACCACCTCCGGCGGGTACCCCCGTGAGGTATTCACCCTCTGGCCCTTGTCCATCGAGGCTGCCATTCGTCCCATTTTCATCCCTATCTTATTCCTGTTAACATTAGGATCATTTCGCCCTTCACTCCGCGTTGAATCGATCACTTCATCACCTAATCGATCACCTCGTCGGAGCGCAACTCCGGCGAGTCCCTATCTCGCCTCCCCGTCCATTTCGAGAGCCACCCGAGGTCGAGGCATTTTGCCCTCGACCTCCCTAACTTTTTGGTGCAGGTACTGAAGCCCATCGAAGTGTCTGGAGCGATTTTTCTCTCTCGCCGGAGCACCTGGGGCCTTGCAGCTCCGCCACTGCCGTGTGAGAGCACCGGCGAACGCCGGTGGCTTTTGAGGCTTCCAGACGTCAGCCGACACCTGCAGGAGCGTCCTCGACCGGTTTGCAAGCCCGATCGTCGCCGTAGCTGGACGGAGGAGCTCGGAGA
The DNA here is from genome assembly GCA_037367405.1 of Ottelia alismoides. NCBI lineage: Eukaryota > Viridiplantae > Streptophyta > Magnoliopsida > Alismatales > Hydrocharitaceae > Ottelia > Ottelia alismoides. The sequence goes on from JAZKJV010000098.1 coordinate 774,776, forward strand.
AGTTCGCCCAACCGGAGCTCCTCCGTGTTCTTCCCTCTACCTCCGGGACCGTCGGATCAACGAGGAGCGCCCAGATCTTGCTGCAGCCGTTGGATCTCCCCACGTGCCCACCGTCCGATCATCGGGGGAGCTCTAATCTCAGCCGCACGAGCCAACCGTCATCGGCGCCCGAGGAGCGGACACGTGGATAAGTGACGTACCCCAGCCGTCCGATCGCGCCTAGCGGGGGTTATTTTGCACGATACCCCTGCTATTTTTGTATTTTATATTAGCAACTCAAACATTCATCTGTAACGTTATTAGTTTTGTAATATTTATGTTTAGGCCCAGAACTTTCCTGTATTTACAAACAGCCCCCTCGCCACGTCACCTCACGTGACTAGTTCACGTGAGGGGGTGGGCATTTTGCGAGGCTACCCTCGGTTGTTTACTTATTTTGTTTTAGTATTGAAATTTGCATATTACGTGTAAACTTTTTGGTCATTTTGCAAGTGGGCCCCCAGGTGTTGAAAAATTGCATTTTAGCCCTCGCCAGGCGCGTGCAAGTCACGCGCCCTGGTGGGTAAATTTCTAGGAGGCCCAAGCGTTTCTTGTAATTGCATTTTAGTGCGAAAAATTAAATATTCAGTGTATATTTTTGTGGAAAATTGCATGTACGCCCTTGGATGTTTTGTAAATTGCATTTATACCCCTGCCAGGACTGTTTAATGTTTGGATGCTTGTTGTATTTATTTGAAATATCATTTTAAGTCCAAAAATTCCACAAAAATAGACTAAAGCAACTGGACACGTTTACTGTCACGCCACCTATTTAGTTTTTGATTTTATTTTATTTTTATATTTATTAAAAATCAAAAACATCTCTTTTGTGCACTGTCTAGTTTAGAAAATACCAAAAAAATATCAAAACACCTCTAAAAATTCCAAAACAATTACCTAGTGTCTATTTTATCATCTTTTAGTGTCAGTCCAAAAACCATTAAAAATCTCAAAAGAAAAACACTAAAAATTTAAAAACACTCAAAAACTTCAAAAAAATATATAAAATAGTAGAAAAATCCAAAAAATACAAACTCAGCTTCTGTTTGTTCCTAATTTTGTTCTTTTTATTTGAAAAATAGTGTGAAAATTTTTAGCTACTGGTTGCTATTTTTAAATTGCATCTTATTCACAGCCAACCCTATTTCCACTGTTTAGCCTTATTTCAGTATTTAAAAATACCAAAAACACCTTGAAAAATCCCCAAAAATCACAAAAACAGTAAAAAATTATAAAAATGCCAAAAACATTTTATTTCTGAACTTTTGAGTATTTTTGCACATTTTTATAAATATTTTAGCTTGCCTTTCTTTATATTGTCTTTATTCTCCAATATTGAAAAAGAATTAAAAAAAATATAAATTATAAAATATAAAAATCAGAAAATCAAAAATCAAAATACAAAATTAAAAATTAAACAAAATAAAAAAAATCAAAATTAAAAACCCACAAAAATTGCTTTGTTCTCTTGCTTAGTGTAGACACATCACACTTCACACACTCTCACTTGAGCACAATTTTTGTGAATTACCCTGCTTGCTCCCTGTGTTCGAACTCTCTACATACTTGCACCTATACATCTTTTATGTAGAGTTAAAAATAAATTTTAACTCCGCATTAGTTCTAATTGATTGATCTTAGTGTGGGTTAATTGTTGATTAATTTCGGAATTTGTGTGGTCAAACACCGACTGTTGACTCGCCTTGTGAGTCGATATAACCGCATCGAATTTCGAGATTATCATTACCCCAGAAGCGAGGTAATTGACTATGTCAGCATACCAAGGAAGAGAATCCACTGCTAAGATGGCTTCGTCAGGAAAGGTTTTTGTGATAGGTGCACTGTTCAGAGGAGGCTCTTGTTGCTCAATTCTGGAGAGATGATCTGCTACCACATTCTGAACTCCAGGTTTGTCCTTAATTTCCAAATCAAATTCCTAGAGGAGAAGGATCCATCGAATCAGTCTCGGCTTGGCATCCTTCTTCTGCTGTAGGTACCGGACTGTGAAAATTGTGACTTTCGATCCAAGCAAATAGGATCTGAACTTCTCGAGAGCGAAAACCACAGCCATCAACTCTTTCTCTGTCACTGTATAATTTCTCTGTGCTTCGTCTAATGTTCTGTTGGCATAGTGAATGGCATAGGGCGCTTTGTCTATCCTCTGCCCAAGAACAACCCTGACTGCAAAGTCTGATGCATCGGTCATTATCTCAAAGGGAAGAGTTCAGTCGGGCGGCTGTAAGATTGGAGCCTGAGTAGTAAGCTCCTTCAGCTGATTGAAAGCAAGAAGAACCTGCTGATCTACATTGAACTCGGTCTCCTTGCACAAAAGTTCTGTCAAAGGTCGGGTAATGCGGCTGAAATCTTTGATAAATCTTCTGTAGAATCCCACATGCCCCAAGAATGACCTTACATTCTTTACTGATTGAGGTGGCTGGAGATTTGAAATGACATCCACCTTTGCCGGGGTCGACTTCCATGCCACGTTTGGAAACGACGTGACCCAGCACGATACCTTCTGTGACCATAAAGTGGCTCTTTTCCCATGAAAGCACTAAATTGACCTCCCGGCATTTCTGAAGCACTCTGTCTAGGTGCTCAAGACAAGAATCAAAACTATCACCATAGACAGAGTAGTCGTCCATAAACACCTCGAGAAAACTTCCTACCATCTCGGCGAAGACTGCTAACATGCATCTTTGGAAGGTTGCAGGTGCATTGCATAATCCAAAGGGCATTCGCTTGAAGGCTTAGGTGCCGAACGGGCAAGTGAAGGTAGTCTTCTCTTGATCTTCCGGGGCGATTGCCACTTGTTGTACCCGGAATACCCATCCAGAAAGCAGAAGAACTCCTTGCCTGCTAGTCTTTCCAAAACTTGATCAATGAATGGCAAGGGGAAGTGGTCCTTCTTAGTTGCTGCATTGAGACGGCGGTAGTCAACACACACCCGCCAGGATGTTGGTACCCGAGTGGAAATTTCCTCTCCTTTTTCATTTATAACCACGGTAAGCCTGGAATTCTTTAGAACTATGTGCAGTGGGCTTACCCATTTTTGAGTCGGAGATGGGATAGATGAAGCCTGCATCACACTATTTCATTATCTCTTTCATGACGACGTCCCTGAGGTTAGGATTTAACCTTCTTTGGAATTCGCAGGACGGCTTGGCATCTTCTTCCAGATAGATGCGGTGTGAACACAAAGCTGGATTTATCCCTCGGAGATCTGATACGCTCCAACCAAGTGCCTTACGGTTCTTTTCTAGAACCTCGAGAAGACGAGATTCCTGATCCGAAGTCAGTCTGCTGATGATGATGACCGGTACATTTGTTCTTCACCCGCAAGGAAAGCATACTTCAGGCCTGCAGGAAGTGGCTTGAGTTCTGGTTTTGACCTGTCCACTTTATCGGTCACTTCAAATACTATGCTGGTAGTGGGATGTACTTCTTTGAGGGATTCACCATCCTCATCATTCTGTTGAGATCACGGGGATGTGACGAATGGTTCTGCCCTAAGCTGATCATGTTGGGTTTGGAGTGAATGCTCAAAAAGATGCGCCTGCATCTGAGAATCTGTCTCCCAAGAGTCATCGGAGCATAAGCTAACTGCTCTTTCCAAGTCCTCCTCAAGAGTGAGGATTTCTCGAGTCCATGAATCGTCCAATGATAAAGCTGAGTCTCTGATCGCTGCAATAAAGTCACAGTCTTCTTCGGACGCTGCCTGACTCTCATCAGTTGTGGCATTCGGCTCTCTGCTCATGTTTATAGTGAGTTGCTGGGTGTTCGAGCTGAAAGTAATCTTGCCAGACCCGTAATCAACCACGGCACCTGAAGTACGAAGGAATGGTCGGCCAAGGATGATAGGAGTCTGGAGCAAGGGTGTAGGTGAGTCCATATCAAGGACTACAAAATCAGCTTGGAAATTTCATCTCCTGCACTTTAACTACGACGTCTTCCAAAAGACCCTCAGGGCCGCTTGACGGATCGGTCAGCGAACTGAAGGATCATGCGTGTCTTCTTGAGCGGACCTAGCCCGAATTCTTGGATTATGGATGAGGGCAGAAGGTTGATGGAAGACCCACTGTCAAGGAGAGTACGCTCGAAGACCTGATCAAAAATCTCACAACTGATTAGAGGTTCTCATGTGTCTTGTTTCTTCTGCGGGAGGTTGCTGATAGCTGCAACAGTGGCCATGGAGAGAACGCGTTTTCTACATCTCGGCGTATGTTTTCTTGAGCTGGGCGATGCCTGTTAGTACATGCCTCCTTCAGTCCTTTCTTCACAGCTGGCATGTATTCCACGTCCTTCAACAAAGGAATCTCAACAGTCAACCTGTCTAATATTTCCACAACTCCTGGATCAGACAATGCTTTTTTTTGTTTTGCATTTTTTTTGGATTTTTGTATTGCATGAGGAAAAGGAATATTTACATCACTGGCAGGAAAATTAGAGTTCTTATTTACATCAGAATCATCGCCCATCAAATGCTGTACATCCGGACTACAAAAAGGTATACAAACTGTATCTTGGCATACTGGTGCTGCAGGGCGAGCAAAAAGAGTAGCGTCTGCTCCGTCGGCTGGCGAGGGATCGGGTTCTGCTGGCGGTTCCTCCAATGCTGGCGCGGCTTCGCTTCAGCTGCAAGCTTCTTTTTGTTGTTTTTGATTTTGCTGATTTTTTTGTGTTTTTAGCTGGGGATGCTGCAAATGCACGACGGCTGGACTGGCTTCCCCTTCTTCCTCCTCCTCACCCGCCCCTGTAGCTGGTACGGCTGATGCGGAAGATGACGATCCACCTGTTTCTTTATTCACCCCACTCTTGGTAGCAGGCGGAGGCAAAGCCCTACCGCTCCTGAGAGTAACAGCATTAGAATAAACAGTAATATCATTTTTAGACACGGACAGGACATCACATTCTACTTGCTCTTTCTTTTTAAAGTTATTGGGGTTGGCTTCAACCTGAGCTGCAATTGTGGTTCAAGTGGCGGTCAGGTCGTCAAGCCACTTGGTCATTTCCGCCATCCCTTTGACGAGTTGGGCAAGGCAATCCATGGTAGGGTTCACAGGGGACGCTTCAGTAGGTTCAGTGTGCAGACCACGCTGCTGTTGGATGGATGGGTGCGGAGGTTGTTGCTGGTGGTGCTGGGGTGGTGCAGGAAGTTGAAGTTGTTGATACGGGGGAGGAGGATACTGCTGATATTACGGAGGTGGGGAAGCCGCATACTGATGAAACGGTTGTGGATGGCGGTACTGCGGCTACTGGTACGACTGATTCTGCCTCCATTGATGTGCAAACTGGGGAGGCTACTGATACTGCTGGTGAGGCTGAGAGGACTGTCCAAAGCGACAACCCTGAGGTTGGTGGTATTGCCGGTTGGCAAGTGGCTGACCCTGGGGTTGTCCCATAGGACGGGTCAGTTGTGCATCATTGGTCCATACCCCGTTCACTTCCTGAATCAGGGGTGGTGGTGGGAAGACTGGATCAGGTCCTGGAAGGAACTCTGGCTGGTACACAACCATCTGCTGCTGCGGCTGGCCCTGGTCGGATGCCTGCACGTAGTACACGTGCTGGACTGCCGGTGGCTGCTGGCTCGGCTGAGGCTGATGCTGCGGTTGCTGCTCGTCCTTCTTCTCAGCTGGAGCGTCTGATGGTGTTGCCGACTAAACAGAATTGATGGTGCCCACCAATAGTTCAAGGTACTTGTTGATCTGATCAAGCTTGTCTAAGTTCTGGGTCCTCTTCTCGATCACAGCGAGTTTCTCAAGATCCTGTGATCTCTTCTCAATGATGTCAACTTTGGAGAGATGGCCCCCGATGATACTGAGGTTGGAGCTCTCATCTCTCTCTGCCTCCTTGGAAGCTGCCATGTGTACTTGTTTCTGGAGGATCTGGGGCTGCTTCTGATACGCCTTGGATGAAGAGAGGGCGGCCTCTCCTTCGGCCATTTCTTCGAATATCTGCCAGACTACGTCTTCATCCTTATTGAAGTGCGAACCCCCACAGGCTGCGTCAACGAGCCTTTGGCTCTCAAAGTTCAGTCCCCCAAAGAAATGCTGGACCAAGCTGGTCTTGGGAATCTCATGATGGGGACACTTCTCTTGCAGATCAGTGAATCTCTCCCAGGCTTCGTGTACTGACTCATGGGCTCTTTGGGAGAAATTACTGATTCGGGCTCGCATCTGGTTGAGCCAACCAAGAGGGTAATACTTATGCAGGAAGGCTGACTTCATCTCCTCCCAGGTCGTCACAACCTTCCCCAGATGGTTGACCCAATAAAGGGCCTTATCTTGTAAGCTGAATGGGAACGCCAACATCTTGACAACGTCCAGAGGGACATTCGGGTAGTGGGTGGTGCGGCAAATGCGAGTGAACTGCTGCAGGTGGATGTACGGCTCTTCATTAGTGTTTCCATGGAATGCAGGAAGAAGAGCAATGAACTGGGGTTTCAGCTCAAAGTGAGCGTGTACCGGTGGAATGAGGATCCACTCGGTCATTTGGCTGTCTCCCGGATTGTATGTATCTTTAAGTGTCTGCTTTGGTGGTGATGGGAATTCTGGATCATCATTGTTATCACCACCACCACCACCTCCACCTCTACCTCCTCTGCCTCTGCCTCCTCCTCCATCGTCTCGGTTCATCATATCATTCAACATATCCTGGAATGTTGTCTATGTGAGGGCCTGCTCGGTCAGCTGTTGTTGGATGGCCTGGATAGACGCTAGTAGTTGTGCAATGACTTGATTCTGATTTGGCATATGTCCCTCTGGTTGGGGCGGCTGCTGACCCTTGCCCTTTCCTCCGAGAGCCATGTCTGGGTCTGAGTCGGACGAAATGAACTCCGGAGTAGTCTCCAGGGCTCGCACTGTCTTTTATCTATAGAATGAGAGAGTCCTGATCAGACCACTTGCAATATTATTCAGCTGTCATGATAGAGCTGCAATTCGGGTCAACCCCAGCATGTTGTGAACGGAAAAGGATGTGGACTGTAATCGACTTCCATTCACAACGGTGAAGGTGGGACAAAGGTGATCCTAGTTTATTGGGTGGCCAAGAGAAAGGTAGAAAATGAGGAGTCTGGAGATCGATCCGCAAAGTCCAGATTAGGTTCTCGGGAATCACCCCGAATTTATTGGCGGAGTTGAGTTCATGGAATCGATGTGGGTGTCGGCAAGGTCCCGACGGAAACCATCCATGAATCAGCTTCGCGAAGCTCAAGAGGACTGGATGTTGGAAGAAAGATACGACGGTCAATGAGGAATAAAAAGGAGTGCAAAATAGTAGAGAGGCTCGGCTGAGCGGGGTGGTCAAAGGAGAATGACACAACAAAATGTGCGCAAAGGCGCGATACTCGATCTTTGAACCTTAATCTAGATCCATACAAACGCAATACAAAATTGGGTTCGCCAACTCACGCCATGTGAGCCGTAAGAGCTCGTCTATTTATTATCTTTTCATTTTTAGAGTTGTTATTTCAGGCATATCTTGTAACAAGTCCTTAGTACGCTACCCTATAGGAGAGAGAGTACTGCCAGAAGAGTATCTCGTACTTGTCCTCCTCCTGTGTAACATGTAGTCTGTACTTTTTGGAGTCCTTGTAACCCTTCCTGGATCCCTACTCAGCTAAAGAAATAGAGAGAGGAAGCCGATAGGCGAAACCAATACTTCGGTTCTCGCTCGCAACGGAAGCAACCGTGGGCGTGCAAGAACCTACTCGGACGCAGGACGATGAGACAGACACCCCCGTGAAGGCGTGGCCTATGCTCAATACTTCGGACAGGGTCGATGCTCTACACAATAGAGAGTCGTCATTGGTGACCAAGTCATACTCGCCTACGTACGATATAAGCGTCATTACTTCGGAAATCCATGCAATACACAAGGCAGTTGCAGACTGGGTTTTTGGCTTTAATCCTTAGGGGGTCGCACTCGCTCAAGGGAGTAGGGTTTTGGTCCCCCTCCAAGGTACCTGAAAACAATGAGGACTTTATGAACCCGGTACAATGATAGTCCATTACAGATTTTAATTAAGGTCAAAGTTTATTTAGCAGTCCCCTTGTTTTAATTTTTTGGGTTTTCACTTTTTTTGAGTCTGTTTTCATACCAGCGCCTACCGTTGTTGTAGATTTTCATTTAAGTCCTAGGTGCTCAAAATCAGAGGGAGATAGCGGAAAAGCTGTGCAAGTGGTTCCATGATGGAAATCTCACCATTGAACCGAATGATACATGCTGATTTAAAAGACTTACAGTGCATCCCAGCTCTCTCCATGCGGTATGCAAAACGTAATTTTTAAACCTATCTACATGTCGGTATGCAAGGCACAAAATCGCCCTAAACATTAGCTGCTATTAGCGTGAAGAACCAAAAGTCGCTCATTCATCTCTAGCCCAAAAGGTCCGGTCTTGGCTCACCCCTCCTCTGCTCAACACACTTGAGTTTAGGAGAAAGCGCTTTGCGGGGCTCGCTGTGGCACAAGGGCTAAGAGACAAATGAACGGCTTGTTTAAGTTTGACTAGATCCATACGAAGTAGACTATAGGAACATGCATTCTTATTAGTGTTTGGACCTAGCTACCGAGTCAAGCAACCTATGTCTAGGGGGCTCCAAGCACACAAAACAAAGTAAAATAAAGGCGGAAAGCTCAGGACTTTGGAAAACAAAGAAAAGAAAGCGATGAAAACTCGGAAAACCGCGATGAGGCCCCCAGGTGAACAATCACCCGGGCACTGGACCTCATTGTGAAGAGTAGAGTCTTGTTTAATTATTACATGCCAAAATTGTCTCTCTCTCACCTTAAATTACAAAAATGATCCTAAGTGCTCTAGTCCTATCTAATCCCCATCTCTTTGCTTCCTTGATGCTCTCTCCAGTTGGTCATGAGGTGAAGACCAACCTCCTCCAAGCTCGACTGCCTTGGCTCCCTAAGAAACCATCCTCACGCGGCGGGCCCTCGCATCAAAGTCACAAAAAGATTGAATTAGTATAGCTCAATCAATTAAAATAGAGCAGATAAGAAATTAATCACAATAAATAAATCAATCAATAGAGCATTGTGATCAATGATAATAGAAATAGCTGCTCACAAAATAAATGTTGAATCAAAAAATTTTTACACAAGAATGACAAAATAAAGTAGGCTATGCTCATTGCTCCCCGGCAACGGCGCCATCTGATAACCGGCATTTTGCGAGGGTCTCAATAATATGTATATAGTGTCGCTGAGGCGACCGCTCACAGAATGTCATGTTGATCAGCAATTAACCCACATAAAAGAATGAATCAATAGAGTCCCAAAATTGTGAATTGACATTTATTACTCTACCACAAAATACATAGTGAGCAAGCATGTAGAGGTCGAACCACAGAGAGCAATACAAAAATGCAATAGCCTATGATGTGCATGTACAACAGAGTCATCCATGTGTGAAGTCTATTTTTGTAGGTTTTTATTATATATATATATATATTATATTATATTTTTATAATATATACTTATATCTATATTCATGTAATATATATATATTATAGAATATAAATAAATATATATAAAAATAAATACCCATAGAGGGTATGTATAAAGCATTATATCCATATAGATATATATATATATGTAGATATAAATATTTATATATATACTCTTTTTTATATATTTTTAGATTTTTCAATAGTAATAAATATGTATATATATAGATATATTTTTTTTGTTTTTTTTAATTTTCTTTTTTCCAATAAGGGAATATATATATAGAATGTAGAGAGAGGAAGGATACAATATTTATGAAAATAGTCAAAAATTCAGAAATAATTTTTTTTGGTATTTTCATGATATTTTACTGTTTTTGTGATTTTTGGGTATTTTTCAAAATATTTTTAGTATTTTTAAATAGTAGAATAAAGCAAAACAGTGAAATAGCTACTGGCTGGGGGTAAAATGGGAATTATAAATATCACACAACCACAAAAATTTTCCAAATCATTTTTAAAGTAAAGAGGATAAAATATATGAACTACAAAAATTGAATTTGCAATTTTGGGTGTTTTCTAGAATTTTTTTATATTTTTCAGATGTTTTCAAGTATTTTTTAATTTTTAAGGTTTCTCTTTTGAGATTTTTAATGATTTTTGGTCTGACACTAAAATAAGTTAAAATAGGCATTGGGTAATTTTTTTGGAATTTTTAGAGGCGTTTTACTATTTTTTTTAGAATTTTCTAAGTTAGACAGTAAATAAAATGTATTTTTTATTTTTAATAAATGCAAAAATGCAACAAAATTACAAACTAAAAATATGGCGCGCACGAGAAAGCTAACAAGAGCTCATATCCATTTTTGCAAAATTTTTCAAGTTAATATGAGGCATGGAATAAATGGACAAAGCATACAAAAATAAAACAGCCTGGCAGGGGTATTTTTGCGAATAAAATATTTCTCAGGGGCGTCCATGCAAAAATTACTACAGAAATAAACATTTACTTTTATTTTTGGGGTTATTTTACAATTAACAAAACCCGCCAGAGTTAAAGTGCAAAAATCACACGCCTCACGTGGGACTTCACGTGAGGCGCGGAGGGACCAAACTGCAAATATAAAAACCATAGGGGGCCTACTGCAAATATTACAATTTATTTACAACGTGAAGTTTTATTTTTGGCAATAAAAATTTAAATACAAAAAGGTGGGGGATATGTCTGAAATTTACCCCTAAAGGCGCGCGATCCAACGGCGTCGATCACTTCACTTAGCCACGCGTCGCGCATCTGACAGTGGATACCGGTTCGCCGATGAAGGCTTCTGATTAAATCCGCCTCGTGGATCGGACGGTGGTGGATGGGCTTCATCTGACGGTTGACGTTCAATCTGGGTCGTGCCTCCTGATCGGACGGCGATGGAGGTGTCTGGAGGAACAGGGAAGAAGCTCGCCCCCGGCGAGCTTCGATCGTGAAGCTTGGGCTCCTCCGGGCATCTCCCTCGCATCTGAGATGGTCTGGACGTAGCTGGAGGTCTTCCACGTCTATTGATGGTCTCGCCATGGCTCCTGGAGGTCCGAAGAGCTCGGACGAGGTCGATGAAGGACGGGACCTCCAGGAACCTCTTCCTGGTTTGAAACGAGCCCAGATGGGCTCCTTTCTTCGCTGGACCTGCATAGGAAGAACCGGGGGAGCGAGGACTATTTCCTCGACCCCAGGTTTTGAAGCTCTGCAGAAAGGTGAGGTGTGGCAGAGGAGCTCCGGCGAGAAGCGGAAGTGGAGCTCCGATTCGCAAGGACAAAGGGTCCTTGGTTGATCAAGGGCGGTTGATAGATGGAGAACGCGATGGGAAACGGGGTGAGAGGTGATAGGCGGTCGGTTACGGTACTTCAATTTTTGGATTTTAAGCTAAGCTGATTAACTAAAGACTAAACTAATAACAGGAATCAAAAGCTAACACTAAAATCTACCTAAAATGCGATAAAGGAGCAGCTCTTATACCTGGGGGCCACCAGGGAGTAGGACGGACGCCGGAGCTCCGCCGCGTCAAAATCTTCCCTCCTCCGGCCGATTCGAGATGCTGGAACACTCCCCCTGTCATGAGGAACCTCTCGGGATCGAAATCAGGGTTTTTGGGTGGATTAAATTGGCCAAATTTGAGGAGGGGGCGAAGCTCCTTATTTATAGACATTGGCCTGGAGCCTTATTGACCGACGTTTATTGGTTAATTCAATGAGTATCGAGTTGATTTAAGATATCGGCGGGTATCAGTAATCATCAGAGATTATTTCTTGTGAAGAAAGCGAGCTCGATCGATGGACGAGATGGCCGTAAAAAAAGGAAGAAATCCATGGAAAAGACAGCTCAGAGACGCCAGGTCCCAGATGGGACAGTTGACCGGGCGGTCAACAAGGGCTGGCGCCCCATTGGTCCACCTCGGCCGCTAGAAGACCAAATAGGAAACCTTATTCTAAAATGATTTATTTGGCTTAGTAAACGATTTTATTAGAATTTTCCTATAAAATAAAAAATGTGTATTATTTCATGTAGTATTTATTTATTATTTTTATTTAATTTTTCGAAGTGTTTATTATAGTTTTATTTTAATAATGTGTATATGCATGTATTTACATGTATTTTGTGTATTTTATTTTTATTTTGTTTATTTTATTTAATTATTTTATTGTCTTATTTTTAAATTTATAATTTATTTTTGTGAGTGTGAGGGTATTTTTATTTAATTTTTATGAGTTTATTTTCATTTTTAAATAAATAGGTATATGTATATGTAGGTATACTTATAGGTCTTTTACCTATATATTATATCTACTTTATTTATTTAATGTATTTTCTTGGTTTTTATTTTGAATTTGTATTTTTAATAAGTTATGTATAATATTTACATTATTATAAAAATATAGATGACTAAAGAATAAAATAATTAAATCCCCTTTTATTTATGTACATACTCTTCATAGGTATTTTACCTATGTATTACATCAGCTTATTTTATTTTACAAATTCATTTTGGCTTTCTTTTAGTTTTAATATGTACATGTATTGAATACATTATTTACAAAATTCTAAAAATATAATTGTATAAAAATAATGGACAATGAATAAATTGAATATTTTAATCAGGCAGGCTGCACAATGAGGGCCAAAAACCTAACTTTTGCAGATGGACTCCAAAAATTATGAAACCAATTTTATTAAATAGTTCTTGGAAAGCTATATGGTGAGTTTGGGTGATTTGGAGTTTTTATTTGCAAGATATGGGTTTGTGAAGTTGAGATTTTGGCTTTTTATTCTGTGTATAAAATGTACACTGAGTATTATTTTTACACAAACTCAATTTTGTATTTTTATTTACATTATTATCTACAACTTTTATGTAAAAAGTTTCTTTATTTGATGAATAAATAATTATGTACAAATAGGTGTCAAAATTGCATAAATAGATGCATAAATAAATGAGGTGTTTATTGTACACTGACCCTTATCTCCCCCTACTTTATTCCTTGTCGACCAATTCCATACTGGCCATGGTCTCGGGGTTTGGGTCATAAAATATCTGCAATATTTTATTCCTTTCTCTTTTCTTCTCTTTATTCTATAATTTTGGCATTAAAAACCTTATTTAATGTATAATTAATACAATGAATCATGAATGCTATTATGTACAAGTTGATGCTTTTTACATGCATTTGCTGGGGTTTTTGAGGCCAAAATGATAGAATAAAGGTGATGAAATGGAGATTCATCACCCCCTATACTTGCCATTGCTAGTCCCTAGCAAATACTTATGCAATAAGTACAAAAAGAATAAAGAAAAGAAAAATGAGAATCAAAGAAGGATAGAGTGAATAGGAGTGCTTTCAGTGCAATGCATGTCTTTACAAAATCAGAATTTGGAGCTCCTGCTAGACCTTGAGAGTAGATGTGTGTGGAACCAAGTCGGGAACCAGCTCTAAAACACAACAGCCTTCGAGAGTCACAGAACTCGGTTCAACCCACCTCAATAGCATGGTCAGAACTGATCTACATCATACGCAAACCCTTATAACTATGAAGCTGACTTGTACAGTGTAAGTGATAGTGGCTCTCCCCAACTGAAATGATAAAGGAACTGACTTCTCCAGAATGACAACCCAGTGATTCCCCAATTCAACAGCTCTTTCCTCGAGGAGCAGGTTATTCCCTTCTAAGTTCAAGTGGCAACCAGCTCAAGAGGAGGGGGTGAAGAGAAGAATGGACGGTAGCCAGTGTAGCTACCTATCCTAGGATGCAAGACCAGTGTAGTCAAGTCATCCAGCTGCAGTCTTACATATTTGACTTTGGAACTCAAGCTTGCTTATTGGCTTTACAACATATGTACATACTTTGCAGGCATTTTTTTTCGACATACTATTCACAACAGCATTTACATAAGGAGTTTTTCCTCTTGAGCCAGTAGACTTTCCCTCTTTTGAAGCTTTATTGCAACCCACAATCTCCTGTCTTTAGACCTCATGGCTACTGGACCAGGTTGGGGTGCACTTTCCTCCCTAGACGAGGACGAATGTTTCCACCCGTGTGCGTCTCAGACTGGCAAATCCAACCCCCTCACCACTCCAACTGAGTTGAGCCAAGTGAAAGGTGCAAGTGTCCAAGTTAGGTCACGGTCGGCAAGAGTCATGCGTGTGTCTCGAAAAGTTCTAGTTAGTCATTTGAGGTGACTTGAACCCAGCCCTGATTTCTCAAAGAATTAAGTCTGCATAGACCTGAGGTGCCTTAAACCTAGTTCCCGTAAGGTTCCAGTGCAGTTAGGTGCGGTAAGGTCTAACCAAGCTCCAATTTGAGACTTTATTAGACTGATTCAATCATCAAGCTCACTCAAAAAGAATATGAATGGTATGTTTATGCTATGCACAATGAACTATGCAATTTTTCACAAAGAATTTAAAAGAATCAAAGAATGTTTTTACACAAAGAATTTTTGCAAATAAGAAGCTTTATACAATTATTTACACGGGTGTGCCGCAAAATGTATGGATTTATAAAGCCTTTACAGGTTTCAATGAAGTTCTTTATTCAGGTTGTATAGAAAAGCTTTTATGTGTCTTATTTATGATTTACAAGTATTTGTAATGGTGCTCTTATTCTTCAGATCTAGTTTGAAAATAATTTTGCAAACTATAGTACACAATGATTTTTGCAATCATTTACACACATTTGAAAACTATTTTTGCAAAGATTTTTCACACTATATATACATTTTTCACAATAGTTTTGACAAACATTTTTCAAAACATTTGCACATAGGTTTTTCAAATCCTTTCTTTCACACAAAGAAGAAGTTTTTCAAATCAAACAGTTTGACACAGGTTGAAAACATTTCACAGCAAATTTTTCAAATAGGTCACACTATTTTTCAAATCATACTATATAGGTATCAAACCTGATTTATTAATCAGTATATACAAAAGAAGAAAAACTGTATTTGATATACAATATGGTTTTGGTTTTTATAAGCTTTATTTTGGGATTATTCCTTATTTATGAATGAGAGATTTTTGTGCAGACTCCTCAGACTTATTCGAGAATCCTTTTCAAAAGATTTTTGAGAACTCTAGTCCAAAATAATTTTACAAACATGTACACGCATTTGACAATGATTTTTGCAAATATTTTACACAGCATAGATAGGTTTTTCAAAACAATTTGACAATCACATTTTTACAATCATTTGCACACTAGTTTTCACACATTTTTATTTCACTCAAAGAAAATAAATTTTACACACAAAACTGATTTTCAAAGGTTGAATACTTGTACCCACTATTTTCAAACAATTTTCACAAGGTTTTTCAAAGAGAATGTTTTGTAGAAAACGCTCTTTCTGACTTAATAATCAGTAGAAGTACAAAGAGTCTGAGGGGCTCACAATCATCTTTCATTATTATAGAACTACTTTTTACATTATATTTCAAATTGAGGTGATGTTTTATTTTTCAGTAGGAGTTATGGCTTATAGTATATACATGGTATATACGACCCCCCTATACTTAGCTTGAGCTATGTCCTCATAGATCGAAGAGAAAAGCAAAGACATAACTCGTACTGAGTATAGACAAGTCTAAAGAATATATGAATGAAAAATGAATAAATGAATGAGAAGTTGACCTTCCCCCCTATACTTAGGATCAAATAATCCTAAGTATAGCAGACTGTTCAAAAAGCAGGGAGGGTCAAAGGTGGGAATACACAGATCGTACTCAGATTGTCTCCCCCTATACTTAGGGTAAGATACTCCTAAGTATAGACAAGAAGAGGAGACAATGGAGAAGATCGAATTGAAATGAAAACTCAGGGTGCACAATCCCCCTATACTTTGGACAAAGTACGTCCTAAGTATAGAAAACTGTCTACAAAGGCGGCACCTTTTTTATACGCAAAGAAGATAGAAAAGGGAAAGAAGAAAAGAAGAAAAGAAGAAAATCAGATAAACAGTTGTTGGATTGCATAGTCTGAATCTTTTGATGTTGCAACTGTTGTGGAGATGTCATCATGGTGCACGAGCTGAATGGAATCAACAACGGCCAAGAATGTGTCTGGTTCGAGGTAAGTCTTCAGGAGTTGACCGTTGACGACGAATGGTTGTGCGTCAGGAGACAATTCTGATATAGCAATACTTCCATTGTCACGCACTTCACAAACTCGAAATGGCCCTGTCCACTTACTCTTCAATTTACCCTGGAAGATCCGCAACTTTGCATCAAATAACCACACTTTTTGTCCAATATCAAAGGTCTTTCGTCTGATGTGCCGGTCATGCCAGCGTTTCACCTTCTCCTTGTACATCAATGTGTTATCGTATGCATAGTCTCGGAACTCCAAGAGTCTGTTCAGATCTTCCTTTCTTTTCTGACCACTTTTGCGTGAGTACAAATTACAACTATTAACTACCCATAAAGACTTATGAATTTATTCAACTGGCAGATGGCACAGCTTTCCATATACAAGACGGTAGGGCGACATGCCCAAGGGAGACTTGTAGGCGGTTCGGTAAGCTCATAGGACCGAGTCCAAGAGTTGAGACCAGTCTTTTCTGTTTGGCCTAACAAGTTTCTACAGGATAGTCTTGATTTCTCTATTTGATAACTCTGCCATGCCATTGGTCTGAGGATGATAAGGAGATGCGACACGATGGTCGATGTCTTACTCCTTCGTCAATTTCTTGACCTCTTTATTAACGAAATGGCTACCCCCATCTGATATGAGAATTTTCGGTATCCCGAACCGCGAAATGATGTTCTTCTTCAGGAACTGACACACTGATCGGTTGTCGGCGGCGCGAGCAGGGATAGCTTCAACCTAACGACTCACGTAGTCAACGGCAAGAAGGATGTGCTCAAAACCTTGACTGTTAGGGAAAGGTCCCATGAAGTCAATGCCCCATGCATCGAAAATGTCTGCTATCTGAATGATTTTCAGGGGCATCGAGTCTTTTGCAGTGAGTGTACCTTTCAATCTCTGACAGTCAATGCATCGTTTGACAAATTCTGCTGCATCCTTGAATAATGTGGACCACCAGAAGCCGCACTGAAGTACTTTTGTTGTCGTACAGTCTCCAGAGTGATGTCCACCAGATTCGAGCGAGTGACAATGCTCGAGGACACTAGATTGCTCCTCCTGCGGGATGCACCTGCGCCAAATGCAATCCGCTTCTTCCCTGAATAAAAGAGGATCCTCCCATTTGTAGAAATGGATGGTTGACATAAATTTGTTCTTCTGATTCTTCGTCCAATCCGATGGTGTTACCCCAGAAGCGAGGTAATTGACTATGTCAGCATACCAAGGAAGAGTATCCACTGCTAAGATGGCTTCGTCAGGAAAGGTTTCTGTGATAGGTGCACTATTTAGAGGAGGCTCTTGTTGCTCAATTCTGGAGAGATGATCTGCTACCACATTCTGAACTCCAGGTTTGTCCTTAATTTCCAAATCAAATTCCTAGAGGAGAAGGATCCATCGAATCAGTCTCGGCTTGGCATCCTTCTTCTGCTGTAGGTACCGGATAGCAGAGTGGTCTGTGAAAATTGTGACTTTCGATCCAAGTAAATAGGATCTGAACTTCTCGAGGGCGAAAACCACAGCCAGCAACTCTTTCTCTGTCACTGTATAATTTCTCTGTGCTTCGTCTAATGTTCTGTTGGCATAGTGAATGGCATAGGGCGCTTTGTCTTTCCTCTGCCCAAGAACAACCCTGACTGCAAAGTCTGACGCATCGGTCATTATCTCAAAGGGAAGAGTCTAGTCGGGCGGCTGTAAGATTGGAGCCTGAGTAATAAGCTCCTTCAGCTGATTGAAAGCAAGGAGAACCTGCTGATCTACATTGAACTCGGTCTCCTTGCACAAAAGTTCTGTCAAAGGTCGGGTAATGCGGCTAAAATCTTTGATAAATCTTCTGTAGAATCCCACATGCCCCAAGAATGACCTTACATTCTTTACTGATTGAGGTGGCTGGAGATTTGAAATGACATCCACCTTTGCCGGGTCGACTTCCATGCCACGTTTGGAAACGACGTGACCCAGCACGATACCTTCTGTGACCATAAAGTGGCTCTTTTCCCATGAAAGCACTAAATTGACCTCCCGACATTTCTGAAGCACTCTGTCTAGGTGCTCAAGACAAGAATCAAAACTATCACCATAGACAGAGAAGTCGTCCATAAACACCTTGAGAAAACTTCCTACCATCTCGGCGAAGACTGCTAACATGCATCTTTGGAAGGTTGCAGGTGCATTGCATAATCCAAAGGGCATTCGCTTGAAGGCGTAGGTGCCGAACGGGCAAGTGAAGGTAGTCTTCTCTTGATCTTCCGGGGCGATTGCCACTTATTGTACCCGGAATACCCATCCAGAAAGCAGAAGAACTCCTTGCCTGCTAGTCTTTCCAAAACTTGATCAATGAATGGCAAGGGGAAGTGGTCCTTCTTAGTTGCTGCATTGAGACGGTGGTAGTCAACACACACCTGCCAGGATGTTGGTACCCGAGTGGAAATTTCCTCTCCTTTTTCATTTATAACCACGGTAAGCCTGGAATTCTTTAGAACTACGTGCAGTGGGCTTACCCATTTTGAGTCGGAGATGGGATAGATGAAGCCTGCATCACACTATTTCATTATCTCTTTCATGACGACGTCCCTGAGGTTAGGGTTTAACCTATTTTGGAATTCGCAGGACGGCTTGGAATCTTCTTCCAGATAGATGTGGTGTGAACACAAAGCTGGATTTATCCCTCGGAGATCTGATACGCTCCAACCAAGTGCCTTACGGTTCTTTTCTAGAACCTCGAGAAGACGAGATTCCTGATCCGAATTCAGCCTGCTGCTGATGATGACCGGATACATTTGTTCTTCACCCGCAAGGAAAGCATACTTCAGGCCTGCAGGAAGTGGCTTGAGTTCTGGTTTTGACCTGTCCACTTTATCGGTCACTTCAAATACTATGCTGGTGGTGGGATGTACTTCTTTGAGGGATTCACCATCCTCATCATTCTGTTGAGATCACGGGGATGTGACGAACGGTTCTGCCCTAAGTTGATCATGTTCGGTCTGGAGTGAATGCTCAAAAAGATGCGCCTGCATCTGAGAATCTGTCTCCCAAGAGTCATAGGAGCATAAGCCAACTGCTCTTTCCAAGTCCTCCTCAAGAGTGAGGATTTCTCGGGTCCATGAATCGTCCAATGATAAAGCTGAGTCTCTGATCGCTGCAATAAAGTCACAGTCTGCTTCGGACGCTGTCTGACTCTCATCAGTTGTGGCATTCGGCTCTCTTCTCATGTTTATAGTGAGTTGCTGGGTGTTCGAGCTGAAAGTAATCTTGCCAGACCCGTAATCAACCACGGCACCTGAAGTACGAAGGAATGGTCGGACAAGGATGATAGGAGTCTGGAGCAAGGGTGTAGGTGAGTCCATATCAAGGACTACAAAATCAGCTGGAAATTTCATCTCCTGCACTTTAACTACGACGTCTTCCAAAAGACCTTGGGGCCGCTTGACGGATCGGTCAGCGAACTGAAGGATCATGCGTGTCTGCTTGAGCGGACCTAGCCCGAATTCTTGGATTATGGATGAGGGCAGAAGGTTGATGGAAGACCCACTGTCAAGGAGAGTACGCTCGAACACCTGATCAAAAATCTCACAACTGATTAGAGGTGCTCATGTGTCTTGTTTCTTCTGCGGGAGGTTGCTGATAGCTGCAACAGTGGCCATGGAGAGAACGTGCTTTTCTACATCTCGGCGTATGTTTTCTTGAGCTGGGCGATGCCTGTTAGTACATGCCTCCTTCAGTCCTTTCTTCACAACTGGCATGTATTCCACGTCCTTCAACAAAGGAATCTCAACAGTCAACCTGTCTAATATTTCCACAACTCCTGATTAGACAATGCTTTTTTTTGTTTTGCATTTTTTTTGGATTTTTGTATTGCATGAGGAAAAGGAATATTTACATCACTGGCAGGAAAATTAGAGTTCTTATTTACATCAGAATCATCGCCCATCAAATGTTGTACATCCGGACTACAAAAAGGCATACAAACTATATCTTGGCATACTGGTGCTGCAGGGCGAGCAAAAAGAGTAGCGTCTGCTCCGTCGGCTGGCGAGGGATCGGGTTCTGCTGGCGGCTCCTCCAATGCTGGCGCGGCTTCGCTTCGGCTGCAAGCTTCTTTTTGTTGTTTTTGATTTTGCTGATTTTTTTGTGTTTTTAGCTGGGGATGCTGCAAATGCACGACGGCTGGACTGGCTTCCCCTTCTTCCTCCTCCTCACCCGCCCCTGTAGCTGGTACGGCTGATGCGGAAGATGACGATCCACCTGTTTCTTTATTCACCCCACTCTTGGGTAGCAGGCGGAGGCAAAGCCCTACCGCTCCTGAGAGTAACAACATTAGAATAAACAGTAATATCATTTTTAGACACGGACAGGACATCACATTCTACCAGCTCTTTCTTTTTAAAGTTATTGGGGTTGGCTTCGACCTGAGCCGGAATTGTGGTTCAAGTGGCGGTCAGGTCGTCGAGCCGTTTGGTCATTTCCGCCATCCCTTTGACGAGTTGGGCAAGGCAATCCATGGTAGGGTTCACAGGGGACGCTTCAGTAGGTTCAGTGTGCATACCACACTGCTGTTGGATGGATGGGTGCGAAGGTTGTTGCTGGTGGTGCTGGTTTGGTGCAGGAAGTTGAAGTTGTTGATACGGGGGAGGAGGATATTGCTGATATTACGGAGGTGAGGAAGCCGCATACGGATGAAACAGCTGTGGATGGCGGTACTGTGGCTGCTGGTACGACTGATTCTACCTCCATTGATGTGCAAACTAGGGAGGCTACTGATACTGCTGGTGAGGCTGAGAGGACTGTCCAAAGTGACCACCCTGAGGTTGGTGGTATTGCCGGTTGGCAAGTGGCTGACCCTGGGGTTGTCCCATAGGACGGGTCAGCTGTGCATCATTACTCCATACCCCGTTCACTTCCCGAATCAGGGGTGGTGGTGGGAAGACTGGATCAGGTCCTGGAAGGAACTCTGGTTGGTACACAACCATCTGCTGCTGCGGCTGGCTCTCAAAGTTCAGTCCCCCAAAGAAATGATGGACCAAGCTGGTCTTGGGAATCTCATGATGGGGGCACTTCTCTTGCAGATCAGTGAATCTCTCCCAGGCTTCGTGTACTGACTCATGGGCTCTTGGGGAGAAATTACTGATTCGGGCTCGCATCTGTTTGAGCCAACCAAGAGGGTAATACTTATGCAGGAAGGCTGACTTCAGCTCCTCCCAGGTCGTCACAACCTTCCCCAGATGGTTGACCCAATAAAGGGCCTTATCTTGTAAGCTGAATGGGAACGCCAACATCTTGACAATGTCTAGAGGGACATTTGGGTAGTGGGTGGTGCGGCAGATGCGAGTGAACTGCTGCAGGTGGATGTACGGCTCTTCATTAGTGTTTCCATGGAATGCAGGAAGAAAAGCAATGAACTGGGGTTTCAGCTCAAAGTGAGAGTGTACCGGTGGAATGAGGATCCACTCGGTCATCTGGCTGTCTCCCGGATTGTATGTATCTTTAAGTGTCTGCTTTGGTGGTGGTGGGAATTCTGGATCATCATTGTTATCACCACCACCACCTCCTCCACCTCTACCTCCTCTGCCTCTGCCTCCTCCTCCATCGTCTCGGTTCATCATATCATTCAACATATCCTGGAATGTTGTCTACGTGAGGGCCTGCTCGGTCAGCTGCTGTTGGATGGCCTAGATAGAAGCTAGTAGTTGTGCAATGACTTGATTCTGATCTGGCATATGTCCCTCTGGTTAGGGCGGCTGCTGACCCTTGCCCTTTCCTCTGAGAGCCATGTCTGGGTCTGAGTCGGACGAAATGAACTCCGGAGTAGTCTCCAGGGCTCGCACTGTCTTTTATCTACAGAATGAGAGAGTCCTGATCAGACCACTTGCAATATTATTCAGCTGTCATGATAGAGCTGCAATTCGGGTCAACCCCAGCATGTTGTGAACGGAAAAGGATGTGGACTGTAATCGACTTCCATTCACAACGGTGAAGGTGGGACAAAGGTGATCCCAGTTTATTGGGTGGCCAAGAGAAAGGTAGAAAATGAGGAGTCTGGAGATCGATCCGCAAAGTCCGGATCGGGTTCTCGGGAATCACCCCGAATTTATTGGCGGAGTTGAGTTCATGGAATCGATGTGGGTGTCGGCAAGGTCCCGACGGAAACCATCCATGAATCAGCTTTGCGAAGCTCAAGAGGACTGGATGTTGGAAGAAAGATACGATGGTCAACGAGGAATAAAAAGGAGTGCAAAACAGTAGAGAGGCTCGGCTGAGCGGGGTGGTCAAAGGAGAATGACACAACAAAATGTGCGCAAAGGCGCGGTACTTGATCTTTGAACCTTAATCTAGATCCATACAAACGCAATACAAAATTGGGTTCACCAACTCATGCCATGTGAGCCGTAAGAGCTCGGCTATTTATTATCTTTTCATTTTTAGAGTTGTTATTTCAGGCATATCTTGTAGCAAGTCCTTAGTACGCTACCCTATAGGAGAGAGAGTACTGCCAGAAGCGTATCCCGTACTTGTCCTCCTCCTGTGTAACATGTAGTCTGTACTTTTTGGAGTCCTTGTAACCCTTCCTGGATCCCTACTCAGCCAAAGAAATAGAGAGAGGAAGCCGATAGGCGAAACCAATACTTCAGTTCTCGCTCGCAATGGAAGCAACCGTGGGCGTGCAAGAACCTACTCGGACGCAGGACGATGAGACAGACACCCCCATGAAGGCGTGGCCTATGCTCAATACTTCGGACAGGGTCGATGCTCTACACAATAGAGAGTCATCATTGGTGACCAAGTCATACTCGCCTACGTACGATATAAGCGTCATTACTTCGGAAATCCATGCGATACAAAAGGCAGTTGCAGACTGGGTTTTTGGCTTTAATCCTTAGGGGGTCGCACTCGCTCAAGGGAGTAGGGTTTTGGTCCCCCTCCAAGGTACCTGAAAACAATGAGGACTTTATGAACCCGGTACAATGATAGTCCATTACAGATTTTAATTAAGGTCAAAGTTTATTTAGCAGTCCCCTTGTTTTAATTTTTTGGGTTTTCACTTTTTTTGAGTCTGTTTTCATACCAGTGCCTACCGTTGTTGTAGATTTTCATTTAAGTCCTAGGTGCTCAAAATCAGAGGGAGATAGCGGAAAAGTTGTGCAAGTGGTTCCATGATGGAAATCTCACCATTGAACCGAATGATGCATGCTGATTTAGAAGACTTACAGTGCATCCCAGCTCTCTCCATGCGGTATGCAAAACATAATTTTTAAACCTATCTACATGTCGGTATGCAAGGCACAAAATCGCCCTAGACATTAGCTGCTATTAGCGTGAAGAACCAAAAGTCGTTGATTCATCTCTAGCCCAAAAGGTCCGGTCTTGGCTCACCCCTCCTCTGCTCAACACACTTGAGTTTAGGAGAAAGCGCTTTGCGGGGCTCGCTATGGCACAAGGGCTAAGAGACAAATGAACGGCTTGTTTAAGTTTGACTAGATCCATACGAAGTAGACTATAGGAACGTGCATTCTTATTAGTGTTTGGACCTAGCTACCGAGTCAAGCAACCTATGTCTAGGGGGCTCCAAGCACACAAAACAAAGTAAAATAAAGGCGGAAATCTCAAAACCTCGGAATACAAAGAAAAGAAAGCGATGAAAACTCGGAAAACCGCGATGAGGCCCCCAGGTGAACAATCACCCGGGCACTGGACCTCATTGTGAAGAGTAGAGTCTTGTTTAATTATTACATGCCAAAATTGTCTCTCTCTCACCTTAAATTACAAAAATGATCCTAAGTGCTCTAGTCCTATCTAATCCCCATCTCTTTGCTTCCTTGATGCTCTCTCCAGTTGGTCATGAGGTAAAGACCAACCTCCTCCAAGCTCGACTGCCTTGTCTCCCTAAGAAACCATCCTCGCATGGCGGGCCCTCGCATCAAAGTCACAAAAAGATTGAATTAGTATAGCTCAATCAATTAAAATAGAGCAGAGAAGAAATTAATCACAATAAATAAATCAATCAATAGAGCATTGTGATCAATGATAATAGAAATAGCTGCTCACAAAATAAATTTTGAATCAAAAAATTTTTACACAAGAATGACAAAATAAAGTAGGCTATGCTCATTGCTCCCTGGCAACGGCGCCATCTGATAACCGATATTTTGCGAGGGTCTCAATAATATGTATATAGTGTCGCTGAGGCGACCGCTTACAGAATGTCATGTTGATCAGCAATTAACCCACATAAAAGAATGAATCAATAGAGTCCCAAAATTGTGAATTGACATTTATTACTCTACAACAAAATACATAGTGAGCAAGCATGTAGAGGTCGAACCACAGAGAGCAATACAAAAATGCAATAGCCTATGATGTGCATGTACAACAGAGTCATCCATGTGTGAAGTCTATTTTTGTAGGTTTTTATTATATATATTATATTATATTAATTTTTTATAATATATACTTATATCTATATTCATGTAATATATATATATATATATATTATAGAATATAAATAAATATATATAAAAATAGATACCCATAGAGGGTATGTATAAAGCATTATATCCATATAGATATATATATATGTAGATATAAATATTTATATATATACTCTTTTTTATATATTTTTAGATTTTTCAATAGTAATAAATATGTATATATATAGATATATTTTTTGTTTTTTTTAATTTTCTTTTTTCCAATAAGGGAATATATATATATATATATAGAATGTAGAGAGAGGAAGGATACTATTTTTATAAAAATAGTCAAAAATTCAGAAATAAATTTTTTTGGTATTTTCATGATCTTTTACTGTTTTTGTGATTTTTGGGTATTTTTCAAAATATTTTTAGTATTTTTAAATAGTAGAATAAAGCAAAACAGTGAAATAGCTACTGGCTGGGGGTAAAATGGGAATTATAAATACCACACAGCCACAAAAATTTTCCAAATCATTTTTGAAGTAAAGAGGATAAAATATATGAACTACAAAAATTGAATTTGCAATTTTGGGGGTTTTCTAGAATTTTTTTATATTTTTCAGATGTTTTCAAGTACTTTTTAATTTTTAAGGTTTTTCTTTTGAGATTTTTAATGATTTTTGGTCTGACACTAAAATAAGTTAAAATGGGCATTGGATAATTTTTTTGGAATTTTTAGAGGCGTTTTACTATTTTTTTGGAATTTTCTAAGTTAGACAGTATATAAAATGTATGTTTTTTATTTTTAATAAATGCAAAAATGCAACAAAATTACAAACTAAAAATATGGCGCGTACGAGAAAGCTAACAAGAGCTTATATCCATTTTTGCAAAAATTTTCAAGTTAATATGAGGCATGGAATAAATGGACAAAGCATACAAAAATAAAACAGCCTGGCAGGGGTATTTTTGCGAATAAAATATTTCTCAGGGGCATCCATGCAAAAATTACTACAGAAATAAACATTTACTTTTATTTTTGGGGCTATTTTACAATTAACAAAACCCGCCAGAGTTAAAGTGCAAAAATCGCACGCCTCACGTGGGACTTCACGTGAGGCGCGGAGGGACCAAACTACAAATATAAAAACCATAGGGGGCCTACTGCAAATATTACAATTTATTTACAACGTGAAGTTTTATTTTTGGCATTAAAATTTAAATACAAAAAGGCAGGGGATATGTCTGAAATTTACCCCTAAAGGCGCGCGATCCAACAGCGTCGATCACTTCACTTAGCCACGCATCGCGCATCTGACAGTGGATACCGGTTCGCCGATGATGGCTTCTGATTAGATCCGCCTCGTGGATCGGACGGTGGTGGATGGGCTTCAACTGACGGTTGACGTTCAATCTAGGTCGTGCCTCCTGATCGGACGGCGATGGAGGTGTCTGGAGGAACAGGGAAGAAGCTCGCCCCCGGCGAGCTTCGATCGTGAAGCATGGGCTCCTCCGGGCATCTCCCTCGCATCTGAGATGGTCTGGACGTAGCTGGAGGTCTTCCGCGTCTATTTATGGTCTCGCCATGGCTCCTGGAGGTCCGAAGAGCTCGGACGAGGTCGATGAAGGATGGGACCTCCAGGAACCTCTTCCTGGTTTGAATCGAGCCCAGATGGGCTCCTTTCTTCGTTGGACCTGCGTAGGAAGAACCGGGGGAGCGAGGACTATCTCCTCGACCCCGGGTTTTGAAGCTTTGCAGAAAGGTGAGGTGTGGCAGAGGAGCTCCGGCGAGAAGCGGAGGTGGAGCTCCGATTCGCAAGGACAGAGGGTCCTTGGTTGATCAAGGGCGGTTGATAGATGGAGAACGCGATGGGAAACGAGGTGAGAGGTGATAGGCGGTCGGTTACGGTACTTCGATTTTTGGATTTTAAGCTAAGCTGATTAACTAAAGACTAAACTAATAACGGGAATCAAAATCTAACACTAAAATCTACATAAAATGTTATAAAGGAGCAGCTCTTATACCTGGGGGCCACCAGGGAGTAGGACGGACGCCGGAGCTCCGCCGCGTCAAAATCTTCCCTCCTCCGGCCGATTCGAGATGCTGGAACACTCCCCCTGTCACGAGGAACCTCTCGGGATCGAAATCAGGGCTTTTGGGTTGGATTAAATTGGCCAAATTTGAGGAGGGGGCGAAGCTCCTTATTTATAGACATTGGCCTGGAGCCTTATTGACCGACGTTTATTGGTTAATTCAATGAGTATCGAGTTGATTTAAGATATCGGCGGGTATCAGTAATCATCAGAGATTATTTCTTGTGAAGAAAGCGAGCTCGATCGATGGACGAGATGGCCGTAAAAAAAGGAAGAAATCCATGGAAAAGACAGCTCAGAGACGCCAGGTCCCAGATGGGACAGTTGACCGGGCGGTCAACAAGGGCTGGCGCCCCATTGGTCCACCTCGGCCGCTAGAAGACCAAATAGGAAACCTTATTCTAAAATGATTTATTTGGCTTAGTAAATGATTTTATTAGAATTTTCCTATAAAATAAAAAATGTGTATTATTTCATGTAGTATTTATTTATGATTTTTATTTAATTTTTCGAAGTGTTTTATTATAGTTTTATTTTAATAATGTGTATATGCATGTATTTACATGTATTTTGTGTATTTTATTTTTATTTTGTTTATTTTATTTAATTATTTTATTGTCTTATTTTTAAATTTATAATTTATTTTTGTGAGTGTGAGGGTATTTTTATTTAATTTTTATGAGTTTATTTTCATTTTTAAATAAATAGGTATATGTATATGTAGGTATACTTATAGGTCTTTTACCTATATATTATATCTACTTTATTTATTTAATGTATTTTCTTGGTTTTTATTTTGAATTTGTATTTTTAATAAGTTATGTATAATATTTACATTATTATAAAAATATAGATGACTAAAGAATAAAATAATTAAATCCCCTTTTATTTATGTACATACTCTTCATAGGTATTTTGCCTATGTATTACATCAGCTTATTTTATTTTACAAATTCATTTTGGCTTTCTTTTAGTTTTAATATGTACATGTATTGAATACATTATTTACAAAATTCTAAAAAAATAATTGTATAAAAATAATGGACAATGAATAAATTGAATATTTTAATCAGGCAGGCTGCACAATGAGGGCCAAAAACCTAACTTTTGCAGATGGACTCCAAAAATTATGAAACCAATTTTATTAAATAGTTCTTGGAAAGCTATATGGTGAGTTTGGGTGATTTGGAGTTTTTATTTGCAAGATATGGGTCTGTGAAGTTGAGATTTTGGCTTTTTATTCTGTGTATAAAATGTACACTGAGTATTATTTTTACACAAACTCAATTTTGTATTTTTATTTACATTATTATCTACAACTTTTATGTAAAAAGTTTCTTTATTTGATGAATAAATAATTATGTACAAATAGGTGTCAAAATTGCATAAATAGATGCATAAATAAATGAGGTGTTTATTGTACACTGACCCTTATCTCCCCCTACTTTATTCCTTGTCGACCAATTCCATAATGGCCATGGTCTCGGGGTTTGGGTCATAAAATATCTGCAATATTTTATTCCTTTCTCTTTTCTTCTCTTTATTCTATAATTTTGGCATTAAAAACCTTATTTAATGTATAATTAATACAATGAATCATGAATGCTATTATGTACAAGTTGATGCTATTTACATGCATTTGTTGGGGTTTTTGAGGCCAAAATGATAGAATAAAGGTCATGAAATGGAGATTCATCACCCCCTTTACTTGCCTTTGCTAGTCCCTAGCAAATACTTATGCAATAAGTACAAAAAGAATAAAGAAAAGAAAAATGAGAATCAAAGAAGGATAGAGTGAATAGGAGTGCTTTCAGTGCAATGCATGTCTTTACAAAATCAGAATTTGGAGCTCCTGCTAGACCCTGAGAGTAGATGTGTGTGGAACCAAGTCGGGAACCAGCTCTAAAACACAACAGCCTTCGAGAGTCACAGAACTCGATTCAACCCACCTCAATAGCATGGTCAGAACTGATCTACATCATACGCAAACCCTTATAACTATGAAGCTAACTTGTACAGTGTAAGTGATAGTGGCTCTCCCCAACTGAAATGATAAAGGAACTGACTTCTCCAAAATGACAACCCAATGATTCCCCAATCTAACAGCTCTTTCCTCGAGGAGCAGGTTATTCCCTTCTAAGTTCAAGTGGCAACCAGCTCAAGAGGAGGGGGTGAAGAGAAGAATGGACGGTAGCCAGTGTAGCTACCTATCCTAGGATGCAAGACCAGTGTAGTCAAGTCATCCAGCTGCAGTCTTACATATTTGACTTTGGAACTCAAGCTTGCTTATTGGCTTTACAACATATGTACATACTTTGCAGGCATTTTTTTCCGACATACTATTCACATCAGCATTTACATAAGGAGTTTTTCCTCTTGAGCCAGTAGACTTTCCCTCTTTTGAAGCTTTATTGCAACCCACAATCTCCTGTCTTTAGACCTCATGGCTACTGGACCAGGTTGGGGTGCACTTCCCTCCCTAGACGAGGACGAATGTTTCCACCCGTGTGCGTCTCAGACTGGCAAATCCAACCCCCTCACCACTCCAACTGAGTTGAGCCAAGTGAAAGGTGCAAGTGTCCAAGTTAGGTCACGGTCGGCAAGAGTCATGCGTGTGTCTCGAAAAGTTCTAGTTAGTCATTTGAGGTGACTTGAACCCAGCCCTGATTTCTCAAAGAATTAAGTCTGCATAGACCTGAGGTACCTTAAACCTAGTTCCCGTAAGGTTCCAGTGCAGTTAGGTGCGGTAAGGTCTAACCAAGCTCCAATTTGAGACTTTATTAGACTGATTCAATCATCAAGCTCACTCAAAAAGAATATGAATGGTATGTTTATGCTATGCACAATGAACTATGCAATTTTTCACAAAGAATTTAAAAGAATCAAAGAATGTTTTTACACAAAGAATTTTTGCAAATAAGAAGCTTTATACAATTATTTACACGGGTGTGCCGCAAAATGTATGGATTTATAAAGCCTTTACAGGTTTCAATAAAGTTCTTTATTCAGGTTGTATAGAAAAGCTTTTATGTGTCTTATTTATGATTTACAAGTATTTGTAACGGTGCTCTTATTCTTCAGATCTAGTTTGAAAATAATTTTGCAAACTATAGTACACAATGATTTTTGCAATCATTTACACACATTTGAAAACTATTTTTGCAAAGATTTTTCACACTATATATACATTTTTCACAATAGTTTTGACAAACATTTTTCAAAACATTTGCACATAGGTTTTTCAAATCCTTTCTTTCACACAAAGAAGAAGTTTTTCAAATCAAACAGTTTGACACAGGTTGAAAACATTTCACAGCAAATTTTTCAAATAGGTCACACTATTTTTCAAATCATACTATATAGGTATCAAACCTGATTTATTAATCAGTATATACAAAAGAAGAAAAACTGTATTTGATATACAATAAGGTTTTGGTTTTTATAAGCTTTATTTTGGGATTATTCCTTATTTACGAATGAGAGATTTTTGTGCAGACTCCTCAGACTTATTCGAGAATCCTTTTCAAAAGATTTTTGAGAACTCTAGTCCAAAATAATTTTACAAACATGTACACGCATTTGACAATGATTTTTGCAAATATTTTACACAGCATAGATAGGTTTTTCAAAACAATTTGACAATCACATTTTTACAATCATTTGCACACTAGTTTTCACACATTTTTATTTCACTCAAAGAAAATAAATTTTACACACAAAACTGATTTTCAAAGGTTGAATACTTGTACCCACTATTTTCAAACAATTTTCACAAGGTTTTTCAAAGAGAATGTTTTGTAGAAAATGCTCTTTCTGACTTAATAATCAGTATAAGTACAAAGAGTCTGAGGAGCTCACAATCATCTTTCATTATTATAGAACTACTTTTTACATTATATTTCAAATTGAGGTGATGTTTTATTTTTCAGTAGGAGTTATGGCTTATAGTATATACATGGTATATACGACCCCCTATACTTAGCTTGAGCTATGTCCTCATAGATCGAAGAGAAAAGCAAAGACATAACTCGTACTGAGTATAGACAAGTCTAAAGAATATATGAATGAAAAATGAATAAATGAATGAGAAGTTGACCTTCCCCCCTATACTTAGGATCAAATAATCCTAAGTATAGCAGACTGTTCAAAAAGCAGGGAGGGTCAAAGGTGGGAATACACAGATCGTACTCAGATTGTCTCCCCCTATACTTAGGGTAAGATACTCCTAAGTATAGACAAGAAGAGGAGATAATGGAGAGGATCGAAATGAAATGAAAATTCAGGGTGCACAATCCCCCTATACTTTGGACAAAGTACGTCCTAAGTATAGAAAACTGTCTACAAAGGCGGCACCTTTTTGATACGCAAAGAAGATAGAAAAGGGAAAGAAGAAAAGAAGAAAAGAAGAAAATCAGATAAACAGTTGTTGGATTGCATAGTCTGAATCTTTTGATGCTGCAGCTGTTGTGGAGATGTCATCATGGTGCACGAGCTGAATGGAATCAACAACGGCCAAGAATGTGTCCGGTTCGAGGTAAGTCTTCAGGAGTTGACCGTTGACGACGAATGGTTGTGCGTCAGGAGACAATTCTGATATAGCAATACTTCCATTGTCACGCACTTCACAAACTCGAAATGGCCCTGTCCACTTACTCTTCAATTTACCCGGGAAGATCCGCAACTTTGCATCAAATAACCACACTTTTTGTCCAATATCAAAGGTCTTTCGTCTGATGTGCCGGTCATGCCAGTGTTTCACCTTCTCCTTGTACATCAATGTGTTATCGTATGCATAGTCTCGGAACTCCAAGAGTCTGTTCAGATCTTCCTTTCTTTTCTGACCACTTTTGCGTGAGTACAAATTACAACTATTAACTACCCATAAAGACTTATGAATTTATTCAACTGGCAGATGGCACAGCTTTCCATATACAAGACGGTAGGGCGACATGCCCAAGGGAGACTTGTAGGCGGTTCGGTAAGTGATGAATCCACATTTCATCTTCTTTATTCTATCATTTTGGCACCAAAAACCCTGGCAAATGCCTATAAATAGCATTAAAGTCACCATCTTAGCATCCATGCATGTGCATCACAATAGTGTATAAAATACTGTAATTAAGGCCAAAATTATAGAATAAATAAAGAAAAGAAAAAGAATAAAATATTGTAAATATTTTATGACCCAAAACCCCCGAGACCTAGGCATCTTGACGAATAGGTCGACAAGGAATAAAGTAGGGGGAGATAAGGTCAGAAATACTGAGAAAATACCTATACATTCTATTCATTCTTTATTCATTTTGGAACCTATTTTTGGTTCCACTTTTTACTCATCAAATAAAGAAACTTTGTACATGAAAGTTATAGTTAATTTTATAAAGAAAAATACAAAATTTATTTCACAGAAAAATATTGTACAGACAAAAAGTTATGGTCTGAATAAAAATCCAAAATCCCAACTTCCCAGACCCATATCTCACAAACAACAACTCCAAATGCAGCTACTCACCTTTAATTGTATATAGAAGAAAATAAGCTAATTAATGGCGGTGGTTTCGCATTTGGCGGAGCTACGGTTTGAGAGTTGAGTTTTGGACCCCTATTGTATACTTGTACATATTAAAATATTCAATTTATTATTCAGTCATTATTTTTATATTTTTATATTTTTATAATGTTGTAAATATTACTTATAATAATTATGTGCATTAAAATCAGAATAAAAATGCAAAGAAAAATAAAAATGAACATATCTTCAATACATAGATACATTACTTATACACATACCTATATATTATACCTTTATATTTTATTTAATATACAAAACGCCTCATAAAAATAAAATAAAAATATATTTGTGTATATAAAAGTATTTTATAATTTTATAAAATAATAATCAAAAATAAATAAATCAAGTATATACAATTAAAAATAAAAGACTCCAATACATAGATATAGATACCTATAGGGGTATAAATGCAAACTTGTAAAAATATACTCCATAAAAATAAATAAAAATCACCATAAATTAATTCATAAAATAATAAACATTTTTTATTTTATAATCAAAAATCAATAAAATCGTTTGCTATTTTAATTTGAATTTAGAAGACTTTTTCTCCAGGTTTTTCCTGGTTGGTCCACGTGGACCAACCAGGGGGCTAGGAGAGTTGACCTCGGTCAACTCTCTGCCCAACACCTGGGCTGTGTCAGAGCTGCGTTTGACCTTGTTTTCAACCTTTTTTCGAGGCGAATCCTTTCATCCTTTCGTGAATCGACCTTCACGACTTTTGTAGCCCTTTCATAGAGCTTTCACGCCCTTAGATCATTTCGGGCATTGGACCATTGCTGCTCCAGATATACCTCGGTCAAGGGAGCCCTCCGTCAACCCTTTAAAACCGAACTTTGAATCCCATTTTGAATTTTGAACCGCAAATCCATCCAAACGCCCACCCCTGACCTTGCTAGGAATCTCTGAGGTGACAGCTCCGTGGAGTCCTCGTCAGGGAGGTGGTTCATCCACGTTTGGGCGCGTTCCGACCAACCTCCGGCCAAGCCGTAGAGGTACCCTTCTCCCTCGCTCTATCTTAGCTTGAGGGCCATCTAACCACCTTATCTTTATCCTCATCTTCTTCCTGTTCATCCGAGCGTCATCCAGATCCTTTCATTTCACTCGTTAACCATCGATTCGCCTAATCGATTGGTCGCCGGAGCATCTCCGGCCACCTTCGGTCGCTACGCACTCTGCCTCGTTAACACCCTGTCCGCCTAGCTGCGAGGTCGGGGCATTTTACCCCCGACCTTTTCACTTTTTTTTGCAGGTCTCAGCCTTGGATTCCAAGGCCGGAGTGAGTTTCTGGAACCTCGCCGTATCTCCTGGACCCTCCACGCTCTTCGTCATCGGCGAGCTCGCGCCGGCCACCTACGAGACCATCGGACCCCTCCAGCCGTTAGAGGACGCCGCCAGCTAGTTCCTGAGCTTCACAACAGCGAAGGAGTGCGTCGGAGAGCATCGTGCGCGGCGATTGAACCTCGCCGGGGGCGTGTTCTTCATCCGCTCCTCCTCCGCATCTCAGAGCCGTTGGATCGTCGGCGTTCTTGGCGCGATTCAGCAACCGTTGGATGGCGCCAACCCCGCAGCCGTTGATCTCCAATCGAAGCATATGATCTGGGCCGCACAAACTGAAGGGGTACGGGGCGTCGGATTTCAGCCACGTGTATTAGTGAAAGACCTTCGGCCGTTCGATCTGCCCTTTGACTGGGTATTTTGCAATCTTAACCCCATCATTTTTGTGTGTTATTAATTACAAGCAGAAACTTTCATTTTCAGTTAGTAACTTTCTGTAATATTTGCTACAAACCCCCTATAGGTCTCGTAATTACATTCCAGTCCTTGCCAGCCAAGCGCACGTGCGTGGCACGTGCGCGTGGGTATTTTGCGGCAAGACCCGCGTAGTTTTGGCATTTAATATTCAGTGCAAGAACTATTTTACTCAGTATAAATTCTTGGGGAAATTTTGCATCCGTGCTCTTGCTTGTCTCGTTATCTGCACTTATGCCCCTCCCAGGCGTGCGTGCGACTCACGTGGTCCTGGGACTTTTGCATTAAAGCCCCTGTGGCTTTTGGTTTTGTCATTTGACCCAGAAACTTGTTGTTTTGGTTCAAAATTTTGGTAAAAATTGCAGACGTGCCCCTATTGTTTTATCTATTTGCATAAAGGTCCC
Source organism: Ottelia alismoides (assembly GCA_037367405.1). Taxonomy (NCBI): domain Eukaryota; kingdom Viridiplantae; phylum Streptophyta; class Magnoliopsida; order Alismatales; family Hydrocharitaceae; genus Ottelia; species Ottelia alismoides. Next base: position 809,121 of record JAZKJV010000098.1, read on the forward strand.
TGCCAGGCTTTCCAATTGTGCTGTATTGCTCTATTTATTTTAGGCCTCGTTTTAACTCCAAAAATTCTAAAAATTTGAACTTAAGCTACTGGACACTTGTACTTTGACGCTATCATTTTAGTTTTTGATTTTATTTTATTTTTTATTTATTAAAAATCAAAAACTTGCTTTTTGTGTACTGTCTAGTTTAGAAAATGCCAAAAAAATAGTAAAACCCCTCTAAAAATTCTAAAAAAATTACCTAGTGTTTATTATATCCTATTCTAGTGTCAGTCCAAAAATCACTAAAAATCTCAAAAGAAAAACACTAAAAATTTAAAAACACTCAAAAACTTCAAAAAATATATAAAATCAAGGAAAACTCTAAAAAATACAAACCCAGGTTCTGTGTGTTCCTTATTTTGTTCCTTTTATTTGAAAATTATTGTGAAAAATTTTGAGTACTGGTTGCTATTTTTAAATCCCATTTTATTCACAGCCAGCTCTTGTTTCACTGTTTTGAGTCATTTCAGTAATTAAAAATATCAAAAACACCTTTAAAAATCCCCAAAAATCACAAAAACAGTAAAAAATCCTAAAAATATCAAAAACATTTTAGTTCTGAATTTTTGGTTATTTTTGCACATTTTTATAAATATTTTACCTTGTCTTTTATTACCTTGCCTTTGAATTCCAATATTGAAAAAGAAAAAAAATATAAAATATAAAATTATAAAAATCAGAAAATTAAAAATCAAAATACAAAATTAAAAATTAGATTAAAAATAAAAAAATTAAAAATTAAAAACCCACAAAAATTGCTTTGTTTGCTTGCTTAGTGTAGACACATCACACACACACACTTGAGCACAATTCTTGAACTACCCTGCTTGCTCCCTGTGTTCGAACTCTCTACATACTTGCACCTATACATCTTTTATGTAGAGTTAAAAATAAATTTTGACTCCACATTATTGCTAATTTATTGATCTTAGTGTGGGTTAATTGTTGATTTTAGTTCAGATTTAGTGTGGTCCAAACACCGACTGAGTTCACGCTTTGTGTTGAACTTAAGACCGCCTATTTCTCGCTAAATCAAATGGCGCCATTGCCGGGGAGCAACAGCGAGTAGTTTACATTTTGTTTGTTTGTTTGTGATTGTCTACCATAGCTTCATTTTATCTCTCTTACATTTTTGACATCTTTTGATTGAGATATTCTTACCACTCTTCTTTGTCTTCTTGCGAGGGACCGCGGAGCAAGGCGGATCGCTTAGGTGACCCGAAGCAACCTCGGGACACGGAGCCGGCTATTCTTAGCCAAGCCGGCAGGAGAGAGCGAGAAGAGTGAGAGAGAGTGATTAGTTAGCTTTTCTTTTATCTTTGTGAGAGAGTGAATTGTTGAATTGTAATAATACAGGTACACTTGGACTCTTGGACACTTAGACACTACCGGGCCTAATTTCCGGGTGTTTGTTCACCCGGGGGCTCACCGAAGTTTTGATCGCGTTTTCATCGCTGTCATTTTCCAGTTTTGTTTTCATTTTTCCTTTCTTTTGTGGATTGAGCTCTTAGAATAGGTCCTGCTTGATTCGACTAGCCTAGGTCCAAACACCCTAATAACTCTTGCATGTTCCTATAGTTCGTATTTGGACCTAGATTAATTAAACAGTTAGCTAGTAGCTTCCGATCCATGCGCCGCGAGCTCACACCCGAACAAGCGCTTTCTCCTAACTCAAATGTGTTGAGCAGAGGAGGGGTGAGCCTAGACCGGACACTCGGATTAGGAGTTAGTAGCTAGCTTGTGGTTCTTCACGCTAGCAGCTGCCTATCTTAGGACGATTTCCGCTTGCATATCGCCATGTAGCTTAGGTTTAAAAATTCTGCTTTGCATCCCGCATGGAGAGAGCTGGGATTCGCTGTAAGTCCTCTTACTTTGCATGCATCATTTAGGCACAAAGGTGAGATTTCCACCTTGGTGTCGACTTGCACGGCTTTTCTGACTCTACTCTCCCTCTGTTTTTGGAACAAAGTAGGATAAAGGAAAAATACAAAAACCGTTAGGCGCTTGTTTGAATCTACTCAAAAGAAGCGATAACACCAAAAAAATTAAAAAAGGGACTGCTAAAGAAAACTTGACCAAAAATAAAATCTATAATTGGATTCATTGCTTGGGGTGAGTAACACCCTCACTTGTATTCATGTTGCATGGGAAGGTTTCCTTTCAAGTGAGGTGAGCGCTTCGTAAGGATTAGAGCCAAAAACCCAACTTGTGGCTGCCTTGTGTATCGCCTGGATTTCCGAAGTATTGGCGCTACTATCGTACGTAGTCGAGTAGGACTTGGTCGCCATTGGTGACTCACTATTGTGTGAGCACCGACCTTGTCCGAAGTACCGAGCTTAGGCCACACCTTCACGGGTGTGTCTGTCTCACCGGCTGCGTCCGAGTAGGATCTTGCACGCTCACGGGTGATTCTGTTGCGAGCGAGGTCCGAAGTATCGGTTTCGCCTATCGGCTTCCTCCCTCTATTTCTTTAGCTGAGTAGGGATCCAGGAAGGGTTACAAGGACCTTAAAAAGCGCAAGTTACAGGTTACACAGGAGGAGGACAAGTACGGGGACACTTTCCTGGCAGTACTCTCGCTCCTATAGGTGTAGCGTTCTAAGGACTCGTGATAAGATAAATACCTGAAAACAAGCTAAAATTGACAAGATAAAAGCCGAACCTTCACGGCTTCACGTGTTGAGTTGGTGAATTCACCCCTGCTTTGTGTTTGATTTCTAGATTTATTTAGGTCAAGATCAAAAACACCGCACAATTGTGCGCAATTTTGTTGCATCTCATTTCCTCTCCTTCTTCTCTTGCATTTTCCCTGCTCTTTCCGAATAATCAAGATGATGGGACGGAGATCTCTTAGGCCGACCTTGTCGGCACCGCTATCTAGCACTCCCCCTTATTCATCTAGGAATACCTCGGAGAGTCCGCTCTCCGAGCCTGAGTTCACATCCACCCTGTTCCCCCTCGACCACCCTTCCCATTCTCCTTCTCTCAGTCCAATTGTGTCAGAATTCAGTGCATCACAGAGTTCCGCTCATTCGACAGCACCTGAGATGGCCTCTTTTGCTTTTTTAGAAAATCCAGCAATGGCAGACATAGGCGAGCACCCAGATGACCACGATCACCCTCCATTCATAATCGATCAGGTAGCCATCAACAATTCCTTGCTAGCGTCCCTGGAGAATTTGCAGAGATAGATCCGTGATCAGGGAACATTCATGGGTGATCTGATGAGAGAAATAGCGCAGATGAGAGAGAACCGACCTGGGGGCGGTGGCGGTGGAGGAGGAGGAGGACCCGATGCAGGAGGAGGCGATCCAGACGCTGAGCGACCGCCGCAGACCATCATGAGGGAGTTGCACAACCCAGCTGCATCCCTCACTCACCGGTGGATCAGACTCCTGCCCATTCATGGAGATTTTGAGCTTCGGCCCCACACGATCCAGCTGCTACCCAAGTTTCACGGGTTGCCGACCGAAGAGCCGCACCTCCACCTCCAGGAATTTGAGATGATTTGCAGCACTATCCATGATCGGTTGATGACCGAGGACACCATCAAGATGATCGCCTTTCCATTCTCTTTGGTTGATAGAGCCGCATATTGGCTCAAACACCTTGGGCGATTCGTCGATACATGGGCAGATCTCCGGACCGCATACCTCAAGAAGTATTACCCTCTCGGCTGGACCAACGCAGCTCGAGCCATGATCAGCAACTTCGTTATGATCCCAAACGAACAGTTCCATGAAGCCTGGGATCGATTCAGAGAGCTCATTGACCGGTGTCCACATCACGATATATCCAAGCCTAACTTGGTGCAGAGTTTCTTCTGTGGGCTGACACCGGAGCTGCAGGGGCTAGTGAACGCCTCTTGCGGTGGGTCTTATTTCTCCAAGGGAGAAGACGACGTCTGGGCCATCTACGAAGGCATGGCAGAAAATTCTACTGTAATGACCCAGGCCCGAGTCTACACACAGTAGAAGCCCCCGCAAGGAGCGGGATCATTTCAGAGGATCGCCCGCATCGATGCCGGTCCCAACACAACGTCGGTAGCCGCAGCCCAAGCCGAATCAGCCGCAGCCGACATGGGCATAATTAGTGAGAAGTTGGACCGCATGGAGATCCTCGAGAAGAAGCAAAACCAAGGTCTTGCTCAGATGGACCTTCTCACCAAAACCATGAGTGACCTGAAAACTCAAATCCTATGCATTCAGGAGGCACAAGCTCACTCCCAACAGCCTCCTAGGTCACGGGCTGACTCCGGCAGTAGCAGTTCCAACCAACCCTCTACCTCATACCGACAGGTGAATCGTGTTCAGGCAGAGCCGGTTCCACTGCTACAGTACCATCCAGAGCAACCGCCATCTCAGGAGACGCAGATGGTGGTGTATCAGCCGGAGCAGCCACTGGCAGTTCTTCCTCCACCCTCTTTCGAGCAGGACCCGTTGATGGAAGTCAACGGGATTTGGTACGACCGGTACCCCCAGCCCGGGATCCGTCGGGATCACCCCGGATTCCGTTGGGGCAACGGTGGCTCCTCCTCCCAGCAGCAGAATCCTGCCCAAGGACACCAGAACAACCAGCCACAACAGCATAACCAGCAGCCCCAGTATGCCCAGCCGCAGCAATATCACAGTGGTCCTCGTCCCACCTATCAGGGACAACAGTGGAGGCAGCGCCAGCCGCCTCAGCAGTCTTATCACCAACCTTCCCCCCAGTATCAGCAGCAACACCAGCAGCAGCAGCCCCATTTCTAGCAGGGACAGGCATCCGGTTCTCAGGGTCCAGCCTATGAGAACCCAGCCCTCGATGATCTTGCCCGCTTGCTATCTGAACAGCGAGCATCTTTCAGGAAAGAAATGGATGAATTCCGGCAGGAGATGCGGGATATCATCAAAGGCAAGGCCGCCATACCCGCTCAGATCGAACCTAACCCTAATAATCTAAAAAGAAAATCTGAGCAGGTAGAGTTCACAGAGGATACCTCTCCTAGTGACGATTTGAATGATATGTCTTATTCTTTGAATGATGCTGATTTTGTGACTACTAGGAGCGGTAGGATGCCAGCCGGCGGCGCCTCTTCTGAGCGACAACCAGATGCTGAATCAGGAGCGCCAGAGGAGCAGAGGAGCGGTGCTGATGCTGCCCAAGATGATGTTGAAGACGACGGTGCTGATGCCACCAATGATGGAGATTAGGACGACGGTACTGATGCCGTCGAGAGGCCAGATGCAGACGGTGGTGCTGATGCCACCATTTTGGACGCTGAACCAGAGTGCGGTGCTGATGCCGCAGAGACAGGTGCTAGTGGTGGTGTTGAGGCCACCACATCTACTTTTGTTGAGCCACCATCTGTGATGTTGCCACATTTTGTATCTAGAGACTGTGGGAACAAAAACAAAAACAAAAATATGAATAAAGGAAAGGTTTCTGTTCAAATTGTGGATCCATATGTGGTGAATGATGATTATTATATGGATTCTCCATCTTCACAGGTACAGGGACCGACTCCTAGTCCTCCATCTGAGGAGGCCCCTACCATCCCCTTCCCTGAGGCACTCCGCCGAGCGAAGGGAAATAAAAAAGAAAATCAAAAAAAGAACCAGCAGGTGGAGTTCAGCAATCAGATGATAGACAGATTCCACATTCAGCTGACTCTACAAGAGGCACTTGAGCACATCCCCCTCTTCAAAAAGAACCTGAAAGAGAAAACCACCATCCGTAGGAAGAGGAGGAATCACAGAGATCAGATTCATGTGCTCACTCATTCCACTTGCTGCACCATACAGAACAAGCTGCCAGCCAAGCGACCAGACGCAGGAGCTCCCTATGTCAGATGCGAGATTCAGGAGCAGCAGTTTGATCGTACCCTATTAGACAGCGGCTCTTCAATTAACCTTCTTCCGGCAGCCTTACTCAAGCAGTTCGAGTTTGGCCCTCTTCTTCGAAGCAGAACGGTCCTTCAGTTTGCTGACAGGTCGACTAAGAGGCCGAAGGGGTTATTGAAAGACGTGGTCGTTACCATTCAGGGCCTGAAATTCCCCGTGGACTTCATTGTGTTGGACATGAAGATCCCTGAGTCGGTAACTGATGCCCCCATCATTCTCGGACGTCCATTCTTGGCCACAGCCAAGGCGGTAACCGACCATGATAGCGGGAAGGTATACTTTCGCATAGAGGGTGAAACCGTACAAATAGAGACGATCGAAGAGACCAGAGCCAGAGAGTTAGAGTGCTCCGAGCAGTCCAGTGAAGCAGCGCAGATGACAGAGGAAGAGCTAGACATCCACCAGGTTTGTGACTTTGAGATGACTGGTGATGAATCCAATTGGATAGATCCTGTGGCACCGACTCTCGCCTTGCCTACAGACTCACCATATCTCATGCTCATGGCAGTCGAGAGCCGGGAGAGCACGTCCCTGGAGGAGGATACATCTGAAGATGACAGTATTGCGATGAGTGGTGCAGATGATTTTCATTCGTGCTCATCTTCTTCTGATCCCTCGGATTCAGACATTGACTGGGACGATTTTGATGATTACTTGCCTTGTCTGATTCCATCTGAGCAGACAATCATGACAGAGTGCGAGCCAGTACAATTTATTGATGATCTAGTCGGCCGCCCTTCGTCAGAAATTCATGCAGAGCGAGAGTTCTCCCATGCAGACCTAGTCACATTTACACAGACATATCAGAAGCCAGATCTGCCACCTCCCAGTTGTCCAGAACGGAAACCTCTGCCGCAGTCGTTGAAGTACAGATTCCTTGCAGGAGAACCAGAAATGCACCCAGTCATTATCTCAGCAGATTTGACTGGAGAGCAAGAATCTCGTCTGATGGAGGTTCTGGAAAGAAACCGCAAGGCAATAGGATGGAATATAGCCGATCTCCATGGGCTGAGCCCTAATCTTTGCTCCCACCACATTTATCTCGAGGACAACGCTAGGTCGTCGCGTGAGTTCCAACGACGGCTGAACCCGAATCTTCGAGACGTTGTCATGAAAGAAATTTCCAAGTGGTGGAGCACCGATTTCATCTACCCCATCTCCGACTCTAAATGGGTTAGTCCACTCCATGTGGTACCCAAGAAAACGGGTATCACTACAGTTGTCAATGAGTCTGGAGAGGAGATCGCGACCAGAGTACCGACTTCTTGGAGGGTCTGTGTGGACTACAGACGATTGAATGAGGCCACCAAGAAGGATCACTTCTCGCTACCCTTCATTGATCAGATTATCGAGCGGTTAGCCGGGAAGAGTCATTACTGCTTTCTTGATGGGTACTCTGGATACAATCAAGTGGCCATTGCGCCCGAAGACCAGGAGAAAATGACGTTCACCTGTCCGTTTGGGACTTATGCTTTCAGACGGATGCCCTTTGGTCTATGTAACGCTCCGGCGACAATCCAAAGGTGCATGTTGTCCATATTTTCGGACATGGTGGGTAACTATTTAGAGGTCTTCATGGATGATTTCTCGGTCTATGGCGACGGGTTTGATGCCTGTCTTGACTGCCTAGACCGTGTGCTTCAGCGCTGCATTCAGGTTAATCTTGTTTTATCCTGGGAGAAGAGTCACTTTATGGTGACTCAAGGGACGGTCCTCGGTCATATCGTCTCCAACAGGGGCATGGAGGTCGATCCGGCCAAGGTGGACATCATCAGGAAGCTCAATCCACCATCCAATTTGCGTCAGTTACGGTCTTTTCTGGGGCATGTCGGTTTCTACCGACGGTTCATTCAGGACTTCAGTCGAATTGCCCGACCGCTCACTGACTTGCTCACCAAAGACACCGAGTTTATTGTTAATGATAAGTGTCTTGAATCATTTGAGACTCTCAAGAATATGGTTGTCTCAGCTCCTGTCCTTCAGCCACCCGATTGGTCTCTTCCATTCGAGATCATGACGGATGCCTCAGATTTTGCCGTTGGGGCTGTGCTCGGACAGAGGAGGGATGGTTTACCTTTTGCCATTCACTACGCCAGCCGGACTTTAGATGCCGCTCAGCGGAATTACACTGTGACTGAGAAAGAAATGCTGGTCGTAGTCTTTGCTCTTGATAAGTATCGATCATACATTCTCGGGTCTAGAGTAACAATCTACACTGATCATACCGCCATCCGGTATTTAATGACTAAGAAGGATGCCAAAGCACGTCTCACCAGATGGATCCTTCTGCTCCAGGAATTTGATATCGAGATTAAGGACAAGCCTGGAGTCAAGAATGTGGTGGCGGATCATCTCTCCAGATTAGAGAATCTTGAGGAATCTAAGCCCAGCGCACCGATCACAGAGACATTTCCAGATGAGGCGATCTTGGCTGTCACCTCACTCCCATGGTATGCCGACATTGTGAATTATCTTGTTGCCAAGACGATCCCACAAGGTTGGCCCAGGCAGAAACTTGAGACCTTCCTGGCGAAGGCCAAGTTTTACCATTGGGAGGATCCCGTCCTTTATCATGAAGGAGGGGACAGTATCTGGAGAAGGTGCATTCCTCAAGAAGAGCATCATAGCGTCCTCACATACTGCCACAAGCTTGAAGCAGGAGGACATCATTCTGGAAAAAGGACAGCACAAAAGGTGCTTCAATCCGGCTTATGTTGGCCTACTCTCTTCAAGGATTCTGATGAGTTCGTGAAGAGATGTACTGACTGTCAGAAAATGGGAACCTGCGGACAGAGAGACATGATGCCCATGCAACCCATTCACTTTTGTGAGGTTTTTGATGCATGGGGGATTGATTTCATGGGCCCATTTCCTAAAAGTCAGGGATTCGAGCATATTTTGCTCGCTGTGGATTATGTCAGCCGATGGGTTGAGGCCATCCCCGCCCGAGCCGCAGATGCTAAAACCGTTTGCAAATTTTTGAGGAAAAATATCATTTCACGGTTTGGGGTACCTAGAGTCTTGATTTTAGACGGGGGGTCTCATTTCATCAATGACAAAGTCAGGGCCCTTGCAGACGAGTTCGGCATTGATCATCGGGTTGCCACTCCATATCACCCTCAGACTAATGATCTTGCCAAAGTATCGAATCGGGAGATAAAGACAATCTTGCAGAAAGTTGTCCGCCCAGACCGAAAGGATTGGTCACAGCTTTTAGACTCAGTCTTGTGGGCTTATCGGACTTCTTTCAAGAATCCATTGGGGATGTCTCCCTTCCGTCTCGTCTATGGCAAGCCGTGCCACTTGCCAGTGGAAATCAAGCACAAATCTTTTTGGGCAGTTACTGAGTTGCTTCTAGATCCCGAGAGTATAGGAGACCAGAGAAGAGCTGAATTGGCAGCCCTGGAAGAACTGAGAGATACAGCCTTTTCGAACAGCCTACAGTACAAAGAGAAAGTGAAGACATGGCACGATTAGCATATCAGCCATAAACAGTTTGAGCCAGATCAGAGAGTATGGTTGTTTGATTCCAGGCTGAAATTATTCCCAGGGAAATTGCAGAGCAAGTGGAAAGGACCGTATGTGGTCAGGAAGGTACATGACAATGGCAGCATCGACATATCCGAATCGTCATCTTCCTCTACCTTCTGCGTCAATGGTCAACGCCTGAAACTATATCTTGATCATGATCCACCGACCATTGACGTTGCCCCCATTCTTCTGGTATGAGATGTGTCCTTTGATTCTGATCATCTGCATCTCATACATGATAATCAATTCCATCTTCCGCTGTACAGATCCATCTGTTCATATCACTTTCATCTGTTAATTTATTTTCTTCTTTTCTTCTTTTCTTCTTTTCCTTTTCTATCTTCTTTATCTATCAAAAAGGTGCCGCCCTTGTAGACAGTTTTCCATACTTAGGATGTACTTTGTCCTAAGTATAGGGGGGGCTGGCACCCCGAGTTCCTTTCATTTTCATTTCGATCCTCTCCATTGTCTCCTCTTCTTGTCTATACTTAGGGATATTTTACCCTAAGTATAGGGGGAGACAATTTGAGTACGATCTGTTCATTCCCACCCTTGACCCTCCTTGCGTTGTGTACAGTCTGCTATACTTAGGATTATTTGATCCTAAGTATAGGGGGGACGGTCAACTTCTCATTCATTTATTCATCTCTTATTCCTTTACTCTTTAGACTTGTCTATACTTAGTACGAGTTATGTCTTCTCTTTTCTCTCCGATCTATGAGGACATAGCTCAAGCTAAGTATAGGGGGGTCGTATATACTACGTATATACTTTAGCCATAACTCGTACTTTCGTATTTTCTTAATAAATGTGGCTAATAATATGGCTAAAAATTCTTTAAAATTCATTTAAAATCCTTGATAAAAAGACGTGGTTATTCCTCAGATTCTTTTTGTATTTACTGATTAATAAATCAGGTGAAAATGTTTTTTGCAAAATGTTTGAAAAATAGTTTGAAAATCCTTGTGAACATCTATTGAAAACTATTTTGAAAATATTTTGTTACATGTTTTCAACCTGTATAAAAATGTGTGGTTTGCAAAATTTATTTTCTTTGTGTGAAATAAAATTTTTGAAAAATGATTTGCAAGTGGTTTGAAAAATGGTTGCAAAAAAATATTGTGAAAAATTTATATATACTGTTTGAAAAACCTTTGCAAAATGTTTTCAAATGCGTGTAAAATGTTTGTAAAAACTATTTTGGACTATAGTTTTCAAAAATTGTGTGAAAAGCTTGTGTCAAATAAGTTTGAGGAATATTCACATCACACCAAAATCCACTATATATATCTATATGTATAAAATTGATCACTTACCCTGTAAATTTCTAAAATCCACTTCTTGTAAATGTAAGAAGCACTCCCGTGTACATATTTTAACCTATTTTTCAGCCAAAATCTTTTTGTTTTCAAAAAGCCCAAAAATATTTGCAAAATTAAAATCCAAAAACATTTGAAAAATCTTTTTAAGAAAAAGACAAAAAATACATGCATCATCTTTTCAAAAATCCATAAAAAGTTCAAAATCCTTGAAAATTGCATCACAAAAATATTTTCTGCATGGCATTTGCATGACATTCGCATTTTTCGGATTGAGTTTGATAGTTGAACAAGTCTAAGTAAAATCCGGAGATTGGAGCTTGATTGGACCTTATAATCTACCTAATAACAGGAACCTTATAGGAATTGGGTTTGAGGTCCTTCAGGTCTAGTTGACTTAATTCTTTGAGGATCACGAGACTTGGTTCAATGGATTCTTGACTGCCTAAGTAGAATATTTCGGAGCACACGCACGATTCTTGTTGATAATGACCTAACTTGGACACCTGCACCTTTCACATGGCTCAACTCAGTTGGAATGGTGAGGGGATTGGATTTGCCGGTATGAGACGCACACAAGTGGAAACACTTGTCCTCCTCTAGGGAGGGAAGTGCACCCCAACCCGTCCAGTGATTAGGAAGTCTAAAGACAGGAGGCTGTGGGTTGCGATAAAGCTTCAAAAGAGGGATAGTCTACTGGCTCAAGAGGAAAAACTCCTTATGTAAATGCTGCTGTATATAGTATTCCAAAAAAAAATGTTCAGGCATGTACAAAAATAAAAAGCCTGCAAGTATGTACAAAGAAAATAAGCAAGCTTGAGTTCCAAAGTCATATCATGTGAGCCTGCAGCTGGATGACTTGACTACAGTGGTCTTGCATCCAAGGATAGGTAGCTACACTGGCTACCGTCCATTCTTCTCTTCACCCCCTCCTCTTGAGCTGGTTGCCACTTGAACTTAGAAGGGAATACCCCGCTCCTCGAGGATGGAGTTGCTGGATTGGGGAATCATTGGGTTGTCGTACTGGAAAAGTCAGTTCCTTTGTCATTCTAGTTGGGGAGAGCCACCATCACTTACACTGTACAAGTCAGATTCATAGTCGTAAGAGTTTGCGTATGAGTTGAAGTATTTCTGACCTGGCTATTGAGGAGACTTGGATAGAGTTTGGGATTCTCAAGGACTGTTGGATTTCAAACACGGTTCTCACTAAGGTTCCGCCCGCACTAAATTTCCAAAGGTCCGACTTAAGCTCCAAACTTTGATTTTGCGAAGACAAGTTTGATAATCAAATAAAATCCAAGTTCTTCTTTTTCTTTTCTTTTCTTTCTTTTTGCACTTATTGCATAAGTGTTTGCTAGGGACTAGCAAAGGTAAAGTATAGGGGGATGATGAATCCACATTTCATCATCTTTATTCTATCATTTTGGCACCAAAAACCCTGGCAAATGCCTGTAAATGGCATTAAAATCACCATCTTAGCATCCATGCATGTGCATCACAATAGTGTATAAAATACTGTAATTAAGGCCAAAATTATAGAATAAATAAAGAAAAGAAAAAGAATAAAATATTGTAAATATTTTATGATCCAAAACCCCCGAGACCTAGGCATCTTGATGAATAGGTCGACAAGGAATAAAGTAGGGGGAGATAAGGTCAGAAATACTGAGAAAATACCTATACATTCTATTCATTCTTTATTCATTTTGGGACCTATTTTTGGTTCCACTTTTTACTCATCAAATAAAGAAACTTTGTACATGAAAGTTATAGCTAATTTTATAAAGAAAAATACAAAATTGATTTCACAGAAAATATTGTACAGACAAAAAGTTATGGTCTGAATAAAAATCCAGAATCCCAACTTCCCAGACCCATATCTCACAAACAACAACTCCAAATGCAGCATACTCACCTTTAATTGTATATAGAAGAAAATAAGTTAATTAATGGCGGTGGTTTCGCATTTGGCGGAGCTACGGTTTGAGAGTTGAGTTTTGGACCCCTATTGTATACTTGTACATATTAAAATATTCAATTTATTATTCAGTCATTATTTTTATATTTTTATATTTTTATAATGTTGTAAATATTACTTATAATAATTATGTGCATTAAAATCAGAATAAAAATGCAAAAAAAATAAAAATGAACATATCTTCAATACATAGATACATTACTTATACACATACCTATATATTATACCTTTATATTTTATTTAATATACAAAACGCCTCATAAAAATAAAATAAAAATATATTTGTGTATATAAAAGTATTTTATAATTTTATAAAATAATAATCAAAAATAAATAAATCAAGTATATACAATTAAAAATAAAAGACTCCAATACATAGATATAGATACCTATAGGGGTATAAATGCAAACTTGTAAAAATATACTCCATAAAAATAAATAAAAATCACCATAAATTAATTCATAAAATAATAAACATTTTTTATTTTATAATCAAAAATCAATAAAATCGTTTGCTATTTTAATTTGAATTTAGAAGACTTTTTCTCCAGGTTTTTCCTGAGAGTTGACCTCGGTCAACTCTCTGCCCAACACCTGGGCTGTGTCAGAGCTGCGTTTGACCTTGTTTTCAACCTTTTTTCGAGGTGAATCCTTTCATCCTTTCGTGAATTGACCTTCACGACTTTTGTAGCCCTTTCATAGAGCTTTCACGCCCTTAGATCATTTCGGGCATTGGACCACTGCTGCTCCAGATATACCTCGGTCAAGGGAGCCCTCCGTCAACCCTTTAAAACCGAACTTTGAATCCCATTTTGAATTTTGAACCGCAAATCTATCCAAACGCCCACCCCTGACCTTGCTAGGAATCTCTGAGGTGACAGCTCCGTGGAGTCCTCGTCAGGGAGGTGGTTCATCCACGTTTGGGCGCGTTCCGACCAACCTCCGGCCAAGCCGTAGAGGTACCCTTCTCCCTCGCTCTATCTTAGCTTGAGGGCCATCTAACCACCTTATCTTTATCCTCATCTTCTTCCTGTTCATCCGAGCGTCATCCAGATCCTTTCATTTCACTCGTTAACCATCAATTCGCCTAATCGATTGGTCGTCGGAGCATCTCCGGCCACCTTCGGTCGCTACGCACTCCGCCTCGTTAACACCCTGTCCGCCTAGCCGCGAGGTCGGGGCATTTTACACCCGACCTTTTCACTTTTTTTTGTAGGTCTCAGCCTTGGATTCCAAGGCCGGAGTGAGTTTCTGGAACCTCGCCGTATCTCATGGACCCTCCACGCTCTTCGTCATCGGCGAGCTCGCGCCGGCCACCTACGAGACCATCGGACCCCTCCAGCCGTTAGAGGACGCCGCCAGCTAGTTCCTGAGCTTCACAACAGCGAAGGAGTGCGTCGGAGAGCATCGTGCGCGGCGATTGAACCTCGCCGGGGGCGTGTTCTTCGTCCGCTCCTCCTCCGCATCTCAGAGCCGTTGGATCGTCGGCGTTCTTGGCGCGATTCAGCAACCGTTGGATGGCGCCAACCCCGCAGCCGTTGATCTCCAATCGAAGCATATGATCTGGGCCGCACAAACTGAAGGGGTACGGGGCGTCGGATTTCAGCCACGTGTATTAGTGAAAGACCTTCGGCCGTTCGATCTGCCCTTTGACTGGGTATTTTGCAATCTTAACCCCATCATTTTTGTGTGTTATTAATTACAACAGAAACTTTCATTTTCAGTTAGTAACTTTCTGTAATATTTGCTACAAACCCCCTATAGGTCTCGTAATTACATTCCAGCCCTTGCCAGCCAAGCGCACGTGCGTGGCACGTGCGCGTGGGTATTTTGCGGCAAGACCCGCGTAGTTTTGGCATTTAATATTCAGTGCAAGAACTATTTTACTCAGTATAAATTCTTGGGGAAATTTTGCATCTGTGCTCTTGCTTGTCTGGTTATCTGCACTTATGCCCCTCCCAGGCGTGCGTGCGACTCACGTGGTCCTGGGACTTTTGCATTAAAGCCCCTGCGGCTTTTGGTTTTGTCATTTGACCCAGAAACTTGTTGTTTTGGTTCAAAATTTTGGTAAAAATTGCAGACGTGCCCCTATTGTTTTATCTATTTGCATAAAGGTCCCTGCCAGGCTTTCCAATTGTGTTGTATTGCTCTATTTATTTTAGGCCTCGTTTTAACTCCAAAAATTCTAAAAATTTGAACTTAAGCTACTGGACACTTGTACTTTGACGCTATCATTTTAGTTTTTTGATTTTATTTTATTTTTATATTTATTAAAAATCAAAAACTTGCTTTTTGTGTACTGTCTAGTTTAGAAAATGCCAAAAAAATAGTAAAACCCCTCCAAAAATTCTAAAAAAATTACCTAGTGTCTATTATATCCTATTCTAGTGTCAGTCCAAAAATCACTAAAAATCTCAAAAGAAAAACACTAAAAATTTAAAAACACTCAAAAACTTCAAAAAAATATATAAATTCAAGGAAAACTCTAAAAAATACAAACCCAGGTTATGTGTGTTCCTTATTTTGTTCCTTTTATTTGAAAATTATTGTGAAAAATTTTGAGTACTGGTTGCTATTTTTAAATCCCATTTTATTCACAGCCAGCCCTTGTTTCACTGTTTTGAGTCATTTCAGTAATTAAAAATATCAAAAACACCTTTAAAAATCCCCAAAATTCATAAAAACAGTAAAAAATCCTAAAAATATCAAAAACATTTTAGTTCTGAATTTTTGGTTATTTTTGTACATTTTTATAAATATTTTACCTTGTCTTTTATTACCTTGCCTTTGAATTCCAATATTGAAAAAGAAAAAAAATATAAAATATAAAATTATAAAAATCAGAAAATTAAAAATCAAAATACAAAATTAAAAATTAGATTAAAAATAAAAAAATTTCAAAATTAAAAACCCACAAAAATTGCTTTGTTTGCTTGCTTAGTGTAGACACATCACACACACACACACTTGAGCACAATTCTTGAACTACCCTGCTTGCTCCCTGTGTTCGAACTATCTACATACTTGCACCTATACATCTTTTATGTAGAGTTAAAAATAAATTTTGACTCCACATTATTGCTAATTTAGTGATCTTAGTGTGGGTTAATTGTTGATTTTAGTTCAGATTTAGTGTGGTCCAAACACCAACTGAGTTCACGCTTTGTGTTGAACTTAAGACCGCCTATTTCTCGCTAAATCAGTAAGCTCATAGGACCGAGTCCAAGAGTTGAGACCAGTCTTTTCTTTTTGGCCTAACAAGTTTCTGCAGGATAGTCTTGATTTCTCTATTTGATAACTCTGCCATGCCATTGGTCTGAGGATGATAAGGAGATGCGACACGATGGTCGATGTCTTACTCCTTCGTCAATTTCTTGACCTCTTTATTAACGAAATGGCTACCCCCATCTGATATGAGAATTTTCGGTATCCCGAACCGCAAAATGATGTTCTTCTTCAGGAACTGACACACTGATCGGTTGTCGGCGGCGCGAGCAGGGATAGCTTCAACCTAACGACTCACATAGTCAACGGCAAGAAGGATGTGCTCAAAACCTTGACTTTTAGGGAAAGGTCCCATGAAGTCAATGCCCCATGCATCGAAAACGTCTGCTATCTGAATGATTTTCAGGGGCATCGAGTCTTTTGCAGTGAGTGTACCTTTCAATCTCTGACAGTCAATGCATCGTTTGACAAATTCTGCTGCATCCTTGAATAATGTGGGCCACCAGAAGCCGCACTGAAGTACTTTTGTTGTCGTACGGTCTCCAGAGTGATGTCCACCAGATTCGAGCGAGTGACAATGCTCGAGGACACTAGATTGCTCCTCCTGCGGGATGCACATGCGCCAAATGCAATCCGCTTCTTCCCTGAATAAAAGAGGATCCTCCCATTTGTAGAAATGGATGGTTGACATAAATTTGTTCTTCTGATTCTTCGTCCAATCCAATGGTGTTACCCCAAAACGAGGTAATTGACTATGTCAGCATACCAAGGAAGAGAATCCACTGCTAAGATGGCTTCGTCAGGAAAGGTTTCTGTGATAGGTGCACTATTTAGAGGAGGCTCTTGTTGCTCAATTCTGGAGAGATGATCTGCTACCACATTCTGAACTCCAGGTTTGTCCTTAATTTCCAAATCAAATTCTTAGAGGAGAAGGATCCATCGAATCAGTCTCGGCTTGGCATCCTTCTTCTGCTGTAGGTACCGGATAGCAGAGTGGTCTATGAAAATTGTGACTTTCGATCCAAGTAAATAGGATCTGAACTTCTCGAGGGCGAAAACCACAGCCAGCAACTCTTTCTCTGTCACTGTATAATTTCTCTGTGCTTCGTCTAATGTTCTGTTGGCATAATGAATGGCATAGGGCGCTTTGTCTTTCCTCTGCCCAAGAACAACCCTGAATGCAAAGTCTGACGCATCGATCATTATCTCAAAGGGAAGAGTCCAGTCGGGCGGTTGTAACATTGGAGCCTGAGTAATAAGCTCCTTCAGCTGATTGAAAGCAAGGAGAACCTGCTGATCTACATTGAACTCGGTCTCCTTGCACAAAAGTTCTGTCAAAGGTCGGGTAATGCGGCTGAAATCTTTGATAAATCTTCTGTAGAATCCCACATGCCCCAAGAATGACCTTACATTCTTTACTGATTGAGGAGGCTGGAGATTTGAAATGACATCCACCTTTGCCGGGTCGACTTCCATGCCATGTTTGGAAACGACGTGACTCAGCACGATACCTTCTGTGACCATAAAGTGGCTCTTTTCCCATGAAAGCACTAAATTGACCTCCCGGCATTTCTGAAGCACTCTGTCTAGGTGCTCAAGACAAGAATCAAAACTATCACCATAGACAGAGAAGTCGTCCATAAACACCTCTAGAAAACTTCCTACCATCTCGGTGAAGACTGCTAACATGCATCTTTGGAAGGTTGCAGGTGCATTGCATAATCCAAAGGGCATTCGCTTGAAGGCGTAGGTGCCGAACGGGTAAGTGAAGGTAGTCTTCTCTTGATCTTCCAGGGCGATTGCCACTTGTTGTACCCAGAATACCCATCCAGAAAGCAGAAGAACTCCTTGCCTGCTAGTCTTTCCAAAACTTGATCAATGAATGGCAAGGGGAAGTGGTCCTTCTTAGTTGCTGCATTGAGACGACGGTAGTCAACACACACCCGCCAGGATGTTGGTACCCGAGTGGAAATTTCCTCTCCTTTTTCATTTATAACCACGGTAAGCCTGGAATTCTTTAGAACTACGTGCAGTGGGCTTACCCATTTTGAGTCGGAGATGGGATAGATGAAGCCTGCATCACACTATTTCATTATCTCTTTCATGACGACGTCCCTGAGGTTAGGGTTTAACCTTCTTTGGAATTCGCAGGACGGCTTGGAATCTTCTTCCAGATAGATGTGGTGTGAACACAAAGCTGGATTTATCCCTCGGAGATCTGATACGCTCCAACCAAGTGCCTTTCGGTTCTTTTCTAGAACCTCGAGAAGACGAGATTCCTGATCCGAAGTCAGCTTGCTGCTGATGATGACCGGATACATTTGTTCTTCACCCGCAAGGAAAGCATACTTCAGGCCTGCAGGAAGTGGCTTGAGTTCTGGTTTTGACCTGTCCACTTTATCGGTCACTTCAAATACTATGCTGGTGGTGGGATGTACTTCTTTGAGGGATTCACCATCCTCATCATTCTGTTGAGATCACGGGGATGTGACGAACGGTTCTGCCCTAAGCTGATCATGTTCGGTCTGGAGTGAATGCTCAAAAAGATGCGCCTGCATCTGAGAATCTGTCTCCCAAGAGTCATCGGAGCATAAGCTAACTGCTCTTTCCAAGTCCTCCTCAAGAGTGAGGATTTCTCGGGTCCATGAATCGTCCAATGATAAAGCTGAGTCTCTGATCGCTGCAATAAAGTTACAGTCTGCTTCGGACGCTGTCTGACTCTCATCAGTTGTGGCATTCGGCTCTCTGCTCATGTTTATAGTGAGTTGCTGGGTGTTCGAGCTGAAAGTAATCTTGCCAGACCTGTAATCAACCACGGCACCTGAAGTACGAAGGAATGGTCGGCCAAGGATGATAGGAGTCTGGAGCAAGGGTGTAGGTGAGTCCATATCAAGGACTACAAAATCAGCTGGAAATTTCATCTCCTGCACTTTAACTACGACATCTTCCAAAAGACCTTGGGGCCGCTTGACGGATCGGTCAGCGAACTGAAGGATCATGCGTGTCTGCTTGAGCGGACCTAGCCCGAATTCTTGGATTATGGATGAGGGCAGAAGGTTGATGGAAGACCCACTGTCAAGGAGAGTACGCTCGAAGACCTGATCAAAAATCTCGCAACTGATTAGAGGTGCTCATGTGTCTTGTTTCTTCTGCGGGAGGTTGTTGATAGCTGCAACAGTGGCCATGGAGAGAACGTGCTTTTCTACATCTCGGCGTATGTTTTCTTGAGCTGGGCGATGCCTGTTAGTACATGCCTCCTTCAGTCCTTTCTTCACAGCTGGCATGTATTCCACGTCCTTCAACAAAGGAATCTCAACAGTCAACCTGTCTAATATTTCCACAACTCCTGGATCAGACAATGCTTTTTTTTTGTTTTGCATTTTTTTTGGATTTTTGTATTGCATGAGGAAAAGGAATATTTACATCACTGGCAGGAAAATTAGAGTTCTTATTTACATCAGAATCATCGCCCATCAAATGTTGTACATCCGGACTACAAAAAGGCATACAAACTGTATCTTGGCATACTGGTGCTGCAGGGCGAGCAAAAAGAGTAGCGTCTGCTCCGTCGGCTGGCAAGGGATCGGGTTCTGCTGGCGGCTCCTCCAATGCTGGCGCGGCTTCGCTTCGGCTGCAAGCTTCTTTTTGTTGTTTTTGATTTTGCTGATTTTTTTGTGTTTTTAGCTGGGGATGCTGCAAATGCACGACGGCTGGATTGGCTTCCCCTTCTTCCTCCTCCTCACCCGCCCCTGTAGCTGGTACGGCTGATGCGGAAGATGACGATCCACCTGTTTCTTTATTCACCCCACTCTTGGTAGCAGGCGGAGGCAAAGCCCTACCGCTCCTGAGAGTAACAGCATTAGAATAAACAGTAATATCATTTTTAGGCACGGACAGGACATCACATTCTACCTGCTCTTTCTTTTTAAAGTTATTGGGGTTGGCTTCGACCTGAGCCGGAATTGTGGTTCAAGTGGCGGTCAGGTCGTCAAGCCGCTTGGTCATTTCCGCCATCCCTTTAACGAGTTGGGCAAGGCAATCCATGGTAGGGTTCACAGGGGACGCTTCAGTAGGTTCAGTGTGCAGACCACGCTGCTGTTGGATGGATGGGTGCGGAGGTTGTTGCTGTGGTGCTGGTTTGGTGCAGGAAGTTGAAGTTGTTGATACGGGGGAGGAGGATACTGCTGATATTACGGAGGTGGGGAAGCCGCATACTGATGAAACGGCTGTGGATGGCGGTACTGTGGCTGCTGGTACGACTGATTCTGCCTCCATTGATGTGCAAACTGGGGAGGCTACTGATACTGCTGGTGAGGCTGAGAGGACTATCCAAAGTGACCACCCTGAGGTTGGTGGTATTGCCGGTTGGCAAGTGGCTGACCCTGGAGTTGTCCCATAGGACGGGTCAGCTGTGCATCATTGGTCCATACCCCGTTCACTTCCTGAATCAGGGGTGGTGGTGGGAAGACTGGATCAGGTCCTGGAAGGAACTCTGGCTGGTACACAACCATCTGCTGTTGCAGCTGGCCCTGGTCGGGTGCCTGCACGTAGTACACGTGCTGGACTGCCGATGGCTGCTGGCTCAGCTGAGGCTGATGCTGCGGTTGCTGCTCGTCCTTCTTCTCAGCCGGAGCGTCTGATGGTGTTGCCGACTAAACAGAATTGATGGTGCCCACCAATAGTTCAAGGTACTTGTTGATCTGATCAAGCTTGTCTAAGTTCTGGGTCCTCTTCTCAATCACAGCGAGTTTCTCAAGATCCTGTGATCTCTTCTCAATGATGTCAACTTTGGAGAGATGGCCCCCGATGATACTGAGGTTGGAGCTCTCATCTCTCTCTGCCTCCTTGGACACTGCCATGTGTACTTCTTTCTGGAGGATCTGGGGCTGCTTCTGATACGCCTTGGATGAAGAGAGGGCGGCCTCTCCTTCGGCCATTTCTTCGAATATCTGCCAGACTACGTCTTCATCCTTATTGAAGTGCGAACCCCCACAGGCTGCGTCAACGAGCCTTTGGCTCTCAAAGTTCAGTCCCCCAAAGAAATGCTGGACCAAGCTGGTCTTGGGAATCTCATGATGGGGACACTTCTCTTGCAGATCAGTGTATCTCTCCCAGGCTTCGTGTACTGACTCATGGGCTCTTTGGGAGAAATTACTGATTCGGGCTCGCATCTGGTTGAGCCAACCAAGAGGGTAATACTTATGTAGGAAGGCTGACTTCAGCTCCTCCCAGGCGTCACAACCTTCCCCAGATGGTTGACCCAATAAAGGGCCTTATCTTGTAAGCTGAATGGGAACGCCAACATCTTGACAATGTCCAGAGGGACATTCGGGTAGTGGGTGGTGCGGCAGATGCGAGTGAACTGCTGCAGGTGGATGTACGGCTCTTCATTAGTGTTTCCATGGAATGCAGGAAGAAGAGCAATGAACTGGGGTTTCAGCTCAAAGTGAGCGTGTACCGGTGGAATGAGGATCCACTCGGTCATCTGGCTGTCTCCCGGATTGTATGTATCTTTAAGTGTCTGCTTTGGTGGTGTTGGGAATTCTGGATCATCATTGTTATCACCACCACCACCACCTCCACCTCTACCTCCTCTGCCTATGCCTCCTCCTCCATCGTCTCAGTTCATCATATCATTCAACATATCCTGGAATGCTGTCTACGTGAGGGCCTGCTCGGTCAGCTGTTGTTGGATGGCCTGGATAGAAGCTAGTAGTTGTGCAATGACTTGATTCTGATCTGGCATATTTCCCTCTGGTTGGGGCGGCTGTTGACCCTTGCCCTTTCCTCCGAGAGCCATGTCTGGGTCTGAGTCGGACGAAATGAACTCCGGAGTAGTCTCCAGGGCTCGCACTGTCTTTTATCTACAGAATGAGAGAGTCCTGATCAGACCACTTGCAATATTATTCAGCTGTCATGATAGAGCTGCAATTCGGGTCAACCCCAACATGTTGTGAACGTAAAAGTATGTGGACTGTAATCGACTTCCATTCACAACGGTGAAGGTGGGACAAAGGTGATCCCAATTTATTGGGTGGCCAAGAGAAAGGTAGAAAATGAGAAGTCTGGAGATCGATCCGCAAAGTCCGGATCGGGTTCTCAGGAATCGCCCCGAATTTATTGGCGGAGTTGAGTTCATGGAATCGATGTGGGTGTCGGCAAGGTCCCGACGGAAACCATCCATGAATCAGCTTCGCGAAGCTCAAGAGGACTGGATGTTGGAAGAAAGATACGATGGTCAACGAGGAATAAAAAGGAGTGCAAAACAGTAGAGAGGCTCGGCTGAGCGGGGTGGTCAAAGGAGAATGACACAACAAAATGTGCGCAAAGGCGCGGTACTTGATCTTTGAACCTTAATCTAGATCCATACAAACGCAATACAAAATTGGGTTCACCAACTCACGCCATGTGAGCCATAAGAGCTCGGCTATTTATTATCTTTTCATTTTTAGAGTTGTTATTTCAGGCGTATCTTGTAACAAGTCCTTAGTACGCTACCCTATAGGAGAGAGAGTACTGCCAGAAGAGTATCCCGTACTTGTCCTCCTCCTGTGTAACATGTAGTCTGTACTTTTTGGAGTCCTTGTAACCCTTCCTGGATCCCTACTCAGCCAAAGAAATAGAGAGAGGAAGCCGATAGGCGAAACCAATACTTCGGTTCTCGCTCGCAACGGAAGCAACCGTGGGCGTGCAAGAACCTACTCGGACGCAAGACGATGAGACAGACACCCCCGTGAAGGCGTGGCCTATGCTCAATACTTCGGACAGGGTCGATGCTCTACACAATAGAGAGTCATCATAGGTGACCAAGTCATACTCGCCTACGTACGATATAAGCGTCATTACTTCGGAAATCCATGCGATACACAAGGCATTTGCAGACTGGGTTTTTGGCTTTAATCCTTAGGGGGTCGCACTCGCTCAAGGGAGTAGGGTTTTGGTCCCCCTCCAAGGTACCTGAAAACAATGAGGACTTTATGAACCCGGTACAATGATAGTCCATTACAGATTTTAATTAAGGTCAAAGTTTATTTAGCAGTCCCCTTGTTTTAATTTTTTGGGTTTTCACTTTTTTTGAGTCTGTTTTCATACCAGTGCCTACCGTTGTTGTAGATTTTCATTTAAGTCCTAGGTGCTCAAAATCAGAGGGAGATAGCGGAAAAGCTGTGCAAGTGGTTCCATGATGGAAATCTCACCATTGAACCGAATGATGCATGCTGATTTAGAAGACTTACAGTGCATCCCAGCTCTCTCCATGCGGTATGCAAAACATAATTTTTAAACCTATCTACATGTCGGTATGCAAGGCACAAAATCGCCCTAAACATTAGCTGCTATTAGCGTGAAGAACCAAAAGTCGTTGATTCATCTCTAGCCCAAAAGGTCCGGTCTTGGCTCACCCCTCCTCTGCTCAACACACTTGAGTTTAGGAGAAAGCGCTTTGCGGGGCTCGCTGTGGCACAAGGGCTAAGAGACAAATGAACGGCTTGTTTAAGTTTGACTAGATCCATACGAAGTAGACTATAGGAACATGCATTCTTATTAGTGTTTGGACCTAGCTACCGAGTCAAGCAACCTATGTCTAGGGGGCTCCAAGCACACAAAACAAAGTAAAATAAAGGCGGAAAGCTCAAAACTTCGGAAAACAAAGAAAAGAAAGCGATGAAAACTCGGAAAACCGCGATGAGGCCCCCAGGTGAACAATCATCCGGGCACTGGACCTCATTGTGAAGAGTAGAGTCTTGTTTAATTATTACATGCCAAAATTGTCTCTCTCTCTCACCTTAAATTACAAAAATGATCCTAAGTGCTCTAGTCCTATCTAATCCCCATCTCTTTGCTTCCTTGATGCTCTCTCCAGTTGGTCATGAGGTGAAGACCAACCTCCTCCAAGCTCGACTGCCTTGGCTCCCTAAGAAACCATCCTCGCGTGGCGGGCCCTCGCATCAAAGTCACAAAAAGATTGAATTAGTATAGCTCAATCAATTAAAATAGAGCAGATAAGAAATTAATCACAATAAATAAATCAATCAATAGAGCATTGTGATCAATGATAATAGAAATAGCTGCTCACAAAATAAATTTTGAATCAAAAAATTTTTACACAAGAATGACAAAATAAAGTAGGCTATGCTCATTGCTCCCTGGCAACGGCGCCATCTGATAACCGACATTTTGCGAGGGTCTCAATAATATGTATATAGTGTCGCTGAGGCGACCGCTCACAGAATGTCATGTTGATCAGCAATTAACCCACATAAAAGAATGAATCAATAGAGTCCCAAAATTGTGAATTGACATTTATTACTCTACCACAAAATACATAGTGAGCAAGCATGTAGAGGTCGAACCACAGAGAGCAATACAAAAATGCAATAGCCTATGATGTGCATGTACAACAGAGTCATCCATGTGTAAAGTCTATTTTTGTAGGTTTTTATTATATATATATATATATATTATTTTTTTATAATATATACTTATATCTATATTCATGTAATATATATATATTATAGAATATAAATAAATATATATATATAGATACCCATAGAGGGTATGTATAAAGCATTATATCCATATAGATATATATATGTAGATATAAATATTTATATATATACTCTTTTTTAATATATTTTTAGATTTTTCAATAGTAATAAATATGTATATATATAGATATATTTTTTGTTTTTTTTTAATTTTCTTTTTTCCAATAAGGGAATATATATATAATGTAGAGAGAGGAAGGGTACAATATTTACAAAAATAGTCAAAAATTCAGAAATAAATTTTTTTGGTATTTTCATGATCTTTTACTGTTTTTGTGATTTTTTGGGTATTTTTCAAAATATTTTTAGTATTTTTAAATAGTAGAATAAAGCAAAACAGTGAAATAGCTACTGGCTGGGGGTAAAATGGGAATTATAAATATCACACAGCCACAAAAATTTTCCAAATCATTTTTGAAGTAAAGAGGATAAAATATATGAACTACAAAAATTGAATTTGCAATTTTAGGGGTTTTCTAGAATTTTTTTATATTTTTCAGATGTTTTCAAGTATTTTTTAATTTTTAAGGTTTTTCTTTTGAGATTTTTAATGATTTTTGGTCTGACACTTAAATAAGTTAAAATAGGCATTGGGTAATTTTTTTGGAATTTTTAGAGGCGTTTTACTATTTTTTTGGAATTTTCTAAGTTAGACAGTATATAAAATGTATGTTTTTTATTTTGAATAAATGCAAAAATGCAACAAAATTACAAACTAAAAATATGGCGCGTACGAGAAAGCTAACAAGAGCTTATATCCATTTTTGCAAAATTTTTCAAGTTAATATGAGGCATGGAATAAATGGACAAAGCATACAAAAATAAAACAGCCTAGCAGGGGTATTTTTGCGAATAAAATATTTCTCAGGGGCGTCCATGCAAAAATTACTACAGAAATAAACATTTACTTTTATTTTTGGGGCTATTTTATAATTAACAAAACCCGCCAGAGTTAAAGTGCAAAAATCGCACGCCTCACGTAGGACTTCACGTGAGGCGCGGAGGGACCAAACTGCAAATATAAAAACCATAGGGGGCCTACTGCAAATATTACAATTTATTTACAACGTGAAGTTTTATTTTTGGCATAAAAATTTAAATACAAAAAGGCAGAGGATATGTCTGAAATTTACCCCTAAAGGCGCGCGATCCAACGGCGTCGATCACTTCACTTAGCCACGCGTCGCGCATCTGACAGTGGATACCGGTTCGCCGATGAAGGCTTCTGATTAGATCCGCCTCGTGGATCGGACGGTGGTGGATGGGCTTCATCTGACGGTTGACGTTCAATCTGGGTCGTGCCTCCTGATCGGACGACGATGGAGGTGTCTGGAGGAACAGGGAAGAAGCTCGCCCCCGGCGAGCTTCGATCGTGAAGCTTGGGCTCCTCCGGGCATCTCCCTCGCATCTGAGATGGTCTGGACGTAGCTGGAGGTCTTCACGTCTATTTATGGTCTCGCCATGGCTCCTGGAGGTCCGAAGAGCTCGGACGAGGTCGATGAAGGACGGGACCTCCAGGAACCTCTTCCTGGTTTGAATCGAGCCCAGATGGGCTCCTTTCTTCGCTGGACCTGCGTAGGAAGAACCGGGGGAGCGAGGACTATCTCCTCGACCCCGGGTTTTGAAGCTCTGCAGAAAGGTGAGGTGTGGCAGAGGAGCTCCGGCGAGAAGCGGAGGTGGAGCTCCGATTCGCAAGGACAGAGGGTCCTTGGTTGATCAAGGGCGGTTGATAGATGGAGAACGCGATGGGAAACGAGGTGAGAGGTGATAGGCGGTCGGTTACGGTACTTCGATTTTTGGATTTTAAGCTAAGCTGATTAACTAAAGACTAAACTAATAACGGGAATCAAAATCTAACACTAAAATCTACCTAAAATGTTATAAAGTAGCATCTCTTATACCTGGGGGCCACCAGGGAGTAGGACGGACGCCGGAGCTCCGCCGCGTCAAAATCTTCCCTCCTCCGGCCGATTCGAGATGCTGGAACACTCCCCCTGTCACGAGGAACCTCTCGGGATCAAAATCAGGGCTTTTGGGTTGGATTAAATTGGCCAAATTTGAGGAGGGGGCGAAGCTCCCTATTTATAGACATTGGCCTGGAGCCTTATTGACCGACGTTTATTGGTTAATTCAATGAGTATCGAGTTGATTTAAGATATCGGCGGGTATCAGTAATCATCAGAGATTATTTCTTGTGAAGAAAGCGAGCTCGATCGATGGACGAGATGGGCGTAAAAAAAGGAAGAAATCCATGGAAAAGACAACTCAGAGACGCCAGGTCCCATATGGGACAGTTGACCGGGCGGTCAACAAGGGCTGGCGCCCCATTTGTCCACCTCGGCCGCTAGAAGACCAAATAGGAAACCTTATTCTAAAATGATTTATTTGGCTTAGTAAATGATTTTATTAGAATTTTCCTATAAAATAAAAAATGTGTATTATTTCATGTAGTATTTATTTATGATTTTTATTTAATTTTTCGAAGTGTTTTATTATAGTTTTATTTTAATAATGTGTATATGCATGTATTTACATGTATTTTGTGTATTTTATTTTTATTTTGTTTATTTTATTTAATTATTTTATTGTCTTATTTTTAAATTTATAATTTATTTTTGTGAGTGTGAGGGTATTTTTATTTAATTTTTATGAGTTTATTTTCATTTTTAAATAAATAGGTATATGTATATGTAGGTATACTTATAGGTCTTTTACCTATATATTATATCTACTTTATTTATTTAATGTATTTTCTTGGTTTTTATTTTGAATTTGTATTTTTAATAAGTTATGTATAATATTTACATTATTATAAAAATATAGATGACTAAAGAATAAAATAATTAAATCCCCTTTTATTTATGTACATACTCTTCATAGGTATTTTGCCTATGTATTACATCAGCTTATTTTATTTTACAAATTCCTTTTGGCTTTCTTTTAGTTTTAATATGTACATGTATTGAATACATTATTTACAAAATTCTAAAAATATGATTGGATAAAAATAATGGACAATGAATAAATTGAATATTTTAATCAGGCAGACTGCACAATGAGGGCCAAAAACCTAACTTTTGCAGATGGACTCCAAAAATTATGAAACCAATTTTATTAAATAGTTCTTGGAAAGCTATATACAATTAAAGGTGAGTTTGGGTGATTTGGAGTTTTTATTTGCAAAATATGGGTCTGTGAAGTTGAGATTTTGGCTTTTTATTCTGTGTATAAAATGTACACTGAGTATTATTTTTACACAAACTCAATTTTGTATTTTTATTTACATTATTATCTACAACTTTTATGTAAAAAGTTTTTTTATTTGATGAATAAATAATTATGTACAAAATAGGTGTCAAAATTGCATAAATAGATGCATAAATAAATGAGGTGTTTATTGTACACTGACCCTTATCTCCCCCTACTTTATTCCTTGTCGACCAATTCCATACTGGCCATGGTCTCGGGGTTTGGGTCATAAAATATCTGCAATATTTTATTCCTTTCTCTTTTCTTCTCTTTATTCTATAATTTTGGCATTAAAAACCTTATTTAATGTATAATTAATACAATGAATCATGAATGCTATTATGTACAAGTTGATGCTATTTACATGCATTTGTTGGGGTTTTTGAGGCCAAAATGATAGAATAAAGGTGATGAAATGGAGATTCATCACCCCCTATACTTGCCTTTGCTAGTCCCTAGCAAATACTTATGCAATAAGTACAAAAAGAATAAAGAAAAGAAAAATGAGAATCAAAGAAGGATAGAGTGAATAGGAGTGCTTTCAGTGCAATGCATGTCTTTACAAAATCAGAATTTGGAGCTCCTGCTAGACCTTGAGAGTAGATGTGTGTGGAACCAAGTCGGGAACCAGCTCTAAAACACAACAGCCTTCGAGAGTCACAGAACTCGGTTCAACCCACCTCAATAGCATGGTCAGAACTGATCTACATCATACGCAAACCCTTATAACTATGAAGCTGACTTGTACAGTGTAAGTGATAGTGGCTCTCCCCAACTGAAATGATAAAGGAACTGACTTCTCCAGAATGACAACCCAATGATTCTCCAATCCAACAGCTCTTTCCTCGAGGAGCAGGTTATTCCCTTCTAAGTTCAAGTGGCAACCAGCTCAAGAGGAGGGGGTGAAGAGAAGAATGGACGGTAGCCAGTGTAGCTACCTATCCTAGGATGCAAGACCAGTGTAGTCAAGTCATCCAGCTGCAGTCTTACATATTTGACTTTGGAACTCAAGCTTTCTTATTGGCTTTACAACATATGTACATACTTTGCAGGCATTTTTTTTCGGCATACTATTCACAGCAGCATTTACATAAGGAGTTTTTCCTCTTGAGCCAGTAGACTTTCCCTCTTTTGAAGCTTTATTGCAACCCACAATCTCCTGTCTTTAGACCTCATGGCTACTGGACCAGGTTGGGGTGCACTTCCCTCCCTAGACGAGGACGAATGTTTCCACCCGTGTGCGTCTCAGACTGGCAAATCCAACCCCCTCACCACTCCAACTGAGTTGAGCCAAGTGAAAGGTGCAAGTGTCCAAGTTAGGTCACAGTCGGCAAGAGTCATGCGTGTGTCTCGAAAAGTTCTAGTTAGTCATTTGAGGTGACTTGAACCCAGCCCTGATTTCTCAAAGAATTAAGTCTGCATAGACCTGAGGTACCTTAAACCTAGTTCCCGTAAGGTTCCAGTGCAGTTAGGTGCAGTAAGGTCTAACCAAGCTCCAATTTGAGACTTTATTAGACTGATTCAATCATCAAGCTCACTCAAAAAGAATATGAATGGTATGTTTATGCTATGCACAATGAACTATGCAATTTTTCACAAAGAATTTAAAAGAATCAAAGAATGTTTTTACACAAAGAATTTTTGCAAATAAGAAGCTTTATACAATTATTTACACGGGTGTGCCGCAAAATGTATGGATTTATAAAGCCTTTACAGGTTTCAATGAAGTTCTTTATTCAGGTTGTATAGAAAAGCTTTTATGTGTCTTATTTATGATTTACAAGTATTTGTAACGGTGCTCTTATTCTTCAGATCTAGTTTGAAAATAATTTTGCAAACTACAGTACACAATGATTTTTGCAATCATTTACACACATTTGAAAACTATTTTTGCAAAGATTTTTCACACTATATATACATTTTTCACAATATTTTAACAAACATTTTTCAAAACATTTGCACATAGGTTTTTCAAATCCTTTCTTTCACACAAAGAAGAAGTTTTTCAAATCAAACAGTTTGACACAGGTTGAAAACATTTCACAGCATATTTTTCAAATAGGTCACACTATTTTTCAAATCATACTATATAGGTATCAAACCTGATTTATTAATCAGTATATACAAAAGAAGAAAAACTGTATTTGATATACAATATGGTTTTGGTTTTTATAAGCTTTATTTTGGGATTATTCCTTATTTACGAATGAGAGATTTTTGTGCAGACTCCTCAGACTTATTCGAGAATCCTTTTCAAAAGATTTTTGAGAACTCTAGTCCAAAATAATTTTACAAACATGTACACGCATTTGACAATGATTTTTGCAAATATTTTACACAGCATAGATAGGTTTTTCAAAACAATTTGACAATCACATTTTTACAATCATTTGCACACTAGTTTTCACACATTTTTATTTCACTCAAAGAAAATAAATTTTACACACAAAACTGATTTTCAAAGGTTGAATACTTGTACCCACTATTTTCAAACAATTTTCACAAGGTTTTTCAAAGAGAATGTTTTGTAGAAAACGCTCTTTCTGACTTAATAATCAGTATAAGTACAAAGAGTCTGAGGAACTCACAATCATCTTTCATTATTATAGAACTACTATTTACATTATATTTCAAATTGAGGTGATGTTTTATTTTCAGTAGGAGTTATGGCTTATAGTATATACATGGTATATACGACCCCCCTATACTTAGCTTGAGCTATGTCCTCATAGATCGAAGAGAAAAGCAAAGACATAACTCGTACTGAGTATAGACAAGTCTAAAGAATATATGAATGAAAAATGAATAAATGAATGAGAAGTTGACCTTCCCCCCTATACTTAGGATCAAATAATCCTAAGTATAGCAGACTGTTCAAAAAGCAGGGAGGGTCAAAGGTGGGAATACACAGATCGTACTCAGATTGTCTCCCCCTATACTTAGGGTAAGATACTCCTAAGTATAGACAAGAAGAGGAGACAATGGAGAGGATCGAAATGAAATGAAAACTCAGGGTGCACAATCCCCTATACTTAGGAAAAAGTACGTCCTAAGTATAGAAAACTGTCTACAAAGGCGGCACCTTTTTGATACGCAAAGAAGATAGAAAAGGGAAAGAAGAAAAGAAGAAAATCAGATAAACAGTTGTTGGATTGCATAGTCTGAATCTTTTGATGCTGCAGCTGTTGTGGAGATGTCATCATGGTGCACGAGCTGAAAGGAATCAACAACGGCCAAGAATGTGTCTGGTTCGAGGTAAGTCTTCAGGTGTTGATCGTTGACGACGAATGGTTGTGCGTCAGTGATGAATCCACGATTCATCATCTTAATATCTTAATCTTAGCAAAATCCATGAGTAAAATCCCATATAAATGTCAATAAAATCAATAAACTAACAAAATGACTCTTGTAAATAAAACACACTAATTATTGTATATTAGATTATACAAAATAAATTACACATAAAAAGCCGCAAAAATAAAGGAGTTTTATACTTGTAAATAGCCAAAACTTCATGGATTTTTAATAATTTCATTTCAACTCCTTTTTGCCTAATTCTTTCTCTAACTTATTTATAAAAATGTATATAAAAATACAAAAATACAAAATAAAATTTACCTCAAATAAATGCTCCTAGATCCCAAAGAGAAAAAACCGTAAAGTCCAACTTCCAATCTAAATTCCCGCTCCGTATGAACTCCAAATTCACCAAACTCACTTTTAAAGTTCAAGTTAGAAAATTATCTATCCAACGGAAGTGGTTTCATTAAAATCGGAGCTCATTTGCAAAAGTTGGGTTTTGGGACCTAGATGCACATTGTACAGTATGTATATATTAACACTTTCTTCATTTTTTATTGTATCTCTCTTAATTATTAAAAATACAAAAAATCATACTTGTGTTGTATTTTAGTTGTACTATTTTATTGTATTTTTCTGTTGTAAATATCTCTTATTAAAAAGACAAAAAAATTACATATTAGAAAAGTAAAAAAAAAGTGTACATGTTGTTTGTCTTCCCTTGTAAATTGTCCACTATCTATTTTATTCTTTTTTATTCTATTGTAATTAAAGTAGATAACTTTATTTTATTTATTTATTTATTTTATTTTACATTCTCTACAATAACCACCAATTCAACTCCATTACTCCACCATATTTTCTAACTTCTAATTCAACTCCACCATTTTATTAACCTCCATCCCACTCCATCTTAATTCTAACTTCCATTTTTCTTCTTCTTTATATACATGCCATTCTCCTCATTTTTGCCTTTGATCCATCTTTATGTGAGGAGAGCCTAGTTCCCTGAGTTGAATCGGTGACAGCGACGCAACCGCGGTCGAGCGACGACGGCCCTCTCTCCGGTGTGATCCGTTGGCTTTTTGGCCAACACCGCAGCCGCAACCGCGCGCTGCTCGAGCTCATCGCACGCCGGCGATTTGAGCGAAGACCGTGCTCTCGTGAGCACATCATAGGCATCCGTTCATCGTAGCAGCGGTGGGGGAGGAGATCCCACCGCCGCCGCCCGCCACTCCCTCAAGCCGGCCGACGCTGGCCGCCAGCTCCCTCAGCTCCGCCGCGGAGGCGCGCGGCCGCCGACCTCCTCCGCTGCCACGCCAACCTTCACTCCGCGCCACCGCCTTCCAACGGCGGCAGCCGCGGCCGCCAACGCCCACAGCCCCTGCGACCACCCGCGGCCCATCGCGGTCGTACCCCCACCGGCCACGCCTTCCAGTCGCCCCTCTCCGACCTCGCGGCACCCCCCGCACCGACCTGCCACGCCGCCTCCTCTGCACGCCAACGTGCGCGCCGCCGACCACTTCCCCCATTTGGGTTCACGACCTGCAACAACGAAGGAGGAGGTCTTTTTCCTATTTTTTTATTGTAAAAATTGCATAGTTTTCTTTTATAGTTTTTGTAATTACATTTCAGTCCCTGTTCATGTTTTATATTATCAATTTCATTTTCTACTTTGCACAAACACCCCTATATTCTCCTGTTAATTTGGACATTCATCTTGTAACTTTTTAGTCAATGAAAAAGGTCATTATGTTGAGCAACTAATTGTCTACATTGTGGACATTTATTTGTATTTTTATGATAGTTGGGTAATTAATTAAAATTGTCAAATTGAAATTTTGCATAGTTTACCCATTCCGTGCCATTAAATTAATATCTCACACATAGTTTTTCTAAAAATTCTACAAAAATTATATGTGATGCCTTGAAATGTGATTAATTTACTGTCCAAATTTCAACCAAAATGGAGATGTCTTGTGCCTGAAATAATTCATAGAGTGAATTTAGTATTTGATTTTTAATTAAATCCACATACATGCTTTTCACAAAATTTCAAGTCTTCTGGATTGCTCATAAAAATATCTACTTGAGATAATTCGCAAGTTGATTAATTTGATAACGTGGATTTAATAGAAATTAATTACTCACTATCACTCCATTTTCACTAAAAAATTCATATTTTGTCAAAAAATTCCAAAAATATTACTGTAGCTTCCTTGCATCATGTTTTCATTCCAGTAATTTTTTCATAATTTTTACTTACTGTTTGTGTGAGAAATTGTGAAAAAACCCATAAAAAGTGTGCATTTTTATTTATTGCATTTTAACCCCTAAAATTTAAAAAAATGTGTTTTGTGTTCATCTCTGGATTAGGACTCTAGAAAAAATATAACTTTGCTAAATTGGACTTATTTTCTATTCAACTTAATTTGGCTAAGTTGTATGCTCTCTTAGTGTCTTGATTCATTTGCATTTGCATTCTTGTTGCATAAAAAAATATAAAAAAATACCGCATTGGAAATCTAAGACCTAGTGACGGGGGTTTCTAAAATGAAAAAAGAGGTCAGGGGTAGGAAAAGCAGGTAAATAGTAAATAGTCGTAGTCCAGTTCAGTCTTATCAGAAAATCACCCATCACACGTACCTAGAAGAACTCAAGGAGTTCTGGTGAGGGTAAGCGAAGAAAGAGGTATGGAAGTAGAGACTAGCTGAGGCTTGGAAAATCATCAGACGTCCCTACCTACTTCTTCTTCTTACTGGATAAGTGCTTATACGGACCATGCATTCATTGATCAACAATCCTTTCCGGACAACAATGCAAGATGCTTTTTCTTTGACGTTTGCTTTTCCCGCTCTCTCGTCTTCTTTCCTCTCGTCACCCTTTCTGCTTTTGAATTAATATCTAGGTTGTTCCTTTGCCTCCCTGTGTTCGACCCCGGACTTGCCCGGGATATAAATTAAACCGAGACACTCTTCACGGAGATCTTCTCTCGGTTCTGACCGAATTGCTAAGTACACGTGCTACAACGAAGTCGAATTAAACATCGTATTCAGCGACTCGTCAGATGGCGCCGTTGCCGGGGAGGCAAACGGCTTAGGGACTAATTTAAAAATTTGGATTTAGTTTTCCATTTACTCGGGTAGTCTGACCCCCGAGCCACTTGTATTTATTCCATTTTTTTGCAATTATTTCTCTTCATATTTTTGTATATATCTTGTTGTTTATCTCTCTAATATAAATCTTTGTTTCCTTGCGAGGGTCCGGTGGACTTGGAGTGCATCGGAGGTCGACGGACGCGAGGAGCGCCGACTGCTGAAGTGCGAGGATAAAGCAATTTATTTTTGAGAGAATTTTGTAAATTATTGTAATTATTTAGGTAGTTGCTCATTTCTAGCGGCTCTTGTTTGAGAGCTCGCGCATGTAAAAAGACTTAGACATTATTTGTGGTGTGTCGAGCCTGTTTCACTCTCCGGCGAGGGTGGGGCTTGACTTGAGTGGCGAAATTAAGGATTAGGCACATGGTAGTTTAGATTCAAACTTGTTTCTGCCCATCGTAAATTAGGCCACACTTATCTTAGAAGATTCACATATCTTATAAGATTCATAATGAGACGCACATAGACACGTACTACTTAGCTCAAATCCAATCAATTCTTCCCCGCTAATAGTATATTGTTTAGGTGCGGTTTCCTCGATCTGCATGCATTTAGTGTAATATTTACAAATTCAGTTTTGCATAACGCATGAAGAGTGTTGGGATTCACTGTAAGTATACCTTCTTCTGAGCATGCATCATAGTTTCTCGTTTGCATTCTGATTTCCGATTCCCATCTTGTTTTACAACTTAAGGTTAAAGGAAATTGGGACTGAACGGTAGACGTGCTTGTGTGTTCACATAAATTTCAAGTGATAACCTAACTCTAAAATTGGGACTGAATTGAGCATGTCGATCTAATTAATTGGAATAAAAAGAACCCTTGTTCTCGGGTGCAGAAAGCCCTCATTGTTTGTTTAAATTGCAAGTGAGAGAGAGAGACGACCCTAGGATAGAGCCAAGTCTGGATTTCTTACTTACTACTGATCCTTCTTTTTAGGTGATTAGCTACTTTTCAGTGAGGATTTACGGGTAGCCGGTAAACGGTCCGGACTTCCTTAGCAGAGTGGGAGGTTTAGAGGACGCCTTAGTCCTCAAGGAACGGGTAGCCGTATTTATACGGTCCGTACTTACTCCTATACTGGCTGAAAGTAGGTCAAACTAGTCATAAGAACCGGGCCAGTCTGTAGGAAAATACGGGCACCTAACAGCTCATTAATCTTTCCAAGATTGTATTCTCGCCAACTAAAATTGACCAGATAAATCGGCCGAACTCTTACGGCCATCACGTGTTGAGTTGGTGAAATTGGGGGTTTGATTTGCGTTTGAATTGTGTGAGTTCACTCCGCACATTTACGTGCACCGTAGAACTAGTGCCTCATTGACTATCGTGATCTAATCGGTTCTTTTGACATCGAAGATGACTGATTGGGGGGATATTTATTCAGACTTTGCGAATCTCTCGTTGAACCCTTCAAAAAGTACGTCTTCAAAGGTCCAAGCGCAACTTGGACCAACCTGGACTCATGACCCTCTTGAGCCCAGGATCACTCACTCTCGGGATGGTTACTCTCAAACCATTCCATTTCTCTCTTCCCACCTCACCGAGGAAGACCATCACCTTGGTGAGAATATCATGATTCATAAATCCTCTTCTAATCAAGAAAACATTGCTGATTCAGGACATAAAGAAGATTCGAGTAAAATGCCGAAGAAGAAAGAAGAGGAAGAAGAGAACCATGAAGACCCGGTGAGAAGTATACTAGCCCGATTAGCTGCATCTGAGCAGCAACAAGCATTACTGAGAGCTCAGTTAGGACAGTTAAATGTTGGGGTCCAACTACCAATGGATGCGGCTTATAACCCCGGACAATATCAAATTCATAACTACTTGAGTCCGGCCGAACCCACTGTTGACTTTGAGTTGAAGCCGCACTTTCTGAACCTGCTGCCACATTTTGATGGGAATGCTTCTGAGGAACCA